>JACEFO010002205.1:0-611565 GCA_015342445.1 Digitaria exilis
ATTCATAATTGAGTATTTGACTTTACTTCATTGAATTTTGGAATCAATTTTTTCCAATGCTAATCCGATTTAGTCTATGATCAATTCTTACTACACTGACTTGTGAGCTGCTCGAGCTGGCTCGCGAGCTAGACCAAACGAGCTCGGTCGTTATGCACCCCTAGTTCCTTCACCAGAAAGGGCCAAATAAGCTTAAGTGTTTGGGAGCACCCATATTTACCCTTCTATGTTATCATTCATATTGTCTATGTCCATCTACCGTACCATTTTTTTATGTGAATCACATTATAAATTATCGAAATATTTTATTCGACATGGTCCTTCCTTTAACTATACTCCTACGCGTCTATGTGGCCAACTAGTTAAACAAAAAAATACTGATCCGGAAGTTGTGTTAGCCTAAACAATACTATTTTTGTGAGCCATTGACATCGTTTCTTGGAAAATTTAGCATGTTCAAGCAGAGATTCAAGCCTGCAACATGCAGTGATGGAGACAGTGCAGAGGAAGGAGTTTGAGAGAAGGCGGAGGCAGCAGATCAAGGCCTCTGCTCTAGGCTTGCCTCCGTCATCCCCAAGCAACGCTATCCCTCCTCCATGGTGTGTTGCTCATCACATGGTGTTCTAATGAGAGTTACTCGATATATGAGTACTTTTGATATCAAAGATAATATATTTTTTGCTTCTAGAACATAAATAATACACCAAAACTGGTTTTATTTGCTGGTAAAAGAACGACATTCCAAACTGGTACTAAAAGAGAATCTGAGTTTTTATTTAAAAGAAAGACATTCCATCATTAATTAAATGTATGTGGGGAAAGATGAACCAGTTTGATATCCTAGATATCATTCAAGAAGAGTTGGTACTACCTCACTGAATGAAAGAGTAGTATCGACGTGTGCTAGACGCACGCGTTGATGATTCGTGGACGCACACGCCACACGCGAAAAGCGTTGCCATGTATCGCCCACAGCAAAATCTTTGCCGTGTGTAAAATAGTCTTTGCTGTGTGCATCTGGCACACGGCAAAGAACCTGAATCTCGTAGTGGATAAGCTCGCACACGATTTACTGCATCTCCTAGGCATTATTTTATTTTCCCTGTTGGTAGTTACATGTCTTCATCACGATCAATCCTGGCACATAGGTTGATCTTGATGATGATCACTTTGCAAAGAAAGCAATGTCGGATGCAAATATGGATGTTTGCCACTGCACGATGTCTGGCTGATAGATCGAATGGATCACCTGCAACCTCGACCTCAACTCTCGGCAGCCACACCTCGCTCTTGGAGGAACAATAATGTAGGTTGTTCAAGAAACATGATAAAATGTTCGATGGTCTCCCACTCGTCTTTATTTTATCTAATGGATTAGAACAAAATTTCATTTGATGTGTATATTAATGGAAACAAGTTCAAGGTTTTTTTGAAGGAAAATAAGATACACTGTTATATATAGGGCACCATTAATCCATTATCTATGAGAAGCTTCAGATGCGATGGTTAAATTATGTCTTTGTAAACCCCTTTGGATGCTCTATGATGAAGTTTATTCATTTTCTAGAACAAGCTCAGAGATTCATATTGGGTGACATCCTATGACTTCTAATTATGAATAGATAAAAGAATTTGTCCACCTGGAAAATTTATGCAATTTACAAAATAAAAATTCACATAATTATTGAGTTCTGGTATCATTTTTCATATCTCATTTCAATAAAAAGATATATATACAAATACACAATACACTTACTATTTTATGAAATACGAAGGATAAAATAGGTTTATTCTAGCAAATACTACAGATGCCAACTCTCAGTTGCAGTCACATTAATAATGTCGAGCATAGTGGCTATTCGTCTCTTGTAGCAAGGACTCGGTTACGGTACTCCCCCAGAGCCCATATAGGGAAGATATTTCTATATTGAGAGTAACTGATCATGCAGTTTTGACTGAAGACTCCAATGATCTCCTGTTAATTAAGCACAGTACACATTAATTATTTATTCAACAAACTAGAAGGTAGTACATAATCATAAATGAGAACTCCCAATGCAGATCGATATTGAGTTCCATTTTGTACAATCTCATGTCCAATTAAAGATTTTCACGTTATGAAGTCATGCATGATATAAATGTATGCTAGCATACAAAATCACAAAGTGACAATTTGCATTGTAGCGGTTGTTTTATTCATGGTTTTATTCAGCTATGAATAATGTGGTAGTCACCAAAACAGTAAAATGAAATGTCATTGAGAATGGCCTCACTACATTTGAAATAAATAAAAAAACACAGCAAAGGACTTCATCCTATAGAGAAAAGTGGACTCTAATTAACGTTCAGATCGAAACTGTGTAGATATTTCCCATCCAACCTACCAGCCATAGAGGTTTATCATCCAGGATCAACTTCCAGATATCCAACATTTCTTGTGGATATCAAAATAAGGACGAAAAAATTCGTCAGATACAGACAATTTCATTAATAGTCACTATCGGAATTTTTTGGACGGATATTGGAGTTGGGAAATTGTATTGGGTAACTATTTAGTAAACTCCTATTGTGGTTTTTTTTCTGTTCCAGGGTTTTAACTGGAACCGAGGGGATTTTTGGCGGTGGCTGATTTTTTTTATAACATGCTTGATCCATACTTTTAATATTTAAAATAGTATTAGTAGGCTTCAATTCCTGCTTTTGCTTTTTGCCGTTGTAGCAAAGTTTAAATCAAGACAAAGTGAGATGGAAGAAAGAATCATACGATGTTTCCAATTGATCAGTTCTGGTTTCCTAGTTTGTCAATTATATATAATTACTTACTTGTTGTGGAAATTCTCCATCCTCTGATTGTAAGTTGATCAAAACCTTTGCCGCTCGATGCAGGGGCTCTGGATCTCTCTCAGCCTGTAAAATCGAAACTACCCTATGATTTTTGAATGTACCCAAGCGTGATATCAAAATCCACAAACATATATATCACATTAAGGGAAAATCAAACCTGTCCTGCATCAATTAGGGCCAGCATGGCCCAAGCAGTGTTCACTACATGAGGTCGCTTGCCTTCAAGATTTGTGTAAACCTGATCAAATGTGCAAGCCAGAAGACGGATTATATATACTATGCTGCTGGCTCCTTACAAATTGAAAGCATATGGAACATTAAACCCATAATAAAGCTAGGTAGAAGAAAACAAAATCATGATGGAGGTGGAATATATAAGTGAGATGCTGTAAACTCAAGAAAGCATGTGTCTAGGCTGAGGGTACTGGCAGCAAGAAAGCAGAATTTTTTTAAGTCAGCTGTCACCTTGTCTTGACATGACAAATAGCTCTCTCCCCAGCCACCACAAGGGAGCTGCTTTGACAACAGAAACTCACATGCCTTTCTGATTGCAGGGCTACTCCTGAACATCCTGCCAGCACTTACTAATCCTCTCACGCCAAACCATGTTCCGTTGGTGAAACAAACTCCCCAAGAGCCATACCTGTTGGGAATACATGCGTATCAGGAGTATTCATGTTGCATCAAGAATATTCTCCGTTTCGTATGCGGATTTAATTGTATTGTTAGCAAATATACTAACCATGAACCATCGCTCCTTTGAATACTCTCAATGAAGCTAGCACTTTCGTTGATACAGTTGTCCACCTCCTTCCTGCGGTGCTGAGGGTAGAGCTTTCTAAATAAAACCAGAGCCTGAATAGACGCTGATGTACATTCAACATATCTGACAATTCAAGTGAACTTTGTTTGAGTGTGTTTTATATATGAAAAAACACAAGGAATTAAATAAAATGGGTTATGACATCTTACGGGTAATCGATCATTATGCCACCAAAGGTCTCAGAAGGATTAAAATACTATATTTTAGAAACAACACATGTCAGTGCAGGCAGAACATAATCAACAATCACATGGGTAAATGTAGCAGCAGTTTTTCAACATGAACAAGCTAACTGAGCAAAGGAGATCGGTAAAACATTTATTTATATACAATTCTAGCTAACCTATAGTAAACATCTAGATTACTTAGTTTATGGTGAAATCAAATCCAAGTTTTTGCTTAAACAAACATGTTTTTTTGTTCAACTTGGTTCATTATATTGGAATAACTGGTTTCTTCCTGTGATTCTAAATTATGATGGGTTAGTGCATGCTTGCATTTGTGATATATAACTGTATGCTGACGAATGGACAGAAAAAATAGTACAAGAAAAGAAGATACTAAAAGCGTGATTATTATTACCATCTACTGTAAAGCAAGAAATAAAAGAAGATCCTGAAAGAACACCTCACCTCCAGCCATGCGTAAGACCTTGTGAGCTCATACGTTGCAAATCCACCATTGTTATTCTAATATGGTTAATAAGATGGGTATCAGTGTTGGCTCCTCAAAAGATTCATGAAAGTATAATTTCTAAAAGCATATACTTCACATTTATGTATGCATTGGAATCTAAGGGAAACTGCATGGAAAGAAATATTGCAGAATTGAAAATTCAATGTATGTTTTTAAAAATGTTTTCTACCGACGTTAAATGTTGTTGCTGCCTATTATTCAAGTTATTTAAATTTGATAGGAGAAACATAAATTAGAAATGTTCAATAGCCCTAATGAGTCACAATCCATGCAGAAGACAGGGAAAAAAAAGGAAAGGTGCATACTTTAAAAGACATCAGACAGTCAACAGCATCATATAATCTTTCATCTTCCAGCGGGTCACCAACAATTCCTGGAGAAATGGTTGACAGCAATAGTGTGGCCTGGAGGTAAGAGAAAATTAAAGAAGTAGAATTATTTAAAAAAGTAAGAACTGGGATGATGAGCTTGAACTATAATTTCAATATATATTCAATAATAGAATCAAAGAGTATGTGCACCATTAGGTTTTTGATTGAGATGGCAAAACAGAGAATTTAAAAAAGAAAACTTTCTGTGATGTTAGTATGGATGACTAATATTCACCTTTAGTCCTGTTGCCGTGCAATCTGATACAGTCCAACCTTGATCGCCTGAAGAAAATGTCCATCCACCTTTGGACTTGTGACGATACCAGTGTTTTGAATGACCAGGGTAATTGTGAAGAACCTTTTATAGACAGAGAAATAGCCAATTTATAAGTATGCCAAATGCAATTGACACTTCATAGATGAAATTAAGTTTGACCAGGGCTTGCATGCACGTACCTGCGAATTCTTTATTAAGGTATGCGCATGTTTAAGAGTTGGACTAAAATCTTCGATGAGGCCAGTATCCACAATGGCCTGAACTGTGAAACCAGCGTCCCATAGGTGGCCGCCGTCATAGCCCTTCAACAAATGATAGTGCAAAGAATTTTAATCCCTTCACATTAAATAAACGCTTAAAAACCCGAAACAAAAAGAAAAAAGATAAGGTGTGCAGGTTCTGGACCTTCTGCTTGAGCTAAAAATACTATATGTTATTTTCAGATATTGCCTATTGGTTAGTAGAAGCTAACCACACGCTGGATGCATGTTAACTGCATCATAAGCAAGAGATATATGTGCATGCCATCATAATTGCAGCACAGACCATTAGAATAAGCAATAGTTTCATATAAAAAAAAGGGGGAAATAATTGTTACCTTCATTTTCATGCCATCTTCAGCAACCCACAAATAATCATAGATTCGTGGAATATGGTGCTTGAATGCATCTGAGTTTGGATCTTCAATCCAGCAAGCAAGCATATGCATTACCTGCATACAATGTGTTCCTTTATTTTGCAGCGATGAATTAAAGTGCTGATGCCAATCAGTTGATAAATATTATAATAATGTGGTCAGCAAGGCTCACATACCTAATGAAATAATGAAATATTCCCTACAGATGAGAAAAAGACAATTCATCAATTTGATAAAAATAATATAAGATTGTTCTTTTTTTGTGAGCCACATCATGTAGTACTATGTAACTTTCGATTAGGCGTGTAACACATTGATCAAGGTGCTATGAGAGGTGGTTCTAATTTTTTGCATCATATTTTACAAGTTACAACTGGTTTTGAGAGAACTGTTGTGATAGGACATCACAACCAATTGGAACCAGCTGCGATGCTCCAAGTCATAGCCGGTTTCAATTAGGAACCGACGGTGATGCCTAGAACGGGCATCACAGCCGTCAATCCATGAATCGGATGTGATGTGGTGTCTCACAGGCTGTTCAATTTTCGTACCCAGTTGTGATTACTTTGGCTGGACCCGAAACGGCGAGCGTCAATCCTGTGGAGTGTGTCCTGGGTTCTTTCGTTTTGCAACTGTCCCACGACTTTATAGAAGCATGCAAGTATGCAACTGTATTGCAACAGTGAGGATTCATCTTTGGTTTTCTAAACAAATGCTTTTTGTTTCTTTGCAGCCTTAACTATGCAACTAGTTATCAAGTTCGCCACTATTCCTAGATCATGCTTCTAGTATAAACTTGTTCGTTTATTTGCCAATCTTTTGTGTTGAATGTGTAACAAAAATTTCCTAGTCAAATTACTATATATTTTAGCCTCCTCCTCCTACATATTTGGATGCCATGATGCTGTACATACCGATTGCATTGCAATTCATAGATTGATTTTTTAATCTCGAAATTCATATCACAGCTGGTTTGAATTAAGGACCGGTTGTCATCATAGAAGGTTCATAGCTCGAACCTCTTGTGATGACTATTATCACAGCTGGTTTTAAACTTCCTATGATCAGGGTGACTATAAATATTCACCCTTTTGGGCAAGGCAAAGACCATGTGGAGGAGGCTTTACAGACACTTCATTGCAGGGTGTTTTCCTAGTCAGTAAATATATATAAATTGAATAGTTTGTTAGGGTTTATTAAAGTGTCATTTCCTTAAGTTTGGTGCAAGCTGCAACCTTCGGATCAGATATGTGAAAATGATTTTATTTGTATGCCACAAAAAAGAAAAGTGTACTTCCTTCCATAAATATTTGACAAATAATCATCCTCAATTTACCTTGCTGATAGGCCCAAGTGTGATGTATTGACTGTTCTCATCTTCATAATGAATGTGACACATGACTTTACGCAATGCTTTCTCCCTCAATTTGCGCCCAAAAAAATTCATCATTAAAGGTTCAACAAACTTGTGGAGAGTAGCCCATAAGATATCTTGAACAAACGGACGTTGATAGTATAAATCTTCCTAAAGCACAAGCATATAAAATGTCATTTATATTGCTCACCAGTTTGAATCTTAAGAAACACCTCATAGGCAGAGCAAGAAAAAATATGGCAGCTATCTTATTATCATGATTTATCACCAAAAACAATTATCATCGTAGTACATTTTTTACCAACAAACCTTGGCACACTGATTTCGAGCCTTGTTCCAATCAATATGGATATATGAGTCATTGTAGAGTTCCTTTCTCAATTCCAGTACAAGTGGTGTCATAGGACCAATAAACCTCTTTCCATAAATGTAAGACATGGGTAAATACACCGACCGACAATGACACCACATTCTTCCTGAAATAATTTGTGAAGCATATAGCATATCAGCAAGAAATAGCCTCATACAAAATACCTCAAATAATTGTCAACAATAATGAAGTATGGCAATAGATAAAGTAGGCATTTATAGTAACATATATATTGGAATGTGTGTATATATGTGCCTCAAGGAAGTAATCACCAGGATGAAATGGCAGGGAATATGGCAATAGCCATAGTTCTGGTGGCAGTGGATTGCTACCAGACCAATCAAATACTCCAAGTACCTATCATAAGAGAGATTCATGAAAATTTTATTTCGTGAAGCCAGTTTGAATAGGATTGGAGTAGCTTAGGGTTGATCCCCTACCGCAAGCCAAAACTTTCCCCATGATGTTGTAAATGTTGCTCCTCCATGTTGTAAAATCCAATTTCGACCTTCCTTCATAGCTCCATCACCGCCATCAGGGCCCTCCCCAAGCAATCTCAAAGTAACATAGTTCAGTGTTGTGCAAAACATAGTGCTGTGGCCCTCAATGTGTAACCCCCACCCTCCATCATCATTCTACACAATTGCATTAAATTAAATGATATAAAGAAATTTTTTTGCCAATTAATACAGTATTATCAAGATTATCAATATCCTTGCCTGATGATTATAGATGTAGCGGCGCATCTCCTTCTGGTGTTCGGGTGATAAAATAGTATCCAATGCTCCACACACATATAATGTAATAATCTGTGTACATGAGAATTCAAATATAATCATTAGTTTCTCAGACCAAGTGACGTAGAACTTATTATTGTTACTTTTTTGTCCAATATGTATATAGATGAATAACGATAATTGCAAGCTGTAGTGGTATGATTAACCAAATATTGACAAGTTGGAGAATAGTAGCTACCAAGCCAGCCAAAAGAAACAAAGGACCACCATAATCCACAGGCCAGTGTCCATCATGTGCCTGAAGAGTAGAAAGGCGGCTGATTGCCCGTTTCAAAGACGTCAATACAGCTTCCGTTGTGACCTGTTCGTGCTCTCCCAGCTTGACACCCAGAAGGTCAAGCTCAACAGGGTTTTCTTTGGTGAACTGCACAAAACATCAAAACGTTAGCATCTCCATTATCTTATTAGTTACACTATACATGTACTCAGCTCATAAAATTCCGAATGTTGAAAAGTTTGCAGGTATATTTTTATATCAGGTAAACATCATACATAGATTTCAAGAATATGTTTTATGTGGATATATGTCTCGTTGACTCGTGCACCACATTCATTATCTGCCATGCCAGTAGTGGCCTCCATTTCATTCCCTTGTGCACCTTCATATGCTCTCTCATGGAAGGCAGGCTTATCTTGTCATGAGGGTGCGACTAGAGTTCATGCATGCTACCATTGCATCCATCCTGGCCATAATCAATCTCAAACTTTTGCCATATACAAATTTTAATCAATTATGTATCATAATCTAATAGATCAACTAGCATGTGTGTGCACACAATATCACACTACACACGTTACACTAAAAAAAACCCCCATTAGAACCCCTTGTCTGTGAACGTTTCAGTACATTATAGTCAGTCGGGACAAGGTTAAAAACAGAAATAGGGCCCTATACTAATATGAGAGTCAGCTGACAGCAACAGCATCAACCCTTTCCTAAAGCCTTCTTTTTATCTTGTGGTACAGTATTCAATTATATCACCAAGGTTTTTAGATCCTATGAAATTATTAACTTACCACTGGTGTATTTGGCTTCCAAGCCAACAATGTTTTATCATGTATTTGTGTTTATGTAGCCCCGATATATGTAAAATTTATGCTTACATTATGAATATTCCATTATTCAAATATAGTATGTATGTTAATAACCAAGAATTCAAATTACACAAACCTGCATTCGCATGAGGAGGTCCCTTGAATGCTTTTGCTTGAATCGATTTCTAACAAACTCTTGTCGCACCTTTTCCACCTCGGAGTGTTCTTCGGGCATGCCAAGGTTGGGGTCAAACTCCCAAACTTGGCGCCCAAGGAAGCTGTTTGTCGACCTCAGCCATGGGCCATTGCCTTCTGCCAACTTCAGCCTCCACATGTATTCAACTAAAGTTGTAATGAACACAGAGGTAGAAGATGGCTAAGCTAGCTAACTGTCAATATTTGTCTCCTATATCTATATGACTATATATGTACATATATACTCCCTCCGTCCCAAAATACATGTCATTCTAGGTGTCCAAAAGGGTCTAGATTCATAGTATATTCTGACAAGTGATTGTCTAGATTCATAGTATATTCAATGAATCCAGTAACAACCTAGAATGACATATATTTTAGGATGGAGGGAATATGTATTTGTATCTAATATCTCTTTCTATATCTAATATCTCTGTCTATATCTAATATCTCTATCTATATCGATATGTCTGTAGAATTATTTCTCCTATATCTATATGACTATGTATATCTGTATCTATATATGTATAGGTATCTAATATCTTTATCTCTATCTATATCCACATATCTGTATAATTATTTGAGTATCCTATTAATAATTGAAATAAATCTGTACTACAAATAAAAGAGAAACATCTAGATACAATTCTCACAAGAGATACCCATCCTTACCCGTTCTTGCAGCAGCACTTATTGTTTGTATTACCAGGACGCTTGCTTTTGGTCATGACAAATAGTAGCACGGTGTTCTTCGCTGGATACAACAGAATGGACATGACAAATAGTAGTGTGGTGTTCTTTGCCATAGCTCTTGTTTTCATAACACTACAAGGTTCCTGATGCATGCAACGCATGAAAAATGTTGCAATAATCCCAAAAGTGATGCAATAGGCGCAATGACAGCCCAAAAAAGTGTAAAAAATTGTTTAAAGAAATGCTGTCATTTAAAGTGGACCACGATTTCACTTTTGGCGTTGCCAAGTTGTTCCTATTGAAACACAATATGTCGTCGCAATTAGCAGCTAAGGGGACACGCTTGCGTTGGTGGCGATAGAACATATTGTAATGCATCTGGTGTTGCCCTGCCCTATACACTAGTTGCATCACACCCAAAGCATTGCAATAGATACTTTAGCAATGAAAATAGGCGTTGCAAAATACTATATTGCCACACATCATAAACGTGGCAATAGTGACAACACTATATTGCGACCCATGCAGTTTGGTGGCTGTAGGGGGGCTTGCTATGCCACGTTGTATGATCTGTTGCTATATTTGGAACCCTTCTATTGCCACCCTAATTATTTGGATGCTATAGGTTCACCCCTCTGTTACCAGCCAATCGTTAAGGTTGCTATGGGTGAGCCACTATATTGCCACTACGCCTGGTTGGTAGACGAATCCCTCTGTTGCCACGATGAAGGTGTGGTTGCTAAAGGTAGACCCTCGATTACCATGACATAAAAATAGCTTCTATAGAGATAAGGCTATGTTATCCCGATAAAATTTGGGTTGCGATAAGTTGAACAATATATTGCCACGTTGCATATTTGGTTGTCTTACAATGAATTCTCTGTTGCCATGTTTAATGTGGTTGCATATAGTCTGCAATTTATTACACCATTTTTTTTGGAAAACAGTATATAATCAATAATAAAGCATTTACATTCATCAACCAAATATTCGTTGATGAAACAAACCGATGTTAAATTCTGAAACACACAAAGTACTAAAAGACAAGGTTTGTATCGCACAATTGTTTCTAATAAAACTAATTGTTAGCTACAAACGTAGCAGTTACGCAAAGGTTGCCTCCACGTTGACAATCCCATTCACTTGTCAATCCACTCAAACTGTTTTTATTACAGTAAACTTCACACAAGCATGTAATAATTATTTATCAGACCAATGCGTAAAAACAATCAAGAAATATACCACATTAGGCAAGTAATTTTACCTTATCAACACATGCTAGTCATAAAGTTATAATTATGGTAAAAATAACATCCTATATATACATGTTATCATGCTGCCCCACAAGTGATATACCACAATATTCGTGCGTACTTATATATAGCTATATCCCAAAAAAAATAAGACCAAAGAGAATGAGAACATAATCAGCAGAAATCTGACAGATTACAGTTTAAACGCTCCACGATGTCACCTATATTTGTTGATATAGCTAACTGTCGATATTTGTCTCCTATATCCATATGACTATATCTGTATCTATAATACATGTCATTCTAGGTGTCCAAAAGGATGTATAGGTTCATAGTATATTCTATGAACCTGGACAAATGATTGTTTAAATTCATAGCATCTTCAATGAATCTAGTAACAGCCTAGAATGACATGTAGTTTGGGCCGGAGAGAGTTTGTATCTATATCTACATATCTGTAGAATTAATTGTCTCCTATATCTATATGACTAAATGTGTATCTATATATGTATCTGTATCTAATATATCTATCTATATCCATATATCTCTATCTTTATCCACATATCTGTAGATATTAATTGAGTATCCTATTAATAATTGAAATAAATTTGTACTATAAAAGAGAAACCCTTAGATATAATTCTCCCTAGAGATAACCATCCTTACCCATTCTTGCAGCAGCACTTATTGTTTGTATTACCAGGGCTCTTGCTTTTGGTCATGACAAATAGTAGTGCGGTGTTCTTCGCTGGATACAATAGAATGGACATGACAAATAGTAGTGCGGTGTTCTTCGCCATAGCTCTTGTTTTCATAACTGCAGTGATCACAATGGTTTCAAGAAGAGCAAGAAGAATGAGGGTTGATCCAGCTTGCAATAGGTTGCCTCCTCCCCCTGCGGTTACCGGCACTTCCTCTATTGTACTTTTGCATACCCTTCTTAAGAAGGGTTTTCGAGCGATGATTCATGAGCAATACACTAAGTTAGGGAGTGTGTTCACGATAAGTTTCTTTGGACTGAAAACGACATTCCTAATTGGCCCAGAGGTCTCGGCTCATTTCTACCAAGGATTGGAATCTGAGATTAGTCATGGTAAAACCCTTGAGATGACTGTGCCCATGTTTGGCAAGGAGGTTATCTTTGGTGTAGATATCGCCACGCGAATGGAGCAGAATCGTTTCTGCCTTGATGCACTGAAACCATCAAGGTTAAGGTGCCATGTCGGTCCAATGTTTCAGGAAGTTGAGGCAAGTAACAGAACATTATTCGTATTCTGATTCCTCATATTTATTGTCTAGTCGTAGTCGATAAGAAATTACAATTGTTAACATGAGATTGTTCTATGTTTATCTACAACATATCCAATTTTTTATATGAGAAAGAACAGATGGCAAATTGTCTTATGTGCAAAACAACAATCAAAATATTCCAGTTCTCCTGTGTATAAGATATCTGGTGTTTCCTCCTATCATCAAAGGAAAAAAAAAACCCGATATCCTAGTATCGTTAGTAAGGATAAAAGTCGGAACTTCATTGTTGTTAACAAGATAGGTGTAATCCTCTTGAAAGATATATTTTTCTTAAGGAAAAATAAGTTGATTCTTGAAAATGTGCTACTGTCTAGCTTTACTATAATACTATAGGCCTTAAAAATGAATGGGGCAGGCAGACAATCGGGAGCTTTCGTGTCAATTACTTTCATAACTAGATAGCTCCATCTGGTCAGGAAATTCCTTATGTACCTTTTTCAAAGTTTCATTAGCTAATAATAGATTATGAAATATGTAGTTTGGATGGATACCTCAAAGTTGTATGTACTTTTTGTTGAAAAATAATTTTATAATATCACAAATCTATTTGTTTGTACAAAGATTATATTCTAATAAAACTTAGTGGGCATATATATAGTTAGATATTGGAAACTACATTTTTATCCAAGAAATCTATTTTTTTGTGATGTGGGAGAATAAATGCTTCCTGCTCTGTTTCTAATGTTCGTTCAACTTGTGCACAGGAATACTTTGACAAATGGGACAGCAAGGGACCATTGATCTAAAGCAAGAGCTCGAGCAGTTACTCACGCTGATCTCTGCCCGATGCTTGCTTGGGAAAGAGGTCCGAGAGAAGATGTTCGACGAGGTCTTCTCTGCGTTCCGTAAACTCTCAGATAACAGCTTGCACCTAACCAGCTTCTTCTTCCCATATGCACCATTTCCGTCGTCGTGGCGGCGCGACAAGGCTCATGCTAAGCTCAAGAACATCTTCACTGAGATCGTCAGATCACGTAAGAGCTCTAACCGGTGTGAGGAGGACGTGTTGCAGAGCCTCATAGACTCCAAATATAAAGATGGGCAACCTACAACCGAAGCTGAGGTGACCGGGCTTATAATGGTCATACTCTTTGCTGGGAAGCACACGAGCTCCGCTAGCAGCACATGGACTGGAGCTCGCCTACTTAGCCACCCACAGTGCTTGGAGGCTGCCATCAAGGAGCAGCAGGAAATTCTAAAGAAATACAAGGGTGAAATAGATTACAATACCCTATTGGAGATGAGTGTCCTGCACCGCTGCATCAAGGAGGCTCTACGGATGCACCCACCTGCACCGACATTCTTTCGCACGGTCCACAAGAACTTCACTGTACGGACTAGGGAAGGCCATGAGTTTGAGATTCCCAGAGGTCATACCATATTAAGCCCCTTGGTGATCAACAACAACATCCCTTACATTTACAAGGATCCTGGCGTGTATGATCCGGACCGGTTTGGTCCTGGAAGGGAGGAAGATAAGGTCGGTGGCAAGTTCTCTTACACGGCGTTTGGCGGTGGAAGGCATGCTTGCCCCGGCGAAGCTTATGCTTACATGCAGGTGAAGGTGATATGGAGCCATTTGCTGAGGAATTTTGAGCTCCAGTTGGTGTCTCCATTCCCGGAGACTGACTGGCTGAAGATTGCGCTAGAGCCTAAAGAGAGAGTGATGGTGAGATACAAAAGGCGTCCTCCGTGTGGCCTCTACACGGAGAACTAGTGATGACTCCTCCATTCCAAGAAGAAGGGCGCAGGTTGACTCGGTGTAGTCTAAAGGTCACATATATACTACCTGTTATGTATTAAATGTATTCTGTGTGTTCAGAAACTTCACACCGTATGTTTATAAATAAATATCCCTTCATATCTACCATATCTATGATTTTCGTATACCAAATTCATTCCCTCATGCAGCCACGTCGTCAACCATTTGCAGCCGCAAGATCTTTTTGTGCCGAAATCCGTCGGTTGCTAGCTCTGTCATTTAGATGCTTCTAGGCATCTCCCCGATGGATTCTGTGAATGCCATGACTGAAGGGCCTGTTCGGCTGGCTGGAAACCAGCCAGCGCTGGCTGGGAATGAGCGGCTGATGGGTGGGGACTGCGCCCCCCAGGCCCATGAGTCAGCCCCTCGACCCTAGCCAGCGCTGGCTGGAAGCCAGCCAGCCGAACAGGCTGGAAGCTTATCCGTTTTCTGTCACCCTCTCGCTCTTCCCCCACGACACCACAAGCCAGCCGGCGACTGCAACATCTCCAGCTCTCCTCTGCCCAAGATGACGCTGAATGCCATCGACACACACAGTGCTAGCCGCGGCTGCCGGAGAAGAAACAGCCATACACGCGTGCAGTAGCGCAGCCTGCCGTGCGCCCGTGCATAGGAGCCATCTCTGTACAGCGCCGTGTCTCCAGCTTCCCGCGAGGCGGTGGCGCTTCGTCCTTGGATCGGCACGGCTCAACCTCGCCGTCGTCCACAACATCAGCTGGTTGCCATCGGCGCATAGCAGAGTGCTTTTTATGGTTATATGCGTGCTTGTTATCTTGGCCTCTTGGGATTCCGTTCGTGCTCATAATATCATGAGTTTCTTCCTGCATTGCACAGTCAGCTTACGTGGATTTTGTTACGTACTTATTATATGCATTTTCGTTTGTCACAAGGATTAAAAAAGGTTGCACATGCGCTCGCAATTTCAGAGTACAACACAATATTTGCATCATTTCCAGCTTTCGTGGTCATAGCCATCAGAATGCACAGTGCTCTGTTTTTAGATTTTTTGTCAAAACAATTTAATTTTTTTCAGTATAAGTGTTTGTGCCACTTTTGCAATATATGCGGTAAAAGTACAAAATTACATTCTAAATTCATTTCTTAATTATAGACATATGCAGTGCTTTTCTTGTTGGACATGCAGGAGTTGCTGCTATCAACCATTTCATTATTGTTTCTTCTTTTTTTCCCTATACTATTTCATTGTTGTTTTACTGTTTCAGGACAATAGTTTAGTCAATTCCCGCAGCAGCGCCCGGGGTTTCAGCTAGTTAGTACTGAACTAAATATTATGTTGTGATACAAATTCTTGGGGCTAATTATATTGTGGAAGTTCGAGATGTTGGAGTCTTAAATAATTGCTGTGTAGTGCCGTCAAAAAGAGCTAGAGCAAGTGTAGTGTTCATGCATGCATGTTTGCGTGTAGTAGCGTACATAATCCTATCTATAGAGCTCAGGATTTTGGTGGCCACCGGAGGCATGTCGCATGAGCCCTCGCCGTGTAGCCCCCGTGTCACGTTGGCGGCCATCCACAGGCTGCGTGGGTCCGCTGTGGTGGGGCCCACATCGAGGCATTGATTTCCGCGGACGGCTCATCCATCTCCGCCAACGAAATCGACAGCACCTTGCCTTCCCTGCCGGCCGCTGCCGCCCATATCGGCATCTCGCCTTCCTCGCCGTTGCCTCCCCACTATCCGCGGAGGAAATCAGCAGCAGCTGGTTTCCCTGCCGCCGCCCTTCCTTTCTCGTATATATAGTATAGGTGTGTTTGGTTGTTGAGACTAGCCTGGCCAGAATTCTAAGCCCGAACAGTCAAGTCTGAATTGAGCAATACAATAACCTTGTGTTTTGTTGATTGGCTAAGCTAAGGCTGTATTGAAAATGTCATGTTTGGTTGTCTGTTTGTTTTGCGTAAGATCACCTCTTCCTCGCAATGCTGAGTTTGCACTCGACCGCCAAAAGCGCGGGAAGCTCGCTCCCGGGGCAGCCCTTCCAGTTTTTTTTCTTCTCTATTTTAATTTATTTTTCCTATTTATCCTATTTCCAAAAATGGAAGGTTTTGAAAATAAAAAATCCAAAAACAGAAAGTCATTGTTTGGGAATCGACCAAAATTGATAAAAAATAATGTGCCAAAGTTGTATACATAGGTTATCATATTTTCAAAATAAAAAGTTGTAATGTAAATAAAAATGGTACTAATCTATTAATCCATCGTGTACCGACCAAGTTACACGAGAAAATTTCATGTATAATATTTGCTGGACCAAGTCAACACTGTCCTTTCAATGCAATTAATCCCAGTCGATTTCGTTAGGGACCACTTGAACAAGCGCTTTCGGGAGTTCTATCAATAACTATTATTATTGAATCTGGAATAATCACCTTCATCCACATTTGGAAAATACCGATTCTTCTCGGGCGGTTGTCCCCCCACTTGCGTCTTGAGAAACACGCTTTTTCTTTCTAGTGACGGTGTGCTTAGGTCTTGGCGTTAAGATATTAGTGTTCCAACTATGCTTTCACCAGCAACAATCTAATCCCACTAGGGCACTACTCTCTATATATGTAGCCCGTGCTAATAGCCTGCTCCAGCTTGGTTCAGAGGGAGTTTCCAGGGAAGCTTATGCTGAATCTTAAGGTGTGCGTCTCTGTTCTTCCTTAAGAAAAGCTTTTGAATTAATTCCACTTCATAGTTGAATTTGAATTGAGGACTTGGAATTGTAGCAGTTCACTTCGATTGTTTGGTAGGCTTCAGAATAATAGAGAGTTCAACTTCAGAATCTGTCCCAGTTCCACGAGATTTGGTTACAATTGGGTCCCAGCAAGCTCCGATTTCTTTCAGTCTAATCGTGTGACACCTCCCTAATAAATAAAAAAATCTCGTGACCACCCCAAGGCCCAAGCGCACCCAGAGTCCCGTAGGCTGTCAAAGATCGACGGCCTGTTGCTGCCATCCAGATACCTGTTCTTCGCCAGTTTTGTGTCGCTGGAGGCTGAGATCATCACCACGGGCTGTCCTCGACGGCTCGACTGCAGCTGCTGGCGTCGCCCTCTCTGGACTCTGATGTCGACCCGTAAGGATTTGGTCAGCAGTGAAGATAAAAAAAAAAGACTTTGGGAAATGGTTTGGTCAGCAGGCCTGTTGGGCCTTTCCTACTCCCTCCGTCCCGTTGTATAAGCATTTGAAGCATTCAAATGCAAGAAATAGCAGGTAGGTGAAATTACGTATGTGCCCTTGACATTCTTTATCCACAGGATTACACAGATGCCACGTGTGGCCCAGGCAACCAAAAAGAGTAAGCAGTACATTCCACAGGCTTCCACCGCTTCCACCAGATGCTAAACAGGCGGGAGATTCAAACAGGCCAAAAGGCAATAGGCGCATTACATAAAGCCATCTGGACCACAGCATCCAAAGCACCAATACACCACACCTTTAGGCTCCAGAGTCCATGGCGCTAGATCTTAACATTGCAGCAACTGAAGACGACGAAGAGGACCCTTTTGGACGTTTACCTCATGGCCAGCATCATCCACCCCTTGTTGGAGCCCACCCCATGGGAGATGCAGGTGCTTATGGACCACCATCTTTTGACCTCAACATGGATGCACAACCATCAGGTTAGACCACAACATACACTTTGGATGCATGCATACACTTTGGCTGTTTTCATGCTAAAAAAAAACTTTGGCTGTTTTGGTTATGGCTTTGACTCATTGTTTTCTCACTTTGGATGCATGCATACACAGTAGATGAAGTGGATTGGTTGAATGCAGTAACAGCAGCATCAAACTTTGATTTAGAGGAAGTGAATGGCTTCACTGCACCTACAGCAGCATCAAACTTTGATTTGGAGGAAGTGAATGGCTTCAATGCACCTACAGCAGCATCAAACTTTGATTTGGAGAAAGTGGATGGTTTCAATGCACCTACAGCAGCCTCAAACTTTGATTTGGAGGAAGTAGATGGTTTCAATGCACCTACAGCAGCCTCAAACTTTGATTTCAACTATGATTTTGAGCAAGAGGAGGCAGGTACATGTTTTAACTTTATATCTGAACCATGCATATGTTAACATTACACACAAAAAGTTAAGGCTGACCAAAGTTGCTTCTCAAATAAGACAACAATTAAACTGATGATAATGATAATTAAACTGATGATAATGATAATTAAACTGATGATAAATTGCAACTAGCCTCAAATGGACTAATCAAAGTTGAATGAGATGATGTTATCTACAAGTTAAGGTTATATATAATTTCTAAGTTTGATTTAAACTTTTATTTGGAGGCAGCTACGGTACATGAAAACTTGGTGTCGTTATCTTACATTTTTTTTCCTGCCGTCTTGTAGATGAGGACGCCGATGTGTATGCTGAAGATTTTCATGTTGTATTCGCCGAAGAGGAGCTCCAAGGGTCCAGTGATCATGGCCATCAAGGTACAAGCAGTGAATGAACTTTTACTGTTGCAGCAACTTTAGCATAACAGGATTTATGTAAATGTTTACCTGTGCCATTTCTTTGATTCCTCCATGTAGTTGGTGCGTTCAATGCCGACGATGGAGCAGCTGGCTTTGATCTTAACTATGACTTCGAGCAAGAGGTGCTTGATGGTTCCAGCGATGAAGAACATGTTGAACAAGGTGAAAACAACATTACAGAACACGCACGCCCTGTGATTAGAAGGAAGAATTTGTCGAACAAGGAAAGACAACAAATTTATGAAGCTTTACTTTTCCAGAGTGTGAATGGCAAATTGAAAAGAAGGACCACCACAATAGTAGCCAATTTGTTTAATGTTAATAGGTGTTATGTCCAAGCTATATGGAGGAGAGCAAAGCAGTGCATTGCTGTAGGTGTACCGGTCGACGTATCATGTAAAAGGAAAGGAAATTGTGGTCGCAAGACGGTTGCAATTGATATTTCTAGAATTGCAACAATACCTTTGAACAAAAGGACCACTCTTAGGGCTTTAGCTCATGAACTAGGTGTGAAAAAGTCGACGCTGCACCGCTGGTTCAAGCAAGGCCACATACGTCGACACTCTAACACTCTCAAGCCATATTTGAGAGATGACAACAAGAAGGCAAGGCTGCAATATTGTGTCCAGATGGTAGATGCTAATACATTGCAGTTTATTGATATGAGAAACATTGTTCACACAGACGAGAAGTGGTTCAATAGCACACAGAAAGTTAAGAAGTTCTACATGCTGCCCGAGAAAGAGAATCCATTGAGAACAGTTCATAACAAGAATTATATTCGTAAATGTATGGTCCTATGTGCTGTAACTGAACCACGATATGATGCTGCCGGGAACTGCACCTTTGATGGCAAACTAGGCATATGGCCCTTTGTTAGACAGGTGTACTTCTAATAACCAATGAATATTTTTTATGTTTGTCAATTCAATTCTGTTGTCTCATTTTTAATTATGCCATTCCATGTTTCAGGAACCAGCACAAAGAGGCAGCAGGTATAGACTGAGGGGTACTCCAGTCACAAAACCCATCAATGTGACAAGGGACGTTAGTCGAAGCTACCTGATCACAAAGGTTCTTCCAGCTATTGTTGCAAAGTGGCCCCGGGAAGCTAGAGGAGAGACAATATGGATCCAACAAGATAACGCACGCACACACATTGAACCAAATGATGAAGCCTTTTGTCTCGCAGTCCGCCAAACAGGGCTAGACATTCGCATCTTTAACCAGCCAGCTAACTCACCGGATTTGAATGTTCTAGACCTAGGTTTCTTTGCAGCCCTACAATCCAAGGACTTTCTTAGAACATCGAAGAACATGGATGAGTTAATTCAAAATGTGCAAAGAGAGTTCAGTGCTTATGATGAATCCAAAATTAGAAATGTATTCTTGACTCTACAAGGGTGCATGATAGAAGTAATAAAAAAAGGAGGAGGCAATGGTTATAAGATCCCCCATATGTACAAGGATGGGCTAGAGGCTGCAGGAATGCTTCCCAAAAGCCTTAGTGTCAATTGGGAGCTCTTTCATGCTGTCCTACAACAACTGGCTGCTGCATGAGGGGGAAGATAGTCTTTTGGTGAATGTCTTTTATTGTACATAGTGCTGGTTCAAGCAGAGGGGGAAGATAGACTTTTGTTGTATGTATTTTGATGTACATAGGGCTGATTCAAGCAGTGCAGATGGAGGGAGTGGGGGAAGATAGTCTTTTCCTATGTCTTTTGCTGCACATAGTGTTGGTTCAAACAGTGCAGATGAAGTGAGTGGGGGGCAGATAGTCTTTTGTTGTGTCTTTTGCTGCACATAGTGCTGCTTCAAGCTGTGCAGATGGAGGGAGTGGGGGGGGAGATAGTCTTTTGCTGGATAGATTTTGTATATTGCAGCCTAGGCAATTGGAATTTGGAAGTGGCTGCACAACTGAATTGTGATGAATATGACATCATATTTTGATGTATATGGCATAAACCTCTGCACACTTTCGAGAGTAAGCAAGTTTTGCCATGTAGAAACAATAATACTGCATGTGACCGATCCAAACACATAACGCAGGATCACAGCAAAAATCTATCAATTCTGGTTCTAGGTTTAGCAGTAGGATACACTTAAACCTTTGGAGCGGAAAATGAGTAAAGATAACATAATAAAGGCATAATAGCGTGATTAATGCACAAAAATGTCATCCATTGATCCATTCAACTACCACCATCCATTCTAACTAATCACAAAAGCATCAGACAACAACTAATGCACAATTGACTACCACATTCAACTAATCACAAAAGCATCATACACTTTGACTACCACATTCAACTACCATCATCCTATATACACATACCATCACCCAAAAGATGTCAACATATGGCCATGAAGGAGAGATGTAGACGATTACCCAACGAGGTCCTCTTCTTATTTAGGCACAAGGTCCTAGTCAAGCAGTGGCAGCCACCAAGATGGAACTCTATGGCGCCATGCACAGGGAGGATGCCTTGTGAGGCAGGACACCGGCACAATCAGACGCCGGGGAACCTCCCGCAGTCGACGAAGCAGTAGGAATCGTAGACGCCGCCGCACTAGGGCATCTAACGAACTCCGCCACCGCCGCACCTCCCTTAAATGCCGGCGCGCCCGAGGACTAGTGCGTCCCGCGAACTCCACCAGTGCCGCACAGCTCGCCGCCGCCTGCGCTCTCCTTCGCTGGTCCCTTCCAAGAGGAGGAGAGGAGATGAGATCTGGATCCAACAAGAACGGAACGGGGATGTGCGGCGCAGAGCAGGGAGGCTCACAGGCGGGGTGGGGCGATCGACGCGGCGGCGCCTGGCGCGCGTGCCCTCGGTGTGGCGGAGCGGGGGCTTCGCGCGGCGGCGGTGTGGGCGGCACGGCGCCTATGCAGGGCTGCGGACGGCGCGCGCTGGGGGGGAATGGCGGCGCAGCGGTGCGACTGGTCTGCATGGGATGCAGCGGGCTGGCCAGCACGAGCAGACAGCAGGTGGAGCGGTGGCCGCCGTGGGGGAGCAGCCGAGAGCAGGTGACGGAGATTTTTTGGCGGCGGCGTGCGGTCTGGTGAGATGCGGGAGTGCAGAGAGAAAGACAGGGGAGGACCTGTGTGGGTTGGAGAGATGCCGGATTGGAGATTTTTTTTAGGGTAATCATTGTTGTGGGCCCCACATACTGGAAAAATGCTTATATTACGGTAAAAAATTTGAACACCAGGATTGCTTAGATTACGGGACGGAGGAAGTAATATACTTTTGGAAATGATTTGGTCAGCAGGCCTGTTGGGCCTTTCCTTCAGTTTCACCTTCAGTGCTTTTCATAAATACTATCTTCATGTCCTCAAAAAAAAACACTATATTCATCTTCAAATCTTCCGTCATCTCCCATTGTTAGATGAAAAAATGGGCAAAACAAAAAGAAAACGCGCGCGCCAGGTAGGGGTCGAACCTACGGCCTTCTGCTTAGGAAACAGACGCTCTATCCACTGAGCTACAGGCGCCTTGCGTTTATGATGGCAGTTTAATGTACTAGTTACCTATGTCTACTGTGCAGTGCACAGGTTGCATGTTCCGAATCATGATAAAGTCACGCCCCTTGAGTAGTAATCCGACCAGCTACCGATTATTGTTAACAATTGGCAGATTAAGAAAAAAAATGCTCATAGAATGCTAATCAATTGGCAGATAACCGGAAAAGGAAAGTCATAAAGAATATATTACTGTCTAATGGCATTTGTAATATATATACACGCTGATACGTCCACAGTCAACCATATTGATCAAAATCCGATGCACAAAATCATCAGAATTGATGGTTCACAAAGTGCAAAAGAGACTTGAGAGCACCATCAAGATTACACAATGTCATATTGACCTTCCAGAGACAAGAATTTGTACTTTTTTATCTCCCAAGAAGACGGCGGGCTCGAGTGTTTGCCCCCTTGACCCTGAAGTTCAGCTCGTCGTAATCCTTCTCAGCATCACCCATTGCCTTTGTTTGCCTAAATCCAACAGAACTACAGGTTAGAACAACAACACTCAAACATAACTACATAAATCTCTTTCATCATAAAAAAATGGCTGATAATAATGTCACATAGGAATCTGCAGAACACTTTATTCAGAAATATCCTTCCTTATGGTATTAAGAGAATCAAGCGACAACTGATAGGCATGGATGCGAATTGAACAGAAATTATAAGCATGCATGGACGCGACAATAAACTATATGGAAAAAAAAATAGTGAAATGTGATGTTACCTCTCAAGCTCAGAGCCCATGTCAACGGCCATCCCTTTCAGCTGTGTCAGTATGTCGCTTACATGAGACAAAGCGTCATCCTGCTTTGCCTTCTCCATCTACGACGAAACAACCAGATGATTATGAAACACATCCATGTACATTAGACACATTAATATTTCATCATGAGCAGGAGCTACATTAGATCCACATGTGTCTACAATACCTCAACTTTCTCAAGTGCTGATGTGGGTTCAGAATGGAATTCACGTGTATTTGATCGAGGTGGATGATCTGCCAGCCCAAGTTTCTGCCTTTGTTCCAAATGACTGCCCTTCCTTATGAATGAATCATCTGCTTCCAAAACATTGTATCATTTTAAATTTTCAATCATAAATAGCACCATAGCCAATACTACCACGTGGTACAAGTTCATCTAGTCAGCTTGCAGTCTAGTTTAAGGTTGAAATAGAAATTACCTCTAGATAGCATAGGACCCCTGATTGTGCCGTTCTTCTTTGGCTTCCACTTCTTGGAAAATAGGCCCCCAAGATCACCCAATAGCTTTTCACTCTGAAAATGTGTGAAAAAGAAAGGCATTTATTCAGCTCCTGTCACTTTTATGTTAGGGGTATGCAAAGGAACACCAGGACTTGCATTCACAAACATATATACAGCCCAAAGTAACAGGCAATGTTACGCGTTAACACATCCAGGTTATAACCCCTTCGCCCCCTCTAGGAACTGCTAGTCTTATTAGCCAGAATCCCCATAGAGTCCAGGATTTCTAGAAATGTCTAATTCCGGTTTAAAAGTGGGAGTGCTGTGATTGTCCCCTGCTTCATCAGCATTAGGCTCTTTAGTACAATAATTTCTTCATCCTGGTAATTAAGCAATGTGTATGCAGCAACATAAACTTAAAAGCAATTTTGGTGCCTGCAGGTTTTTGATTCCTCTCCACAAATCAGTCAATCAGCACTACATGGAACTTAGTCCTTAGGATCCTTGAAACTGTGCAATTTCTTTTTTTCTTAACATTTTTTCTTGGATACTAGTCTGCAATTAGCGAACAACCAAACCACTATCCCATCTTCAGGTAACAGAATTAATGTCTGCACATGGCAAATTAACCAGAGGAAATTAAATTCTGTAGTTGAGGTGACATACCCTGGTGAGGTCTTGGTCGATGTCGATGGCCATCTGGTGGGTGCGGTGGATCTGTTGCCCCTGCTGGTGGACGGTGACGAGGGTCTTGGACGCGGTATCCCTCATCTCCTCGGCGATCCTGACGCATCCCTGCACGCGGAGGGTGGTGTCCTCGGCCTTGTACGCCGCGTACCGCTCCAGCTCCTGCACCGACTGGCTCTCCAGCCCGCCGGCGTCGCGGAAGTCGTTCCTGTAGTGAGCGTTCCTCGGCGCCCCCGAGTAGGAGGAGAAGAGCCCGCCGCCGCCCCTCTCTTCCCGCTGCCCGGATGGGGGCGGCGCAGAGGAGGCCCCACCCCGCCGCTGCGGCTGCGGCTGCGGCTTCTTGTCGTCGTCGGAGTCAGACTCGAAAGGATTGGTGGCCTTCATCTTGGATGTGAAGAAGGATCGATTTCCGCTCATGGTGACTCAAAATCTTGGTGCCGTGGCAGGGGGGAGAAAGGCAGTTCCTTTTCGCGGAAATTCTCAGTTCCTGGCGGATAATTAGAGCGCCGAATTTAATCCCCTCATACATGAATAATTCAAGAACACCCAACATCCAAAAACGAATTGAACTGACAAAATTAAAGCAGCAAGTATGAAATCAAGAACCTGAACAAGCTAGGCAAGATCGCGGGACGGATCCAGGCCGCGGTGGGGAACTAGGGGATCGGCAAAGAACCAGATCGAAGCACACAGGACACGAGCAAGGAGTTGATGGCGGCAGCGGCAAATATAACAGTGGGATAAGGCGAGGAGGAAGGAGAGAGGAAACTAGTATATCCTTCGCTGATCCAAAGCGAGAAAGGAAGGAATGAAAAGGCGGTAAAAGCGAGGACCCGGTCGATTTATCGCGTGCGCTGACGCGGCGGCTGAGCCCTTCGGCATCAGCACCCTCTGCCTCGTCGTGCATACGCGGTTCTTGTTGAGAAAAGTATTAAGCGAAGTGCGAAGATGAATCGACGACGCGGCGGCGGTTGGCCGGGTCAAGGACGGCAAGGCACGGTTGCGAGGAAAAACTGATTGCTTGGCTCAAGCGTGGAATGGGTTGGCGTGCTTTGGCTTTTGAATCTTTGTTTGAGAGGGACAGCCGGAAAGTTCCAAATTTTCCTCTCTTTTTTTTCCTTCGTCCTTTGCTTTCGTAAAAAAAATAAAAAAAATAGAACGACCTCTACCAGTCTACCACTTATAGAAAGAAGAATTCGGATTGATTTGCAAATCGAACAAATCAAACACATACAAAGGGAGAACTCAGATCCATAAATTGAATCCCCCACAAATCGAAGAAATTTTGCCGCTGACAACGTTGGTGATCTACGTTACCTCGTCCTCGCTGGCGGCCGCAACTAGCATCCCACCTTGCTGAATGCTGATCCACACGCTCTGCCACTTGTTGGGCATCTGCCTTTTGTTGCTGCTTCCTGTGCTAGAGCAACCCGAAGCAACTGTCAAAACGGAAAGAGATGGGGCCGTCGTAGAGGGAGATTTTTTTTTTTTTTTTTTTTTTTTAGGAATGTCGGAGAGGGAGATGGGTCACGGCACTATGGCAGTACAGTGAAGGATTGGAGAGTTGGTTGGGCTGCACGGCCATTTATGTGTGATGGGCTGCAATAGATAGATGGGCCATATTTTCTCAAAAAAAAAGATAGATAGGCCATTTGAAGGATATCGGATAAAATTGGTTGTTCGGGTAGCAAAGGCTACTTTCAACACGACATAAAAAGGGCATCAGGTTTTGGGTAATATGGGTCTGCCTTGCGTTTTTAGGTTCCGACTTTGAGTACCGAGTTTTAACCTCACTTCTAGAAAGGACGGACTTGGAGGACTTTGGGTATCAGGTTTTTTACGGGGTTTGCTACGGTACTATGAAATAAGTGTAAACCGTCCATTTGAATAGATCTTACGAGGATATATTACCTTTTAAGAGGTAATATATTAAATATTTATTTATAATTTTAAAAATAAAAAACATAAGAATATGTTCCGCATCTAACATGGAATGAGATGCAGAACGTTTACTCTTTAAACATGTCATGTCCGGCTTACTTACCGATGCTTCTTTTTCTTTTTTTACTCTACATGAAGTCGCCAAGTCCCTAATCAATTTATCCTGTTGTGTCTCAAAAAAAAAAAATCTAATCTGTCCCATTCTATTGCATCTTTCTCTATTTTGTTGCATGGCCCTGCAAGGCAAACAATTGGATTCCCTTGAGAGGCAACAACTGGATCTTTCTTTTTAGAACAGTTGCATGGTGTGAAAGATGAAAAAACTGCCAGATTGTGACCCCACTTTTTAAGGGCAAGTACATTGCTACACATCAGCGGTCTCATAGATTGTCTCATGCAAGTTCATGTAGGATTTTTGATGAGGTGGCGGGGAGAGAGGGAGGAGAGAGAACCAGGTGGTTGTTTCGCGAGGCAACCGCCTCATAGGCTAAAATCTAGGACTATGAGACGACTTTCTCACCATTGTACGAATTGTAGTTGCCATGCAACTCACATCATTTCTTTTTTTTTCTATCCATAAATTAAGGATTATGCATTTATTATGAGACAACATATAAGACGACCCATTGTATGAGTTACCTGTTATGTCGCCTCATGTCGTCTCAAGATGACGTGGCAATGCATGAGACCGCCTATTAGACTACACCAATGTACTTGCCCTAATCGTGATCCACCACAACGAGCGTGTTTCTCGGGAGAAATCCCTTACGGATAGCCCGCCAGACTTTATTTCCTTTTCTTATTTTTTAAAATTGAATTATTCCTCCTAAATTTAAGGGTTAATTGGATATGACTGACTTAAGTTTATAATGGAGGACGTTGTACTACTGTGTAATTGCAACAATCAGCTCGTCAAGGATTAAACCAAAAATATTATCCCCACTTATTTCTTCAGAGATGATGTTATTTCTAATTTATATATAGGCATACAACCAAACACATACACACAAATTATACATGCAAGCGTACAGACACACAATGACACAATGTCCACATAGGTTTATCATCTAGATGCTAAGCAGCTGACGTCTTTTGTAGCTCACCATTAGTTTCCCTTTAGGCTCTGGGATTATCTTCCATTAATTAGTGTTGGGGAAAGGAGACTCCAGTTTGAGCTCAAAATTTCTTAGTAAATGGCTCCATATCACCTTAATTTGCATGTATGCATAAGCTTCGCCAGTGCAAGAATGCCTTCCACCACCAAATGCCTGATAAGAGAACTTGCCTCCAAGTTTGTCCTCCTCTCTTCCAGGACCGAATCGATCTGGGTCGTACATGCCGGGTTTCTTATAAATATAAGGTAGGTTGCTGTTGAACAAAATTGGGCTCACTATGGTATGCCCTTTTGGGATTTCATACTCGACGCCTTCTTTACAGCGTACAGTGAAGTTCTTGAGTACCTTGCGAGAATTCACTACTAATGAAGGGTGCATTCTCAGCGCTTCCTTGATGCAACAGTAAAGGATATCCATCTCCTGCAAGACATTGTAGTCTACGCAGTACCCGTGTTTTCTCACAATTTCCTTTTGCTCCTGAATGGCCGCCAATAACCACATTCTGTTGCTTAGTAGGTGAGCTCCAGTCCACGTACTAGTGGTAGAGCTCGTATGCTTCCCCGCAAGGAGGAAGGCAGTGATTAGCCCTATGACCTCTGATTCTGTTGTGGGACGGCCATCTCTGTATTTACAATCTATCCGTTTCTGCAACACATCCTTCTCATCTTGGTTGGAGCTCTTGTGAGATCTCACGATCTTAGTTAACAACTCAACTAGCTTGACACGTGCTCTATCACGACGAAAGTTAGCTAGAGTAGGGGCATAAGGGAATAGTATGCTTGTAAGGTTCACACCATTTTCTATCGGCTCATCAAGTAGTGTGAAGAAGTCACCATATGCCTTCTCCCGAACCTCCTTCCCGATTAGGCATCGGGCTGAAATGAGCACAAGTAACCACTCCAACTCTTGTTTCAGATCAACCGTCCCTTGTTGTCCCCATTTTGCAAAGTAGCTCTGTAGGAAATTCATAATTACAATGTAAGTTAATAATCAAGTGCTTCATTGGTATATAAATATTTCATTGATTGCAGCTTCTGAACATTTCTACACAAATATAATATGATCCATAGTCATAACTCTGTGATGTATTTTACAAGGTTCGACTAAATATTGAGACTTTAGCTATGGATAAACTTTAAAATGTTTGGTATGAAAACGTCAAAGTCATGTATGTGGATTTGACTTAAAAGTACTTCCACGATATAACATAAATTTATTAGGTTCAATAATTTGGTTTCAATAGAAAACTATGTGCACATTAGATAGCATATCATGTCATGTCCAAATGTAAAGTATTTTAGATGGGAGGCACAATATTTAACAAAGTGTGACCTCAGTATACAACATGTGGCATCATAAGATGAGGAGTCAAACTACATACATGAACATTTGATACTTACCTCCACTTGACATGGCTCCTCAATTTTGGATGGTTTTAGCACATCACTAAATAAGCATTTTTGTTCATTTCGGAGGGTGGCATCCAAGCCATAGGCAACCTCTTTACGCTAAACTCCATCATATTATGACTGACCTCTGAATCGAGTCCTTGATAAAATTGTTCTGATACCTCTGGCCCAATCAAAAAAGTTAGCTTCACTCTAACCAGACTTATTGTGAATACACTCCCTAACTTTGTATATTGATCCATGACCATTGCTTGGAAACCCTTTGTAAAAAGTGTGCGTATAAGTCCGATGACAGAACCGTAGTTCACGAGTGGGGGTTGTGGCGTATTGCATAATGGATCAAACGCAACTCTTCCTCTTGCTACCTTGGTGACCACTGCAGCAATGAAAACAAGAGCTATGGCGATCCATACTACACTATTTGTCATATCCATTCTGATATAATTAGCAGTGATAAAATTCCAGAAGCTTGACAAATGGGGATAGTTCTGCAAAAACATAAAGACAAATAGCAAGTTACATAGAGTCATTGTATCGTATCAACTCTAAGAACAAATAATTAATGGCAATAACAAATGATTTGTCCACCCTGCAATTTTCTTCCTCAAGTTTTTTATCCTGACTAGCATCTCATTGGTAAGAGAATAACGGTAAGCTTTGCTATAGAACCCAAAAACAAAAAAAAAAATACAGCTCTTAAAAGAACTTAACTGCATACCTTAGGATCCAACAAGAATCTTTTGTCCCACCAATGGCAACATGAACTGTGTACCCTCAGATTCAACAAGAAACTTTTGTCCCACCGATGGTAATATGAAGTTCATATACTTAGAGGATTCCAACTCAATATTTGTGACTTCGATTTCCAATTCACAACGCCTATGCCGAATGCTAGTAACTCATGCATATATAGAACTCCCATTAGCTCTGAGTCAACTAGTAAACTAGGCATTTCCTATGGCCGATACGCCGGAACATATCTATAAGACAGCTGTCATCTTAAAGCAAAGGATAGCTGAGAATTCAAGATATTTTTGGTAAACGGCATGCGTGCAACCACAACCATTTCTATCACATCAACTGTACCTCAAGGGTTGCAAAATATTTTTATCCGTTTGCAGCATGAGACATCAATGACACATATCGAGTCCAGTCCAATCTATAAATAATCCTAGGGAAACTAGCTATCAAGATTGACAAAAAGCTAGGATACATGATGCAGGATTAAGAGAATCTCCAAGAGATTAACAATAATCTTATCTCAATTTAGAGATAAAGAGGCTAGTCAAAAAAGAATAGAAAGCTTCCTAAACTGAGGTGTAAACCAACAGACTCTCTAAACGGGAATCTCTATATGTTATAGTGTTAGTGGGCCCCATGTGTCGTACTCATTTTTTATCTTTCTCATCTGCTTCCTTTCCCCACCTCTATTTATCTCCTCCGTTCTGAGCACTCGATCGAGCGTGTCTCCTCGTATGGCATCATCCTCTACCTCGTCGACACCCCACGCTCCGGTTAATCCGCGAGCTTGCTAGTATGTCACTCATGCATATATAGAACTCCCATTAGCTGGTCATCAAGGAAAATAGCTTAGTCAACTAAACTACGCATTTCATATGGTTGATACTCCAGAATATATCGAAAGACCGCCGTCACCTTAAAGCAATAGCTGAGAATTCAATATATTTTTGTAAATGGCATGCGTGTAACCACAACCATTTCCATCACATCAACTGTACCTCAAGGGATACAAATTACTTTTATCCGTTTGCAGCATGGGCATCAATGACATATATCGAGTCTAATCCAATCTATAAATAATCTTAGCTAGGGAGACTAGCTATCAAGATTGACCAAAAGCTGGGATACATGATGTAGGATTAAGAGCATATCCAAGAGATCAACAATAATCTTAGCTAAATTTAGAGATTAAAAGGTTAGTTAAAAAAATAGAAAGCTTCCTAAACTGAGGTGTAAACCAAACGGACTCTCTAAACTGGAATCTCCATATGTTATAGTGCCAGTGGGCCCCATGTGTCATACTCATTTATTATCTTTCTCATCTGCTTCCTTTCCCCACCTCTATCGATATCCTCCGTTCCGAGCACTCTATCGAGCGTGTCTCCTCGTATGGCAGCATCCCCTACCTCGTCAACACAAAGAGCTCCGATGAATCCGTGAGCTTGCTAGTATGTCACTCATGCATATATAGAACTCCCATTAGCTGGTCATAAGGGAAAGTAGATTAGTCATATAATAAACTAGGCATTTCCTATAGCCGATACTCCGGAATATATCGAAAGACCTTCGTCACCCTAAAACAATAGCTGAGAATTTAATGTATTTTGGTCAATGGCATGCGTGCAACCACAACCATTTCCATCATATAAACCGTACCTCAAGGGTTGCAAAATATTTTTATCTGTTTGCAGCATGGGGCATCAATGACATATATCGAGTCCATTCCAATCTATAAATAATCTTAGGGAAACTAGCTATCAAGATTGACCAAAAGATGGGATACATGATGTAGGATTAAGAGCATCTCTAAGAGATTAACAATAATCTTAGCTAAATTTAGAGATTAAGAGGCTAGTTAAAAAAATAGAAAGCTTTCTAAACTGAGGTGTAAACCAGTGGCCCCTCTAAACTTGAATCTCCATACGTTAGTGCCAGTGGGCCCATTGTGTCTTACTTATTTATTATTTTTCTCATCTGCTTATTTTCCCTGCCTCTATCAATCTCCTCCATTCCGAGCACTCGATAGAGCGTGTCTCCTCATACGGCAGCATCCCCTACCTCCGACACCGTGAGCTACAGGAATGGGCGAGCTTGCTAGTATGTCACTTATCCATATATAGAACTCCCATTAGCTGGCCATCAGGGAGAATAGCTGAGTCAACTAATAACTAGGCATTTCCTATGGTTGATACTCTAGAATATATCTATAAGACCGTCGTCACCTTAAAGCAAAGGATAGTTGAGAAATCAAGATATTTTGGTAAACGGTATTCCTGCAACCGCAACCATTTCCATCACATCAACCATACCTCAAGCGTTGCAAAATATTTTTGTCCGTTTGCAGCATGGGGCATCAATGACATATATCGAGTCCATTCCAATCTATAAATAATCCTAGGGAAACTAGCTATCAAGATTGACCAAAAGCTGGGATACATGATGTAGGATTAAGAGCATCTCTAAGAGATTAACAATAATCTTAGCTAAATTTAGAAATTAAGAGGTTAGTTCAAAAATAGAAAGCTTCCTAAACTGAGGTGTAAACCAACAGACTCTCTAAACTGGAATCCCCATCTCCATATGTTACAGTGCCAATGGGCCCATTGTGTTATTATTTTTCTCATATGCTTACTTTCCCCACCTCTATCGATCTCCTCCGTTTCGAGCACTTGGTCGAGCATGACTCCTCGTACGGCAGCATCCCCTACCTCGTCCACACCGCAATCTACGGGGAATCGCGAGCTTGCTAGTATGTCACTCATGCATATATAGAACTCCCGTTAGCTGGCCATCAGAGAGAATAGCTGAGTCAACTAATAACTAGGCATTTCCATTGGCTGATACTCTGGAATATATCTATAAGACCGCCGTCATCTTAAAGCAAAGGATAGCTGAGAATTCAAGACATTTTGGTGAACAGCATGTGTGCAACCACAACCATTTCCATCACATCAACCGTACCTCAAGCGTTGAAAAAAAAATTATCCATTTGCAGCATGGGGCATCAATGGCATATATCCCACCGCAGGGGCGTGCTGCAGCATTGCCGGCGGCGATTCCTCGTGCTCCGTCGACACCGCGAGCTCCGGTGCCTCCCCCTGCTTACGCGGGCACGTGCTGCAGCATCACCGTCGGCACAGGCTCCATGGACACCAAATCAAATCAAGCGCCCGCCGTCCGTCTGATCGGCCAGGGAAATGTCGGCTTGTGTGTGTGTGTGTGTGTGTGTGTGTGAGAGAGAGAGAGAGAGCAAGGCGTTGAGGGTTCGGTGGTGGGTTCCCGGGGAGGATTTACAGGAGCTCGCATCTCTCTGCAGCGGCATGGCGACAGAGCAGGCGAACGCGATGGAAAATCCACTTTATTTAGCGATCAAACACTCGGTTTTAGAAAAGAGCCGATCATCAGCTCTGTGCTCGACTGCTCTGCCCAAGAAACCACACCCGTGTGCAGCCGCGTCTCTCACCTTGTGTTGCGGCACGGAGTCGAAGACGAACGCTCTCCCCTGTTACGTTATCGACAGCCGCCGGCGCCTCGTTCACCAGCAGCCGCCCGGTTTTTGTTTTGTTTTTTTATCTCGTTTTTGTTTTGTTGTTAGCCAAGGTATATGACTGACTTATGTTTATAATAATTGTGCACGTAGTACTACTGTCTAATTACAATAATCAGCTCGTGAAGGATTAAAACTAAAATGTTCTCCCCACTTCTTTCTTGAGAGAGGATGTTATTTCTATTTTTACATACACACAAATTTTACATACACACAAATTATACATACAAGCATACGGACACACAATGACACAATGAGCACATGAGTTTATCATCTAGATGCCAAGCAGCTGCCGTCTCTTGTAGCTCACCATTACTTTCCCTTTAAGTTCTGGGATTATCTTCCACCAATTAGTGTCGGGGAAAGGAGACTCCAGTTCGAGCTCAAAATTTCTTAGTAAATGGCTCCATATCAGCTTAATTTGCATGTAAGCATAAGCTTCGCCAGTGCAAGAATGCCTTCCACCACTAAATGCCTGGTAAGAGAACTTGCCTCCAACTTTGTCCTCCTCTCTTCCAGGACTGAATCGGCCCGGGTCGTACATGCTGGGTTCCTTATAAATATAAGGTAGGTTGCTGTTGAACAAAATTGGGCTCACAATGGTATGCCCTCTTGGGATTTCATACTCGGCGCCTTCTTTACAGCGTACAGTGAAGTTCTTGAGTACCTTGCGAAAATTCACTGCTGCTGGAGGGTGCATTCGCAGCGCCTCCTTGATGCAACAATAAAGGATATCCATCTCCTGCACCACATTATAGTCTATGAAGTGCCCGTGTTTTCTGACAATTTCCTTTTGCTCTTCAATGGCCGCCAATAACCACTTTCTGTTGTTGAGCAGGTGAGCTCCAGTCCACGTACTAGTCGTAGAGCTCGTGTGCTTCCCACCAAGGAGCAAGGCTATGATTAGCGCTGTGACCTCGGATTCTGTTGTGGGACGGCCATCTCTGTATTTAGAATCTATCAGTTTCTGCAAGACGTCACTCTCAACTTGGTTGGAGCTCTTGCGGGATCTCACAATCTCGGTGAGTGTCTCAACTAGCTTGACACGTGCTCTGTCACGACGAAAGTTAGCTAGAGTTGGGGCATAGGGGAATAGTACGCTAGTAAGGTTCACACCATTTTCTATCAGTTCATCAAATAGTGTGACAAAGTCGTCATCTGCTTTCTCCCGAACCTCCTTCCCGATTAGGCATCGGGCTGAAATCAGCACAAGTAACCGCTCAAACTCGTGCTTCAGATCAACCGTCCCTTGTTGTCCCCATTTTGCAAAGTAGCTCTGTAGGAAATTCATGGTTACACTATAAGTTAATAATCAAGTGCTGCATTAGTGTACAAATATTTCATTGATTGCACCTTCTGAACACAATCTGTACTTATAGCTACTTTGGTGTATTCTACAAGGTTCAACCAAACTTTGAGAATTTAGCTATTGATAAACTATTAAGGGCTTGTTCGGTTCCATCGGATTCAATCCGTGCCGGGAATGGTAGATATAATAAGAAATTTATGATAGGTACATTTAGAGACCGGAATTTATTCCGGTTCATAAACTAATTTATTCGTGATGGATACATCAAGAGACCTGGAATGATTCCCCATCTCTTGACTAGTGGATTGATTCCTTGTCTTTTGGTGTCACTATGGTGAGTAAATTAGCTTTTGACCCGGAATGAATCCCGGCCTCTTATTGTACATATCTTAAATTTCTTATTATATTTTTGTTCCCTGCCCGGATTGAATCTGATGGAACCGAACAAGCCCTAAAGAGTCTTTTTATAATGATTGGTAAGTATACCATGATACTTTTAGCATACATAATCGTAAGGTGAAAAAATATGAAGCACCTAAAAGTATCCAAATAAAGTATAAAAAGATATCAAAATTGTAGGATCAAGTACCAGATAAATGGGCCCAGCATATAATTTAATTTATTTCCCGTGAAAAGGAAAGGGTAGAATTTAATATTATTATTAATACATTCTCTGAAATTCTATTTGAAAGTACTAACAAGTACCGACAAAGTACTAAAAGTACGTACAAGTACCAGCAGGTACTTGCCAATCATTGTAAAAAAAAGCTCAACATTAAAACGTACAGTATGAAAATGTCAAAATCATATCTGTGGATTTGACTTAATAATACTTCCATATATCACATAAATTTATTAGGTTCAATAATTTGATTTCAATAGAAAACTATGATCAAAGGTGTGCATTAGATAGCATATCATTTCATGTCCAAACGTAAAGTATTTTAGATGGGAGGGGCATGCAATAGTATTTAACAAAGCGTGACCTCAGTACACAACATGTCATTATTATATTAGCTGCTTCTAAGACGTATCGTAACAAGATGAAGAGTCAAACTACATACGTAAACATTTGATACTTACCTCCACTTCATGAAGCATGGGACCGATATGGCTCCTCAATTTGGATGGTTTTAGCGCATCACTAAAGAAGCGTTGCTGCTCATTTCGGAGGGTGGCATCTAAAGCATAGCCAACCTCTTTACCTATCATAGCCACACTAAAGTCCATCATATTATGACTGACCTCTGAATCCAGTCCTGAATAGAAGTGTCCTGATACCTCTGGTCCAATCAGAAAAGTTATATTCACCCTAAAAAGACTTATTGTGAATACACTCCCTAACTTTGTATATTGATCCATGACCATTGCTTGGAAACCCTTTGTAAAAAGTGTGTGTAGAAGTCCAATGATAGAACGAGAATTCACGACAGGGGGCAGTACCATTTCGCATATTGGATCAAATGCAACTCTTCCTCTTGCAACCTTGATGATTACTGCAGCAATGAAAATAAGAGCTATGGCGATCCATACTGCACTATTTGTCATATCCATTCTAATAGAATTAACAGTGATAAAATCCCAGCAAGCAGCAGATAAGCTTGACAATGGGGATAGTTCTGCAAAAATTAACATAAGGACATAGTAAGTCACATAGAGTACGGCTGCATTATTGGATCGTATGAACTACAAGAACAAATTTTTCGCAAAAAAAGAACAAATAATGGATGGTAATAATGCATGGTTGGTCCACCCTGCAATTCTTTTCCCTCCTGGCTAGCACCTGGTAAGATGAGATAATCTGCAAGATTTGATGTACAACGAACCCACCCACCCACCCACCCCCCACCCCAAAAAAACCTGCATACCTTGGGATCCAACAAGAAACTTTTGTCCCACCTACGGCAACATGAAGTCAAGATTTAGAGGATTCCTACTCAAGATTTGTTTCCTCAATTGCCACTTCTTGGTGCTTATGCCGAATGCTAGGATGTCACACAACACAAGCTTATATAGTAATCGGATTAGCTGGAAATCAGGGAGAATAGCTGAGCCATCTAATAATCTAGGGATTTGCTATGGCCGGTACCCCCGGATAACTATGGACCGTCACCTTATTAAAACAAAGGATAGCTGACTATTCAAGATATTTAAGTAAAAGGCATGGCAACGGCAACCATTTCCATCACATCCTCAAGCATTGCAAACTGTTTATCAATGACATACTCCTATATCAAGTCCAGTTAAATTTATCAAGTCCAGTCATATCTACCACGTTTGACCAAAAACAGAATCCCAGGAGTAACTAAAAAAGTTTGCGGTGTTGCTGCGCATGGTAAGTGGATGTGCCTATGCTTATAAAAATATTTTTAAAAAATAAATTGTCAAAGCACATTGAATTTAAATTCATTCTCTAGAAGCATTTCATATTTTGAATGGCGGAGTATTTTTAAATGTATCTTTTTCTAAAATATGAATATTTAATTTTAAATGTAAAACTTTTTAGAATTTGGAGCAACATTTATATTGAAAAGTTTTTAATTTGAAGGTGTTTCGGCGTTCGGATGTTAGATTTCAGGCAATTTGGAAAATGTTTTGCATTTAAAGTGTGATCTATGGTAAATTTGTTCATTTTTAAATTTTTTAGCTACTTTAATTTCATAAATTTGAAGGTGTTTTGGTGTTTAGACGTTATGTATAACAGGCAAATTGGAAAGTGCTTTTGATTTAAAGTGTGATGAAAGAAATTTACATATAGCAAATATTTCAAAAATTCAGAGATATTTTTATATTTAAACAGAAGATATATTTCAAAAGGAAAGATACAACACATTCTAAAATCTGAAACCTTTCTACTAAGAGAATTATGAAGTTTATATGCTTTGATAATTCACTTAAGACAAATAGTTACACGACCATGATCTATAATAAAGTTATAGATTATTGATTTTGATATTTTGACGAAATTTGATATTAGACACCTTTTAATAAAGTTATATATTTTGAATATTGCAAGTACATGGTTGACGCCATCACCCAAAATATCTTGTATATGTTGAAATACAAAAGATAAAATTATAAATGAATGTATTAGATCATTCAAAAATTAAATTAGAATATTTAAAATTGTCTTTGTCTAAATAAATATATTTCGAAATAGTTTAAATAAAATAATATGATATTATATTAAAGAAACAAAATAAAAACTACTGTAACATAACCATTTAGAAAAATATTTAAAAAAATTATTATAATTTTTTAAAAATATAACTGTGGTGGGTCCCATATAATTAGTTTAGTGGGGCCCACATATGGTGAGACCCACTTGTGTGTCCTATGTCCATGGTGGGACCCACGTCGCCAGGTCCTATGGGGTCCACTTGTGGTGGGTCCCACGTGTGGGGTTGCTTGCCCTAGGATTGCTGAGGCCGATCTTGGCTATCGGCGTGGTCGATCCGACGGCCTAGTTATTACGGACGATGTGGCGTGATGCGGTGGCCCGGTTTGGGTCCAGGTTTCATAGTGTAGAGATAGTTGGCTTGTTGCATATACACTAGGACTGCCAACGCTATCCACACACTATAAAAATGGTTAGTTGAACTAATAAAACTGGCTGCGTTATCCACACCTTCGTTGATAAAGCATGACAAGAACGGAAAGGATGCATGACTTACATTGCTCTGTGTGTAACATTCATTTTTGTGAGACAAGATCTTTAGGTGTGTCAATACAACGTGACTGTATCATAACATGGCTCAATGTGGCTGTGTACATACTTTTGTACAGGATTTTTATCCATTATCTAAAAAATAACATGGCTCAATCCATTCATTGCCCAAGATTTTAGAATAAACAAGCATAAAAAAATATTGTGATGAAATGCACTAGCACAAAACCGAGCATTAGTACTGGGTGCAAAGCCGGTTTAGTAGCGATTATGCGCCTGGTACCGAGCTTCCGGTACTATCGGGAGGAAGGAAGGATGTCGAGACTTCCTGCATTTGGAAGGAAAGTTAGAGCCCCTTCCGTCATGCCCGGAGATATGGCCGGCATTATTTTTTGTTTCCTAATTAGTTTAAGTAATTTGCTGTTTTATTTTTCTAATAATCAAGATTGTGATTTATTTGAGCTTTTTACCTACTATTTGAGCTGTTTTATGAGACATTCCCTGTGATATCTACACCGTTGAACTAGCACAGCCAAAAATGGTAAAGTGCAGCCGAAGCCAACCCCAAAAATGTCACTTGGTTCAATTTACCCCCTAATACACAATTTATCTTTCTTCTATTTATTCATACACAAGTAGTACCATATTAGGTTTAGGTTAGGGACTAATTTATGTACAGGCAGCCACTCGAGCAGTGATCTTTTGTCGACACACGCTAGCTAGAACAGCTTTCAACTGGGGGGAGGGGGGGTGTCTATCCTCCATTTTGCAAAAAAAAAAATGCATTGGGAAGCACAACTGGGGCCAACTTGGAAGTTTTTTGTTTGAAAATCTGGACATTCAACTCGAATTTAGTTACTAAACACGGGACTGAGCCTAGCGCTCATCAAATCTTAGTGACCCTTTGTCATCAATCAATTTCCTAATTAATATATGGGAACCATATCTTCCAGATGAGATTGTTAATTTGATCACGCGTTGGTTTTTATTTGGTTCTGCCATTGTTGCTTCTTCAATTGAACTGCTGCTAATGTTTTTCTTTTTCAATAGAGGAATGTCAACTCATTTTGTCAGTGCAGGGCATGCTCACTCTTCTTTTCCTTGTTTATCGATAGGAACAGGCGATGTCCCTTGCCGTTCGTTCGTTCAAAAAGAAAAGAACGAGTCTTTAACAACGCATTATGGCCACAACGTATAGAAATCAATGTATGATATGATGGTGACACAAAATATATATCGACATAAACGCACAGATCAAATCTATTCATGATACCGTATGCAGTAGCGTATATGTTTTTTTGGTTGAATACCGTATCCAGGTCATTTAATTTGGACAGGCAACGGCAGCCTTTCGGCGTCCAAGAAGGAAAATTGGATAAAAAAAAACAAGGTTTTTATGATAGCTCGATCGGTGTAAATTGGATTTTTTGTTTCAATCAAACATATATTGCCATTATGGTTCACTGGAACGTACAGGTACTGGAGTATCCTAGCATAACAGGAAAACGTTACGGTGAGTTAAAGAGATGTCCCCAATGTAAAACACTCCTCACAATTAACCCTATGTAGTGTAGGGGCAATGATTAATGAAAATGCCAGGTGGGGTGTCTTTACCCCGCCGCCGTCGACCCTAAAAAAATAAGTTAAAGAGACGACAAGTCCAAAAATAAGTTGAAGGAGCTGGCATTTGAGTCGGCCATTGTTGCTTCTTCTTCGATGAACTGCTGCCAATAAAATGAATTTTCAATGGAGGAATGCATGTCAACTTAATTTGTCGTCGGTGTCAAGCAAAGCTGACCTGTTGATTTTATCAAACACTTTGCTTTCTTCTGAGCAAAACTGATCTGACGAAGGCTTCTTATAGAATATGACGGATGTGATGCAAACTCAATTTGTTTTTTTATAGAAACGTGAAAAACTCAATTTGTGACAACAAATGTGGTAGCCGTCACATATGCGCCCGTCACCCCGGCCTGTAAGACCTCTAGGTCAGGCCCAACCCCCGACCCGAGCCTGACCAATGAGAGGACGTTCACGGCATCGGCTTCTAGCATAAATGAATGTACGCGTAGTGGTTGTCTACACGTAATATTTTTCTCTTCTTTTCCTGTTTATTATACCGCCTCTTAAAACTATATACTTTTGTAAAAAAAAGAGAGCCAAACAATCTTTGTTTATTGATAGCAACAAGCGATATGTCTAATCCCTTGCCGTTCATTCAATGCAAAATGAAAAAAAAAAAACGAGTCTGCTTAACAACGTGTTATGAACACAACGTAGAAACTATCTATGATGATGGTGCTTAATTACGATATCGATGTAAACGCACAGAATACTCTTTTCAATATATACGCCGCATGGAGTAGCGTAGTGAGGACAGATCAAGGTCGAGAAGGATGACACGCTTGGAGGCGCTGGCGAGATGATGACAGCGCCGTGTGCGGGATTTTCAGTTGAATACCGTATCAAGGATGACACGCATGGCGGCCTTTTGGCGTCCAAGAAGGAAAACAACGTAGCTTAGCATTTCAGCATTTTCCTCCTCACCAGCGCGCGGCTCTTCCAGGATGTTGGTGGTGCACTGGTGCCCCTTGGATGTCTTGGTTGAGGCATATCCTCCGTTGTACTCCTTGCCCGTGCTAGTGCAGAAAATCCATGAATTTTGTGGATCAAATTATTTATAGTTAGCAAGGTAACAATCAGTGTGGGTAGCGGACAGTTACTACTACCGCTATGAGGTAACGGCTCTAAAGTAGCGGACTATAACTTAGCGGCCGCTATTAGCCGCTATTTGGGGTTAGCGGTCCGCAATTGCACTTTTAGGCTGCTATTGCGGGTTGGTGATATTTATATATTGATTTATAAATTACCAGCTGAATAAGTGTTTACATATACACTGTTTGAGTACAAATAGATGCATATTTTTACTCTTATGTTATATAGGTATATAATTTTATTTTTAATAGGTTTTTAACTAGTTAAAAAGTTCTAATTTATAGCATACATACTTAAAATAATAAGGGATTTTCATGTCCCGCTATTGAAATTAGCGCCCGTTATCTACTATCCGCTACCCGAGCACCAATCCGCTACCAACCCGTTGTCTGTGATTTATTACCTTTTTTTCACCGAAGTCAGTAGGGGAAACTCTAACTTTTTTATATATTTTTTTTCTTTATTCCAGACTTATCACTCACATAGGGAGTCGTACCTGGGTCCACTATATGGTACTCAGGTGCTATTTATTACCTTGCTAGTTAGGTTATATGCTTACATTTTTAGAAAGATTTTAGTACTATATTTATAGTTTAAAATAAATTATTTGCGGATCTGTAGATAACCAAAATCTTTTAAAAGTTTTAGAAATAAAAATGTACCTCATAAACCAACCAAAGAACTAAATTCACATGCTTTCTGTAGCGATGTCCATATCTTGTTTTGTAGCTATGGATTGAAAATTAGGTTTTTACATTTGCTCAAAAAAAATTAGGATTTTACAACACCACGATGGTGTAAATTTGATATTTTTTTCGTTCAAATATATATTGCCATAATGGTTCGCTAGTAATGCCATAAAGCTATGTGAGTTAAAGAGACCGCGAGTCAAAGCATGCAGTTAGGCTACATTGTGCAACGCAACCAAAGTAAAAAAAATGGTAAAAAGTAAAAACGCGCCAGGTAGGGGTCGAACCTACGGCCTTCTGCTTAGGAAACAGACGCTCTATCCACTGAGATACAGGCGCCGAGGTGTTCTACTAGTAGATGCATTCTAAATTATTAATATCTAGTACTATCAGGGTCAAACGAAATGGAGATGAACAATGTCAAGTTACGTATTATCCGTGTCGCACAATTCCTAAGATCGAGTCCGAATATCTGAATTCTGAATTAGATCAGCATCTAAAGTATACTTGCAGGTACCAGTTAGCATTGTTGGCGTGTCCAGCTTGGGCACTGCACAATGCCACTCCTGCTCACTGAACGAATAAACGTAATAATGAACCAAAGCACACTTCTTGCATCTGTCGTCTGTCTCCACATTCACGTACGCCATGGTCAGTCCAGTCTTTCAACCTTCACACGACCTGACGCCCCGTCGTGTACCCGCTGACCAGCGCGCGACTCCGCCTCACCGCCCTCCGGGTCTGCGAGCTTCCTGATCTTCCCCTGCAGAGACGTAGACGAAGCAGGAAGGAATCGAAACGGAGCGTGAGCCAGCTTGGTTCAGTTTTGGCGTGGAACGGTGGAAGCAAGAATTTGCAAGGGTCGGAGCGAGGCTCCAATAGCACTGACAGTCTTGGCCCACATCAGGCCGCAGGCGTTGCAGAAGGTCCTGTACCCATTGGGGCCCTGCCGCATCATCGGCGTCGCCTCGCTGCTCTCCCCACAGTTAGCGCAGCTGCAGCATGCATAGACGATAATGACAATATACAGATCAGCGAAAAATATATATTAAGAGCTAGTATGTATGATTCAGAAACTGGTCACCATGGAAGCCAGTTAGGAGCCTAAGAGGTTAGGATCAACAGCTTACCATTCGATCTGGCACCGGAGTGCGGTAGCGTCGGTGACTGGATTTTCAGAGCTCTTATCTGACGACACGAACTTGCCTCTCCCACGCGCAATCCTGAGCCAGCAAACGCGCGAACGAGAAACGGATAAGATGAGTATGTGATCATGTATCAAGCTCACAAGTGTAACAAGATATACAGCTGCCACTGAAGAATGAGCTGCAGCAGCAGAAGTGCAGAACGACGTTTGTTCATGGATGGAGGTACCTTGAAGCGACCTCCCTTCGGATGGAGTAATCGGCCTTGACGTCGAACTTGAGCATGCTCTTCCTCTTCTCCCGTTACCGGGACACGGCCGCCGTTCTGTCAAAATCTTGGGGCACCACGATGGGCTGCACCTGGTGTCAAATGTTCAGACCACCAGATTTACCAAATCTGTCAGGAGGCATGACACTACTTGAAATGGATCATGGATGCAGTCTGATGCAAATTATCTACATAACTGGATCGACGGGGTATGTATAGCATGGTTTACCAGGGGAGTGAGTGGCGGTCTCGTGCTTTGAGAAGTAAGGTCATAGCCGTTCAGAAGCATGAGGATGGTCTCAACCTGCATTGGATAGGATGTAATGTGCTCTCAGTATTGCAATGTAGCTTCAGTGAAACATAAAGTACCGTGAACTGGTTGTGCAAAATGTGTGGTCTTGGATTGTGTCATAGACTGAGGATGACACATCGACTTGGTCCCACATGTCTGAATCCCGTACTTTATGGTGGCACTAATTGATTTTTTTAGAGGAAAAAAAAGGTGAAGATAGACTGCCAGTCATCAATTGCTAACAACAGTCAATAATTGATCCCAAATGGATAAGGACTGATGAACTCTTAGATGGTATTAGAAACAGAGAGTGGGAGAGCTGAGACAATGCAAAAGGCAAAGAGATCCTGGTACAATTCTGCATTTATTCTGTGCTCTGAAAAACTTAACACTATGCAACGGCAAGCCAGTTCTAAACATAGTTTTGTTCGGTTTATATTTAGCCGAAGTACTGAACGAACAATCTTTGAGCACGCAGATCAAACTCTGCCAAAGCAAGAAGAAACACATTCATATTTCGCTTTCTGTTTGCTCGCTCGTTGAGCTCAAAATGATGGCACGGTCAAAACATTTCCAGGAAAATTAAAAGGTTATGATACAAGTACAATCCAATGCCATATTTCAAGGACGAACCGCAAGAAACAAAACAGCCACACATTATTTAAAGAACCAACAAAAAAAACAAGGAATTATTTCCTCTGCTAGGACAATGGAAAAGAAAATCCGCCCAAATTGCCGATTAAAAAAAAATCCACTTGATTTACCAATCAAACACTCTGGGTTTTTATTCACGGAACAGAGCCGATCATCAGCTCCGTGCATGCTTGCTCGACTGCTCTGCCCAACAAAGCCACCGCACGGCCTTGTCTTGTCTCTCACCTTGTGCGGCGCCACGGAGTCGAAGACGAACGCTCTCCCCTTGTACGCCATGGACAGCCGCTCATCGCCGCCCGCCGGCGCCTCGTCCACCACCATCCGCCGCCGCCGCTGCTCCACCTCCTCGGCGTCCGCGCCGCCGTACGAGCACCAGCCATCGACGACGTCGTCGACGCCGAGCACAGGCAGGAGGTGCTCCGGGGGGATGACGATGTCGTAGAAAGGGTCCTCCTCTTCCTCCTTGACACCACCTCCCCCTCCGGCAGCGGTGGCGGCCGGCGGCGATGGCTGCTGCTGCTGCATTGGTGGTGGGTAGGGTCGGAGTCGGAGAAGCTGAGCAGCAGAAGAGGATAAAGGCGGGACGAGGGAGAAACGTCCAACGCGTGCAGCTTTTCGTAGTTCGAACCAACGAGCTGCTTTACATCATTACATGGGCTGGAGCACGGGGTACACGTTGGATCAACAATGGACGGCCTAGATCGGCTTCTTCTGCAGGCAATTATTATTATTTGTGATAACTTATAATTTATATTCAACGAGATTTTTATGCGGAGCTCAATGCATTTCGCCAGCAACTATCAATTTATGTTTTTTTAAAAAAAAAGAAACGATATTTGTCTCCAAAAACGCTTGATGCGGTAGAATACAAATTTTTCACACTTCAATCAGATGGAAGCTGACAATTGGAACCCATTTTCGCCAGCAACTATCAAGAGATTTAAAAAAAAATGAAACGATATTTGTTTCTAAAAACTCTTGATGTGGTAGAATACAGATTTTTCACATTTATATTAGATGGAAGCTGAAAATTGGAACCCATTTACAGTCGACCATCGTTACCACATTAGTACAAGAAAGAGAGAAACGCTGGGTAAAGCCAATTTGTGGCAACTATACCTCCTGTATACACGCCCCCCCTACCAAAAAAAACTTATGTACCAGCTTTGCTCTACGAATGAAGCGATATCTACCTTCAGAGAACCCTTATACTTGACCGAAATGGCAAGATGTTAAATCCCTAAAAAATCATCAACGCCAATGGACCACGAAAGCAGCTGAATTGCTACATATGACATGGTTGAATCGCGGAATAGAGAGCTATTGCAGTCGACACCCCAAAAATGGCCAGCAACTTGAGTTTCCACCTGGCAGTATAAATTCTCGAAATCCCTATCTCCCTCCCCCTCGCTCGTAGCTGGTAGAGGCTGGTACTCTCGTACTGAGACAATTGTGCCTTCACCATGACACCAGGTCAGTTGTAAACATTATCAATTGTATATTTTGATTGGCTTCTCATACGAGTGGCGGTTCTGCAGGTAGTCGAAATCATAAGAACAGAGTTATAATCACATTAACAGTGTTTTTGTGACTATTGGAATCTGAAAATAAAACAACATAGGAATGATACAGCAAAGTGCACAAAAAACAATCAGAGTGGTGTTGTGAATGTAAATGATGTGGTTAGAGAAATGGTTCGGTAATGATCTACCAAATTTTCTACAAATGCCTTTCTTGGGTACGAGCAATGTGAAACCATTCTGGGCAAGCTCAAGATAGATTCAGATAAAACAGGTTGAAACTGATTTCTCTAAACTATCAATACAAATCGAAATAGCCTAATATATTCAATTGAAATTTCAAGGATTCAGTGAATCCCATAAAGACGCAGCTATCAAGACCAGAAAGCACACATACTGGTGCCTAAAAAATTTTCAAAAGCAAGGAAAAGTATTTGTTTCAGTTCGCCCTGCAGTTATCAAATGGAGAAAGGGAGAAAATACAAGGATAATTGGAGCACAAAATCAACATTAGAAAACTTGACAGCATCATTTCATAAGAAAGTTGTATACCTGATTCACTATATACGCTCTCTTTGGTGTAGTGTCAGTGCGTTCCATCCCAAGATACTGCTCCCAAGCTCCATAGACTTCCCTCCTCTGTAGGAATGAGAGGACAAAGGTCAGCACACAGAACAGATGCATGGAAGGAGATGGAGAAGCATATAGGCAAAATAATCAATTTACCTGAAAACGGGAAGTTATGACATCTGAATCCTGGAGGTAGTCTGGACAATTCGTCGATATAAAAGCAAATTTCCACTGGCCACATAAACATTAATAGGTACATTGGTTATCTTAGCTACATAATATGCAATGCAACTCAAGGTGAAAGAAAAGAAGACAATGACAGCAAAAATAACAAAAATCCAAAGCCCTATCCAGAAGTTACAAAAACAAAATCTACAATTAACTATCAGTTCGTTATGTTTGTTCACTATCACATATCAAAAAATAATTGATAAAGACAAAAAAAAATGTGCATCTAATTCACTTAGCATCAACAGAACTTTTCGATTTACTGGTAAATTTTGATAATACAGACAAAAGAAACAACAGAAATCTTGATATTATTTAAGAATACTAGCATATATCACTCCATCCATTCAACAAAACTTCTAGAAATGATCACCTTGGAAAATTCCTCGGCGGAGACTTGGAGTTTACTCTGTATGCGCTTCTTGACTTCTGCTAAAGTCTCACCTTCATGAACAAGTAAGAAAAAGGGGTCTCCAAAGTTCTGGATTTGCTGCAGAGAAAAATAGGGTCGATTTTTGGTACTTAAATCGTAATATTGCAATGATGTCTTCACATACAACTCAAGCAAGTGCAATACCTGAGCTTGATTAATATCTTTCATAAAGTGATAGACATGAATTAGCCGATCATTTGGGCCTATATTTTTTTCCTCTTCTGGAATCTGCACCAGTTCATAAGACATGTATGGGTTTACTTAGAACTTTGCAGATTAAGGTATGACAAATTGACAACAGCCAGATACAGCAGGCATAATCATTATAAACCTCTTCAGCACGTAGCGTCCAATATTGATCATTTATATTCTCTATCTTCTCAAGTGGCGGAAAGATCTATCAAATAGCTTGAATTAGCAGATAGTGATAGAAAAATACAGTGCAAATAAATTTATCTTCCATCGGTTTTAACAAATTTGACATTTAGGACAAGCCAATTAATTCTGAATTAAAATTAGCGCCCTGAACATCATATAGTAAAAAATGGAGGGAGTACTTTTCTATACAAAAAAGAACTTTTTACAATAGTTAGAAAAAACTTTTTTCCCTCTAGAAGAATAAACCAAAAGAATCACTATAGTTAGAAACATGTGAATGCACAAGTACCTTATAGATCTTGTGGTAAAAGACTTCTAGCACACGTAGTTCAGCATTTGGACTGGACAGTGTAACCTGTTGATGAGTACGATTTAAAGCTTCAGGAAACAAACCAACCAGACAAACTAAACAAAACCACTTTGCAGTTGCTAGATGCCAGTGGTAGAGAATACAAAAGATAGTAAGTTTAAAGCTTCAGGAAACAAACCAACCATAGAAACGAAAGAAAATCACATTGCAGATGCTAGATGGCATTGGTAGAGAATATAAAAGACAGTTACTTCTTACTACAGTTTGCCAGAAAAGTTTAAGTGATAATGGAAGTATGATCAGACCCTCTAACCCGACACGACTATGCACTCCAATATGCTACCTTTCTTAAGATGTCTTTTAGGAAGAAATTTTTTTATTCTATAGTAGTATAACTTGTTTGTCCTAAACATCAAACATTTAAAACGGAGGGAGCAACATTTTGAACCCCCCCCGCCAAACCTCATTTTTCTTTTGCTACATTCAATGAGAAGCAATCTATTTGTCCGCCAGCAACATGGTTGACTTAGGGGGCCTAACAAATTTTAGGCAGCAGGGAACGCACTATAAGCAGAGCAGCACACCCCAAAAAGTAATCTTGGCCGTACAGTTCAAAACATCAAAGAAGAATAAGAACAGGAAGTATAGAAAATGAATTGCTAACCTTTGTTTTCAAGTCATTTATGACGTCAGCAATGGTGCTATTTTTTGGAAGCCTGATGCTATGAATAACAACCTGGGAGAAAGGACATTCAAAGATATATACAAATACTTGGGCAGTACAAGATATGTGCCTGGCAACTAAACAAACCTCATCCTTTGTAGGATGGTTAAATGCAACTTTCAGGGTTTTCAGGAACTGCAATTCTGGAAGTGGAATATCCAGCACTTCATAATACAAGATGTCAGATGTCTGTACCAAATGGATAATGATTTTAGTAGGAATTCCAATACAATTTTGCTACAGAGAAGCCATGAGTATATTGACCAAAAGAAACAAAAAACATTGACCTGATTGTAATGGATGAGCATGTCCAACAGATGCTCCACTCCTCGATATTTAATGGGTTGAGGTTTAGGTTGCTGAGAATAGCAATTATGGGATGTAAGCCGAATTTTTGCTGGATCATCCAACCCAAGCTGACGAGCAACTCTCTCAACAACATCGTCATAGGTATGAACCTTTGACCTTGAGGAATGGAAAAAAACATATGGGGGTGAAATATCTATTTAATTGAAATTTTTAACTGAAAATTTATGCACCATATGCAAATGCTCACAATTCCAAAGAAAAATCATCATCCTTTGGTTTCTCCAAAGACCGGAAATGCACAACCTGCAGCAAACAAAGTACTTTGAGGACATAATGAGAAAGCATGTTTGAACTGTCAGCAAAAGCTACAGGTGTTTAAAATACAGTACAAATCATTATCAGTTGGAGATAAGGACACCAAACCTGCCTATTATGGACGTATTCCAAAAATGAAGGAACATCTGGATATCGCACTTGGGTATCATGGTCAGCTCTTGGTGATTTTTGGAAACAGATAATGTCCCCATCTAAAAGCTACAATATTGGGAATTTTTGGAAGTCATTCATAGAACAACCCTTTAATCTCAGTTATGCATCCTTTTGAATAGAAGTATGTTGACTAACCTGATTAGAACGAAAAGTTAGTTTCTTGTCAACAGTTTCGCACATCACACTTGGCTCAAACTTAATTTCCTGCATGTACCAATGGAACAATTTAAGCACAGTACCCTCATAAGATCATCATGGGCAGATGAATTGAATCTTCTGGACAACAATGCATTAGTCTAACAGAGAATGCTTTAAGTATTTGTCATCCCAACAATAATAATTATACCAAATCATGAAAATAACCTTGCCTCATAAAGATCAATTTCTTGATCTGGAGAAAACCCAGCCATTTCGTTCAGTTTTTCCAGGATTTCTGAAGGTTTTCCCAAGCCCTTCACGAAGAGCCTCCCCATAAAACTACATGGATTTAACAGTGTCATGAGTCACATGATGATACACTTATTTTAATGGTGGGGGGTGGAGAAACACTACTTAAGACAAGAAGACAATGTTGTCACTTAGAACAGAAGATGTACCAAAGTTCTTCCTTTTCAGGATTGTAGAGTTTGAAGAAAAGAAGAAAGTCTTCCTTGCCCTTCTCAGGAAGAGGAAGAGGCCGCAAATCCTAGATGAGCAGAAAGAGATAGTTAAGGGCTACACAGCTGAGTACCACAGCAGACACTAAAAAAAGTAACATGCATAACGGGAGGCATGAGTCTAGCATTTCATTACCAGCCCAAGTTCTACTTCCAAAAACAGCTTCAGCTCAGCATTGTGTGCCTTATTTGTTATCTCCCTCAGTTGCCCCACCTGTGCAGGAAAAAAAAAAGATAAGATATATTAACATAATGTTAAAATGTGAACAATACAGAAAGACCAAAAACAAAATATAACACTGCAAGGTCCCACAATAATCTTAGCAATTCCTGCTACAGAATCTTTTTTATAGGCAAATAAAGTAAGGGCCAAATATATTAAAAATAGAGGGGATGTACAAATTGAGTTAGAGATTTGCTAGTTGCTACACAATCCTGACAACTGAGCAGAACAGAATGGGTTATTGAGTTTTCTGGAAGCAAAATGTTCTGTATAAATGAGAAAACATAGATCGATCCTTGACAGTGATGAAAGATGTTACATCCCTTATAACATTGCTCCTACGTATGCTACATCATATGGCAATACAGAACATTGATAAGTGCCTGGCATAAATCCAAATACTTAATCATAGAAATGCGCATCAGACAGATACATAGAAGATCACATAAAAGTATGTCTTGAGAACTGCGCGAGCCAAATCTGCATATTAGTTCGATACCAGGGACCCAATCGGTAATTATTAAACCTTATCAACTCTCTGGATATATAATTCAATACATGAGCACTTCCAACCTCTTCAGCCCATTCAGTTCTCATTATCAGCACCAACACTTCAGGGCAATGAATGACTTACAGATTGTGTTTCCTCCAGCGGGGTCAACGGACGATTAGGGCGGTATGTATTGTTTTGCCTCTTAGCCCACAACCAGAAGCGCTGCAACTGCACTGGGATGCCATATTCCTTGGCAACCTCCTCCTATTGGTCAGTTTATCCAATAAACGTTAAATTGACAATTAAGTTGAATCCAGTTCAAGATTATTGTCAGAATAAAAATGGCTTTGTGTTGAATTCTTGGGGCACATTACCTTGAAAGAACTAAATGGCAATTGCTTCTGTATTCGGAAATTACGGACCTTTTCATGATCCACCAGATCAAAATATATATCCTTCCCAATTTGTTGCTTCAAATCCTCATCTCGAGCTACCTAGATTTATTTGTCAAAATAGAATGCTAAAAAGATAAACTCTAAAGGATTACAGAATATAAGATGGATAGGGAAGAAACATAGATCGAGACCTTAATTATGGTATAAAGATGAGCTTCAGCTTTTTCTTTCTTTTTGTGTTCTTTATCTTCTTGTTCTTTCTTCAACCTTACCTGCAAATCCACAGTTTCAAACCAAACTGTACCAAAAATGGAGTCTACATTAAGAAAACATTTGGAGAATGCCACAGATTTTGCATACCCGTAAATGTTCGGCGATGTCCTTTTCGTCAACAGTACACATAATTTTCTCCTTGTCACTCTCACGAATATAAACAAGCATATACGCATTTGAATACTTCGTGAATTTAAATGGGGCGTTGTTGAAACCAGGGTTTATATGTGGCAACTGTTTAATCCAAAAGAGACCAACATAAAGAATGGTGATAAGTAAATGAGATATAGATTTCAATAGACATATGTCCTTGAATAACAAAATTAAATATAACTTACCTCTTCCTCACCCCCATATTGTTCTTCAAGGGCCTTCTTAGCATCTTCTTTTGTTACACGCTCATCGTCAAATTTATACCTGAGCATGACATGTGGAGAACAAATTGGAAACTGTTTACAAGGATGAGCAGATCTGGCAGCATAGATTGCTTTCACATAAAAAATTCTAGGCATTTTAGTAGCAACAAAAATAACCAAATAGAAATTACACTGTGCCCCAAACTCTGTCACATGAAACCCTAGCATTACATGCCTTAACAATCAGTGGAAAGATTTGGGACTCGGGACGGTTGGGATTGGATTTACATGGGAATAGGTATCAAGGCTACAAGAAGGAAAGATTATCTGGGGTGCTGCATAGAGAGATCCAGGGCGCCACATTAGCACGTATATCCAGGGCGCTACAGAAGTAGGCTACAGAGATTTAGGGCGCCACAGAAGAGCAGATCTAGGAGTCTAGGATTATAGGGAAGGGGAGCAGTAGATAGGGCTTGCCATTTAATCCTTACAGGAAGTTACCAGTCAATGCTCCTCTATTACTTTTAAGTGGGACCCAGACTTTGCCCGGTTACCCACAGCTAGAGTCATGCAGCAATTGTTCAACCTCAAGCTTACAGTGAGGTCCTGAATGTGGCTTGTAGCATTGAAAATGTTTTATCCTTAAATAGGAGCACGTGGAGAATAGCAATCCAAGTGTCTAAACCGTAGCCTAAGATACCAGGCTCCTTTTTTACTCCTGTACCAATACTTAATTACTTTTTATCCTCTTTGTTGGTGGCCCGTTGTTTGGTTCCATTTGTAGCCTATCCCAAACTACTTGGGATGAAAAGGCTTTGTTGCTGTGTGTGCTTTATTCAAGTGGTTCATAGTTCACATGCAAGAGGTCACTAATGCATTTTTCCCTGAACTGATCTCCACTTCTTTTTTTATTTTTATAGAAAGAATGAAAGATCCACTTCCAGTACCCGAAAAATGCACGCTCTAAAATTGTAAGCGTGGCTTCTATCATCCACTGGTAATCACCGGCACGAAATAAACATATATTTCAGTTGGCTAATTTGGGTTCTCCAGTTTAAGAATGTAAGTCAGTATAGTTCTATTCAACCCTTAAATAGCAGCACAAGAAAGAAAGAAATTATCTAGCAACTAGTTAAGTAAATGTGCCAAAACAATCAACCAATACAAAAGCCTACCATTGCTCAGATAGTAGTGACCGCCATGTACTCCACCACTATGAACAAGAACACTGAGTAAAAGCAGATAAACAGTATTAGTACATAACAAAAATGCAAGGTGAGTTTGACTTACATGGTGGATGAGAAAGGACTATGATCTTCTATTAAGTAGATGTCAAAGGGAACATATAGTGTGAAAAAGATGAATCTCCAGGGTAAACCCTAGAGTAGAGTGGAGAACCTAAACTACCCTTGAATCAAGAATGGTACTATACAAGTACCCTTGCACATTACATTACCACAACAGTGCAACACCCAATTGCACTTCATAGCAAGGAGCAATTAGATTTCTGAACACTATTACTACAATGAAAATATGCTTCTAACAAATCGCCATTGGTCAACAAGTTAGAAAATTGAGAATGGTGTGCAATTATTATAATAAGCCATGTACTATAATTCACGAATATACACATATTCTTCATGCAGAAAGAAATGCCTTGAGCATGTATGGCACCTGCACATGCATGTGACTGCACTCCAAATGATCAACCAATTTCTTTAAACTTCTGTCTACTTAAGCACAGTATAGCAACCTATGATCCACGCGGCATGTTGATAAAACAAAGAAATAGCGATTGTTTTTTCAATGGGACAACTAGAAAATCTCTTGTGGTTAGAATTCTTGAAGACCATAACAAAAAGTACATGTTAAAGCCAGGTAATCAAATTAATAGATTTTAAAGCCATACAAAGATGTTATGTAAATTGTATAGGTAATAATGACTTAAAGTCATTACCTGTGAAGAGCATAAAGGTTTCTTGTACTTCGATCTGCATCTGGAGCAAGGTATTTGCCACCATCTCTATCCAAATCAAGTTGCAGAGGGAACTCGTAACGATCATTAATCTGAGCAAGCAAAGCATATATAACGGACATGACAATCCCAGAATAGGAAGAAAGAAAAGATCTTCAAAACATGTAGATTGATTGTAATTGCTACACATATTCATCATTTTTCATTCTAAGCAGGCTGGTGGCCTCTGTACCCAAGAACGCCACCTATTCAATTCGCTCATCATCTTAATGGCTTGGATGATATGGAAACATTGTGATGGGGTGTCTGCTTGAGAAGTTGCAGTGTTCAGAGGCCTGGTGAGAGGCATCCCGGTCATGACTGGTGCCCAAGCACCCCTCACGTCTGCTGCTTTTAATTGATAGTGTTTTTTATGCTGGTGGGATCATCCTTCTGTGAGCATGGGTACTTGTATTTGTTCTATTCTGGCCAGCGTTTAAAAGGCGGTAAGGCGAGGCGAGCGACCCCCTTCCAAACGCCTAGGCGAATAAGGCGGACGCCTAGGCGACGCCATACAAACATCATAATATACAATGCAACTAAAACTCAGAAGCATATTGGACCTTAATATTGTTAGTTTTTAGCATAGGAAACAGTAATCAGAGTCATTTTGACACAGGAAACATAGTTCTTTAATTAGCACATGAACATAGACTAGAAAAAGCAATACCATTGCTGCATAGTTCTATGAAGAAGTCACTTTGGCACATGAAACAAAGTAATTAGCATAAATAATCAGAGCCCGTAATGTCCTAATCAGATATTAGACGACCAGTGGACCACTAGAATCTGCGTCTACGAGACAAGACACAAATGGACCACCAGAAGTGGACAACACCATGTGAGCGCTCAGTTTTATATGCAAAGCAACCACATCCACATGCACAGGCAGAGCCAGGCGCACAGCCAATCCAAGCAATAAAGTAATATAAAGTAATAGAGGGATGGGAAAATGAGAGGAAGAGTTGCATAACTTGCTTCCAGTTGCCCAGCGAGAAGAAAGGGTGGAGCTGGTGGCCGGCGGGGAAGCAAATCGAAGATGGGGCCGGCAGGGAGGCAAGAGAAGATGGGTACAGATGCCTGGCGGAGAGCAGATGGGTCGATTGTGCAGCCGGAAGGCTCCAATCGAGCTGCGGCAGGCTTCCCTTGCTACTGGAGGGGGCCGACGTGCTGTGCGGGTCAACTGTGCCGCGCGGAGCGTGGAATCGATGCGCCGCCGGCAGGAATCGCCGCCTGGGAAGGGGCTGAGCGGAAGGCCTCTAGTTCCCCTGTCTAATTCCTATCCCTCTCTCTCCTCTACCTCCCGTCCTCTAGTCTATTGCCTGATTTCTTCGCGCGTAGCAGGTGCGGAAGGCAGGAAGCTGTGGGCGCGCGCGCGATTTCTTCCCGCCCGAAGTTTCTTTCCGCGCGTGCTCTGTTTTTTCAGGTGCAAAACGTCCGCTGTGGGCGCCTAGGCGCTACGCAGACGCCTAATCAGGCAAGGCGGACGCCAAGAAAGGAAAGGCAGACGCCTTACCTTCGCCAATCCAGGCGACCCTGACGCTCAGAAAAATTCCTCGCCTGGACGAGTAGGCGACGCCTTTTAAACACTGATTCTGGCTTTGCTTTGTTTGGAGTTTTGGGCCATACCATGGTGCTATTTGCACTCTTTCTTTTATTTCTTCTTATATAATGACAAGCAACTCTCCTGCCAATTCGAGAGAGAAAATCATTCTTAAAAAAACACATTTTCCAATGCAGAAACTTAATCTATTTTTCTTCTGTGATTGAAACTTAATGTCAAATGTTGTTATTTCCTACCGCTCTTGTGATTCACATTAATTCTTGGCAAATAAAACAAGCGGAATGGAAAAGCTACATGAAGAAAACAATTTGAAAAAATAAAACAAAAATAAAAACATTAAGCCCTATGTGTGGTTACTATTAATTCACAACTCACAACAGATTAAAACTATAAGATGGCTTGACCATATAACCAATTAAGTTACTAATTAACCTGGAAAAAGCCTGATATTCAAAAGTGATTGCTATAATGGAAAAAAAGGATATTCCTAAAACAAAATCTCATACACGATTGACAAGAAAACTTTCTTGTACAGAGTAACTAGATTTCATCTTCACATCGTTGATGTAATGCTCAGACAGATGTCTACATTTTTGAAACACATGTCAATGCTATATGGATCCAGGAATACAACTCATGGTGCGCAATTAATTCCACAAAGAGATGGCCCAATCAATGCTCAAAATAAATCTGCATCGATGTTAATAGATGATCTCTGGAATTGCCAATTGCTCCTAGGGGTAGGGGTATTGCATACTTCTTCCACATTAAAATGCAATAAAAAAAACTAAGGTGCTAAACAGTTTTGGAAATCATCTTTTGAAAATCCAAAGCTAAAATGAAAACATTCACATATAAAATTTACTCCCACCGTTCTTAGATATGTAACGTTTAGGGCAAGCTAATTAGTGCAAGCCAAATACTCAAAAATGGAGGGAGTACTACAAGCACACTGATAGATTAACTTGACCTAGGTGGGCTTGGTCAACCTCAACACATTTAAATGAAGAAGCTGCAGAATATTTATAATGGATGTAAAGTACATCTGTGCCTTCGAATGACTTCATGGTAAGGGAAGAAAGGTTTTATGACTCAATTTAGTGTTTATCGGTTAACATGTTACAGCTCTTAACGAGTGTACCCTAAATGAGATGTCAAGTACATCTTAAGTACATGAATAATATAATTGATTGAACAAAATGCAAAGTTATTAGCAGAACAAACCTTAACATTGGTATCTCTCATATAATCATACTCGAAGCGTTTCAGCTGGAGTTGCAAAACAGGAGGAAAATCAAGGAAGAGAACACCCTTCTTCGCATCCTGTGATATCAAGATTGAATCAAGTCAGCAGGACAAATTCATATCCATACAAGTTACAAACTTCATTCATCAAATAGAAAAAGGCATTAGATGTATAAGGCATATCGTATGCAATAAACAGGTACCCTATATGGCTTGTATATTGAGTTATTTCCAATCTCAGTGAATGTATACACGAAGTTTAGTCAAATAAATATATTAATGAATACTCTAGCTTGAGCTATCATCTTAATTGATAGCAGGATATTCAGTTACCTGTAGACCATGATTCTCTGCGTGATACTTGTTATCACCCTCTAGACGCTCAACTTCAACATATTTATCAAACGACGAGTAGACATCACGACAACCTTTGACATCAAGTTGAAGATCTGCAAGGCCATGTATCATCCATCACCTAGTCAACAAACAGCATAACATAACTAATGTAACCCAGTAGCAAAGACGGCACATACCATAAAAGGACTCCTTGCGGTTAGATTTATAGTGAACATTTATACACTCAATGTCATTGATGTGATGACCTTCAAATAATTGCTCAATTGTTCCTTCTACAACAGTTCCCTAAGAAGAAGATGGGAGGTTAATATAAAGAAAAATGCACTATACATTCAAAGTCAACTATATATGTTACCTTCATTTTGACCTCAAGTTTCTCACAGAGAACTCTGTTGAGCTCTTGTACATCATGTTGCATGAAAGAATCATAAGTGTCCCATCCAAAAGATTTGGTCAGCTCTTTTGTAGCTACACTACTGTCACTGTACTGGAGCTTGTAGAAAAGGCTCTGCAGCGCTAAGGGAATACTTCCTGATGGCATGTCATTTTCAGTGGTTGGCATATGATACACAGCCTTAAGGGGGAAAAAATTAGTGAAGTGCAGTAGGAGGAATGACTATAATGTAAATGCATGGTACCACACCTTCCTGAAGTACGGTATGTGGTACAGAGTTTGTAGGAGAGAGTTCATATAACAAGTAGCTCCTTGATTTTTCAGACCCACATAACCTGTATCCTTTCTCGAGTCATACGTCCAATAGTCAACCATTCTGCGGATAGCAACCTGGGCCTCCACAACAACAGTATCATTCACAAGGTAACCTCTACTTGGATCATAGAGCTCACTCAAAGGCATAAAAGATGTGAAACCCCAATCACTCTCACGAGCATTAAATTGATGTTGGGCCTCTGCAGACATAGAAGTAAAAAAGGTTGGTGCTATATGCATCCACAGAGAGCATCATTGGCAAACAAAGGACATCAAGCAGCCCATACAAGCATCAGTGGATCAAGAACATTAAGCATCCTAATCAATAGCTACAAAAAGTAAAAAAAAAAAAAGATACAAAAAAATATATTGCTTCGCATTTGCAAACATGGCTTACAACCCAGATCTCATCTTTGGACATGGAGCTAATGTTTCTAGCAATAATATCCAAAAAAAAATATAGATAGAACAGAAAAAGCAATCCATTATCAAACATGGAATATACATTATATATCACCATGGACTACCATCCCACCTCGCACCTCAGCCCACCGCCCACCTAATCGCCAATCAGGTGCTAGGCAAGGGTCTACCACCAAATTAGCACCTAGGAGAACTGGTTAGTAGGTTCAAAGTTTATCGATGATTCTAACATGTCATATGATAACAGTTACAGTTTATTCTTCATTTATATCGCATACACTCTGAAATCATAATGCAGAATTACAATCTAAGAAACCTTACTGAGCAAATATCCTATTTAGACTATCCAGGAAAACAATCAACTATTTGTATTTGCAGCTGATTAATCTAACCAGTTGTGCTGACTAAAGTTGGCAGATTTTTTACAACAGTGGCATTATTGGGAGCTAACAGTTTTACTCGACTATAAGATTGAATACATGGAGCAAGTTTTATGTTTGGGAGTTAATTGGGGCTTCATTACAAATTTAGGAAATACTAAATTTAGTTTCCAAAATTAGAGACCTGATACTAGTATGTACAAGTTAGGGACACAAACATGTTAAAGTAGTAAAAAAAACTGTCTACTATGCCCATCGAACATGAGATCATAAAAGTTGAAATGGCAACAAAACCACTAGATATGTAAGGTTAACAGGCTCCAGCCTGATGCAAGAAAAATATTTAAAATCGGCGACTTTTTCCTGACAAAGACATAATGATAGTTTAGATGAGAATGCAGTGTGTACAAACCCTTCTACTCCCATGTTTATATGAGCTGATTTTGGCATACGATATTTTTTATATTACCCCTGTTAAACTTGCATTCTTCCTTTTATAATCATAAGAAGTCTAACATTTACTCCCCTCAATATTTAAGTGTACATTTATCACACGGAGAAGTGGATAGCACAGCACGAGCAAGACTACACCTTTTTGAATCGTATAGTTTGGCTGGATCTGATTTACAATGGCCAGGCTAAACTGAGCATATCGGCTCCAACCATACGGGAGGTTGGCTGAGTCAGCAACATCCAAGTACATTGAGAACTGGTCCACATTGTTCCCCTTGGGGAAAATCAGAACACGCCTGCATGACGGTCAACAGATGTTATGAATACTCAAAACCAATACAGGGGACTACATTGCTGCTGCTCCTGGAACAATGCAAGGTATCAGGAGCTTACCAGTTGAACCCACCAATAACAAAAACCTCCGAGTACTGCTTTTTCCCATTGAACCGGGTGAAGTTCTCGATTGTCCACGTGAACCGCGATGCCTGCTGATCATCCTCTGGCTGGCCCTCCACCGTGCTAGCCACCTCTGTTTGTGCCACCCCTGCCAACAGCCACCAAACACGTCCACATTCATGATAAGGATCAGGCAGGCCAATAGGCACACACTCACTCACTCAAGTGAAGCGAATTTGAAAACGAGATAGGCGTACAGCACACCTTCCATGGGCTGGGCTGCGTCCGCGTCGGCGGCGGCGACCTCCTCGTGAGGCACGAGCATCTCCTCGTCCTCCTGCTGCAAAAGAGGAGGGCAATGGGAGGAGGCATCAGATCCGATGAACTCATAAACCGGAGACGGAGGAGCGCACTACGATCGGTCGGGAGGTGGCCCCCCGGGCGGGAGGCAACGAAGGAGTGCGTCCGCGGTGAAGGGCAGATCGGAAAAGCGGCGAGCAAGGGGGCAGGGTGGACGGCGCACGTACCCCGGCAGTGGGAGCAGGAGTCACCATCTCGGCTACCGTGTCGCCTTCGGTGGTGGAGGCGCCGCGGCGCCGGCGGATAGGGAGGCCGAAGCCGGAGACGACGGCGGCGCGGCGGAGGCGGGGCTGCGAAGGGGAGTAGCCGAGTAGGGACTATGGAGGAAGGGCAGTACGGATGCGAGTATGGAGGACTGCTGTTTGGAAGGCAATGGCAGGGTAGTTTCGGGGTTTCAGATTATTTCGCTTTTTAGGAAACAAAAAATAACGAGATAATAAAAATATGCAAATAATTCCAAATAAATAAAAAAGTGCAAATTTTTATACTCCCTTCGTTCCAAATTACAGTTAATTTGATTTTTTTTCTCAAATTTGACCGGTCCTATTTAAGAAAAATGTGTAAACATAGTCAAATTGAAGTTATTGTTGAAAAAGTTTTATTAATAAAATAAGCCCCGACAAAAATATGATATTTTATGCAATCTTTTGAATAAGACAATTAGTCAAACTTAACGACAAAAAAGTCAAATTGTAATTTTAAACGGATGGTGTACATACGAATAACTACTTCTTTACCTTTTGATCTTGGACTTCGGTATTAGAAAAAAAAATCTCTCTAGATAAAAAAAATTCCTCCAAAATATTGATTTCCCTTTTATGTTTATATGATGCCCATCCAACTTTCACGTGTTGTGGCTTAATTAGAAAACATCATACTAAGCTCAAATCCTACTGATTTACACTTTTTTTTTTAATCTTCACGGTGTCTGCAAATGTAGCATACAAATAGAAATATAAAAGGCAAATATGTTCATATTACTACGTTTGCTCACCTTTTGCAGCACAAATGAATCAATCAATTATATGATTTGTTTGATTCATGTGGGAAGATGTCTAGAGGAAATACAAATGATAAAACATGTTGATAACTATTCATATGTGCAAACAAAATAAGACAACAAGTAGATTTCAATAATTGAAATCAGATTTAAAGGCAGAAAAGTGGGTAAGCAAGAAGTGATTAAATAATCCCGAACTTAATTAAAGGCAGAAAGGTACATCACACCTTGCTCAACTTGAATCATTTCTTTCTGCCATAACACTAGGAGGTGATGTGATGGTTGTAACCTATAAACATTTATTTCCCAACCATCTTGTTTTATTTGCAAAAGATAAACATTGTTGTGTGAAGTTATGGCTTATGGGAATATGCTGACAACCATTGTTGTGTGAAGCTATGGCATGCGGGAATATGCTAACAATATTGTTTTATCTTATTCATCTAGGTCGTAATGTTGGCCATCACGTTAAACAAAAAATGACCACATATAGAGCATGTTTGGTTGCCTTTCAAAATTGCCAAGTCAAAATTAGAGCAAGCCAACCAAATTTGGCACTTGATTGGTTCAAGTCCAAAAGATTAGTGGCAAAGACAATGTTTTATCCTCCTCTCTCTCATGTCCAGATAGGCCACATCTATGAGTATTTTCAATCCAACCTTCCTCAGGTGGAATCCATGCATGACTCAAGATTTCGCTACTTACAGATATCTTTGTGTTAAGTCGGTTTTCGTATCGAATAGGAAGCTTGGTTTGTAAAACATAAAGTTATCTTATCATAATACCTAAAGTAGTCGCGGATCTAGAGCTTTGGCATGGAAGGATTATTTCCCTCTTCTCCTATACATTCTTACTATTTTTCTGTCTTGTCGTTTTCCTCATGCTTTTCTTCCAAATGAGAACCTGTACATTACTAGGGGACTTTGACCCATTCCTTATAGCCTACATGGCTATTAAAAGTTCACTATATATTTTGGGTAAACTGGACCGAGGACTGTGCCATATTTCTCACTTTATGTAAAAAAATCTCTCATTGCAATGTCTACCCCAATCGAAGTCCAATTTTTTATTTGCATGATCTTCTATCTTCCCGCTATTTATCCTTATGTGCCTTCCACATACAAGACCTCGAGTGATGACTACAATGCATTATGGAGTCACCAATTGAACCCGTGGCGTTATGTTTGTAGTGGCAAAGTGGGTAAATATTTATGTCAAGAGTAAACCAGTGGGAGATATATTGATTTGTGCCATTGTTGATTGTGGCATCCTAGGAAAACACCCAACTTACATGTTTCAACTTCACATTATATAAGGCACGGTTCAAACCTGAACTAACATGCCCATAAATCATAGTACATATTTTTGCTATTCTTGTTTTTGAATGAACACGTGTAATCTGGTTATGTAATATCTTCAAGATTTGTAGTGGATCAAAATTTTAAATAAAATCATAAAATTGCAAGAGTTTTAATTACCTCATGACTCCGGTAGGAATCACACACCCTGTCATTTGAAGGAGTAAAGTCATCGTCAATTCCTAAACTTGTACCATTGTGTCATCCCGGTCCCTAAAACTCGTAAATCAACTGTTTAGATCATTAAACTTTTTCGTTTATGTCATCTGGGTCCCTAACTTGCAATCTACCCATTTAGGTCCTTAAATTTTTTCAGTTGTGTCATCCTTATCCTTAAACTTAGTTTTTAGTCTTGTTTGAGTCAAAACAGGACGATCTAAAACTTTATATCCAAAAATAATTCATCAGTTCTACATATAAACTCTAGTGAAGACAACTTTATATCAAAACTATACCTCTTGACTTGATCTAAGTGTTTGTTGTTTAAAAGTTTTTAAATTTAAAATGTTAAGAGTCCCAAAATATTATTATATGTATATATATTTTGAAACTTAAAATTAAATTTCAGAAAAAACTATTTTAAATAAAAAACTTTTTAACTACAAAGTTGTAGATCATGTGGAGGGCCATAATTTTGATATACATTTTGTCTTCATTCGAGTTCACATGAAAAAGTTACGAATTATTCTTCTATAATATTTTCTAGATCGCCTTATTTTGACCTGAACAAAACCAATTTTAGGGACCAAGATGACGTAGACCAACGAGTTTGAGGACCTAAACGACGGGTGATTTATATGTTTAGGGACTAGAATGATACAACCAAGAAAGTTTAGGACTGAATGACACAACCGAACAAGTTTGAGAACCTAAACTATCGATTTGTGAGTTTAGAGAGATTGGGAGATACAACGATATAAGTTTAGGGATCAATGATATACTTTACTCCTTTCAAAGTGTCTGCTTGATATAGAGGAGAAATTCAAACCCATGGGTTGCTGCCTACAGCCTTCCTCTCCAAGTTCTAAATATTCTTGTGTAAAAAAACAAATATGAAGACTCCATCCTTGCCATCGATTGGTCATCGCACCCTAAACCCTGAACTTACAAGAGGAGAGGGAATATGGTGACTAAGTAGTTGTGGCGTCTTGTGTTTGCGTAATCTTGACATCTTTTATTTTTTGAGGAAACACAATCTTGACATCTTGCTAGATCCTTTTTATCTCTCTGGTGATGCCATAGAGCACATTAGGTTCTGGGCCCTTTATGCCTTGCCTCTTCAAATTCTTTCTTATCTTCTCTGACCTTAGGCATACCTGATGTAACAAGTATAACAGAGGCAAGCTAAGAATAAGAAGCATACCTGATGTAACAAGTATAACAGAGGCAAGCTAAGAATAAGAAGAGCAATAGTTAATGCATGCAACTCCTCCATGAGGCACATAAAGAGAGAGGAAGAAAGTGTTGTGGAGAAATATTCGGATATAAAAGACATAGTCACATATACGGTGGAGTACATATGCTAATAGTTGCTAGTAGGTCTTTAAGGACCTCCTCTATATTTTTTTTGAAACCGCAAACATGTGACCTTTACACTTCTTTTATACTCTGCTTCAAAATCTTGGCAACCATTAACTAATTTAGTTGACCACACGACTCTTGTATGCAGAGGTGGACCATGCTTCCTCTCCACAAGACAGCCTTCTCAAGTCGCACTAGGGATGAAAATGATCGGGAACGGTCGGGGAACTGTATTAAAATATGGAAACAGTACAGGTCGGGACAAGATTTTCCCATATTTATGAAACTAATAGAAATAAAAACCGTGAATATGGCTATAAAATTATTTAAAAATGACAATTTTTATATTTTTCTAAAAACAGAAACGGTCGGGAAATGATGCCAATAATACGGAAACGGTGTCGATGGGACGGGATTTTCCCATCCCACTTTCATCCCTAGGTCGCACCCTGACGACTGGGCCCACCCACCATCGTCCGACGCAGACGGGCCCCCATGAGCAGGCAGACGAAGCGAACCCAACCCAGCCCTGGCCCGGGAACGCTCGCTTTTCCTCCGCCCCGCGCCCCCGCGCCGCCTCCAGATCGAGCGCGCTAGGGTTTGCTCTGCCCCCATCGCCGCCGCGGCAGCCGCCGATGTCCCAGCGGTGGCGCTCGAGGGCGCGGCGGGACCCGGACCTTGACGAGGAGGACAGCTCACCGCCTTCCCGGCAGCCACGCCGGGGCCGCGGCGGCGACGACGACGACGACGACAACGAGGGGAACGAGGACCTCAGCCTGGACATCGTCGCGCGCGCGCGGCGGAAGCGGCGGGGTTCTCCCGCCCCCGGGTTCGCCGACCTGCTTGTGGTGTCCTCCGGCGACGAGGACGCCGGCGAGGATGCCGTGGTGGAGCTCGGCGAGGCGGGGGAGCCCCGGCGGAAGCAGAGCAAGAAGCAGCGGAGGAAGCAGAAGAAGAAGCAGCAGCGGAAGGAGGCGGCCGAGGCTGCGGCGACCACTGCCGCCGCCGCTGCCGGTGAGGAGGAGAATGAGGTAAGCTTGGGCATTCCTTTTCCTCTTCGACTTGCTCGTGCTCGTTCAGCATGATTCATGCGCTCAATTCAGCCGCTAGAGGAATGCACTGTACAGTGATTGTATCTAAGGAAAGGAATCCCGTATGGTAGAATCAGAGTTGATTTGGGAGCTGTGTGATTGTACTGCCTGTAGTTTGAGCTCAGAGGAAGCTACCAAATCCATTGTATCTAGGAATCCATGTGAGCGTCCCATTGCTTAGTCCATCCTATTCTATACTGTTGTTGGCCAGGTAATAGCTGCTTTTGTTTGGAAACTGTCAAGATAGCTGTTTTTTCTATATTATTAGTAGGCATTGTCCAATGAAACCGGAGAGATGCCTTTTTTTTTTACCATTGCTTATGAATCCAGATTGATGAATTGTGACCTTTACATATAAACGTCACTGATTTTTTTCCCTAAAAGCTTTTATTGGAAACAAAATAGTAATGTTTTCCTGGACTGGCAGTAGTTGATTAAATCTTTTTGGCTTCAGGTTTGTGGCACCCAGGAGGGACCAAGTGGGACAGCAGAATCAGTGCTAACTGAAGATGGGCCTGATGTCCCAGCTTCTGACAACATGGTTCTTAGGAAGCTCCTTGTAAGTCCTAGCCGCCAGGCGAATTTCTTGCATTTGTGCAACTGACATAAGCTTACCATGGTGCGGCTTTGTTTCTACTTGTGATCAGCGCATACCAAGATACTTCGATCCTGGGGAAACATTGTTGGAGACTTGCTTCAATTGTAGCGAGGAAGGACATGTGGCTGCAAACTGCCTGATGGAAAAGCGGAAGAAGCCTTGCTTTGTTTGTGGGTTGTTCGGGCACAATGCGAAGCAGTGCACGCAGGTTGGTCTCCCTATCTCCCAGGGATTATCGCTCGGTGACTTGGGTATGTCCATTCATGCCCTTGACGAGCTCATTCTATTTGGTTTCTGTTGTTTAACTGCAGTGTTTCTGTTACTGAGAATGTTTCAACATACCCTTAAGTTTTGATTTGACATGTTCTACCTTCTTTAGGTTTTGATGCAATCATGAAAATGTACTTGCCATGCTCTGAGAACTTCAAGAAATATATCTTAAGCTAAATTGGAACATTTTAGCAACATGTTCATTGTATTTAGCTACTGCACCATCGACAGTATCTTAAGTCTGTCACTTGGAAATATGTCTTAAGCCTGTTTCTTTGGAGCATTTTTACAGTATCGGCCTTCTTTTTAGCTCCTGCCTGGACACTCTAGGCAATTTGTGTACAAGGTAGTGACGTACACTGGATGCCATATGCAAGATGATAAACCGGCCATGCTTTTCTGTTAATTTTGAGCAAACAACTCCTTTATGGTTTATGTTCATCATGCTAGTTTGTCTTTTGATTCTAGTACTTGACTCTGTTACCAAATTCACTGTTCATATTCTCATGCTTTATTTTTTGTGTTTTGGTAAATCGTCTATGTCATAACCATGCATTCCTTAATACCCCGAAGTAGAGAATGATGAAGTTTTTCATTTTTCTTTGAATATTCTGTGTTATGCATCTTTTTCACGGACTTGTAATCTGTATATCTTGATCTTATAATGATTTTGTTAGTCTTTGCCAGATTTTCACATTCTCAAGATTAAACGAATCATTAATGTTTTCCACAGGGTCAAGACTGTTTCATCTGCAAAAAAGGAGGTCATATGGCCAAAGACTGCCCTGATAAGCACAAGAGGAATTACCATCAATCTACTTTGTGTTTAAGATGTGGAGAAATGGGTCATGATATGTTTGTATGTTCCAATGATTACCCCCCAGAAGATATTAAGGTGAGTGTTTCTTTGCCTTGTTTTAGTCGATTTGTTATCTTGCTGCCATAATGAGATTTTTGTTTGTTGGTACTTGTTTTTCATTGTATCTTTTACCTCAGTAGAGGTCTGAAGAAAAAATGCATATAAATGAACTAAATATGAGTTAGATTTATCTTTTATGAATGCAAGTTGTGTTTGGTCTAGGAACTGGGTAGTTTTTATACTGGGCCTTCCCATCCGTTTAATGGTAACACTAACACAATCCCTGAATTCTTTTTTTTGCAATAACTGGATAAGATCGGTATCCTGTATGTAGGACTTAACTATTTAACTACTTGTGCACTGCAATAGTGTCCTGCTGCGAGTATAAACTAACACTGTTTCAATTATCTATAAGAGCCCCCCCCCCCCTCGCCCCACCCCCCTAATGATTGCCTTTTGGATTATGCAGCAAATGAGATGCTATGTGTGTAATCAGAATGGTCATCTGTGTTGTGCTGACTTCTCTGACAATTGTCCCAAACAAATTAGCTGTTACAATTGTGCTCAATCTGGCCATTCTGGTCTGGTAAGTCTCAATGCTTATAGATTATTGTTTGCACTGTTTCTTTATGTTGCTTCTCAGTGATTAACATTGGACCTTCTATTCTAGGGATGTGCCAAGCAACGCAGAGAAACTAATGCTGTCACAACTCCAACCGTATGCTACAAATGTCATGAGGAAGGTCACTTCGCACGTGGCTGCACAAAGAATGCCAAGGTTGTTATAAGCATCTCACAAATTGTCTAAAAGTTAGTATGTGTTTCTGCTGTGTAACATCTGCTGCTTTTTTCCCACAGTCCGATCGGTCCAAAGGCAAATCATCATCACACAGTCAGAGAAAGGAAAGATGGAAAAGAGATTCCAGTGCTAGATCAGCTCCTCATGATGGCCGTAAAACAAGTAAAAGGAAAAGTCCCCATTTTGAGGATAGAATGGACACACCTCGGCATAAATCCAAAGCTAGGGGTGGTTGGACTGGTGGTGATGATCTTGATGATCTACCATTCAAAAAGTACAAATCCAATGGGTGGGCTTCTCCATCTACACCCAAGAAGCCATACACGAATCAGCAGATCTCTTCCAGCGGTGATTACTTCACGCCTCAGTCCTCACGAAGGCACAATCATGGTTACACATCACCGAACTCAAACTATTCACCCAGTGCAAAGAAGCATGGGTTTTCGTCGTCAAGATTCGCCACCAGCAACACCCATGTTCGGTTCGGGAATAGTTAGTTGGATGCTTGTGTCCGATTTTGTTGTTCCTTTACCAGTAGATTATAATTGCCCCCTGGGAATGGACTCTGCCTGTCGGTTCATTCCCTTTGATAGTTGTTTTTCTTCAAGATTATATGTATTGCAGCTCCTTTTAGTTTTGACTCTGAGCAAGCTTTCCCCTGGCCTTGGGCTCCAATTGATATGCGTGTTGCAAAGCAGATACTGCTGTAACTATGCAACTTCCCTTTCGGCCTTCCTGGTGTTGTATGAAGGGAAAGTTGGGCACTTTTGCTGTTTTGCATCATGCACAGTGCATTAGAAAAGTTGCCATGAAGGTTTTTCTGCAAGTGCATGGGCACAAAGGGAACTGTTCATATGCTAGCTGATATCTGGTTTCAACCACATCAATTCAGTACTCATGGGTTTGCATTTCGATAGCAACAGTCTACGTAACACGTCTAGATGCGCTCGTAATCGATTGTGTTTGGAGAAACATGCAATCTATTGTATTGGAAAAGTTCCAAATGCACATATTTCGTTTTTTTAGGAATACAGAATTTATTTGTCGTGACACGTCCACATGGCCTGACCATCAGTCTTTGTGAGGGGATTTTTTTTTATAAGTATCGTCGTCGGCCTTTAAGCTCTTGGCCCGTGGGCCGGCCCATGACATGAGATTTTGGCCTGGCCTGGCGGGCACGTGTTCAGCTGAAGCCGCCGAGACGGGGCCAAGCACTCGCCGCACTGTCCGCCGCCGCCGACGACCGCCGCGAGTCTCAATCGAGTCAACCGCCGAAGGCCTGGTCATCTCTTGGCCGCGGCGCCATGACCTGACGCACCTACGATGCGTCTACTGGTAGTTAGTTCCAGCGTCCGCGGAATCGGAGCCGAAATCAGTGCAGCGCAGGTGGAGCCGCGGAATCGGAGTCGGGCGCATCTTGTCAGGGTAAGTCCTGATTCAATCATTCAATTGCGCTGTTCTTGGACTCGGATTTCGCCCGCCACCGTGTCGAATTCGGAGCGAACGCTAGGTTTGCTGGGTTCCTGATCTATAAGTATCGATCCAGGAGGCTGCCTTCATCACAAAGATTGCAAGCGTTTGGGGAAGCAACCCCCTTCATCTCGGCGAGCGCAGCGAGAGGGACAGCTTTCCCCCCTAAGAAAACAGAGAGACAGTTTTCCTTTGCTCCAACAGTCCTATGGGAATGTGCAGTCGAGCCAGGATGATGAGCCTTCGGTGTCTGTGCCGTCTGGTTTTGCGAGCTTTGCCAAAGATCTTTGCTCTTACTCCAAGCTTTCGGAAGGCATTGCAGACAGATGGGCATGTTCATTCCCCTGTCATAGAGGCAGCTGTTTTGGGCACTGAATTGCCGGACCTGCCTGTGGATATCCTGGTGAACATCTTGGCCCTGTTGGAAATCCCTGACCTGGTGCGTGCTGGCTCTGTATGCTCCTCATGGAATGCTGCGTACACAAGCCTGCGAAGCCTTGGGATGTATAGGCGCCCTCAGACGCCATGCCTCCTCTACACCTCTGAATCTGACGGTGACAACGTTGCCTGCCTCTACAGCCTCGCAGAGAAGAGGGTCTACAAGCTAACTCTCCCGGAGCCTCCGATCCGCAGTCGGCATCTGATTGGCTCCTCCAATGGCTGGCTGGTTACTGCTGATGACAGGTCTGAGTTGCACATCACCAATCCGATCACTGGTGAGCAGATCGCCCTCCCATCAGTGACCACAATAGAGCAAGTGAAGCCCATCTTCGATGATGCAGGAGCAATTCAGAAGTATGAGTTCTCACAGTACTTTGGGAATGAGGTGATTAGTGACCCTAGAATCCATTCTCTTGACAAGCTGCGTGATCACCTCTATGTCAAGGCATCTGTGTTCTCTGATCCCTCCACTAAAAGCTACATAGTGGTCCTAATCCACAATCCTATAGATCAGCTTTCATTTACAAGGATAGGAGATTCTGAATGGACCTGGCTGCCACCAAGCGCGGACTATGAAGACTGCATCTACATCGATGGCGTGTTGTATGCACTAACTGCTACTGGTGGCATAGATGCTTTTGATCTCAGTGGACCTGCTGTATCAAGGAAGGTGATTATCGACAACACAAAGAACTATATTTTTGAACGCTTGTACATTGTGCAGACACCATCAGGTGATGTGCTGCAAGTTTGGAGGGAACAGGACATTGATGCTAGCCAGGCTGAGGGTGAGGGTGTTCTTGACCCTTTGGAGATAATAATGGAAACTAGGAAAATCATAGTGTATAAAGTCAACATGGCCACAAAAGAGCTTGTGCAAATTGATAGCTTGAAGGACCATGTCTTGTTTCTTGGGCATAGCCAATCGCAGTGTTTGACTGCTGAAGAATATCCACACTTGAAAGCGAATCATGCCTATTTGACTGACAATGTCCAATATATTGCATCATGGAAGAGCAATTGTCGCAATATAGGCATTTTCAGCTTGGGAAATGGCAGCACAGAAGAAATTTTGCCTCCTCAATTGTGGTGCACCTGGCCAGCTCCCATATGGATAACCCCCAATCGTACAAACGTGAGCTCAGGATCGAATGATAAGTAGGATGCCATGCTTTTTGTTCAGATATGATTGTATTTCTGTTATCTGCAGAGCAAATGGGAGGGGAATAGGCGCCCCACTATATTTTAATAACTGTAATATGTTGAATTCAATGGATGTTGTTTTTTTGTTTAAATTTCTGAATTTACATTCTAGTAGCAAATATGTGTGCTGGGTGACTACAAAATTGTACATGATTGGGAAACATGAATAACATCAGTGGACACTCCCACTGGTTGCTGAAAAGAAATTTTCTGGAACACATGCTGTCAAACTTTACTTATCAACATCTTTATGAACAAATCGAATATGTCAATATTCAATATGAAATTTCCCCAAAAAAAATATTCAATATGAAACGTACATTTTCTAGTCCAAACTCCAAATAACGAAACCATGGTTTATTCTATCTAGGGATTAACCTATAATATGGATGGTAGCAGTGTATTCACTGCAATGTACAACAGTAGCCTTGCTTGGTGTTGGCTCAAATGCCATGACATAGGTACTCATGCATGCCAATGTCGTGTTTGGTCTTGGCTCGTGCAATACACCCTTGCTTGTGACACTTGAAGCCTGGAGCTTTATGTGCTGCGCAACAGTGTTTCTTCAACTTGTGAATCATTGAGAAAACACAAAAGTTAGTACTGAATCACATTAGCTTAGTGTTTCATTTGATTGTACAATAGGTACCTTCTCATTATCTTTGGATATCTCTGTCTCATTGCCCTTGAGGTAACAGGCGAGACACAAGATAAAATCTTTCTTGTAGGTTGAGACTTTGGCCCAGTAATCTCGATGCCTCTGTGTTTCCTGGTCCCTTGCTTCCTCAAGGAACAGTTTGTCAAGATAGTAAGGCCCCTCGAGTTCATCTGCCTGTAACCAGAACAATGCGACTTATCAGACATTGCAAGAGAATCAAACAAACAAGAATCAAATGATTACGCCAGAACAATGCGACTTAACAGACATTGCAAGAGAATCAAACAAACAAGAATCAAATAATCATGAAGCGGCTTCAGAACGAACCTGACGAGCGGCAGCTGCAGTGGCACGCGTGGCAGGGGCAGGTGGGCCGTCGCGTCTCGGGGTCGGGGTGGCTGGGGTACGGGCGGGCGCCGCCGCAGCATGCTTGCGCTTCGCACTGCCGTCGCTGTCCTCCTGCTGCATCGCAGTCGTCAACAAACCAAAACGAACGAACAGCAACGCAAGAGGCGAAGAAGGAACACGGCGAAGGAGGAAGCAAGAAACAGGGAGGCGGACGGGGAGCAAGAATGACCTGACATTGACGCAGACCCTTCCTCTTGTTCTTGAGAGCCTTCCTCTTGTTCTTGAGATTGATGGGCACGGCGGCGCTGCCCTCCTTCGCTGCGGCAGTGGCGTCCTCGCGGCTGCAGGCGCCGTCCTCCTGCTCCATCACAGTTCATCAAGAAACAAGATAACCAGTCAAGAACACAGAGCGCCGAAGCAAGAAACGAAAGCAAGAAACAGAACGCCTCGGATTCTCCTGCCTCGCCATCGCCGTGGCGTTCTGTTCCCATCCCAACCCAATCGTCAAGAAAGAAAACAACGCAAGAAGAAGAAGCGAGCGAAAGGCAAGAAACAGCGGAGAAGAAGAAGCAGACGCAAGAAACAGCGATTCTTGGGGGGGAGAAGAACGGGATGAATGTTACCGGAATTCGGTGCAGGTTCATTGGGGCGCCGGCGGCGTTATGGCTTCTGTAGGTGCCGCGACCTTCTTGCTCCGCGCCGTCGCCGTGTCCCGCCGCGTCGTCGGCGACGCCCGAGCTGGCCTCCGCGCTGCCGCCGCGTCCTCCATTGGCGACGCCCGAGTCGCCCTCCGTGCCGCCGCCGTGTCCCCCATTGGCGGCGCTCGAGCCGCCGCCCTCCACGCCGTCGCCGTGTCCTGGCTCGCCGACGACGCCCGAGGCGGCGGAGCGCTCGCGAAGCCACGCCGGAACCCACCATAGCAGCCCGTCCCCTCCGTCCCGAAGCTCGGCGATCCAGCGCCCCGCCCACGCCAGCATCCTCTCGAACAAGCACCGGGGCGGAGATGGAGAGCAGGAGCGGCGTCGAGCGCGACGCTTGCGGCGGCGCTGGGAACGGCGGCCTCGCGCCATGGATTCCGGCGAGCGGCCGGGTGGGTGGGAGTTGCGGAAGCGGCGACGCGGTGGGGATTGATTTGGATTGAAGAGGAGAAGCGGGGAAAGAAGAAGAGGACGGTGGTTTTGGTTCTTGGCTCAATCTTCTGGGGGAAGGCGGGGTATTTCAAGGTGCGCTCTCTCACGCCGGGCGCCGACGAGGAGCGACGTGATTAGCGAGACTCGAAAGCCCAAGAGACTGTCAAGTCGGCCCAATTAACACGAGAATACCCTGTGGTTGGCCGTTGCTGCTGCAGTGCTGCACCGACGTCGAGACGTGCCGGTGCAGCGGAGGACGGCGCCCGTGGTGAGCCGCGCGAGCTGCCAGCGTGTGGATGTTGGTGTTCGACGCCGCGCCGCCGCCGCTCAGCACTGCGCGGGAGCGAAGAGCCGGAACACGCCGTGTGCACCGAGACGTACCATTGGCGCAGCAGCGTCGTGCAGGCGGCGGCGTTCACGAGCATGGACTCGAAATCCCAGCGGCCAGCTGGTATTGCACTGGCAGCCGACCTCGCAAGGTAACGGCGAAGCAAAGCCCGCGCACGCCGAGGCCTCGAACTTGAAGAACAGCTAGCGACAGGCACGCCGTCACCGTGTGGAAGTCGCCGTTCGCCTCCGCGCCGCTGCGGGGGGCGAAGACGACGCACCCCACCCGTCCCGCGTGTTCCTCCGAGCGGCGCCTTGGTGCAGCAGCGTCGCCAGCGTGCCTTGCTCGGTGCCGCTTGCGAGAGACGGTGCTCGTGCATGGCGAGGTGGCCGGTGCGGCGCGCAGCGCATCGCGCCGAAGAGGGAGGAGAAGCTTAGTCGCTTAGAGGCTTCTGGCGGGCACGCCCGTTGGACTGCAGGAACGAGCTTGACTCGCTGACGGCGATGCCGAGGTGCATCGGCCATCTTCCCGGCGGCCCCGAGGAGAGCACGACCACGACAAGCTTGGTCACCACACCGCACCAAGCCCTCGTTCCAGGCCAGGGGAACGGGATCTCCCGAGCCGCGCGCCGATGTCGACCTCGAGCACGTTCACGAGGACGCGGTTCCGGTGGTCGTCGATGCATTGCGCACCTCCACCGGTGGCTCCGCGAGCGCGAGGCCCTCCTCCTGGGCGTCACCGAGCATCCAGAGACGGCCGCCGTGCTTCTCACCACGTACGACGTCTTCCTGGAACGGGCGCGCCGCGTTCCAGGAACGTCTGGACTTGCTCGACGGCGTAGGAGTTGCCCAACGCCCGTCGCCGGCGACGATGGAACTCAGGCAACAGTGCACACACAAAACGAACACTTGGAGCACGTTTTTTTTTAACTCTATTGATTTGCTTAACTAGATGGTGTTTGACAGCTTCCATGTATTCTTGCTGCGGCGTTTCCATGTACCGGCAGCCCACCGCGATCCTGCAATGTCCAGCCGTGCATAGACTAAATAGCGCAGACTCCCCACGAGGTTGCGGTACAGCGTCGCATCCACCTCTGGTGTGCCACTGTTCTTGGTCATCTTCAGTTGTTGGAGTCTGGCACGAATTGCAATCTGCCATGCGAGCTCACGTTCTAGACGCGTTGTGCTTGCCGCGGCCTGACTGCATGAGCCCATGGAGCACCTTTCCTTCATGTACAGCAGCGACGAAGCCTGGAGGTTGTTGTACGTAGACCACGTCGAGCAGCTCCTTGTGTGTGCAAGTCGAACATGATCAGCGACAGGCCACGCCACGATCATGTGTGTGCAGGTCGGCGTTCGCCGCTGCTCTGCGTGTCGGCGACTGCACTGGCGGCTCTGCTACCGCCGGAGCTGACCTTGCGGGCCAGGAGCTGGAACGCGCCGTGCACCAAGACGCATCCGCGGCCTTGTTGCGCGACGACAAGGCGCAAGGGCCGAGCAGGAGCAGCGCTGCGGCGCACCCAGGCCCAGCTCGGTAGGCGTCCGCCGCCGTGCCTGCGCGTCATCGCGTGCATCCCGGCGCTCTCCCGCTTGTTGGCCGGCGGCGTGGTGCGCACGAGCTTTGCTTGGCCGTTATGTTGGGAGGGAAAGGCAGGGCGAATTGAAATGGCGAGCCGGAGGGGAAAGAAATAGGGAAGAGAGATATATATATACAAGTCGGCCCGGCCCAAGCCCAATAACACGCGCATGGGCTGTCTTCCTGGAGCAGCTCGGAGCGCCCACGCTGTACGCCGAGTGCCCGACCACCCAGCGCGCGGCGAGCGTGAGCACCGAGCACGGCACCCGTGATGAACCGTGCCAGCTGCAGCTGCAGCTCGACGTCCGTGGCAGAGGCCTCGAACCTGAAGAGGGACCGGCATGCCCTCCGGCGTGTGGATCTCGGCGTTCGACGTCGTGCCGCCGCCGCTCTGCACGGCCGCGACGGCGTCCTCGACGCTGCGGCCAAGCATTCGGCGTTCACGAGCATCGCCGTCATCAGCTCGGCCGCCGCGCCGAGCCTCGCCACCGCCTACCCGTCCCAGCACGCGTACGTCCAGCAGCTTCACCAGGCCCGGTTGGCGCAGAGCGCACGCGGCCTCGTCCCTCGCCTCTCCCCACACAGGCGCGCATCGCGCCACGCCTCGGATAATATCCCGCCGAGCCGAGGCGCCGACGAGGGCGAGTAGCAAGAGACTTATGGCGGCGCCCCCGTTGGACTGAATGATGCTGTCGCTGACGGCGATGTGATGCCGAGATGGTGGGCGAAATGGAGGAAACTCTGGCCCAGGTACCTTACTCGTGCGAGTGCATGCGCAAGCTCTGTCTTCCCGGCGCCGGAGGCCGGACGAGCCGGGGTTGTAGACCACGCGTCCAGGAAGGCTCCCCCTCGCTGACGACAGCGCCGTCGAGATACATCTGCATCTTCCCCGGCGGCCTCACTACTACACAAACGATTTTAGAGGACACAAAAAAATATCCACCTCCGTTAATCCCAAGTATTAACGGAGGCGGACATTTTTTATTTTCAGATGCGGTTGCTTGTGTCCGTTTCTAAAACTCGATTTTCAGAGGCGGATGTTTTAAAAAGTTCGCCTCCGATTTCATAGGCGGACGTTATAAAGCGTCCGCCTCCTAAAATCGATTTTCGGAGGCGGACACTTAAAAGGCCCATCTCCTAAAATAACCCGGCCCAAATTGAATCCAAATAGCCCATTAGAGTTTCTTTTCCCTCCCCCGTATATAAACGTCTCTTAGGGTTTTCACCATCTCACTTTCTCTCCCTCTCCCTCAACCAAGAAGTCGCCGCTCTCTCTCTCTCGCGTGAGCTCTTCCTCCTCCGCCGCCTTCTCTCTGCTCTGCTCCCTCCACACCGTCCACTCTGCAGGGGGGGTCACCCCACGCTCGTCGTCGTACACCACGCAGCTCCGCCGCCCGTACGACCCCTCCACCTCGAAGGGCACTCCCCCAGCACAAGGCGCCACGCACGCCATGGACTTGCCTCCGCTTCCGCCGCCGCGCTTGACGGCGTACACGGGGCGGCGTGCCTCCTCCTCGCCGCCGGCGAAGATGAGCCACTGCTCGGCGGAGAGGCTGAGGCGCTTGCGTCGCACGGTGAAGGCCGGTCGCCCTGCGGGGTCCATGAGCACCACCTCGCCCTCGGCGTCGTCGTAGGTGTCGACGCGGTACGCGAAGTCGCCCCTCGCGTCGAACACCGTGAACCCCCTGCTCTGTCGGCGGTGGATCTGCTCCGGCGGCGGTGGATCTCGTCGGCAGTGGTGGATCTGCTCCGGCGGCGGTGGAACTGCGTCGGTGCCCTAGATGGGCTCGGTGGGCCCAGATAGGCCCGTTGGGCTCTCTAGGGTTTTTGATTTTTTTATTTTTTCCTGATTAACAGAGACGGACACATGTCCGCCTCCGAAAATAGCCGATTAACAGAAGCACTAGTTCGGAGGCGGACAAAAAACCGCCTCTGAAAATCTATTTTGATCGCCTCCGAAAATCGTTTTTGTAGTAGTGCCTTGTCGAGAGCACGAGCGCCGCCACGCAGCATGGTCTTCCCGGCCGACGAAGCACACCCGCGTCACCAATGAAGGCCGACGCTGCCGCGTGTGCCGGCGTGTCGCCGCACTGGCAAGCAGCCACGGCCGCCATCCCCCGCGCATCGCCGCCGTGCCCTACGCACACGTCGCAATGGGTCGCATGCTCATGCACCCATATGCCGACTGGCCATCACCCAAATGGGGTGAGTACGTAAGCAGTTTTTTTTGGAAGGGCAGTACGTATGTAGTTTTCTGTTCACATACAACTTTTTGTTTTAATGGGTGCAAAGTAAAAAACGGTCAACCAGAAATTTGAACAGCATTTCAAGCACCTATTTTACAGGGGAAAAAATGGACCATTTGAACACGCCCTGTGAGAAATCAGAGGTGCTCGGAAGCTATGGTAATCGTCGTACCCTCCAGGGATTGACGCCTGCGTGTTAATATAGGTAGCAAGAGCCGCTACCGTGGCTTGTACAAGAAGATGATCACAGCCAGGTTCAGGTTGTTGAGATCCTATACATTAGCAACAACTCTTATGCATCTATCTAACAAACACAACAACCAACTCCCTGAACCCGGCCATGTCCAGATAGCACGTTACAAGATATTTTGTTTCACAGCCTCCCTCAATCACAACTTGCCTAAGTTGAGATTGTACTTGAAATTCTCCAGTTGACGCGCAGCTAGAGCCTTCGTGAATCCATCTGCCACTTGGTCTCCAGTTGGAACAAAATCTACCTTTAACGAATTCCTGGCCACTCTCTCTCGTACAAAGTGAAAGTCAACTTCAATGTGTTTTGTACGTGCATGAAACACAGGATTAGAGGAAAGGTATTTTGCGCCAAGATTGTCAACCCATACCTTCGCAAAGGGAGGACTGGATACCTTTTGTTCACGCAGTAACGTCTGTACCCACATAATTTCCGCAGTGGCATTTGCTAGTGCCTTGTATTCTGATTCGGTACTAGACCGTGATACTGTAGCTTATTTTCGTGCACTCCACGAAACTAGATTGTTGCCAATAAACACAGCAAATCCTCCTGTTGACCTTCTATCATCCAGAGAACCTGCCCAATCTGCATCTGAATATGCACTTACCAATGTAGATCTTGATTTACATATCTTCAGGCCAAGCTTTGTACACTGCTTAATATATCTCAAAATTCTTTTAACTGCTGCCCAATGAACAGTAGTAGGAGCATGAAGAAATTGGCAAACCTTATTTACTGAAAAAGCAATATCTGGTCTAGTCAAAGTCAAGTATTGCAACCCACCAACTATGCTTCTGTAATGCGTTGAGTCAGCAGGTCCTAACGGTGTTCCCTCATGCAGGGATAATTTTTCACTTGTAGACAAGGGCGTAGAGGCCGGTTTACAATTTGTCATGCCTACTTTCTTAAGCAAATCACACGCATACTTGTTTTGAGTCAAGATAATACCTTCATGTGTTTGGTTTACCTCAATCCCAAGGAAGTAGTGTAGATCTCCAAGATCCTTGAGTGCAAAGTCCTTATTCAGGTCCTTTAGCAGCACCTCTACTGCCTCCTGACTTGAGCTGGTAACAATAATGTCATCCACATAAATGAGAATAAACATAGTAATATTCCCTTTGTTAAAATAGAACAGAGATGTGTCTCCCTTAGATCCTATAAAGCCAAGATCACACAACTTCTTACTTAGCCGAGCAAACCAGGCTCGGGGCGCCTGCTTTAATCCATAAAGAGCCTTGTCCAATTTACACAAATATGTGGGGCACTCTTTATCTTCGAAGCCAGGAGGTTGTTTCATGTATACATCTTCTTCTAGAACCCCATGTAAGAATGCATTTTGAACATCAAGTTGCCTTAGACACCATCCTCTGGACACAACAATGGAGATCACAATTCTGATTGTTGCTGCTTTTACCACTGGGCTAAAAGTGTCCTCATAATCGATGCCATACCGCTTCTTGAATCCTTTTGCAACAAGAAGCGCCTTGTATCAAGACTCCCATCTTGTTTTCTTTTAATTTTATAGACCCACTAAGAGTCAATAATGTTGACACCTTTTTGAGGAGGAACCAAGTGCCAGGTATGATTCTTTTGAAGGGCTTGAAACTCAAGATCCATAGCATGCTTCCAATCTTCATTGCTGAGAGCTTCTGCTAGATCTCGAAGTTCCCCTGTAGTAGTGAGAAAACCATAACGCACAGTGCCGTCGATGTACGTTTTTACCTTGCGAATGCCGCTTTGCAGTCGTGTACTGGGCCTCTGTGTAGCCACAACAGTGACTACTGGCACCCCATCCGTAGAGGATCCAGGCGCAGGTGCAGGCAGACCAGCAGTGGGAGAGGTTGATGCGGCATGGGCGGGCGACGTGGCGGCCTGAGGTTGGAGCGGAGCTGGCGCGCCGGGCGAAACCACGTGGGGCGTGGAATCCGGAGCCGGTACGGCTGATACGCCGCCAGGAACATTCGGAGCGTTCGGCGTATCAGCCTCGTGTTCCGCGCCTGCCGATGGAGTCGTGATTTCATGCTGATTTGCCACCGTTTCTTCACCAATTTCGTCCTGATTTTCATCACAAATCTCAACAGAAGGGTTAGCAGTAATAGGAGGGCTACCAGCACATGATCAACCAGTCGTAAAACCCCTAAATCAAATAGAGTGGGAGAAAGAAGAGAGATATCATGCTTGAGGCGTTGACCGGCATTGGGATGAAGCTTGGCAAAAGGAAACACATTTTTATCAAATGTGACATCCCTAGAGATATATACCCACCCTGTAGAGGAATCAAGACATTTGAATCCCTTGTGAAGTGTACTATACCCAAGAAAGGTACATTGTTTAGATCGAAATTGGAGTTTATGGGAATTATAGGGTCGCAAGTTAGGCCAACAACTACACCCAAAGATTCTTAAGGAGCTGTAGTCAGGTTTTTGATCATAGAGAACTTCTAGAGGTGATACATACTCGAGAAGCTTAGTGGGTGTTCTGTTGATGAGAAAAACAACAGATGCAAAGGCTTCATCCCAAAATTTTAGTGGCATAGATGCATGAGCTAGGAGAGATAGGCCAACCTCAACAATGTGCCTATGTTTGCGCTCAACTGTGCCATTTTGTTGATGTGTGTGTGGACATGACACATGGTGTGTGATCCCAATATTTGAAAAGAAAGAGTGAATGCGTTGATATTCACCCCCCCAATCTGTTTGCATGGTTATTATCTTGCCATCAAAGATTCGCTCCACAAGTTGTTGAAATTCATGAAATTTTTGAAAAACTTCGGACTTGAACTTAAGGAAATATATCCATGTAAATTTGCTATAATCATCAATGAAACTAACATAATATCTTTTGCCATTAATAGAAGCAGGCGCGTGGCCCCAAACATCCGAATGAACAAGTTCCAAAGGAAAACGAGACACACTTGTGGATCTAGAATAAGGTAACTGGTGACTCTTGGCCTGTTGGCAGGCGTCCGTCACACACTGAGTTCTTATTGCACTCGACTGAACACGGAAGATTAAAATTTCTAATAACTTTTTTGACCACAGGAGAGGAGGGATGTCCTAGCCGGCTATGCCACCTCTCGAAGGAAGGCTTGATGGCTCCAAAAGCTTGTTTGGGTGGCGTGGCAGGAAGAGGATAGAGCCCTCCTTGGCAGCGTCCTCTAAGAAGAGTTCTCCTGGTGGCCTGATCCTTGATCACAAAAAAATTTGGGTGAAATTCTAGGGAGGCTGAGTTATCAGAAGCAAGACGGTGCACAGACACAAGGTTTTTATTGGCATGAGGAACATATAGAACATTTTTAAGATGTAGATCGCGAGTAGGGGTTTTAACAACTGAATGACCAATGTGATTGATGTGCATACCTGCCCCACTTGCGGTGTGGACTTGATCATGCCCCTTATACTTGTCACGTGAAGAGAGCTTCTCGAACTCTCCAGTCATGTGATTTGTAGCACCTGTGTCTGTGTACCAATTCGTGTCCACCCCATAGGAGGTAGTGGCCGAACCAGCATACTTCTTGTTTGGTACAAAGTGTTCTTCAAACCTGTACCAACAGTTGATTACCTCATGGCCTTCCTTCTTGCACAGTTGGCAGATGGGCTTGGCATTGTCGCCAGTTCCCTAGTAGTTGTTGTTTCCTCCAGGGTTTTGCCGTGGCTGATTGTCACGGCCGCGTCCGCGATCTCCTCCACGGCCGTGTCCTCCACCGCGTCCTCGCTGGTTTCCACGGCCTCGGTTCGCCATGTTGGCCGAGTGTTGGTGTTGTCCTCCACGAAGCTCCATGCGCTGCTCAAAGCTAAGCAGTTGCGCATAAGCCTCCGCAACAGTGATCGGACCAGTCCTTGAAACAAGGGCTGACACGACTGGATCGTAGTCGTAGTCAAGGCCGGTGAGGATGTAGGAGATCACTTCTTCATCATCAAGTGGCTTGCCGACAATCATCATCTCATCTGCAAGAGAACGCATCTTACCTACGTACTCCGTGATGGACATGTCGCCTTTCTTCATGGTGGCGAGGGCAATCCTGATGTTGACGGATCGCGCCCTGGTCATCGAGGTGAACATCCCATGGATGATCCCCCAGGCGCCGGCAGCCATGGCGCTTGACACCACTTGAGACAGAACATCCTTGGTGACAGACCCGAGCAAGAACGCCAGAACTTGCTGATCAGTGGCGATCCACTCGTCAAGCTCAGGGTTTGGGATGTTGACCTCTTTCTCCCCCTCTTTCCCCTTGATGGTGGGAGGTGGTGGCTTAGATGCACCGGTGAGGTGCCCTTCAAGATGAGCACCATGCACCACAGCAAGAACCTGTGGCTTCCAGAGGGCATGGTTCGTTTTGCTCAACTTCTCGGTGATGACATTGCCAAGCAAGGGATTGACAATGGCGGAGTTGGATGAGCTCGCCATGGGAAGGAAGTGGATTGGAATCTAGTAGATGTATTTGGCTCTGATTACCATGTGAGAAATCAGAGGTGCTCGGAAGCTATGGTAATCGTTGTTACCCTCCAGGGATCGACGCCTGCGTGTTAATATAGGTAGCAAGAGCCGCTACCGTGGCTTGTACAAGAAGATGATCACAGCCAGGTTCAGGTTGTTGAGATCCTATACATTAGCAACAACTCTTATCCATCTATCTAACAAACACAACAACCAACTCCCTGAACCCGGCCATGTCTAGATAACACGTTACAAGATATTTTGTTTCACACCGGCTTCTTGAACACAAAATATTGTACCGATATGCTGATTGGCCATCACCAAAATGGAATAAGGGGGGAAGTGAAAATACTAACCACTTTACTGAATTATAGTTTGGACGTATATCCCTTTCCCATTTCTTCAGCCTACGAAAATAGGCAAAAAAAAAACACAATATAGGCTCAGATGCATAAGTTGCAATGAGCTATTTTCTATCCTAGACGTGGGTTTGCGGAAAGGGAATAGGAAACTAAACTTTAGATGACTAAAATAGTTGCGGACGTATCTGGTGGAAACAAAACTCCCGTGCAAATCACCCCTCCCACCTTCTCTGAGCACGCTCTTAGATCAACATCGTGTGGTCTAGATTGGATTCTATAGTTTCCACAGACAGGTTGGTTTCCATGGGATACGTTGCCAAAATAGTTATAACAAAAAACTTCACGAGTCCCATATAATCCCACGTACAGGCGATAATCAGAAAAATAATCATGCACGTGATATTTATCATGTTGCTACTATATATCATGCACGGGAAATCGAATATTTTGCCGAGTGCCAAAAACACTCGGCAAAGCCCTGTATACACACGAAAAACATTTTGCCGAGAGTTGCATTCGGCAACGATAGATGTCGGCAATGACCCTTTTAATTTGCCGAGTGTAATCCGTTGGGCACTCGGCAAAGCTATTGCCGAGTGCTAGGTCGACGCTCGGCAAAATAAAAGCGCAATGCACGGTTGGATTGACGGTGACAGCGGGTTTGCCAAGAGCCTGACGGGCGATACTTGGCAAACCTGTCGTAAGTTGGATGGCACGACAAAGCCACTGGCTTTGCCGAGTGTTGGTCAGCAGCATTCGCCAATGTGCCGATTTTGCCGAGTGCCAGCAAAGACCCCTCTCAGCAGGGGCGAAGCTAGAGCAAACATGAAGGGGGGGCACGCCCTTTGGTACCTAATTCGCACACATGTCATCAATTCGGTAGTCAAGCTACCACTTTTAGCACCGGGTCAAAAACCAAAAAAATAGTTAGTTGATAGACAACACATTGATAATACGCATATTTTTTTAAGGAAATACATAGATGTACTATAAATTAGTAAGAACATTTCCAGCGGTCTCCCTTTCCACAGTTCAACTACCATATTGGGAGAGGTTTTGGTAAAACAATGCTTCTCCTAATACATCTCTCTTTTCCCAAAAGTTATTGAAACATCCCAATAATCAACCCCAACTCTCTCCAAATAGAGGGAGAGTTTAGAGCATCTCCAGCAGTCTCCCAATAATTATTTCCCAATAATATTTTATTGGGATGTCCCAATACCAGTTTTATAGATTATTGAGAGAGATACTTTTGTAGTCTCCCAATAATCACATCTGATTAGTAACTATCATATTGGGAGAGACTAAACTCTCCCTTTATTTGAGAAGATTTGGGGTGAATTATTGCTTTTGTCCCAATATTTTTTAGAAAAAGGGAGATGTATAGGGATTTTGCTGGAGCACTATTTCTCAATAAAGTCTCCTAATACGGTAGTTGGATTAGGGAAAGGGAGGCTGCTGGAGATGCTCAATATGGTAGTTGTTATTAGAATGAGATTATTAGAGGACTGCAAAAGCACCTCTCCCAATAATCATAAGTTAAAAGATCACAAGTCCAATCTCTTTTATCCAAATAGGCAAAATAGCCAAAATCGTCCTTAAACTTTTGGCGAGGGATCAAGTTCGTCCGTGTACTTTTGGTTTGGCCAATTTGGTCCTTGAACTTTTGTTTTACGGTTCAGTTACATCCTTTGTCCATTTACAATCTACGGCATCAGTTAAGGCTAACGGTGACTTGTTTGCCCCCGATTAATCCAGCATCCCGGATCGCCCCTTCCTTCTTTCCTTCCACATTGGTTGCAAAAAGCTCATCTCTTTTCATCTCTGGTGGTATAAATACATTTCCTGTGCTGGCAATGGATACCAACGAGGCAAGCCCAAAGTCAGATCAACCAGAGAACCGGGAGAGGCAAGTAGCAGAGAGAGGCGTGAGGCCGGCCGGCCGGCCAAGAAGCGGTGGCATACCTCTACACGTGGAGCTCCTCGACGTGTTGCGTAAGTAGTCAGGCAGCTCCTCGAACCACACCTGTCGCGGCAGCTGGCCACCGTCGACCTCCTCCTTCCCTGCCGGCGACGACAACGACGAGAGCACGGCCTGTCCCCCCCTCCCCCAGTGGCTGGCTGGCTGCCTTGGCCTCCGGGGCTACGGAGATGGCGCGACATCGGTGACGGCGTGAGCAACGCCTCAGCGCGGGCAAGCAGGTGCAGGTTGCCGGCGTGTGCGGGGCCAAACCAAAGAGAAGCATAGCGAAGCAAAGCAGAGTCGAGCAGCAGAGCACAGGACACGGGAGGAGCATGTCTAAACAGGTCACCGTTAGCTTTAATTGACGCCGTAGACATCTACATGGGACAGGGAATGTACCTGAACCATAAAACAGAGTTCAAGGCTAAATTGGCCAAACCAAAAATACAAGAATGAACTTGACCCTTTGTCAAAAGTTCAGGGACTATTTTGCCATCCAAATATAGTACATATCGTGAGTTAGAAAAGACCTGTGGAGAAAAGATATGTACAAAACTTAATGAGTTAGACTTGTGATCTTTTATACATATCAAGATATTTTACATTAAGTTTCATCTATATATTTTTCCTAAACCAACCTGTAATAACTCAAATTTAATAAAAAATAAACTAAAAACCCTTAACCATATTTTGGGCCACAAGATGCCAGACACAAAGAAGTTCAGGGTAGGGTATGGAAAGTGTGTGGATTGTGAGCATCAAGGGCTTGCTAAGCTGCTGCTAGTAGATAGGAAGTTATTTGCTTGTCCTCAAGTCAAGTCTGCTACTACTGATTTTAAAAAACAATACAGTATATAGTGTTTTGCTGCTAGCTTTGCTTTGTCTCGTGGTCTCCTGGGTGCATTGCTTTTTATTTGGGGGGTGCACAAATGGTGAAATTTTGCTAGTACAAGTAGTCTTTTATTTTCCGTGGGTGCAGATGACGTCTTGGAAGGGGGTGGAGATGACGTCACTTTGCCGTGTGCAAAACAGCAAAAGGGCTTGGAAGAGGATGGAGATGACGTCACTTTGCTGTGTGCCTTACGTACGACACTGGGCAAACCTCTTCATTACATTAAGAAGTAACAGAAACGTCACTTTGCCAAGTGCCAAGTCGACAACACTCGGCAAACCTCCTCTTCCACCAAATTTCATGTTTTGTCTGTTTTTCGATGTATATGATACCTCACTCAAACAAAGCAACAATTGGATCACAATAATCATCACATGCATAACATATATCACCATAACCACCACATGCATCAAATATACGACAACGGGTAGTCCACAACCTCAAGTGACAATAGCGACAAATTCAAGCACAAGTTCAACTAAAGTCTAGCCAAATGATAAGTGCAACAAGTTTAACCACAACTCTGACTCACGATGTTGGCTACCCTGAACCTGGCGTACCCCCGGTGTACCACCTGAACCTAGCGCACCCCGTTGACCTGGCCACCTCGACCAGGAGTTTGTCGTGTGATAAATCTTGGTTCTCAGGATTATTCGACCCCCACGACTGAGGCTGCACAGAGAGAAAAGATGGACTTAAGGTAGACAAATAAAAACCATAACATTCATATTCATAGGGGTACCCATAGGAGGAAGGGGACAATTGGTAGCGGTTGTTGTATCAGTGTAGGTACCATCATAGGCATCGGAATTATAGTGCCTAGCCGAGCTCCAATATTATAGCTGTAGCTGCTGCATCCTTTACTGACCGGCCTCCTGCGTGGCCGCCACTTGCTGTGCCATCCTGTGCTCCATCTCCTCCTGTTGCCTCCTGTCTTCTGCCAAATCGGCCTACAATATGCTACAGGAAACTTACAATGAAAAGCAAGCAGATAAGATAATCAATGAAACATGAGTAAAACTAAAATAACCTGGTGTGGCGGCGACTTTGGGCGGCATGGCACGGTCGATGGGAGGCAAGAGGAGGAGCCGACAATGGGGGTGGGCGTGCGAGGGTGGCGTCTGCGGCGCCATCGGTGATGAGAGTGGGTGGAGACGGGGTGGATAGAGGCGTGCGACAGAGGATGGAGGGAGGCGGCGGCGCGGTGCGTGTGCGGGTGTGCATGCGTGCCTCAAGTGTGGGCCGGGTGTGTGTATTGAATGAGATAATATGAATGGATGACAGGTGGGCCAGTCCTGAGTTTTGTTGTGTGTTGCCGATCTGGCACTCGGCAAAGCGCAGTTGTTGTCGAGTGTCAAAGGTCTGGCACTCGACAAAGTCAGGACTTTGTCCAGTGTCGTCGACCTACCACTCGGCAAATGCAGGCGGTTCTCGAGCTCCCTAGTGTGCCGAGTGTTCACTCGGCAAACATTTCATCCATTATTTCATGCACATTTTCAAACACTTGGATGTGTTTTACAAAATTTGTTTGAATGTACCTTGTCCAATACACCTAACAATGCACATTTGATACTTATATAAATAATATTTCTTTATTTCATGCAGTTGTCACTAAATTTCATTTTATATCAACTAACATCTGTTTTTTGCAAAAAAATAAAAAAAATATCGAACAAATCTGAAAAATTACCAAGCTTGGACCTCAACCAAATTATATTGTTTAAGGCTTATATAAAAAGGTTTGACATGAAACTCCAACTCGACCGTCACTTTCACTTCAAAAACTGCTGAATCCATCATGAGTGTACGAATCTTCTCCGAAGATGTTCGTATTTGTGCATCGTATATGACATAGTAGTCCAAAACCTTCTCAGTTTTGTATCACAACCTCATGGTACGATATCATGACATCTAGACAATTATCGTGATTTTCAGACATTGTTTGTATTTTATAAAATTTTAAAACCATTCCGCCAAGCATCCAAGTTCATGTTTTGTGAGCAAGACGCTCGAAATTTTATGTCATTTGCTTTATAAGGATTCACATTAGACTCACCAATTACATGAATACCATTTTTCATTTCATTTTCATCACTATTTGAATCATTTTTTGGTTCAACTCTGAATTATCCCCAAAATTCATTTAAATGATTGAAATTAACAATATAGAACAGGTCGCAAAAGTTACCAAGTTGTAACATGGAGTATGTACATGTGAACCAAAGAAAAAGTTTGAAGGGCGGGGTAGGAAAAAAATTTCAAAGTTTACCGGAGTGTCCACGAAACACTCGGTAACACGTCCTATTTGCTGAGTGTCCTGCCCACGGCAATTGGCAACAGGTCCATTTTGCCGAGTGTCGTGCCGGGCACTCGGCAAACAGCGAAGTACCGGCACGGCCGGCGCACGGCCGCCGCTCATGTGCTATTCACGTGCCACCTATGCCGAGTCTAGCCAGCTGACACTCGGCAAAGAGGACCGTCGGCTTCCAAACGGCCGCGTCCACGTGTGTTGCACGTGCGTGGTTTTGCCGAGTGTCTCCCCAGACACTCGGCAAACCTCTAACGGCCAGGTGTCTATCCCGACAGACGGACGCGTGCATGTGCGTGCCACGTGGTTAAGCTTTGTCAAGAGCCGTTCCTTTCCCGTGTGCTCAACAAATGTTTGCCGATTGTCCTTTCTTTGCCGAGCGTCTACACTCGACCAGTGGCGGAACTGAGGGGGGGCTGGCAGGGGCCACGCCCCCCTAACAAACGTGATTTTTGTTAATTATAACTATGCTTTTCCACTAATTAAAAGTATATACAAGATCACAATGAGCGTAAGTACCTTTTGAAAATATAAAGATTAGTATGCAACGAGGACCGACGATAGTAGATAGGCTCTGTGTTGTGTGCACAAGCTTAGTATGCATGTCTTTTTTTTGTAATTAACCTAAAACAAAGAGATTTCAATCAAATTAAAATGAAGATATAATTATGATAAGAAAATCGTCTTTATGTTTCCAATACATAATAGCCATATTGAAACATTTCTATAACAGTTACTCCATTCGTTCCAAAATATACTTGGTTTAGGTTTTCAACTGGCAAGATTCCTTGACTTGTCGTTGGTGCTCGCATTTTCTTATATTTATTTCAAGATTGAACCAACGCTACTTCTTAATAGTAGGTTTCATGGCCATCAACTGTGAGTGGTTTATGGTGGCTTTGTCAATTTTGAGGATTTGTCGGTCCGGTCTTTCAGATGTGCATATAGCGGGATAGGGTTGTGTGCATATGTTTGTAAAGACGAGTGTGCGTGCGTGTATGTGAGTGTTTGTACCATGTGTTTCGCCAAAATTTTTTACTGTGTATCTAGACATTATATTTTAATGTGTATCTAGACATTATATACCTACGTGCATATAAAAAACCATGTATCGGCTAGAAAAAAAATAGTACTTTGGAATGAAGGTGTGTGCTTAGTTGATCGTCCGGCCCCTCTAAAATTTTGTTCCAGTTCCGCCACTGCACTCGACATAGTCTATGGGGTTTGTTTGTATGCCCAGCTCTGCCCCGCCAACGCTCGGGCGAGCCAACACGTTGGCGAGCAAATCCATCGCCCGCATGTTGGCGTGAAGAATGAACTACGACATGTTGTGCGTGGTCTAATCACACGGGCGCACGTGGGCGTCAATCCAAAATGACGCCAAAATCACACAGGCTCACGAACGATTGGCAGGGCAGCCGTCGGCCTCAATCCAAACGTGCCCTATCTCCTGTGTGCTCCCTGTTGTTAGAATATTTGGGCCCAGCCTATTTATTATTCTATCTATTCTAAAAGGATTATAACCTACTTTTAATGTTATAGTTATTATGGTTAAAACCATATTCATAATGGAAAATAGTCTCAACCGACTTAAAGAGTCAACCTTCGTTGCACCTCTTGTGAAGCCGGTAAGGGGAGATTGACGAGCCACACGCGCGCGCGCTAGCTCGCCTCGCCGTGCCGTGCCGTGCCTAGGTTATGGCAATCAATGATACCATAATTGAGCCTTCCCGATTCTCTCCCGTCCATGTTCATCCTCCCGCCTCCCTCCGCTGGGCTATATAAACCGGCCCGCCTTCTCCTTCGAGATCCAGATCTGAGACTACTGGTCTTCCTCCTCTGCTGCTACTTCGCCTTTTCGATATCCTGCTCGGGATACTGGGGCAATCGGGTTTCTGGGGAGCGTCTTCACGCGACTGCTCGCCCAGAACCGCTGCGTCTTCACCGGCGTACGGTTCACCGTCCTGGACACTCCGCCGTCGTCAAACGACTACACCGCGCCGCGTCTCCTTCCTGTACGACTCCGGCGCACGGACTGCACTGCGTCAACAGATCTCCCTGCATCGAATTTGTACGACTCCTTCGAGCAAGGCCAATCGAGGGATATCTTGACGGATGGTATTCCTCGAGCTGGTAACGGCGCAGCCGATGCCTCCGGCAAAGATCCCGCCCTGGGGTACATTTCGATGTCCGAACTGCTACCCTTTTTTTATTTGTGTTCTTATTTAAATCTGTGTTAAATCTGAACACGTGCACATGGATTGTTTCACTCACTATAGTCATGCAAATATTTGTGAATTAAATTATAACCTTTGAAATTAAAATATGGCCTATTACAGATAATTATCTAAAACCGGTCGCAAAGATTCTTTTGCCGAGTGCCTAAGGATTTGCTCTCGGCAAATGCGGCGGCACATGGCAAACTTCACGTTTCCGGTAGTGTATATGCTGCTATATATGTGCTACAAACAGCATTGAACAAGTGTTTTGTTCGACTCTCCAACATTTGTACATCAAAATAAACAAGGTCGCCCTTCAAAAAAATTAAACAAGGTCCCACCACCGGTCAAGTTTTTCGGAGTTTGTTGGAGAAGACTATGGTTTCAGTCTTTCAAAGGGAGGAGACATCTCGATTCTCGAATATCAGCTTCTACGGCACACGACAATTCTCAAAGGAGGGTACGAATGGGGATAATTGTCAGGCTCCGGGGTTGATTTTTTTTGCAAGGCCCAAAACCGCAAATATTCCCACGGCCCATTTGCAGTACGGACCCAGCTTTCCACCCAGCAGCATCGTCACGACTTCCTGGACGCAGCTGGGCTTTCATGTCGTGGACTCGAGTCCTTTGGGGACGGAATCGGAGCCAGATCACACGCCACCACGGCAGGCGGTTCCTCTTCGATCAGGAGCGATTCCGTCTTCATCTCGTCTGCCCACGCCTTCGGAATCGGGTTGCAGCTCTATAAGAGCCGAACCAGGATACTGCCTCCGTGGTACTTGTGTGCTCCTCTGAAACATTCCAGGCATCGCCGTTTGTCCCTCGTTGCAGACTTGCAGTGCAGTCGTCGTCTTCCAAAAGAGAGAGGTCCAGTTTTGTGTTGCTCTGATGGAGATGTGCTGGAGATCCGGCAATATGCTCTTTCGAGGTCTTTCCAATAAGATCCTAGCTTCATCAGCCTGTTCACTGATGATGAAGGCATTATTCCGGCGAGATGGGTTTCTCCATCGATCAATCTCCACGGCGAGCAGTGAAGGGCTGCGCCTGCCGCAGGTTATCATGATGCAAATCTTCTCTCTCCTGGAGATCCCTGACCTTGTGCGTGCAGGATCAGTATGCGCCTTGTGGCGCACCGCCTACACAAGCCTGTGCGCCGCTGTACATTGCAAGCTCCAGCAGACACCATGCCTCCTGTACACTTGTGAATCCATCGGTTACAGGGCCATGGGTCTCTACAGCCTCGCAGAGAAGAAGGCCTACACATTGACCGTCCCGGACCCGCCTATCCGGAGCAGGGAGGTCATTGGTTCCTCGTATGGCTGGATAATCACGGCAGACGAGAGGTCAGAGTTGCAGCTTCTGAACCCCATCACCGGTGATCAGATTGCGCTGCCATCGGTCACCACCATCGAGCAGGTGGAGCCGATATATGATGACGCAGGCACCCTTTGCAAGTATGAATACTCAAGGTACGGGGCAGACTGGATCTCTGACACGCCGCCAGAGATCCTTGATCTCAGTGCGCTGCGGGATTACCTGTTCTACAAGGCCTTTCTGTCATCTGATCCATCCACTGGAGACTACTTTGTGGTGCTCGTCCATCTCCCAGAATTTCAGCTTTCTTTTGCGATGGCAGGGGACGTTGAGTGGACGTGGTTGCCTCCACACACTTTGTATGAAGACTGCCAGTTCCAGGGTTCACTGCTGTATGCCACCACTTCATTGGGAGAAATCCATATGTACGATCTTGGAGCCCGTGCAGTTGCGAGGAAAATTGTTTTGGACAAGGTGAAGCCTTCTGTGTCTGAGAGGATTTACATTGTTCAAGATCCATCTGGTGAACTTCTGCAAATCAAAAGATCTGATGTGCGCAGCGAAGATGAATACAAATACCTTTCGGTTTCAGAACTGTGTAAGCTGCCCAAGAAGACCACTGGTATCAAAGTGCATAAAGTGGACCTTACATCGGAAAATGGTTTGGTGGAAGTAGATACCTTGTGTGAGAATGTGCTGTTTATTGGGCGCAACCAATCACTTTGCCTTTGTGCCAAAGAATATCCACAGTCGAACGCAAGGCGACGAAAAAACTTCATCCAACGACTAAGTAAAGGCGGCAGTTGGGCTCTTACCCACGAGGAGAAAAGCCAAATCATCCAGAGCCATTTTGAAGGTGCAATGGCGCGGCCGGCCGCACGCTCAAAGACCTTCGACTGGGATTCCCTGCAACTCCCAGCTGGTGACCTCTCGAGCCTGGACGAACCCTTCTCAGAGGACGAAATACTAAAGGCCATCTCATAAATCTCGCAGGACAAAGCCCCAGGGCCAGACGGCTTCACTGGACTATTCTACAAAAAGTGCTGGCCCATCATCAAAGCTGATGTGACCGCAGCTATAAATTCAATGTTCAACCAAAGATGCCGGGAATTCAACCTGCTAAATAAAGCAAATATAGTCCTTGTTCCTAAACGAGAGGGTACGGAGAGTGTGTCTGACTTCCGCCCGATCAGCCTCATCCATGGAGTGGCAAAGATAGTCTCCAAACTGCTGTCACTACGACTCGCTCCACACTTAAATGACCTAATTTCCCAATGCCAAAGTGCTTTCATAAAAGGAAGAAGCATCCACGACAACTTCCTATACGTGCGGAATTTGGCTAGACGTATGCATCGTAACAGAAGCCCAACACTGTTGCTGAAGCTAGACATTTCAAAAGCTTTCGACTCGGTACGCTGGGACTATCTCCTGGAAATGCTGCAAAAGAGGGGATTCCCCCCTAAGTGGTGCAACTGGCTTACGGCAATGCTTGCCACTTCCACCTCGAGAGTCCTCCTCAACGGCACCCCCCTACAGCCTATACGACATCAACGGGGCCTACGACAAGGGGACCCGCTCTCACCTCTTTTATTCATACTTGCGATCGACCCACTACACCGACTGCTGGCAGAGGCCACAAATCGGGGGCTATTAAGTAAGCTTGGCGGACGCAGTGCGCGGCTACGAGTCTCCATCTATGCTGACGATGCGGCCATTTTTATCAAGCCGACTCCCCTAGATATACAGAATATCCAGCATCTACTGCGCAACTTTGGCGAGGTCACCGGTCTCCATACAAACCTACAAAAAACAAGTGTCACGCCAATAGGATGTGAAAACATTGACCTGGAGAGTATGCTGCAGGGTCTGTCGGTTAAGCGTGCAAACTTCCCAATAAAATACCTAGGTCTGCCCTTATCAGTTAGGCGACTGTCACGGCTACACTTCCAACCCCTAATCGACAAAGCGGCAGGGAAAATGGCTACCTGGAATGGACGTAACCTCACGACAGCAGGACGTAATTGCCTTGTCAAGGCGGTCCTCACCTCCCAACCGGTGTTCACGCTCACGGCCTTGAAGCCCCCGAGCGAGGTTATCGACGAACTTGACAAGCACCGCAGAAACTTCCTTTGGGCTGGCAACGGAGATCTAACGGGGGCTAAATGTAAGGTCAACTGGACCCGATCGTGCCTCCCTAAAAGGAATGGAGGACTCGGTATCCTGAGTCTGCACCAATTCGCACGAGCCCTACGACTCCGTTGGCTTTGGCATGAGTGGGTATCCCCAGAAAAGACCTGGATTGGGACACAACCACCTTGTGATGCCACGGACCACCTCCTTTTTGCGGCCTGCACCAATATCTCAGTAGGTAATGGAAGGAAGACAAAGTTCTGGAAGGACAGCTGGGTACAAGGTAGACGACCAATGGATGTTGCGCCAAACCTATATGCTAAATCCCAACAGAAAAACAGGACGGTAGCTGATGCCTTCCAAAGCAACAGCTGGGTTAGGGATCTAAACTTACAAGCGGGATGCACGGTAACGCAGTTTTACGAATTTGCTGACCTATGGAACCTAGTTGGCACGATCACGTTGGAGACAACACAGGAGGACCATATCACATGGAAATTAACTGCTAATGGCCCATACACTGCCGCCTCTGCATATAAAGCACAATTTATTGGCTGCACGTTGAACCCGCATTTAAGCATTATTTGGTCCACTTGGGCGCCACCCAAGTGCAAGTTTTTCACATGGCTAATAGTGCACAACCGTGCCTGGACATCGGACCGCCTAGCTAAACGAAACTGGGATCATAGCCCGACGTGCCCCTTATGCCGGCAAACAATGGAGACGGCGCACCATCTGCTAGCACGATGTCGCTACACAAAACGGATCTGGTCCACTGTGGCAACATGGGTGCGACAACAACAACTGGGCCCCACAACTTGGTCACATGCAGAAACGGCCCAGGAATGGTGGACGACAGTAACTTCAACACCTGGCTTGCCAAAGAAAACTGCAGCCTCCATTACCATGCTAGTTGTGTGGGAAATCTGGAAAGAGCGCAACGCCAGGATCTTTGAAAAAAAGGAGCTGTCGACGCTTGCATTGCTAGGGAAAATTAAAGGAGAGGCGAACGCCTGGCTCACTGCAGGGGCAAAGCCCTTGGCGTTTCTACTAGCAGGAGAGTAAACCTAATTTTCCTGCCGCTACGATGGCTCTTGTAAATATGTAAATATGTAACCTCTTCCTGCTATATCAATGAAAAAAGGCACACTCTCGTGTGTCGTTTTCGTTCAAAAAAAGAATATCCACAGTTGACGCCAAATCATGTGTATTTTACTGATGATGACTATATCTGTGTCTCATGGTTCAAGGATCATAGGCGTGATATTGGAGAATTTGACCTGGAAAGTAACAGGAACAAGGAAATTATATCCCCTCCGCTTTGGTCCAGCTCTCCAACCCCTGTGTGGCTGGTTCCAAATCCTAGGAGAATGAGTTTGGCATCACACAATTAGATAGCACCAGATGTTTCCCAATGATACTTTTTATACCTCTTTCCCTGTGATTTGATTCCCAATGATAAAATATTTGATTTTCTCCATGTATCAATGAATTTGGATATTTGATTATCTGTTTCACATTCAAATTTATGGTATGGACAGATTATATATAGAGAAATATACTTGTATATAAAATGATATGCAAAGCAATATATTGGAAAAAAAACTCACAAGTTATGTTAGTCAAGTAGAAAGAATGATCCATTCTCCATGATTTTTACCATTTGCAAGGCTAGCAAGCATGATCCACTCGCCATGTTTTTTTGTTTACTCAATTCTGAATTATATTTAATTAATCCCCTCTTTACACTTCAAACCCTTCGGACATTGCACTATTTGGCTGTAGCGATTGTAGAACATTCCATCAATTAACCTCTCATCAGTAGGATTCAAGAACATGCAATTAGCAACGAAATAAGGGATTGATTCTCTCCAAAAGCTGCAGTGTTAGCCGTTAGGTGCCCCAGGGGGGTGGTGATGGGGGGATGGAAAAATTTTTCTTTGCCGAGTTTTTTTTTTGTCGGGCACGAAGCAAAGAAGGTCATTGCCGTGTGGGATCCATAAACACTCGGCCCCTACGCGCTCCCTGTGTCCACTGCTGATGGTACCAGGAAGCATTAGCAAGGGCTTCGCTACCAGAAATGCAAGAGTCTTCAGATCATACACAGCACCATTGTCGCAACTGCTTTTGAATATCAAACAAGAAACTGAATTTGGCCTAAAAAATGGGCTGTATCTTTGTTGAGTAGTTAGCTAGCTATAGGATGATGTAAGGTCGCCTAGGTTGTTCCATAACGCGTGAATTTAGCCAGTGTGGCTTCTGGCGGTTCGGCGCAAGCCTCCGTGCTGCACGTTGTCAAAATGTTGCTTCCTACTTGTAAGACACATAGCTCTTGCACATTTGAGAAATAAATAAAGATATTGATAGTTAAATTTGACGACAAAGATACCAAATAAAGAAAAATTTAAGTGACGTAAGAGGGAGTATTAAGCATGTTTTTATGCTTCCATATTAGACTTAACTATTTAGTCACCCAACAAACTTCATTTGCAAATAAGTGATAGTTAAATGATAACGGTACTAGAAAACAATTTTAGGGGACACTCCAAAATGAGGCTCAGAGGCGGGCAGAAAATCCACCCGCCCCCGTTAATCCGAGGCATTAACGAAGACAGACATTTTTTTTATTTAACAGAGGTGTTTGCATATGTCTGCCTCTGAAAATTGATTTACGGAGGCGGACACATTAAAACATCCGCCTCCGAAAGTCATCTTTTTTTCAAAACCGGTCGTCTTATGCCGTGTGCCTCCATAAATCGATTTTAAGAGGCGGACTCCTTATATGTCCCGCTTCTTAAAATACCTCGGCCCAAACTTAGCCCAAAAAGCACATTAATAGCTCCATATATATATAAGCAAACTTAGGGTTTTCAATCTCACTCTCTTCGTCCTACACCCCCCTCCCCTCCCCTTGTCTCCTGACCGACGTAGTCGCCGCCTCCCACGCCCGCCTCCTCCTCTTCGAGATCCTGCCTCCTCCTCTCTGCTCGGGCGCCGCCAGCAACCTTCGACCTCTACCTCCGCCTGAGCGCCTCCTCCTCCTCTCCGATGTAGCCGTCTCCTCCCCATTGCCTCCGTCCAAGCTCCGCCTCCTCTCTGACGGAGGTGCACAAGTGGCGGTAGTGGCGTGCGCGGGGTGAAGGCGGAGGCGCGTGGCGTGCACGAGGTGAAGGCGGAGGGGTGAGAGGCAGCGGCAGGGTGTGAGAGGCAGCATGGATCCGCCGAGGTGCAGATGGATCCGACGAGGAGTGGCAGCGGCGGCGGCGGCGAGGAGCAGCCGGATCCAGCATTGGGCGGCGAATTTGGCGGCGCCGCCGCCAATGGGCTCGACAGTTTTTTTTTTCTATTTTTCGCTCGATTTTTGGAGGCAGACAAAAAACCACCTCTGTTAATGCTTCATTAACAGAAGCACCAGCTCGGAGGTGGATGCAAAAACCGCCTCCGAAGATCGTTTTTGACCGCCTCCAAAAATGCTCTTTGTAGTAGTGTAATTAACAAAAATTCATGAAAAATGATCAATATATCATTCCATAAACTCAGCATATAGCAATTAAATGATAATGAGTTAGTTATAAAACATGACATTAATCTCTCAATTAAATGATAATGAGTTAGTTATAAAACATGACATTAATCTCTACTCTTGAGCTCATCTTTGTTGTTAATTGTAGTAGTGCATATGGGAGCTGTCCAGTTGGCCAAACACCATGAGGCACCATTTGTTTGACGTTGTTAGTTTCCAAGTTGAAAACATTACATATATGTGACGCCAGTTCGTGTTCCAAAATGCAATACTTCTTTTCGTCGTCTGTCAATATGCTTTGCATTCAATGTGGATATTCTTCAATCTTAAAAAAATGTTTTTTTTTTGCAAAACGATTCGTCAAGCTTCAATGTGGCAAAAGGAATGATTTTACCACATCGCCGCTGAAATCGCCGACGGCCCCTAAAAAATAAATAACCAATTGAATTTCCAATTAAAAAAAAGACTAAACTGACCAGACCATGTTATGCCATCGCGGCCTGTGACTTCCGCCTTCGTTGAGTTTACTCGATCTAGCGCCGGCGGCCTAACCACACGCCACCACGGCAGGCAGTTCCTCGTCGATCAGGTGCGATTATCTCGTCTGGCCTCCGCCTCGGAATAGGAGCCAGAATTCGCACGAATTCGGATTCAGATTCGGATAGATGACCTAATCCAATTCGGGTGGTGGAGTTGCGTGCGGGACTATAAGAGCAGAATCAGGACCTACCATCGTTGTGCTTGTGCTCGTCTGAAACTTTCCAGGCGTCGCCGTTTGTCCCTCGTTGCAGTGCAGGAAGGGGGCGTCTTCCAAAAGGAAGAGATCCAGTTTTGGGCTGTTCTCATGGAGATGTGCTGGAGGTCCGGGAGCAGGACGATGTGCAATCTGCTCTTTGGAGGTCTTGCCAACAAGATCCTTGCTTCATCAACCTGTTCACTGATTATGAAGGCATTATTCCGGCGAGATGGGTATCTCCATCGATCAATCACCGCGGCGGCACCAGTTGCGGTCAGTGAAGCGCCGTGCCTGCCGCAGGATATCATGATGGAAATCTTTTCTCTTCTGGAGATCCCGGACCTTGTGCGTGCAGGATCAGTGTGCTCCTCGTGGCGCGCCGCCTACACAAGCTTGTGCGCTACTGCACATTCGAAGCTCCAACAGACACCATGCCTCTTGTACACTTCTGAATCCATTGGTGACAGGGCCATGGGTCTCTACAGCCTCGCAGAGAAGAAGGCCTACACGCTGACTATCCCGGACCCACCTATCCGGAGCAGGGAGGTCATTGGTTCCTCTTATGGCTGGATAATCACGGCAGACGAGAGGTCAGAGTTGCAGCTTCTCAACCCCATCACCGGTGATCAGATTGCGCTGCCATCGGTCACCACCATCGAGCAGGTGGAGCCGATATATGATGACGCAGACACTCTTTGTCAGTATGAATACTCAAGGTACAGTGCAGGCTGCATCGTGGGCACGACGGTGATCCTTGATCTCAGTGAGCTGCGGGATTACTTGTTCTACAAGGCCTTTCTGTCTTCGGATCCATCCACTGGGGACTACTTTGTGGTGCTCATCCATCTCCCGCGATTTCAGCTTTCTTTTGCGAGGGCAGGGGACGTTGAGTGGACGTGGCTGCCTCCACACACTTTATATCAAGACTGCCAGTTCCAGGGTTCGCTGTTGTATGCCACCACTTCATTAGGAGAAATTCATATGCACGATCTTGGAGCCCCTGCACTTGCGAGGAAAATAGTTCTGGACAAGGTGAAGTCTTCTGTGTCTGAGAGGATTTACATTGTTCAAGCTCCATCTGGTGAACTGCTGCAAATAAAAAGATCTGCTGATGAGGGTGAATACGATTCAACTTTAGAACTATCTAAGGTGCCCAAGAATACCACGAGTATCAAAGTACATAAAGTGGACCATACATCGGAAAAGAATTTGGTGGAAGTAGACACCTTGTATGAGAATGTGCTGTTTATTGGGCTCAACCAGTCACTTTGCCTTTGTGCCAAAGAATATCCACAGTTGCTGCCAAATCATGTGTATTTGACTGATGATGACTATCTCGATGTCTCGTACTACAAGGATCGTAGGCGTGATATTGGAGAATTTGACCTGGAAAGCAATAGTATCAAGGAAATTGTATCCCCTCAGCTTTGGTCCAACTCTCCAACCCCTGTGTGGCTGGTTCCAAATCCTAGGAGAATGAATCGTTTGGCATCACACAGTTATATATCAACAGATATTTCCCAATGATACTTTTTATACCTCTTCCCCTGTGATACACTTGTCATTTTTTTCTTTTAAATTATGTTTTCCAAACATCGAGTTCAGCTTGTCCTTCACTATATCTTGTTCTAGGAAATTCATTGCAAGCATGGAAGAAATAGGAATAGGCTAACCTAAGGATCTGTTTGGTGACTACTATAGACATGGGGACAAAAAAGAATAGCGGGATGATAATCTGGTATATGTCTCGGTTTCATTCAGCACAACAGATTTGATTTCTCCATGTATCAATGATTTTGGATATTGCATTATCTCTTTCATATTCAAATTTATGGTATGAATAGATTATATAGAGAGAAATAGACTTTATATAAAATGAAACACAAATCAGTATATTAGACAAATTTATTATGTTTGCAAATTTAGGGGGTTATTTGAAATTATTTTTGTAATGGCATTGGTGGGTAATTTACATCAAGATTAGAGAGTGCTTTATATTTTATAATGATTGAGGTGAATAATTTAGTATATATTTATGTGTATAATTCAACTAACCATATTATTATTATTAGCAATAAATTATAATAGCATTCATCATATTAACTTTATTCATAAAAACGAGGTGTAAGCCTAATTTTCTTTTAATTGAAAAAGCTAGTTAAGAATTAATCAAGCTAATTAACCTTTATTTATAAAAGCTGATGTATAAACCTTTATTTATTCGAAAAGGTAGATTCAATATGGCGCACTAAGTAAATTAAATAGCAAAGAGGCAGAACTCTAACCGTTTTTGAAATATTGGTTTGTAAATTAAGCATATGAAATAAGCAATAATCAGATTAAGATATTTGTTTATGAAACAAACAGACATGACTCTAACCGTTTTTGAAATATTGGTTCAATAATGAATAATCGTATAAAGTTTTCTTATAAAATATTGTCACACCCCGAAATTTAGGATTTTGGGATGTGAATAGAAAGGTTAAATAAATAAATGATTTTAACAAATTATTAAAACTTTTCCAACATTTATTTGGCTATCATGATATTTAGTATAGGAAAATGATCAATTTTCATAATTAAATAAATATACTTTATGTGGCGTTAATTAAACTGTTGCATTCATGCTGTTGCATTATTTTTGGAGTGAAAATTTGAGTTTCAACAAAAGTTTTTGAAGGCTCAACATTTTAGAACTGTTGTTTCAACATTTCAACAGTGTTGTTTCAACATTTCAAAATCCCTCTACCTCGCACTGGCCCAGCTCCCTCTCGTCTCCTGCAAATCCCAGCGCCGGCCCAAGCCCAGCTCGGCTAGCTCTCTTCTTCTCCTGCTCTCGCCGACATGCGGGCCCTGCCTGTCAGCTCCTTCCTCCAGCCCCTCTGCCGAACCAGGCTCGGGTCGAGTCCGAGCTCCTGGCCGCCGCTGTCGTCTTGGCGTGCGTGCCACGCGAGGAGCCCCACCCTGTGCCTATAAAACTGCGACCGTCAAACCCTAGTCCTCTTGCTGATCTTTAATCGCCGCCCCTGCCTCGTTTCTGGTTGAACCGCGCCGCCACCACGCGAACTCGCCGGAGCAGAGCTGCAGGCGCGCCCCTCCGCTTCGATTCGCCGCCGTGGTACCCTGCCAAACCCTGTCAACGCCGTACGGACCTTCGAGATGCCAAGCCGCACCGATTCCACTCGCCCCCATCGCCAATCGGCTGCCGGAACGCCGCCGTCCTTTGGAGCCCAGTGCGCCGGCCACCGCACTGTCGCCTCCTTCGATTCCGGCCGCCATCGTCGACCTCCGCCGCCAGTGAGCACCTCTTCGAGTTCCCCTCGACCTCCTCCATCTATTCCCCCACCTTGCCGAGCCAATCGCTCACCGAATTGCCGGTGAGCCCGCCTCCCAGAGCCGCCCGACGGCCATGAACAGAGGAGCCAAGCTTTTACACATAGACCCCCGATTTAATCTGTAATATCCTGTGTATTCTTTGTGTCTTGTGAAACTTATAGAAAACCCCCTAGTTCTCATAGATCCTTTCACTTTAACCCGAGCCTTAACTTTTGTAGATCTAACTCTAGCCTTTAATCTAATTGTGAGCACTATTCTCTGTGTCTTGCGAAACTTCTCCGTTAGCCCCTGTGACCTTTAGTTCCTCGCGTATAGGTCCTTGCAGCCTTGTCCAACCAATAGATTCTACGTTTAATCTCCGTTCAACCCCGTTTTTGTTGCGTTAATCTTATGAAAGCGCAAAGTTTAGTTCGCCTGTGTTTCATATCAAGTTTTATGATTTGAAATAAATAAATATTAATTTGCCTAATTAATACTTAACTAGCTTTTTATATTAAAATTTAATTTAGAGCTTCACTTTCATGTTTTATAATAAAAGGTAATTTGACTTAACCGGTATTGAACTAGCCTTTTTGTTGACGCCTTTTCGGGTCAACACACGATAAGCACTAGATCGCGTGGTAGCCGGAATCTCCTCGTCGGAACTTCTGGACAGAGAGTCAGACCGCCCGTACAGGGGGTCAGACCGCCTGTCACAGGGGGTCAGACCGCCCGTCACAGGGGTCAGACCGCCTGTAGGCAGAGGCGCCGCGAAAGCCTACGGACGCCGCCTCGGGAGGGACCCCGTCGAAGGCGACGAACCTAGAGTTGTTCTAAGGTCGGCAAGGCCACTTAGAACGTCCTAAAACGCCATGGAGACGAAGAAGGAAGAAGAGGGGGTTGGAAAAGCTAGGGTTTGAGATAAAAAAGTAAAGGTAGATATGTTTGTACGATTGGGTAGAGGTCCTCAATCGGCCACAACCCTTCATAATATAGGGTGGGGAGGTTTGCCCCATGGGGAGTCAATTCCATAATTAAGTACCATCAAAATACAACTCTAATTCGGACTAGAACTGCTACAGGCTGTCTAACCCCCTGTACAGGTGGTCTAACCGGCTAGGTGCATGCTTGATCCTTGACAGAGCCATAACTTCCTCATCCGAAGTCCAAATGAGGCAATCCACATATGTATTTTGATCTTCTCGACGAGCCCTACGCAATGGTGAAGTAAAAATCATATTTTGAGCACTTTCATATAGGCGGTCTAGACCGGCTGTACAGGCGGTCAGACCGCCTGGCGTATTACCAGACCAGCTACAGGGTACAGCCGGTCAGACCGCTCGTTACAGGCGGTTAGACCGGCTGTTGAGCCAGATCGGCATTCTTGCCATTTTCTGTCGTCAACACTTTTATAATTATAATATGTTTAGATTTATATTTTGTCTTTTCATGAACAAAGATGTTAATTTGGTTAATGCTTATTTATATGCTTTTCCAAATAAAATATAATTAGCTTGTGTAGTGGTTTTATAAACTAATGTTTAATTTACTTAATGTTCATTATTAAATCTAGTTTTCTAAATAAAACATGACTAGGTCTATGCATCGACTTTTATGAATAAATGTTAACCTTTTTAATACTTATTTAAGTAGTTTTTCCCAATTAAAAGCTATATAGAAATATACCTCGGTTTTTCATAAATTAAACTTAATATGGTTAATGATCATTCAATTCGTTTAGTGAATAAAAGATGCATAGGTTATGTCTCGAGTTTTCTTAATTACATGTTAACTTGAGTAATATGAATACAAATGTATTTATGAATTATTATAAAATGACTAGTTGAGCACGAATAATAAAGCTACTTGATTAGATGCTCACATATAATTCTTTTCTAAAGTTAATTGTTTAAATGTTATAATTTATATATAATATTTACAAAAAAATTGATTAAACTATAATCCGCCTTTTCTTATGAAAGTTTAGCGTGAATTAATTCAAATATGATTATCTCTCTAAAATAGTCTTTTCATATGTTTTCTTAATTAAAATAAATGAAGCAAATAGTCTTTTCTTTATTTTATAACATTAATCTTCTGATAGTTGTATCTTTTTAACCTTAGCTCTGATATCAGCGTTTCTCGTGTCCTCTCAATCCTTTCCGAGACCTCGACCTGTTTCTATGCTTGCTCAATATTGTTGCCCATGTTTGGTGTACTGTTTATTTATTTGTGCATTTGTTTGCTTGTATGTACTCGTGTGACGATAGACGTTGTTCAAGCTGAATTGGAAGATCAAGTTGTGAGGAGTTCATTGAAGATCAAGTCTATGAAGGAATTGAGCTTTAGCAGATATTCTTAGGATTTAAGGCAAGTGAATTTCCTCCTCTGCATACTCTCTTTTGTCCTATGCAATGTCATTTGAATTAAAGTTTATTTTATGCTATGTATTGCATTAATGTGATGGGTCCTATGACAGGATGACTAGTCTTTCTACCTAAGCCTTGCTACACCGGGTCTTTACATTTATGTTGGGTAGCTTTGCTTAGCTGCTATACTTAGGAATGATTTACACTAATTGTGAAGATAATAATTTTGTGCTACCATTTCTTAAGATATTTATATCCATGTTCTGATTGAAGTTAAACAAGATCACTTATGTTAATTGGAACATGGAGCGGCAACCTGGGATTTACCCGTACAACCACAATACCATAATGGCTCTGGTCTTGGCTAAGTAACTAGATGAACTGTGTGTTGTGTTTGCACTGCTAGTGGTGGAATTTGGGGGCATTACCGGCATGGCAGGTGCGGGGATCGGAAGACGAGAGAGGCCTTGCCGTTGTAACCGTGGTCTTTGGGGAGCAAACACATACATATAGGAATTCTCTGGAAAAGCCTCGTAGCGTCCCTATGCAGTCACACCTCGGTAGTGTGACATGCGCCTGTGTGGTGCAGCATGGTTGGGTTCAAAGTTCTTTGGAACTTTTACGCGAATTGTGGTGAAAGTGTACAACCTCTGCAGAGTGTAAAACTGTTATAATAGCCGTGTTCGCAGTTATGAACGGCCCGGATCCTCACATGATAATTGAACTTGAAGATGAAAATAAATTGTGGTTGCTGGTTATGGAATGTGTGCTTTGGCACGAATGATGTGAGATGATGTATATCTCTTATGATTAATTGGGTTGGTATATACTTATACCTTAGTAATCAGGTACTTACTAATAAAACTTGACCAACTAAAATCCTGACCGCTCTTAACTCTTAGCCTTTCCTTGAAAGCTTTGCATATTTCCCCACTTGTTGAGTACCAACCATAAGTGTACTCACCCTTGCTAAATATTGGATCAGAAGAAGAAGAAGATGTGGAGTTCTTTAGTTCATTCAATGAAGATTGCTAGGCGTACGCAACCCCCCGTCAACTGCCTGTGGTGAAGAGTTGAAGATTTCCGCTGCTAGAATATCGTTGTAATGTATTTATTTTATTATTTCCGTTGTAACTTTGTGTTCTATATTCATTGAGTCTATCATATGTGTGAGACTTGATCCTGGCGCACATATGGAATGCATTCGGTTTGTTTTTGTAAAACTGAAAGATAGTGTAACAAGTATTAAGCATGCACAACTCTCACTCCTCCGACGATGGTGTTCTGCCCCTCTGTTCCGAATTATAGATTTTTGACTATTTTTTACCCTAAGTTTGACCGCTCTATTATTCAAACAATTTGTGCAAATATTTTAAAATTTTGAATTAGACGAGTGGTCAAACTTAGGGTCAAAAAGTCAAACAAACTATAATTTGGAACGAAAGGAGTATAAGCTGGGAAGGGAGGCCTCGGTGTGGGCGCCAAGCCAAGGACAGGCACGGGCGTGGCAAGCTCGGACTCTGGCTCGAGTCATCTCGGGCACGGTGCAAGTACGGGGATGACAAGAGGGGTTCTAAGGAAAATGGCCCTAGGCTATTGTTTGTGATTTTGGTGATTGATTGGTAACATAGCCACTGGGACTAACAAATTGTCTAGATGAATATTTGCAGCCATTCTATGTCCCAAGAATACTTTGGAAGCCATCCAATTGCTTAAATGACCAACATCCAAATGATGACCATCCAAATAGAAGCCATCCAAATCATGTGGAAAAGTGTAGAGATTTTAGGGCATCCAAATGATGGCAAAGAAGATGGACAAAAGAACCGTGAAGAATCAAGAAAAGAAGCTCAACTCACAGGGGGACTGATCATTCGGTGCCCTACATCAAGGATCACCAAATCAGTCGGTGGGGCACAAGATAGCGGGAAAAATACCCCTCTTAGGAGACCACCGATTCATTATGTGGTGTCATATGGAAGGCACCGAATCAGTCAGTCATTATGGCTTCAACGTATTTTTGGACTCTGGTGACGACCGATTCATTCGGTGGGGTTAGAATAAGGGCACCTAATCAGTCAATACTAGTGAAAATCGAAGACGAAGATCAACTCAGAGACCACCGACTCATTCGTGGTAAAGGAGCCCGCCTGTCAGTGACATAGGTTTTCAGTTGCTCTTTCAACGGCTAGCAGAGGTGGCACCACCGGCTAATTCCGTGTACCCCTTCTATGACCATCGAATCAGTCGGTGGTACACAAAAAGGTTGCAATAGCTTGGAACGACTAGTTTCTTTAGTTGGGGTTGTAAATATGGCATCTCCTAGCCATTTTAAGTGTGCTTGAGCTCAAGGAAGACATTGGAAAGTGTTTCACACACTTTCAAGTGCTTAATCTACGAAAGTGATAAATATAAGATCAAGGCAATAAGAATAGTGCTTATTAGCGCATCTCTTAGGAGTTTAGACTAGAGCCTAGCGAGCTTTGCATAACTCACTTGTGCATGGGGAAGTCCTATAGCCATCCACAGAGTTACTCGACTGTGGAGTTTATTCCCTTGCACGGGGCTCCAACAATGAGGGCTAGTTGAAAGCTCATGAGCTTTCCGATACTTCGGTAAAATCGTCGAGTCGGGAGTTTGCATTCTCTATCATTTACATTCCACATTTCATATTGCACTATTTTTTGCATTTACCTTTTCTAGACTTATCATGGTAGTACAGGATTGGACCTAGGATGCAAAACTTTCAAGCATTAGAGATACAACACATAAAAAACCTAGAGCACGTTTAGATATAAATTGATATAGTTTTTATATCTTCCTCGCATATCTAATAGAAAATATGAATATCTAAAGGAATTCTTATGTCTAGGCATCACGTCTGCATGCTTGAAAACTATTCTAATCCCACCGGTGACCCTCACCCTACGGATGATCAAATGCAAGACTAGAACTATGCATAAAGAACTCCAGAGCAATATGATAGCATGGATGATTGATCTCAACACACAACAATTATAACTCATGATATCATAAGATATAAAGCATATTACAATAAATATAGCATAAACTTCATATAACAACTCTGAAGAATTGATAAAGATTTAAAAAAAAGGATACAAAGTCATTACCCAAGATCAATGATGATCCCAAAGAACAACTTGATCTTCAATGATGAACTAGACTAATACTCCTCTAATCCTAGAACTAGAGCTAATTAGAACTAGAGGGGCTTTAGCTGGCTCTGGCTCTATGAGTTGAACGAATTCTTGGATTCTATTGAGGGCCTGAGACAGGGCGTCTGCCTCTTCTTGTATTGGCCTCCAAGGTCGGTGTGAATGCCTCCTAATATGGTAGCAGGTGTTGCCAACATTGGGAACTGCCATACAACCACCACGCCAAAGAGAGGCGCAAACGGCCTTACCCGGTGGGCTGGCTAGTCCCTCGGCACCGCCTCTTGTCCAACGCCTTCGCATGGTGGACCGTGGGTTGGATCTTTGGCCTTCTTCATTGACGATAGCCTCTGTTGGAATAATCTATTTTCTTGAGCTTTTCTAGGATGGAATATTCTTTATTTTTTATGCTCCTTTTCACCAATTTCCACTCTTATTTCCTGAAATCACATAAAGACAAAATACAAGTGGAACCAAGTCATACTAAATAAAATATGATAGTAAAGCAGTATTTTCCTTGATATGTTGATGGGAATATTTGGCATTTAAGGACCGTCAACCGTTACAAAAGTATAAGTGTATGCCAACCCAATTGATCAATAGTATATCATAATAAGCATCATCATAATGATTTCATATTGTATTCAAGTTCAATTACCATGTGAGCATCCAGGCCGTTCATGTCCGAGAACATGACTGTTATAACAATTTTTTTAACGCTCTGTAGAGGTTGTACACTTTCAACATACTTTGTGTTTCTGTCACACCCTGAAATTTGGAATTTCGGGATGTGATTAAAAAGAGAAATTAAATAAACAATTTTCACAAATTATTAAAACTTTTCAACATTTATTTGGCTATCATGACATTTAGTGTAGAAATATAATCAATTTTCTAATTTAAATAAATAAGCTTTGCATGTGCTTAATAAATTGTTGCATTTATGCTGTTGCATTATTTTTGGAGTGAAAATTTGACTTTCAACAAAAGTTTATTCAAGGTTCAACATTTGATCACTTTTGTTTCAACATTTGAAAAATCTTCTTTTTCTCTTTCTTCTCGGCCCAATTGCGCAGCAGCAGCCCATCTCTTCGTCTTGGCCCAGACCATCTTCCTTGGGACGGCCCAGCTGCGTCGGCCCAGCTCCCACTTTCCCCCTCTCTCTCACCGACACACGGGACCCACTGCCATACCCTCCTTCCTCCTCATGTTCTAGCCGGACTCTCGACAGAGTCCGACGCCTCGCCGCGTCGTCGCTGCCGGACTCCTCGGCGTGCGCGCCACACCAAGGTGGGGACTCGAACCCCTATAAAACCCGAGCCCTCGTCGCCCTGCTGCCTCGCCCTCGCCTTGCCCTTTTTCCCAGCACAGCGCCACCGCCATGGAGTCCACACCGCCGCCAGGCTTCATCGGCCAATTCGCCGCAAGGAGAGGCCGAGGAAGAAAACGGAGACCATAGCGAGCTTCACTGAGCCGGGACGAATCCAATTCGCCAGTTCTCGTCGTCCTTCCGCCACCAGTGGACCTCGCCGCCGTGAAGGTCTAAGCCGCCGCCACCGCTGTCTCTGGTGCTAGGCCGCCTCCGTTCGTCTCTGCGCCTGGTGAGAACACCAACGAGTTCCTCTCGTCCTCCTCTCTCTTTTCTCCTACTTCGTTGACCTTCCCTCTCCCTGAATCGCCGCCGAGCCGAGCCGCTCAGAGCTCTGGTCGCCATGGATAGGGAGCTCTTGAGCTTTTGCAGAAACACCCCCGTCTTTCCTACAAATAAACCCGCAGTCCACCCCAGTTGAAAAATAATTAGATCTAGGTCCTTTTCTTTTTGTTTCAGCCCCTGATCTTTCATAGATTTAAACCCGCCTTCCTTGGTTGCTAGTTTTACGCGTTAGCCCTCGTGTTTTCATACGTAATCATGTTTTAGCCCTCGGTTTCTTTCAAAACAGCCCCTGAAAGCCCTGTTTCCTCGCAGTTAAGCCCTGCAATCTTGTTTTATCCATAGATTCCACGTTTAGTCTCTGTTTAACCTCGTTTTTGTTGCGTTAATCTTCTAAAAGCATAGACTTTAGTTTAATAGTGTTGTTTGCCAAGTTTCATGTTTTGAAAATAAATAAAATATTAACTTGCCTAATATTTGTTATATGTTTTACAAATTGCATAAAATCTAATTAGAGCTCCGACTCCATGTTTTATAGTATTAATTTGAATAATGTTTACTTCATATGTTTTTCCTAATTAAAGCTAGTAAGGTTATATATTGGTTTTTGTAAACTAATAATTAATTTGCTTAATGTTCAATGTTGAATCTTGTTTTCGAAATAAAACATGACCATGTTCATACATCGGCTTTTATGAATAAATGTTAACTTGATTAATATTTACTTCACTAGCTTTTCTAATTAAAAGTTAGTTAAGGTTATACTCCGTTGTTTTATAAACAAATGATATCAATATGATTAATAATTATTGAATCAATCTTTTAAAATTAAAATATGGCTAGTGCTTTACCCGTTGTTTCATAAAGAAAACATGCTAATTTGATTAATAATTATTGAACTCTCTTTTCTAATTAAAATCTGATTGGAGTAGACATCAATTTTGTATAATCTAAATTAATATGTTTGATTTCCAACTTGAATGTGTTTTCAATAAAACTTGTTTAGTCCAACAGGATACATTATGTTATTCGTCTAAATGCTCCCTCATGCTTTATTGCAAGTTAAAATATTTAATTGGTATAATCATTATATAAATATTTGCAAATAAAATTGATTAGGCTTTAACCCATCTTTTCATATCAAAGTATAATTTGATTAATTTAAATAATGGATATTTCTCTAAATATTCATTTCACGTATTTTTCTTAACTAAAATAAATAAAGCACATAGTCTTTACTTTCTTTTGTAATATAAATCATCCGATAGTTATACCTTTCCAACCGTTGTTCTGTTTTCAACGTTTCTTGCGCCCTTATGATCGTAGTAGCGAGCCCCATCGTTTCATACGTTCTTTTAAAAGCTTTTCTTTTGATTGGTGTATTGTTCTTAGTTGTATTTATTTCTTTGCTTGCATGTTTGTGTGCTCGATGTTTTCTACGATTAGAGGAGCATCGTTCCGAAGCTGTCAAGAACAAGAGTTGAAGACTAAGCAGTGGTATTCTTTTGCGGAAGGGCAAGTGTCCCTAACCATATTTCTACCTATGCTTTATGAGATCATATGTGTTAATTGGAAACCATGGAGAACCACCCAGGATTAACCGTACAACCACAATACTACATGGCTCTGGTCTTGGCTAATTAATTAGAAACCTTGGTTAGGAATGATCTTACCGAAAGGGCATGGGGGTGGCGGTTGACGGTGTATAGCCCGGTTCTCTCGGGAAGTGGGCTTGGCTAAGACACTATACCCGTTAGGGAGGGTTATGCCTGCTTTCGATCCGGAAACCTTAGCGGATTGTTTCTAACTAGGTAATCTTTGTAAAGGCCTCGTAGTGTCCCTATGCAATCACACCTCGGAAGTGTGGTATGCGCCTTTGTGGTGCAGCATGGTTGGGTCTAAAGTTCCTCGGGACTTTTACGCGAATTGTGGTGAAAGTGTACAACCTCTGCAGAGTGTAAAACTGTTATAACAGCCGTGTTCACGGTCATGAATGGCCTGGACCCTTACATGATTAATATACTTGAAGTTGATAATTAAATTGTTCCGGTTATTTCGGTGGCTTTGTTGAGTACCAACCATAAGTGTATTCATCCTTGCTCATTGTTGCTCAGTATTCAGAAGGTGTGTGAAGTTGTTGAAGATGATACTAGGCGTACGCAACCCCCAGTCAACTGCTGCCTGTGGTGAAGAGTTCAACATTCCGCTGCTAGAATACGTTTGTATTGTCTTTATTTTATTATTTCCGCTGTAACTTTGAGTTCTGTTTATTCATGGAGTCTATCATATGTGTGAAACTTGATCCTAGCACACATATGAGATGCATCTGGTTTCCTTTATAAAACCAGGTGTGACAGTTTCCTTCCTGCCCGGGTTTGCAAGGCCCTTAAAAACTTCCTAGGTGAGTGGAACATGATTCACCAACACAATTCCCAGTGGGTAGATGTCGTCCAGGTGTCAGATTCCACGGATTATGCCCGAGTTTTGCATGCATGTGGGCCCTGCAACCCAAGTGCGAGGCTTCCGACGCCTTGGATTAAACCGCCTCAAAGTGCACGGCTTAGGGTGGTTTGGAATGTGTTTATTGCGCCCTAGATTGATGACATGACCATTTGCCTCTATGGGTGGCCGGCCAGCCTGGTCGTGGTCGTCCGGCCTGGTTTTTCTCCCAATTTTGCCAGGTTTTATCGTGTGTATCCCTACAAATAGAATTCATAAAACTCATGGAATTCGTTAGTGATAAGAAACTCTATGTATGGGGCACGATGTGATTTCTCTATTTATTCCCGAGATGTTGTCGGTTCAACACGATCAAATGACCGTCAACACCGTCACATGTGTCGGCCGCCGGCCCCCGTCTATGTGTCAAGCTACGTCACACCGCGGGTGAGACGTGGTGGCCAATCTCTGATCATCCGCCCCTAGCCACACAAGGACCTGCCTCCTCTGCAATCGAGCTCCCTTCTAGGCGGAGAGGAGTGAGAGGCCATGCGGTCTGGTCCGAGGGTCGCCTAGGTTCGATAGACTCAAAATCCTATTCAGCCCTCCTTTTTTTGGAGGGTCAGATCGCTCTGCTCCATGTGCTAATTTTAGGAGCAGACCGACTCCAAAAGCAGGTCGATCCGATCCTGTTGTAGGCCTAGGTTCGGGCCACCGGAGCGTAATACCCTACATCCAGTGTTGGTGGTGTTGTATGTATTGCAATGTACAAGATTGGAAGCTTTGGGCAACAAAGCTATATGGGATGAGATTTCACCTCGGGGCCCTCCTTATATAAACCAACAACCTAGGATAACAAGTGGGTTGAATCGAATCCTAGTAGGTCACAACAGAATTAATGTCTGTGATCTTCGCGACATCTTGAAGTCAGTTGATGAGAGTCTTTCCTTTTCTCATCATTTTTAATTTGCTAGCCTCGATCTGCTTGTTAATGGTGGGCCTTGGGCCACCTTGTCACAGTGAGCCGTAATAGGCCCCGGGGTACTCGTATCCATCAACTTGGCTTGGCTAGCGCATAGCAATGAGAATTGACGAACATCAGACAAGGAACAATGGCCTTGCTTGCAAAACATACATGTTTTTTTTTGTGTACTGGTCAACGCAGAATTCATTCCAAGTTAACTGTCAGACTGAATAGTTCACCATTACAGACAAAATTCAGAACAATCAACATATGAGAGATTGAAGACTAGTTTCACATCCTAGGAATGTTCCTCTGACCATCTTCACATCCCAAGCATGTTCCTCATACGATCATCAAACATTGATTCTGTGTTTCTCGAGAAGTAGGCGCCACCAGTCTGCATGTAAGAATGGGTATCAAACACGTAACACATGCCATTCATTTCAATGCAAAGTGAAGATTGTGAGTTAATTACCTCGGTAGCGCTGCTGGTGCAGGTAAAAGTGGTGCAGACCGGCCTCGCGCTTAGTCTTACACTTCACTGGGCACCCTGCTTTCGGACATGCAAAGCCAGCACCGTGCTCTTTACCATAGTGGACCTTGAGCTGACCATAACCGAATGTGTCAAGTACTTACAACTTCAGTTAAAGTAAAGACAATGAATCGCATGCATCGGTACCGTGTCAATGTGGAAGGAGTCCATCACACCGTACTTGAAGTAGCAATCAGCACAAACCTCCCTGTCCTTCCTTCCATTGATTTCAAGCTCTCTTTTCCAACAGAAACGGGCATACCTGAGAGGCACATCATCTTCTTCAGCATCCTGCTCCACGAACAGGGTTGCGATCCCATAGCCGTCCTTAAACTCAAACGGATCCTTCTGCTCGCATTAGCCAAGCACACAAGGAGATAAACACTCAGAACAGTCCTCGTTGTTGAACTTTCCGAGCGCAGCGGGAATGTAATAACAAACCTGAGGAGCACGGGCAGTCGGCCTCCTCCCCTGAGCGGCACCTGCTCTGGCACGTGTGGCAGGGGTAGGTGCGCGGCCGCCTCTCGGGGTCGGGGTGGCACGGGCGGGCGCCGCAGCATCGCCGTCGCTGTCCTCCTGCTGAATCGCTGTCGTCAACAAACGAAAACGAAGCAACAGCAACGCAAGAATCCTAGCAGGCGAAGAAGGAACACGGCGAAGGAGGAAGCAACAAGCAACACGCCGTCCTGCTCCATGCCCAATCAATCCTCAAGAAACGAAAACGAAGGCAGCAGAGGCAAGAAAGAGAGCCGGCGAAGAAGGAAAGCCAAAAAAAAAGAGCGACGAATCAAGAAGCAAGCCAAGCAACAGAGGTTCTTGGGGGGTTCTTGGAGGCCGCGGCGGCGTTCTGGCTGCTGCTGCTGCCATCCTCCCCCGCGGCGGTGGCTTCCTCGCCGCGTCCTTCTTTCTCCGTGCATTCGCCGTCTCCCTCGTCGTCGGAGACGCCCGAGACGGGCTCCGCCCCGTCCTCGCCGTGTCCTCCATTGGTGATGCCCGAGCCGCCCTCCACGCCATCGCCGTGTCTTGGCTCGCCGACGACGCCCGAGGCGGCAGAGCGCTCGCGAAGCCACGCCGAGACCCACAATAGCAGCCGGCCGTCCCGAAGCTCGGCGATCCAGCGCCCCGCCCACGCCAGCATCCTCGTCAACAAGCACCGGGCGGAGATGGATTGCGGGAGCGGGATCCAGCGCGACGCTTGCTGCGGCGCTGGGAACAGCGGCCTGGCGCCATGGATTCCGGCGCGCGGGCTGGTGGGTGGGGGATTGCGGAAGCGGCGGCGCGGTGGGGATGGATTCGGTTGGAAGAGGAGAAGGGGGGAAGAAGAAGAAGAAGACGGTGGTTTAGGTTCTTGGCAATCTTCTCGGGAAAGGCGGGGTATTTCAAGGCGCGCGCTCTCACGCCGGGCGCCGGTGAGCAGCGACGTGATTAGCGAGACTCGAAAGCCCACGAGACTGTCAAAGTCGGCCCAATTAACACGAGACTTCACATACCCCGTGGTTGGCCGTTGCTACTGCAGTTCTGCACCGACGTCGAGACGTGCCGGTGCAGTGGAGGACGGCGCCCGTGGCGAGCCGCGCGAGCTGCGGCGCTCCACGACCATCGCAGAGGCTCTGCCCTGAACACGAACAGCTACAGGCACGCCGCCGCAACTCGGGATTAGCAGCGGCGTCCACGACGGTCGACGGCACGGGCGGCCCTGGTGCCGGAGCCGACCTTGTCGCAGCGGCGTCGCCAGCGTGGCTTGCTCGACGCCATGCCGGGACCCACCATAGCAGGCGGTGTTCACGAGCATGCCCGACGGGACCGGCACCGGCGCGCCGAGCTCCGACGACGCCTACCGTCCCAGCACACGCGTCCAGGAGCTCCACCACAGCCCCACGGAGTTCGGCCGGGGCGCCGACGAGGGTGAGGGCGTAGAGGCTTCTGCCGTCTCGCGCCGTTGGACTGCACAGAGTGCTGTTGCCGACGGCGATGCCGAGGTGGTCAGGCGAGCTCGAGGAAGCGTCGTGCGCCAAGAGGACCTTGGTCCTTGTTGTACTCGTGGCTGTCCACGAACTCGAGCGCCACCTCTGGGTTCCCGACGCCGAACGCGCCGGGCATGCAGACCACGGCAACTTGTGTTCTAATGACATTGAAAGACAGATGCAGGGGATTTGCACAGTTTTTTTTTTTTGTCATGACATAGTGCTGCTTGGAATATGCATAGGTGGGCACGTGGCTATCTGAAGATAATCGAGGTTCTATCATAAAGAGCCCATATCTGATAAACTACAAACGGACTGGCATCCCTCAACTTGTACAAATCAAACTTATTCGGATCAGGTAAGACATCCATCCCTGAACAGATTGACATCCCTAACTGAACTTGAGGCACAGAGTGAACTGCAAACAGATGCAGAGCAGTATCTGTCTCTTCACCAGGCAGCACTGGGGTGGGCGATGCAGAGGGGTCGAACGGCCGAAGGGCGTCGAGCACAGCCGGTCAGGTCCTGCAGCGTTCGTGTAACCGTCAGTCCGTAACCGAACACAGCAACCGACTCGAAATCCCCAACGGTCTGCCAGCTGGCAGTCGACCTCACGCTCTGCTTATTTCACCTCCGGCTCACCGTTTCAATAAATTCGGCCTCCCACTCGCAAGGTAATTAACGGCCAAGCAAAGCCCGCGCACGCCGCCGGCCAGGTCACCAAGCGGCCGCATCGACGGCCACCGCCGAGGCCTCGAACTTGAACAGCGACAGGCACGCCGCCAGCGTGTGGAAGTCGGTGTTCGACGCCGCGCCACCGCCGCTCTGCACGGCGAAGAGCCGGAACACGCCGTGTGCACCGAGACGTACCATTGGCGCAGCAGCGTCGTGCAGGCGGCGGCGTTCGCAAGGATGGCCGGCCGCACCAGGACCAGCTCGGCCGCCACGCCGAGCCCTGACGCCTACAGTCCCATCACGCAGCATGGTCACCACGTCGAGCAGCTCCTTGTCCCGGCCGAGCAGCGACCACCGCCGCAACGCCCGTCGCCGGCGACGATGGAACCTCAGGCAAGAGTGCACACACAAAACGAACACTTGGAGCAGGTTTTGGTGCCGCAGTGTTTTTTTACTCTACTGATTTTGCTTAACTTAAATAACAAAACAAACAACCAATGTGGCCACGATCGACACGACGCACGCACGCCCACCATCTCCGAACGAGCTGCGCCATCCCACAACTCAAGGGCGCACCATGCGTTCTGAACTAGACCAAAATTGATTGTCCCCACGCAATGTGGGCAATTCCATGTGTTCTTGCTGCGGAGATTCCATGTACAGGCTCACATAGCCCACCGCGAATGCAATGTCTGGCACATCTTCAGTCGAGCCCCCATTGGAGTCTGGCACGAATTGCACTCCGCCATGTGAGCTCTGTCCAGCAGCTTTGACGTTCATCAGAAAGAGATTGTGCATTTCCCCTTTGAACGCCTGAATATCTTCTGTTCTTGCTCCAGTGATCATCAGATCATCCACGTCGTAGGCTGGTGTCGAGCTTCACATTCCAGACACGCGGTGCTTGACGCCGCCCATAGAGCGCCTGAACCGAAGTGGTGCGTCATCATGGTCCGCGTCATGATCATGCTCGCCGTGCAATACTCGACCAGATCAATTGCATGCCAGTGCTCATGATTTTAACTTTCACATGATGGCGGCTCTATATCCGGCTTGGATCCGGCACTTCAATTGGAGTCATCCACTCGATGGTCCTTGTTGGCGACCGGTTTAGTATATAGAGCTCATAATTTTAAGTTTCACATGCCACCTCTATGTTGAGCTAAAAATTTTAATTGCTATTTTTATCCAATAACGTGCATTTTTAGAAACTTTACATATGTCAGAAATAATGACTTCAAATTACATTAAAATAACATCTGTAAACAACACTAACTTCAATATCACATTATATTTCTTTGAGGAACAGTATACTTTAGAATGTAATCCTCTTAGTATACTTCAGAAATTATAAAATTTAGCATAAGACCAATACATGTTTTTGCGCTAATCAGAACCTACCCTGCCCATTCAGTTTCTCTCCCAATCCAAACCCAGCAGGTCAGTATCGATCCAACCGTTGCCCTTTTTTAATTATGAACTGAGGTCGTCTTGCCGAACTCATTTCTTTTCTCGGTTCAGTCGGTCAGTCCTTGCAATTTTCATCTTCTGTAGGGCATTTAGCGTTTTGGTTAGTACAGAGGTCACAAGAGAATAGAGCCCTGCCATAGTTGCAGCAAGGATTAATGTTTGGTCTCAACTGATGTCATAGTAAGTAAAGGTTCAAGCTTTTAGGGGAAAAAATATGAGAATTAGAGGTTCCTCCCGGTGATAATACTCAAAACTCACAATAGTAAAAAAAATAGAGTATACTATGCTACTATTCATTGGACATATCAAGAAGACATGTAGAAGAAACTTGATAAATTACCCCGTAACTTCGGTGAGGGATGCTATGCTACTATTCGAAGGTGAAACTATTACTTCATCCATCCTCTGCAGGTAACTAAAGTTTCAAACCTTGATATACATTGATACCGTATACTAATTTATTTTATAAAAATAATATGATCGGATTTTTATTTGAAAGTGCTTTCATATGGCCGCACTTTTGTAACTACAAATATTATATATTAGGAGATATTAATAAGAGCGGTGCTGCCAAGTTTTTTTTTTGAGAATTTGGTGCCAAGTTTAATGATACCTTATATTTTGAGACAGAGAGAATTGTAGTTAAATCAAAACTGACTTGATTGGGCACTCTAGGAAAAAGTCATTTTCACCTCCCTCATTTATCGTCGAACTCTGACTTTCGTCCCTCATCTGCAAAACTAGGCATCTAGCATCCCCTATCTATGTAATGCATTTATTTTTTTTGTCGCTCCCTCGTTTAACATGATGTAGCAGTGGGGCCCACATGACGGCCTCAACCCCACCGTTGAGCACAGACGATGGGTGTGGCGCAGAGACATAGGGTCCACGGGGATACATCACTCCTTCACCATGGAAGGCGACGCCTATGCTGGGCTTGGGCTTAGGGACTTACCGGCACAGAGCCCTTTGTTCTTGAATATGTGGCACAACTTGTGCCGCAGATTCACTCTGGGTAGGAAGAAGAGAGGGAGAGAAGAAAGCCAACCGACATGTGGGCTCCACTACTACGTCGTGTGAAACCAACATCAAACCCAGTGAGGGACTAAAAATAAATAGATCAGATAGATGAGGGATGACAGGTACTTGGTTTTACGAATGAGGGATGAAAGTCAGACTTTGGTAACAGATGCGGGACATTTTTTCCACCCTTTTATTAGAAAAGTTTCTACTCTCCTAAGATATATACTCCATAAGTCCCGGAAAACAAGCAATTCCAGGTTTGTAACAATGAAGACGTAAAATGACGCATGTACACGGATCCCGCATGGGTCCCACCTAAACAATACATAGGCCCCACGTGGGTCCCATCTAACCATTATGCGCGTCTCACGTGGGTTCTACCTAAACATTACGTGGGCCCTATGTGGGTCCTACTTAAACATTAAGCGGGTCCCACGTGGGTCCCACATAAAAAGTATGTGGGTCCCATGATAGCTACTATATGCTAGAGTTGCATGTTTTTTTTGACAAAATTTGAACTCTAGAATTGTATGTTTTTTGAGACGGGAGTAGGAACCATTGTGTCGCATTCGCACAGCCAACAGATGTGTGGTCCGCAAATTCACCATGCATGCCATTAGTTCACAAATTTTATCGATTTTATCTTTCTTTTTATGATTCCATTAGTCCAGAAATTTTGTTGCTACCTTTCAACAATGGTTTATTAAGTCTTCAACTTTTTATGTGCAAAACTTCAAAATTACAAAATAGAAATATTGAACCTATAACCTAAAAACAATTGATAATATGCATTCAAAATGTTTATTAATTTTGCATTTATCAACATGTTCAAATATCTGGTTCATCATTTTGAAGAAGGGAGTCAACATTTTGGGAAAAAAAGAACCATAGATACTTTTCAGTGTAGCTCTTGTTTATTAATTGAACGGCTGATCCGTTTTAAAATAATTAAGAAATAAAAATATCTATATGTGATCTCACTTTGTTGCATCTTTTTTGTTATGATCATGATTCAAGTAATTTTGGAAACAGACATATATATACGGATCAAGAGAGAAAAATGTTTTTGAAGTTCTGAATCCCAATAAAACAAAAAAAAAACACAGTACCCGTGTCCGTCGGCTATCCAATTTCAACCCACCACGTGTCCCTTTGAGAGCTGCATGCGCCAGCCAGCTTCGGTCGCTCAAATCACTGGTCCTTTTCACCGGCTGGCATGGCGATCGATGCCACGTCGCGGACCTGTCCTTCAGCGCCGTCGGTGCTCGCAGAGATGAGATGCCCCACTGCGCTCCAGCAAGCAGGAGTGCCCGAGCTCCGGGCCGTCGCATCTCGATCGACCCCCTCTACAGGGACAAATATACTCATATCATCCAAATACCAAACCTGTAGATGTGAAGACAAATACGTACTGCCCTTTCGTACTGACCCCATTTGGGTGAAGGCCAGTCAGCATATGGGTGCGCGAGCATGCGGCGTGTGGAAATGGCGAGATAGAGTTTCCTCAGCCTCGCCGACCACGCACCTCGGCATCGCATCGCTGTCAGCATCATGCAGTCCGACGGGCGCCTCGGCGGGATGCTCTCGGAGGCCCCGGTCGACCATGCCGAGATCCGCACCTGGCGCTGGTGTGGGAGGCGAGGGACGACGCCGCGTGCGCTCTGCGCTAACTGGGCGTCGTGTTGAAGCTCCTGGACGTGTGCTGGGACGGTAGGCGGCGAGGCTCTGAACGCCCAATGCTTTGCCGCGGGCCATCGAGACGCCGTGTAAGAGGCTCAAGCGTTCAAGCGCACCGTGAGGATGGTCCTGCGCCTCGCCGCCGTCGGTCGCTCGTCACGCTGCTGCGGCTTGGGGTCGCACGACGGACGGGTGCGTCTCGGTGCACACGGCGTGTTCTGGCTCTTCGCCCGCAAGGTCGTCGGCTTTGGCAGCATGCCCACCCGTGCCGTCGCGCCGAGCGGCTGCTGTGGTGGATTGGGGCATGGCTTCGCGAGCACACAGCCTCTGGCGTCGTCGAGGCAGGAGACACGATGACGACGCGGGAGTGGCTCGAGCGTGACCAATGCAGGACACCACGACGACGCGGAGATGAAGGGCTCGGCGAGGAAGCAACCGCCGCGCCGGATGAAGGCACCGCCGCCGCCTCCAAGAACCTGCGTCCATCTCCGCCGGTAATCTTGGTCCCCTTCATCTGCCTCCGGTTGGTAATGCACCCCCTGCCTCCTGCCTTCGGCAGTGCCTCCGGTTGGTTTGCACGAGGCGACGGCGCGCGCTGCGTGGTCGGGGCACTCGGCGTCGGCGGCGGCGTACAGCGCTGCGCCTGGAGCTGCTCCAGGAAGACAGCACATGGGCGCGTTATTGGGCTGGCCGACTTGTAATGCTCCTGTCCTGGGTTGTATATAGCTCCTCTCTATTTCTTTCCCCTCTGGCCCTCCATTTCGCCCTCCCCTTCCCTCCAACATAACGGCCAAGCAAGAACGCCAGCGGCGGGATGCACGCAATGACACCAAGGTGAAGGCACGGCCGCCTGCGGAGCTGGGCCTGGGACACCGCTGCTCCGAGCGAGGCCGCAACGAATCCCCGGCGACACCGACGCCCCGCGACGTTGATGAGGCATGCAACACCATTCTGGGCGCCTCGCCACGCGCGCCGTCGTCTCTCGCGGGCAGAGCCGGCAAAGCCACGCGGGACGGGTGCGTCTAGGTGCTCCTGGCCGGCACCGGCGGCAGCATGGCTCTGCCCGTGCCGTCGTTGACGCCCTCGCCGACGCGCAGAGCACCGGCGAACGCCGAATTGCACACACACACACACGCTCGTGGCGTGCCTGCCGCTGATCATGTTCGATGGCCCGGTCGCGAACGGGCAGGTTCACTACAGGGGCCATAAAACTGACGTTAAAAACCATTTATCGCCATTGTGGTTGGCCGCCAAAGATACTGAGATTGCAAACCACGATTGGCATTGACTGTGAACGTTTTGATCTAGTAATGCAATGTAGAAAGGGGAGATTCACCCTATCATTTGTCAATGATTTGGAAAATCTTCTGGCCAGATCTGTGAATTGTCTGGTTATCTGTGGACACATTCCAAGACATTTTTCGGCCAAGCCCTTGGATGCGTGCGCAGAAAACTGAAATGCATTGCCCTTCTTTTTCAGTTGATGCATTTTGCTGTGTTGCTAATGAGGCATACTCTTAGTAATAAATCACTATGAGTTTTCTTATCACCAGAGAGATTTCGCTTTGGGTATATATATATATATATATATACATGGTCCATTTCCCCCCTGTGTAAAAAGTACATGTGGTTGAAACGCTGTTGAAATTTGGGGTGATGGGCAGGCATATGAGCGCGCGAGTGCGACGTGTACGTCGGGGCACGGCTTTGCGTCGTGTCGAACCTGCGCCAGTGCGGAGACGCACCGGCGCATCCGGCCAACGTCGCCTGCCAACCCCTACTCCGTCGAGGAGGTCCGGGCCTTCATGGAGCGCGGCGCGCTCGTGCACGTCGGCCGGAACAAGGAGCTCATTGACGTGGTGACCATGCTGCGTAGCGGCGCTCGTGCTCTCGACGACAAGGCCGCCGGTGTCATCAGCGAGGGGGCTTCCTCAAGCTCGCCGATCGACCACCTCGGCATGCTCGTGAATACTTGGTCGACCAGCTCGCCGTTTTTGTGCAGCAGTGCTGCAAATCGAGCTATGTGCAGCCCCTGTGCCGATAACCGACGCGTGGGACGTCCTGGGCATCCGACGCTTCGTGCGGAAGGGAGCACCGCGAAGCCAGGAAAGAGCCGGTAAAGCAGAGCAACGAGGCGTCATCTTCTTCTCCGTTGTTGCCTTTGTTGCTAGGTCTCCAAGTCTCCAACTCGGAATGCGCCGCCGCCGTCTCCTCTCACCGTCGTCGCCATCATCATTTTGGCGCCGCATCCATCCATCCATCCATCCATCGTTTGTGACTCCCTCGCCAATTGATTAGGGAAGCATGTGCTCGCCCCCTTAGTCCATGCCACGGTCTCAGCGCCATCCACCGAGGTCAGGTGATTAGTGAACCTCTCCACGTTCAAGGTGATCAGGATTTAGGCGGATGGAATGGCTTCCAGATCAGACGAGGACTCAATCCAGATCACAGGCGGGGATTTTCCTTGAATGATCGCGGCGAGATGCGCGGTCCACGGAAGAGCCGAGGGCCAAGCTGCCGAGCGCACAATATACCAGCCGGGGACCTAGAAACCGAGCTGCCAAACGCACGCACGAGCCAGCTGATCGCGCATGTAGCTGACCCCAAGGTCGGCTCCGGAAGCCGTCGTGGACGCCGTCGACCGCCGACGCGCAGTGCGCCGGCGAACTCCGACTTGCACACACACACACACACGCTCGCGGCGTGCCTGTCGCTGATCATGTTCGAGGCCTCTAACCACGGCCGGCGAGCTGCCTGACGAGCCGCAACAGGAGCGGTTCGTCACGGGCGCCGTACAGGCCATCCATGGCCCCGGTCGCGACGGCGGGTCAGCACGCCGCGTCAGGAGGAGCGACTTCGTCGCGGGTGACACCGTGATGAGAGGCACGGCGGCGGCCGTTGGAGGGACGCCATGGAGGGCCTCGCGCTCCCGGATCCGTCGGTGGAGGTGGAGCGTCGGCGACCTCCGGAACCGCGTGGAACGAGGGCTTGGTGCGGCGTGGTGACCAAGCCGCACGTGCTCTCCTCGGGGCCGCCGGGAAGAGGGCCGATGTGGCTCGGCATCGCCGTCAGCGAGACAAGTTCCTGCAGTCCAGTCCAACGGACGCCTTATAGGCCTCGCCCTCGTCGACGGCGACCTCGCCATGCACGCGCGCCGTCTCTCACAGGCGGCGCCGAGCAAGGCACGCTGGCGACGCTGCTGTGCCAAGGCGTCGCCCGGCGGAACACCGAACACGCGAGACGGGTGCGTCTTCGCCCGCAAGGTCGGCTCCGGCAGCAGAGCGCCGGCGCAGCGGCACGAAATTGAAAAGGCCCAATAAAAGCCTTTTAACACTTCATAACAGCCCAAGCCTATTTAGAAACCCTAGTCTATTCTTCCCCCTTTCTATCTCTCTCCCTCAGCCCTTCCCGAGCAGCTTCACGCCGCCGCCGCCGCTGCTCAATGCTACACGGCCGCGCCCCTCCTCCATGCCGTGCCTGCGCAGGCTGCCGCCACTCCTCCGCATCGCCTCCGCGCGTAGGCCGTCGTCGCGCCTCCGGGTCGTCGAGCCCAGGCTGCCATCGCGCTGCCGAGTGCCCAGGCCGCCGTTGCCGCCGCCGTCGCAGGTGCCCAGGCCACCGGAGCTCCTCCATGCGTTCCGCGCCGTCGTCCACCTTCCCTCCTCCAGTCGTCCCCAAGCCCCGGCTTTGCATCGGCCCGTTGCGGCACTGTCGTGCCGCCGGCACGGCACGGCACACCGGCGACCTCGTAGGGTCGTGCTAGTGCCACGGCTTCGGCACGGCGGCCCTACGAGGCACGGCACGACTACCAGCCGTGCCGCGTAGTGCCGTGCCGTGCCGTGTCGTGCCGGCACGATTGGCCATCTATAGTTCGGTGACAACTGGGACGCTCCTGGACACGTGCTGGGACGGCATGCGGAGGGGCTCGGCTCGCCATGACGCCATGCTAGTGAACGCCGCCTGCTTGGTGCGCCCGTCGAGACGCCGTGGAATGGAAGTGGCGGCGCCGAGCAAGCCACGCTGGCGACGCCGGCTGCTGCGCCAAGGTAGGCTCCGGCAGCAGGGCCGCTCGTGCCGTCGAACGTCGTGAACGCCGACTTACGGCGGCGTGCTTGTCGCTCTTCATGTTCGAGGCTTCTGCAACGGCCCGTGGAGCTCGCGCGGCTCGCCACGGGCGCCGTCCTCCGCTGCACCGGCACGTCTCGACGTCGGTGTAGCACTGCAACAGCAACAGCCAACTACGGGTACGTGAAGTCTCGTGGGCCGACTTGACAGTCTCGTGGGCTTTCGAGTCTCGCTAATCACGCCGCTCCTCCCCGGCGCCCGGCGTGCCTTGAAATACCCCGCCTTCCCCTAGAAGATTGAGCGAAGAACATAAGCCATCGTCTTCTTCCTCCTTCTCCTCTTCTTCCAACCAAATCAATCCCCACCGCGTCGCCCTCGCCGCTTCCGCAATCCCCAGCAACCCGCCCGCCAGTCAGAATCCATGGCGCGAGGCCGCCGTTCCCAGCGCCGCCGCAAGCGTCGCGCTCGACCCCGCTCCCGCTCTCCATCTCCGCCGCGGTGCTTGTTCGAGAGGATGCTGGCGTGGGCGCGGCGCTGGATCGCCGAGCTTCGGGACGGAGGGGACGGGCTGCTATGGTGGGTTCCGGCGTGGCTTCATGAGCGCACCGCCGCCTCGGGCGTCGTCGGCGAGCCAGGACGTGGCGACGGCGTGGAGGGCGGTGGCTCGAGCGCCGCCAATGGAGGACACGGCGACGGCACGGAGGCCGCCTCGGGGGTCGCCAATGGAGGACGCGGCGGCAGCGCGGAGGCCAGCTCGGGCGTCGCCGACGACGCGGCGGGACACGGCGACGGCGCGGAGCAAGAAGGTCGCGGCACCTACAGAAGCCATAACGCCGCCGGCGCCCCAATGAACCTGCACCGAATTCCGGTAACATTCATCCCGTTCTTCTCCCCCCAAGAATCGCTGTTTCTTGCGTCTGCTTCTTCTTCTCCGCTGTTTCTTGCCTTTCGCTCGCTTCTTCTTCTTGCGTTGTTTTCTTTCTTGACGATTGGGTTGGGATGGGAACAGAACGCCACGGCGATGGCGAGGCAGGAGAATCCGAGGCGTTCTGTTTCTTGCTTTCGTTTCTTGCTTCGGCGCTCTGTGTTCTTGACTGGTTATCTTGTTTCTTGATGAACTGTGATGGAGCAGGAGGACGGCGCCTGCAGCCGCGAGGACGCCACTGCCGCAGCGAAGGAGGGCAGCGCCGCCGTGCCCATCAATCTCAAGAACAAGAGGAAGGCTCTCAAGAACAAGAGGAAGGGTCTGCGTCAATGTCAGGTCATTCTTGCTCCCCGTCCGCGTCCCTGTTTCTTGCTTCCTGCTTCGCCGTATTCCTTCTTCGCCTGCTATCATTCTTGCGTTGCTGTTCTTTCGTTTTCGTTTGTTGACGACTGTGATGCAGCAGGAGGACAGCGACGGCAATGCGAAGCGCAAGGATGCAGCGGCGGCGCCCGCCCGTACCCCAGCCACAGCCGCTGCCACTGAGAGGGGCCGTCCTCAGGTTCATTCCCGCTCTCTCTCTGAATCGGAAGGGGGAATTCTGTTTCCTCTGTTTCAATAAATAAAATTATGTGGGATTCATAACAATGGCTGTATGTGAATATGTATTGCTGTGGGGACTCTGTTTCTTAATTGATTCCTCTCGTTTGGTTGTGTGCCCGATCTCTCAGTTATCCTGGTGTGCTACCTTTTTAGTTTAATGAAATCAAGCACCTGCTGCCAGTTTTTGGTGAACGTTAGAGGGGCCTTTGAAAGGTCATTTACGTTTGGTAGAGGACTTAGTTTAAAAGTGTACATGGTTTAAGCATGCTGAGCTTGAATGGAATTTAATTCAAATAGCTCCTTAGAATGATTTAAGTTTAAGCATAACTTTTGCTGTGCACAATATTGGAAATGATTTTGTCTAGTTTTTTTTTCAAAAAAATATGTTCCCATGCTTAGCCTTTTGCACAGAGTGCTGCTTATTTATACTGATACATTTTTGTTTGTTATTGAGTAGTTAGTATGCCGTTTGTGCTATCTCATGCTATTTGTATTGAATGTTGTCTACACATGGGGTTTGTTTCTCTGATTTTAATTCTTAGATTTCCTTTAGAATGGATAATGAAAAATACTACGTTTGATGTCAAATAGATAATATTTTTTTTTATCAAATCTTTCCCCTCTGGTTATTTGCTTGACCAACTATGCCAATGCTAGGAGAAGGATCTGTTTGAGGAAGGATATGGGATTGCCAAACTGTTCATTGAGCGGCAAGATCATGATGATGACATTGCTCTCAAGTATGCCCATTTCTGCTGGAAAAGAGAGCTTGAAATCAACAAAAGGAAGGATTGGGAAGTCTGCGCCGACTGCTACTTTAAGCACCACAAGATGAGGTCCTTCCACATCAATCAGGTACCAATATGAATCATTGTCTTTGATTCAACTAAACCAGCTGGCATTGACACGTATGATGGTTGGTTCACAGCTCAAGCTCCACAGCAATAGGTATCATCATGCCGCATTTCCATGTGAGAAGGAAGGTTGCCCGGTGAGCTGCGTGACCAAGGGAGACGCCGGCCTACACTACTTTCTGCACGAGCAACGACACCGAGGTAACTCACAATCTTTACTTTGCCTTGAAATGAATGGCTTGTGCTGTGGTTTTGATACCGGTTCTTGCATCCAGACTGGTGGCGCCTGCTCCTCGAGCAGCACGGGATCGAGATTTGAGGAGGATCTTAGAAGCATTCTTGGGATGTTCTACTCAATTCTAGGGATGATCTAATGAGCATTCTTGTGTGTTGGGATTTTGATGCTGTGTTTTCTTTTCCGAATGTAATGGTGAACTACTCTTCCAACAGTTAACCTAGCATGAATTTTGCACGGGCCAATATACGGCAAAACATATGTGCTTTGCAATCAAGATCATTGTTCCTTGTCTGAATATCATCCGTTCTCATTGATGTGCTCTATCCAAGCAAGTGTACCTTTAAGTTTGAAGCATCCATGAAAACATATAAACAGCTATTACACGTCAACAATGTTGCGACCTTGAGAAGATGACGGGGCAAGCCCGTGGTGCGTCAAGGCACCAATGTTTGAAAGGTGTCACCTGGGCAACAAGGTGTGTACTAGGGCGCCTTAACGGCTCTGTTGCCTAGGCGAGAAGCAGCACCCAAAATGCTGCAAGATGCCTTACTGCCTTAAGAACAATGAAAGGCACTCGAACATACACTGATTTTGTTAAGTCTATATCGACCAGGAGCCTGGAAGTTTATCATGCACTCCTCGACAAGCTGCACACAGCACAAGGTATCTTGCCTACTGCTACACCAGCTAAACATGTAGGCACGCTAGCTGAAAGTAAACTATCGAGACACACGAAACTAAAATCTGGATCAACTTAGTGGTAACAATTGCAGGATGATGGCTTGAATTAGATGCAGCTGGATTATATGCAATGGAAGGCTCACTGCTTCGTTAGGTACGAATTTCCCAATGAGCTGCAGACGAAATGAATACAACATCAACTGCTCCGTTACCTACAAATGTGCCCAATATGAGCTGCAGACGAAATGAATCACGCATAGCATGCCAATTTAAAGAACGTTTCAAATAGTTCACAAAGTAGCAAACATCTCAGAATAGACAGATGGGATCGACATTTGAGGATGATCTGAGGAGCATTCTTGGGATGTTCTACTCAATTCTTGGGATGATCTAAGGAGCATTCTTGTGTGTTGGGATTTTGATGCTGTGTTTTCTTTTCCGAATATTGTCTGTAATGGTGAACTACTCGTCCAACAGTTAACCTAGCATGAATTTTGCACGGGCCAATATACGGCAAAACATGTGTGTTTTGCAATCAAGGTCATCCTTCCTTGTCTAAATTTCATCAGTTCTCAAGTGTACTTTGAAGCATCAAATTGCATAATTGGCATCGATTGGAGACCTTGTCTGAGGACTATTATTATGTTGTGTTCTTGCAGCTGGCCGAGGTAACTCGTGCTAGTTAAGCGAGGCACTAAGTTTATTGACTACAGATATCATAGAGGGCAAACCAGCTCATGGCTACTGGAGTTCAGTGATTGGGCTTGACAATGCTCCATAACATCGTGTTAATATTTTTTTTGTTTCCATTGTGGTTTTGTACTATATTTTTTGATGCATAATGCATTATTTGTGGAATGTTGTTTGTGGAGCCACAAAATGCAGAGTAGTGTCCCTTTTAATTGTTTGTTTGTTTATTTGAATCCTGGTGCTCGGTCTTTTTGGGAAAAGAACATTCCCTACTGTTTTTCCACAACATTATCTGTAATTCCACTATACAAAAAAAATTAATAGTCCATCCGTTCGTAAATAATAATTCAGGGACATTCTGAGGTTGTCCTAAGTCATCCATTCTACTAGAAAATATTTTTGACATGTACAGGTTGGATATTTGGATGAGATGAGTATATATGTCTGAAACATACTTTCATAGGAGTATAAATGTGTTCTACTTTATAGATATATTATAACACAATCTAGCAGTCAAAGATTAGAATTATTGACTTAAAACTACCCACCTCCGTCATTATATAAATAAAGTAAAATAACCCTTTAAATATATATCTAAATAACCCATCTCTGCCATTATAAATCTAAAGTACTCACTAATGTAAATTATCCACCAATGCCATTAAAAACATAATGTCATATAACTCCCTAAATTGCAAACATTACCGGGTGGGTTTTTTCTAATATATTGCTGTGTACCATTTTATACAAAGTCTTTCTCTGTATAATCTGTAAAAACCCATAAATTTGAATGTCAAAAAGATAATCAATATCCAAATTAAATTATACATGGAGAAAATCAAATCTGTACTGCTGAATATAATGAAATCAAGACAAATACCAGATTATCACCTTACTATTTTTTTTTGCACCCAAGGCTATACATAGTAGTCACCAAACAGATGTTTAGGTGGCGTATTCTAATTAGTGCTCTGCTTACAATGAATTTCCTAGAACAAGATCTAGTGAAGGACCAAGCTGAACTCAATGTTTGGAAAATATAATTTAGAAGTAACATATCATGAGGGGACGAAAGAGGTATAACAAGTATCATTGTGAAACATCTGGTGCTATCTAACTGTGTGATGTCAAACGACTCATTCTCCTAGGATTTGGAACCAGCCACACAGGGGTTGGAGAGTTGGACCAAAGCTGAGGGGATACAATTTCCTTGATCCTATTGCTTTCCAGGTCAAATTCTCCAATATCACGCCTCCGATCCTTCAAGTAGGAGACATCGAGATAATCATCATCAGTCAGATACGCATGATTTGGCAGCAACTGTGGATATTCTTTGGCACAAAGGCAAAGTGATTGGTTACGCCCAATAAACAGCACATTCTCACACAAGGTGTCTACTTCCACCAAATTCTTTTCTGATGTATGGTCCACTTTATGTACTATGATACTGGTGGTATTCTTGGGCACCTTAGACAGTTCTAAACTTGAATCGTGTTCGCACTCATCATCAGATCTTTTGATTTGCAGCAGTTCACCAGATGGAGCTTGAACAATGTAAATCCTCTCATACACAGAACTTTTCACCTTGTGCAGAATTATTTTCCTCGCAACTGCAGGGGCTCCAAGATCGTACATATCAATTTCTCCTAATGAAGTGGTGGCATACAACAGCGAACCCTGGAACTGGCAGTCCTCATACGAAGTGTATGGAGGCAGCCACGTCCACTCAACGTCCCCTGCCCTTGCAAAAGAAAGCTGATATTCTGGGAGATGGATGAGCACCACAATGTAGTCCCCAGTGGATGGATCTGAAGACAGAAAGGACTTGTAGAACAGGTAATCCCGCAGATCACTGAGATCAAGGATCTGTGGCTGTGTCTCTGAGATCCAGTATGCAGTGTACCTTGTGTATTTATACTTACAAAGAGTGCCTGCGTGATCATATATTGGCTCCACCTGCCCGATGGTGGTGACCGATGGCAGCGCAATCTGATCACCGGTGATGGGGTTGAGAAGCTGCAACTCTGACCTCTCGTCTGCAGTGATTATCCAGCCATACGAGGAACCAATGACCTCCCTGCTCCGGATAGGTGGGTCCGGGACAGTCAGTGTGTAGGCCTTCTTCTCTGCGAGGCTGTAGAGACCCATGGCCCGGTCACCGATGGATTCAGAAGTGTACAAGAGGCATGGTGTCTGCTGGAGCTTCGAATGTGCAGTAGCGCACAGGGTTGTGTAGGCGGCGTGCCACGAGGAGCACACTGATCCTGCACGCACAAGGTCAGGGATCTCCAGGAGAGAAAAGATTTGCATCATGATATCCTGCGGCAGGCGCGGCACTTCACTGCAAACAACTGGTGCCGCCGCGGAGATTGATCGACGGAGAAACCCATCTCGCCGGAACAATGCCTTCATCATCAGTGAACAAGTTGATGAAGCTAGGATCTTGTTGGCGAGACCTCGAAAGAGCATATTGCCGGATCTCCAGCACATCTCTATCAGAGCAACACAAAACTGGACCTCACTCTTTTGGAAGACGACGATCGAACAGGTTGCTTGCTGCACTGCAACGAGGGACAAACGACGATGCCAGGAATTTTTTTCAGAGGGGCACACGAGCACAGCGAGGCCAGGATCATGGTTCTGCTCTTATAGCCCCGCAATCCCCACACAATCCGAATTCGATTAGGCCATCGATCGGAATCTGAATCCAAATTGGCTCCACACGAAGTCTGGCTCCGATTCCGAAGGCGTGGGAAGACGAGATGAAGACTGAATCGCACCTGCGCTAGACTCGACGAAGGCGGAACGCAGAAGTCACAATCCTGCGATGGTCGGTTTAGTTTGTTTTTTTTTTTAAATTTTTTTTTCAAGAGGTTAAGGATGTCAGCATCTGACTGCTGGGACTTGAAGACAGAGGTCTACTTGTTGTAGTTCGGTCGGACGACCGACGACACAGGAGCCCGACAACGCCGCGGGAACGCCCATGGTGACCACCGACGACAGTCTGCGCGCTCGCCGAACCAGAAGCGCCCGGCGCCTCGCAGCACAACAAGCGCGTTCGGATTTCGGCCGCCCTCGTCTCCGCGCTCCATTCTTGTTGTGTGGCCGTGTGGGTGGGTTGCCTGAGCGCGTCGCGCGTCGTCGTCGTCACGCGACAAGCACCGCCGTGGAAGCACCGGCCGGGGGAGCTCGGCAACGCGAGCGGCGCCAACGCCGTGCCTGTCGCGATCGGCGGCGGCGGCGGCGAGGAGACGACTCGGAGGGCGACGGCCATGCAAGTGGCGCAGTCGCACACATGCATGTCGATGTGCAATGGTATTTCACGGCTCCGGCCGACGGCGTGATGATGCCTCAGCTGATCATCAGAAAAAGTTTTTTTCACACTTGCATGTTGATCAACACATGCATGTCGATGTAGGTATTGACGCCTCCTGATCAACACATACACGAACGCAAGTGCAACTTTTTAACACATGATGCACGTTGTGGTCAACACATGCATGTTGATGTGCAGCGGTATTTCACGCCTCCGGATCTATATCGATCGTCTCCGGCGATCGATCAGCATATAAATTGACGCCGCATCACACTTGCGTCGTCGTTTTGACACATTTGTCTCGACCGTGGACCATCGATCGCTGGGGATGTGCTTGACGCAGATGATGGATTTCGGTGTAGAACGAACTCTGTCCATGTATGCGTGCTCCGGCCTGACCATATGCGAGATCCGGGTGCGGCGTACTACTGATATCGTCGGCCGGGCGACAGAAAACACGCCGGCCAGCTGGCAGCCGACGTGACAGGGCCATGTGGTGTCCGCGTAACCGCCAGCTAGCTGGCAGCCGATTTCGTTGTCGTCGTCAGATGCGGCGAGGCCAGGCCAGGGGCCGAGCGCCGGCGACGGCGAGCGACGACTTGGAAGGGTGAAGTCCACTAACGGGGCGTGGAGCGAGAGGCGCAGCGACCAGGGAGGCGATGCTCCCCCCTGGTAGTTGCGTGGCTACAGCAACCGGATCGCCGCCGCAGCGCCGCGCACGGTCGACGGTCCGGACAAGCATGGCACGCGACAAGGTCCCGCCCGCCGCGCCGGCGCTCGGGCGCACCGCCTCGCCCTCGCCGACACACGACAAGGCCACGCCCACGCCAGCCGCCTCGCACTCTCATTTTTTAAAAAAAATGTCCTTGAACTTTTGGAGATTTTTGATGAACTAGATATGTAATAGCTTTATCACATTACTTATTTTTTGATAGTTTTTATTGATTTTTTTATCATTTTTAAGACTTTTTTTTATTTTCAGAATTTGTATTCCATTGGTACCTAAACACCCCCACCGGGAACCACCTCGGCGGGGAAGGCCACCCGCGCAATAGAAATGCACTCAAATTCTTCTGGGCTTTTCTTCCCTATGAGAGCATCTGAAAGAGTTTTTCTAAAATATACTCTTATAAATTATTATTTGGAGAGTCACTTGAGTAAAAATTATTTTCTAGTATATCTTTCTACTTTCCAACAATTTTTCTATATCTTGTGCACAGTCTAGAGAGTAATCGTAGTTCTCCATATTTGGCTAGTGAGGATATGTATATTTGGAAATCCATTTGAAGAGGCTATTGGAAGGTGTTTCTTAAACCAAAACTCTATTTTTATAAGATAAAAAGATATAAAGAGTCTCTTGGAGATGCTATGATATGCAGCGCTTTCTCTCAAACTAGCCCTAAGCTATAATTTCGTTGAGGATGTACTGGGTGGATAAAGTGAATAGATGAAGGGAGTGAAGTAGACTTATTTAGGTAAGTAAATAAATAGGTAAGTGGTGGATCTGTATATCGAAGTTAAACATGCCAAATAAATGGAGAAAAGGGACTGCGAGTCGGAGACCATCTCATATGATATATATGCTTATGAAAAACAAAAATAACAATAAAGGGAATTACACGAAGATGGATATTAAGTAACGGATTCTAAACTAGACAACAATCACAATAATATAGGTATAAAAAGATAACCAGAGACGAGAGTATATTACATATGCGTAGCAAGCTAAAAGCTAGCTAGGACACGTGTGAGTCGGTTCTTGGCCAGCGGCCACGGCGGCAGCAGCCTTGGCCCTCATGTCCCGGATCTCGGCGCGAACTTGGCTCTCGAGGCGCACGAGCAGCGCGGTGACGAGTTCTTCCTCGAGGTCAAAGGCGCGCATGCGAGCCCAGGTCTCGCCCACCATGTGTCCGCAGTTGATCCGTTTCTGCATCTCGGCGTTCGTGTAGGCGCCGTCCTCCTCCGCCACCACGAACGTTGGCTCGTCGTCCCCGTGCAGCTCCAACGGCCTCTTCTGCCCCCGGCACGCCGATGAGGCCTCAGCCATCGGCCACGAGGAATCGCAATCGAACCCCACGATGGCATGGCAACGAGTGACAAAAGGAACGTCGGCCACGAGCGCGCGACAACGCCGCGGACGCCATCGCCGCGCTCGTGCCCGAGGATCGGATCGGAGGGGAATCCCACGAACACGCCGAACGCCACGAAGACGCGCGCGCGCGTCATGGGCGTCTCGAGCGCTGCACGGCCAGCGGCGGACCAAACACGTCGGAGCACCGCGGGCTCGGCAACTCCGACCTGTTGCCGAGCGGCAAGCGACCGGCGCCAACACCGTGCCGAGTGCCGACGACACCGAGAGACGGAGAGCGCACCAACACCGACTGACCGACTGGGGCGTGGAGTGAGCGGCTGAGCGCCCACGGCCGCGATGCTCCCTGTCCCTGGGGTGCACGCACCGACACACGGAGAGCGCACCAACACCGACGGCCGCATCGCTGCGCCCCGCGCGCCCGGGCTAGAAAGCAGCTGGACACGACACGCGACGCGACAAGGGCACAAGGCCCCGCCGATCGCCGGGCACGCTACGCTGGAGCACGGAGGGGCGACGGCCCGGAGCTGGGCACTGCTGTGTCTGCTGCCTGCTTCCTCACCGAGTCGATTTGAGACGGAAGAGGCCTGTGGTGCGGAGCATTGCCGGCGACGCCAATGTGGCACTGCCCAGCAGGGACAAGATGAAACTAAAAATAAACACAAAAAACAAAATAAGGGACACGCAGGATTCGAACCTGAAATCTTGAATACATGCGCTCCTGCTGGCGTGGCCGCAATGCCACCTCACCTGTCCAGTCACCTGGTAAGACTAGATGCCTATCAGCTAGTGTCCGGAAACAATAATAACACAAAAAAATGTGGCAACAACGGGGATTCCAACAATGCACGCTGCAATAGACCGCACCTACCATCAGGCGACCAACTGTTGATAAAAGTTTCCAATACGTTTTGGAACGGGGAAGTAGTCAAATGTCATGGTAGGTTCTCATTTAACTACTCCCTCCGTTTTAACTACTCCTTCCGTTCCAAAACGTATACCGTTTAATTTTTTTTACATCAAATTTGAACGCTCATCTTATTCAAAAGAAATTTCAAACATAGTCGAGTTTAAGTTATTCATGAAGTCCTTTTATTCGTAAAGCAAGCCATAACAAAAAAAAAATGATATTTTACATAATTTTTTGAATAACACGAGCGGTCAAAGTTGGGATAAAAAAGTCAAACAATATACATTTTGCAACGGAGACAGTATTATTAAAAAGATTATCGTTTGACAAGGTTATCGGCATGCCCCAGACCCTACCATACTTTTGTTTGTTCATCACTTTGGTGTAATACAATCAATTCACCGTGATCTTTTTAGGGAAGTCACGACCATTGTCAACTATTGAGATCCTCGCTACTATGGTACAAAAGTACTCTATTCGTTTTAAATTATAATTGTTTACTTTATTGCCTCAACTTTAACAGCACGTCATATTCGAAAAATTATGAAAAATATCAATTTGTTTTTTTGTTATGGCTTGCTTTTTTATTAAACATTCTTCAAGAATGACAAATTTGATTGTTTTTGCATAAATTTTTTTAATAAGATGAGTGGTAAACTAAGAGTCAAAAAGGACAAACGACTTATAATTTGAAACGGGGAGTACATTCTGCTCGCTCGCCAACCTCTACGATCTAATCACAAGACTTTAGGGATTGAAATGAGAAAGGTAGGAGTTCTCTAGGATAACTTCGGTCCACACATGAAAATGTGCGTGGAGCTAGAGCTGGGGCAGTGTTCACCCACTTCAAAATCTTGAAAAGTCCATCCCTGTCCACCGTGCCAAGAAAATGGCTACAGAGATTATTGTACCAGCCGGCAGCGGATAAAGAAAACATATGCGCGTGTATGGAAGCACGATGGCTTTCACAAACATCCCAATATCCTATGCTTCAAAACTACACAATTATCATTCTTTTCAAAATATAAAATTGGGCCATTTTTTGCATACATAAAAAAAATTGGGCTATTGATTAACTAATAAAATTGTATTTTAAAGTAGGAGTATACACACATTTGCATATTCTCTTAAAAGTTCAAATGATCTTGAACTAGTATACACATGTACACATATGTTGGTCTGTTGTAATTTAACATTATCAATTATTAGTTCAAAGCATAAAAGTAATTCTATCCACAATGCATGTTATTACATATCTACATAAATTGTAGAAAAAAAAATCTCATTTGGAGTTGATATGAATGAGCGAAACTATCTGAATGTTTGATAAACAAATAGCAGGTGGCAAAAAAAATGGAAAATACACCCAACGAAAAATCAACCCAACCTCGCCGGCGTGTGTTTCCCCTCTCCCGGTTTCCGTAACCGTCACCAAACCGACTCAAATCATCCCCCTGACGGCCAGCTGGCAGCCAGCCACACGCCCATTTTAATTGGACATCCCCTTCCCTTCCCTCCCCTCCCCTTCCCCAAGTCCCAATGCAACGGCCAACCAAAGCACCGTGCGCTCGCGCTCGCTCCACCACCTCCAACTCCGACACGCCGCCGGGCAAGTGCAACAAGCGCGGGCGCGCGGGCGACGAGCGGCCGGCGGGGGATGGAAGTGAAGGCGAAGGCAAAGGCACGGCGGCGGTGGCGGGGCCGCCTGCGGAGGTGGGCCGCGCTCGTCTCTGCGCTGCTTTCCCGGGGAGCCGCCTGGGTCCGCCGCGCCACCGCGGCGCTGCGCCACCGCCTCGCGCGTCGGGCTCGAGCCGCGCTCCTGTTCTTGACCACCACGCGGCGACGAGGCCGCGGGCGCGGCGGAGGCGAGGACAGGGGCGCCCGCGCCGCGATTCCCGAGGAGGAAGACGACAGCGGCGGCCGCGGAAGCCCGTCGTCGGAGCACCGCGACGACATCGGCAAGGCAAGGAGCGCCATCGGCGGGCGCTGCGACCAGTGGCGGAGCTAGGGATGCAAACTAGGGTGGTCCAACTTAACATATTTTTTAATAGTATACTATAATATAAAAAAAGACAAATAAACATTATAATGCTATTAAAAAAAAGTCTCACGATCAAATACAAGTATGAAATGTGCTTAAAAACTTAATATAGCTCACATACCCATAGTTAAAGAAGAATACAATGCTACTTCTTGTCGGGCCTGCGCTTTTTAATGGCCATAAATGTGTCGATTATATCATCTTCATTCGTTTGTAGGAAAAGATCTCTCTCAATGAAAGTGACAAGACAATCATCCAAAACACTATCACCAATCTTATTTCTTGCATCACTCTTGACAAAGTTCATTGCAGAAAAGACCCTTTCAACACTTGCTGTTACCACCGGTAATAGCAATACCATTTTGAGAAGGAAGTACACCCAACCGTAAATTTGATCCCTCTTTGTTTGAACAAGTTTAATTGAGAGATCAACGAGGCTATTTAGGCCACTGAACATTTCATCATTTCTCACATCGTTGATATAGTTTCCAAGTTGCAAGTCAAGTCTTAGCAAGTTAGAGCTTGAAATATCATCAGGGTAAAACTCAGCAAGTCTATGTATCTTGGTTGCATCAAAAGAAGCAAATGAATTAGCTGGACTGAAGGCAGCCATACAAGAAAGTAATTCCATGTTTACCTCATCAAACCGACAATCAAGCTCTTGACTAATTTGATCAATGACTCCGAGAAACACTTCTCTTCTAAAGTGATCATCATTTGTTTGGTTTCGAGCAAACCGTGCTGATCTTCCATAAGGCACATAATTATGTTGCATTTCAGGAACTTTGATGTCATGTTTGTTGCAAAACAAAGTAACCCTTTCAAGAAATGAAGCCCAACCATCGGACCTTAATTCTTGTAGTCTACTCTTCGCCAGATGAACAAGTGACATTGCATTAAGAATATCTTGGTCTCTTCTTTGCAAACACTCAGACAACTCATTAGTGTATCCAAGAATCACAAGCATCAAATGTGCACTGAAAATAAAATCAAATGATTCAAGAACTCCAACCATTGTATGTATCTTCGGCCAATCACCCCTTTGTGAATTATCATCTCCAAGAGCTATGAGTACATCACGAATTGTAGGATACATAGCAATTATGTTGATCACAGTCTTATAATGAGAACCCCACCTTGTCTCACCAGGCCTACGCAGCCCCATCTCTTGATTTAACCCACTACCAGTTCCTAGCTCACCACATTCAAGTGCTTTCATGACATTATCAAATTGGTGATGTCGAAGCATGCCATGACGCTTACAAGAAACTCCGACAATGTTTAGCAAGAGAGATACTTGATCGAAAAACCATACACAATCATTATTTCCCTTTGCAACAGCAACAAGAACTAGTTGGAGTTGATGTGCAAAATAATGAATATAATAAGCTGAAGGTGACTCTTTCATTATCAAAGTTTTCAGCCCTTTAATTTCACCTTTCATGTTGCTAGCCCCATCATAGCCTTGTCCACGGACTCGAGTAATAGTCAAACCATGACTAACTAGTAAAGACTGAATTGCTTCCTTAAGTGATAAAGAAGTAGTATCATCTACATGAACGACTCCAAGAAAACGCTCACACGGCCTTCCCAAACTGTCAACATAACGCAAGCAAAGGGCTAGTTGTTCTTTATGAGAGACGTCACTAGATTCATCAGCTAGAATTGCAAAGTATTCTTCACCAATTTCTTCAATGATTTGCTTTCTAGTTTCTATGGCACAACATTGAATGATATCTTTTTGTATGTCTGGGCTAGTCAATTTGCAATTACCTGGAGCATTCTTCAAAACATACTTATCCACATCTTCATTATTTGCAGCTAGCCACCTCAAAAGTTCAATGAAGTTCCCTCTATTGCTAGACTCTTCACTTTCATCATGTCCACGGAATGCCAATCCTTGCTGCAAAAGAAACTTCAAACATCTGATTGAATAAGTCAACCTTATCTTGTACAGACGTCGCTCTTCACTATCCACCTTCACAATATGATCATCAATTGCTGTACGGGGATCCAAAAATTTTGTATATCTTTCTTGAGCTGCGTTGTGAGCACTCATAACACCACCAACATGTATGTCAAGTGCATCAGTTCGGTTCCAATTTCTCCAGCCACCTTCAATAAATGCAGATTTCCTACTCTTTTCCTTTGCAAACAAGTAGCACACGAAGCAATAGGCTGTTTAATTTTTTATACTATATTCAAGCCAAGGATAGTTATAAAGCCAAACGGGACTGAATGATCGATCTCTTTTGCCAATTTTTCTGATTTCAAACTTATGTGAATAAGGTTTGAAAGCTTTTTTAAGAATATATGCTCTTCGAATGGCATCTTGATCATTGACAGGATAACTCGCAATGGGCTTCCTCTCCCCTGGATCACGTGGAAGCCGAGTAATATCAAAAACTGGTGGCGGACAATGGGGGGTAGGTGTCACATTTTCTTCAGTTACTCTCTCTTCATTGAGTGCACCCTCTTCTTCTTCAACTGCCTCTTTTTGCACAGGCGCAACAACCTCTTCTTCCACAGGCGCAACAACCTCTTCTTGCACAGGCGCAGCACGGGATGGAGATGGAGACTTCTTCTTTGATGCATATTTCTGAAAAAGAGATGCAATATCTCCACTTCTCTTCATATTTTAATAAATCCACCTAAGAGTGAAGACGGCATTGTAATTGAGTATTCTAAATTGATGAAGCAACAAGCAAATCAATTAATCAAGGGTTAGGGTATTAGGGAAAGGGACGCCGGAAGCAACAAGCAAATCAAAACCTGTTCCGCTGGACGGCCGAGTAGGCGAGTACGGCGAACTGCGTGCCGATCACCGACAGACGGCGAGCGGACAGCGGCCGGGCGATGGCGTCTATCCGTCTATGATGCTTCGATGGGCGATGGCTGGTCGTGGAGGGGCGGAAACCAAGGCGTCGTACTGGTCGTAGAATCGCGATAGGACGATGGCGTTTCCCAAGCGTGACGGCTCAGGGAACAGACAAAGCAAAAACAGGAGTACTAATACAACTTGGGCCAAAATTCTAGGGTGGGCCGTGGCCCACATGGCCCACATGTAGCTCCGCCCCTGGCAGCACGGGATGGAGATGGAGACTTCTTCTTTGATGCATATTTCTGAAAAAGAGATGCAATATCTCCACTTCTCTTCATATTTTAATAAATCCACCTAAGAGTGAAGACGGCATTGTAATTGAGTATTCTAAATTGATGAAGCAACAAGCAAATCAATTAATCAAGGGTTAGGGTATTAGGGAAAGGGACGCCGGAAGCAACAAGCAAATCAAAACCTGTTCCGCTGGACGGCCGAGGAGGCGAGTACGGCGAACTGCGTGCCGATCACCGACAGACGGCGAGCGGACAGCGGCCGGGCGATGGCGTCTATCCGTCTATGATGCTTCGATGGGCGATGGCTGGTCGTGGAGGGGCGGAAACCAAGGCGTCGTACTGGTCGTAGAATCGCGATAGGACGATGGCGTTTCCCAAGCGTGACGGCTCAGGGAACAGACAAAGCAAAAACAGGAGTACTAATACAACTTGGGCCAAAATTCTAGGGTGGGCCGTGGCCCACATGGCCCACACTGTAGCTCCGCCCCTGGCTGCGACGGCGAGTCCAGGGGTGCCCGCGCCGCAAGCCACGGGCACGGCGACGACGACACCTGCCACGGCGGAAGCCAAAGCCCGTCGGAGCACGGCGAACTCGGCGACTACCTGCTTGAACCCGCGTCCCCGAATCGCACGTCGGAGCACCCGGATCTCGGCAACAAGACGAACTCCGCGCAGGGCCCGAGCGGTGGCGGCGAGGACCACGACCCGCGTCCCCGACGAACCGCGCTTCTTCGACGCCCAAGGCCACGCTCGTCGGCGACGGCGGCGACGACGAACTCAGGAGGAGGACCCGCGGCTACTCGGAGGACGAGGACTGCGACCAGGGCGAGAAGCGGAGCGGCGGCGATTCTCCCTGGTGCGAACCCGGCAAGACCACCCAGACCGGCGACCGCAGCGCCGCGCGCGTCCCGGATAAGAAGCAGGAGGACACGCGACACGGACCCGCGCTCGCCACCATCCACGCTGCGCTCGGCGCGCCGCCTCGCGGCTCCGACGCCGTGACTCCATCAGCGGAGCACCAGGAGGAAGACCTCGGCTGCGCTTCGTCATCGAGCACCCAGCAGCCCTTCCCCGAGGAGTCGCGATCGAACCAGGAGGGCTTCGAGGGGAGGAACGTCGGCGTCCTCGAGCGCGAGAACGCGGCGGACGCCATCGCCGCGCCAAGCTCCAGGATAACTCCGGCGTCGTCACGGGCCCCCACGTTCGTCTCCGAGGAGGAGAACCACCGCAAGCCAGAGAATCAGAAGTCGCCGCGGCTCCCGCCCGCTCACCAGGCCGTGGAGATCGTCGGAGCGGAATCCAAGGAGCGCGGCGACGGGAACGACGCCGACGCCGACGCCACGGCCACGCCGGACACCCACACTGTGGCGCAAGGCACCCGCTCCACTGCTTCCGAGCGCACCCCGGCCATCGCGTTGCCTGGAGGGTCCCACGACGTGCAGCTCCACCAGGGCATCGCGGCTGCAGTTGCCGGAGGGAGCCACAAGGCCAGCAGCGCCACGGCCACTGCTCGCCGCCGTACATCTGTGCTGAACAAGAAGGCCAAGCCCAAGCCCATAGCGAAAGCACCGAAGCCGCATCTCCAGGTCCATCAGGTTCCAAATCTTCCTGCTGTACTCCTTTTTCGTTTTCTGTAATCTTGCTTGGGCTTCCTGTAGCATTCTATGCTGTTCTTATTCTGAATTTTGAATCCATTGTTCTGTTCCAGTACAAACACTGAACCTACTGTTGAGTGCAAACAGAAAGCAACCATGAAATTGTTGTGTCATCAGGAACATATTGGATGAAAGTATTGTTTTGTTAATTTCCTTGAGCTTTCTTTTCCAATTATTAGTGGGAGGTGGATGAGGAGATTGAGGAAGATTGTGACCGTGAAATGAGAATGCATGAAACATATCGAGACAAGAATATTGGTTGTCGGAATGGATATATGTATTGCCTTGTCTGCCATCTTAATAACAAAGAGACAGAATTGCCAAAGGATAATGAAAAGGTAACATAATCAATATAAAATCATTAGCTATTCAATGCAACAGGCCCATTTTAGATTTAATCACTCACGCCATTTCTTTTGTTCCTAAAATTTCAGGCAATACATCATTGCGAGAAAATACATAAGTGTGATCATGGCGGTCACAAATGCAGAAAGAAGGGATGTTTTGTCAGGGCTAAGTATGTCCGGGACATTGGCCTGCACGAACATGTGTGTCACAAAATTTGACAGTGGTAAGTGTAGTTAAATTAGTCCAACACATGGATTAAAATTACAGCCTTAACATGAAAGCGTTGTAAACATTTCAGGTTTCTTTGGCGGACACACACAATGCTTTGTGGATGCGTAAGGGGTTGGAAGCACTGACGAGAGTTAACTTTTCAGGCTTACTGCAGTGGGAGTTTTGCTGTTCCAAGATCATTGTTTGGTGTTTTGCTTCGGCAGTAACTTGTGCACTGAACACTGATTGGTTCCCGCTGTAGTTTGAGAACCAACCATTGGGGATTTTGTCACCTTTTGTTTTGTATGAATATATACTCTGCTATGGATCTGCCAATTAGGATTTGAGGGATAAACGCTCCCACTTTTTTCAGTCCACACATCATACCTTCTTTTACAGTAAATATAACGTGTGACACTTATTTGAGTCTTCATATATTATGCATGAGAAATGTGTTCTAAGAGTCCTGGTGATTGCTAAAAACAGCTATAATTCTGAGTACAAAACAAATTTGAAAGTCACCATCAGTGCCAATAACGCCATTTAACAGAAGGTTTCCACCACTTAATGATCAACAAAATGCCATCCAAAGAGAGCACATAGAGATTTTTTCTGCTTTAGGGATACCTAATTATACCCTATTAAGGAAAACATAAAAAACAAATCCCAGGCTTAATCACCGTGTGATATAAAAGGACATGCCCATTACACCAAAATATCCAAGAAAACATCTACAATTTATAATACAGGACCTATTCATTTAACTTTCAATTCATCTTAGAAAGGTTGGGTGTCATCCATATGGGAACAGGCCAGCTGCATCGAAACCGTGGAAGCACAATTTCTTCAAGGCTGTTACTTTCCATGTTGAAAACTAATACATCACGGTGATACTCCTTCAAAAGTCTAATATATCTTTCATCGCCAGTTAAGTAGACATGATTTGCCTGAAGTGACGGAAAATCCTCAGCATCGAGACAGCAGGACTGGCTACACCCAAGGAACAACACATGGTCATACAAGCTATCGATTTCCATTAGCTCTTTTGCTTCCATGTCAACTACAAATAACATGAATTTCTGAGACCCCTTCATGAACTCTGAAGTGTCACAGTCTTGAGCATCCCCTTTGAGGTTCCGGTCCCTCCACACTAGCAGCAATTCTCCTGATGGTGCCTGAGTAATGTATATACGGTCAACAATAAATCTCTTCGACTCTTCCATAATCACCTTCATTGAGTAAGTGGGGCCAGTGAGATCAAAAGCATGGATTGCACTAGTAGATGTCACTGCATACAGTATGCCATCCACATAGATGCAGTCCTCATAGTGATCACTTGCCGGCCACAGCCATGTCCATCTAGAATCTCCTGCTCTTGCAAACGAAATCTCATATGGTTCGTGGATCAAGACCACAATGTGTCCTCCCCTAGAACCATCAAAGAACACAAATGCCTTAAAATACAGGGAGTCACGCAGATCATGGAGGGCACGGATTGATGGGTCACGGTAAACCTCATCTGCGCTGTGATGTGACAGCTCGTATTCCTGAATTTCACCGGCATCATCCAAGATGGGCTTCACCTGTTCGATGGTGGTCACCGGCGGTAAGGCGATCTGCTCGCCGGTGATCGGGTTGACCATGAGCAGCTCGGACCTCTCGTCGGCAGTGACCAGCCAGCCATTGGAGGACCCAATCAGGTTCCGGCGACGGATCGGTGGGTCCGGAAGAGTGACTCTGTAGACCCTCTCCTCTGCTAGGCTGTAGATGTCGGCAGTGACCAGCCAGCCATTGGAGGACCCAATCAGGTTCCGGCGACGGATCGGTGGGTCCGGAAGAGTGACTCTGTAGACCCTCTCCTCTGCTAGGCTGTAGATGCAGGCGACGTTGTCAGGGTCGGATTCAGAGGTGTACAGGAGGCATGGCGTCTGATGCCGCTGGTAGATTCTTCCATGACTTGTGCGCATGTTCTTGAACGTGGCGTGCCACGTGGAGCACACGGAGCCGGCGCGCAGCAGGTCAGGGATCTCCAGCAGGGACAAGATGTTCATCAGGATGTCCACCGGCAGCTCCGGCGATTCAGCGCCCGCGATGTCTGCCTCCGTGCCCGGTGATCTTGGTGGATCATGAGCAAGATCAATCCTCTTTAGTGCCTTGAGTAAACCCCGCGAGAATGTGATCTTGGGGATAGCTGGCAGGAACAGACGGCAAAGACGGCGTAGGATCACCGTCGCCTGTCTGTTCAAAGTCTCCATTGGAGCAAATCTTTGGGAGGATTTGGAGGAGCACACCGAGGGCAAAGCCCTGGCTTTATACTTGTATAATAATATAATAATAGGTCTGCGACCCAGGCAACCGCGCTCTCACTCCGGCCTACTCGGAATCCGACTCGAGGAGCCCAGGCAAAATCCGAATCGGAGAACGCCAGAATCTGTCAATCGAAGAACTCGGATTCCGACATTGTGGACGAAATCCGAGTTTGGGCCATGTGCATCAAGGACTCGCCGGCACCGTCTCATTCCTCTAGAGGATCAAACTGCCGGCTAGACACGATGATGCCACGGGCACCAGGCTTGCCTGTGTGCATCCAATCCCAAACTAGGATGTGTTCTGTTCTCACGAATATCATAACAGGTTGTACAAGCACGACGGTATGCGATTGCAACCGTACGCATCTGTTCAACAAGAAGACGACATGCTGATTTTGCCGTTCAGAAACGAAAATGAAGTAAAAAAAATTCAGCGTTAAACAGTTAGACTAGTTGGTGAATCTGCAGCATTTTAGAACAAATCCCATCAGTATGCACAACGGCAAGGCCCATAATCAAGCTTGGTAAGCATCATGTGCAAAAAAGTTTTTAGATGATTTATGGTAGTTTTACCAAACAAAATATTTTTGCAATTCCCCCAGGCCGGCAGCGGATCCAATTCGCCGTCGCCGCACATCATATGCGCCTAGCACTATAGATGGCCAAACGGGCTACGTCCGTTGGGCTGGCACGGGCCCAGCCCTAGCATGGTCTGGCCCGAGAGCTTTAGTGACCATGCCTGGCCCGGCCCGAGGTTAGTGCCGTGCCTAGGCCATCTTAGCCGTAGTGCTGGTACAGGCATGGCCAGGGGCGGAGCTAGAGTAAATTCAGGGGGTGCGACCATATCAATTAAAAGCATTCAAGTGATCATCTTTAAAAAAATATTCAAGCGACATATGATGAAAGTTTTGGCAAAACTTCATTTCTCCCTTTCTTATCCCCCTTCCTTTGCTTACTTTTCGCCACAATTTGAAGTCAAGAGATTTTTGCCATTTTAGTTTTCATTTGCCCTTTTGCGGAGAGGGTGCTTGGAGACAAATGCCAAAAAAAAAATGAAAAATAGATGTCTTTGTCATTTACGCATGAAAAATAGATAGCATACACTGGTTTTTTATTTTGAGCCTGGGTGCAGCCGCACCCACAACCAGCAACGTGCATCCGCCCCTAGGCATGGCACGGTCATTAGGCCAGCCCTAAAAAGACTTGTCAAAAGCCTTCTAAAACCACCAACCCATAAAAAACAAAACCATAACCTATCCCAACCACTCTCCTCCACTCCTTTCTCTCCACCGATGACTCGTCCCCAACACCGCCGCCACCACCTCCACACGACCACACCGCTGCCGTCCTGTAACACCCTAATTTTAGTCATCACATTAAAATTTACATAGGTAACTAATTTTCCTAGTTTTTGTTTGTTTTAGGGATTATTAAATTGCAAATTAAATCATGGCTCTATAAATATTTAAATATCATTTAAATTAGGGTCATTAAAGTCTTTGTTGCATTCATGCTGATTTGCATATATTTTGAATGTTGTTTGAATTTGAAAAGGTTTGCAAAAGTTTAAACTTAAATTCAAAACCTTTCTCTTTTCCCTCTCTCTTTTTCTAGCCGGCCCAGTTTTCTTTTTCTTTTCCTCGGCCCAATTCCTCTTCAGCGCAGCGCGGCCCGTTTTCTCTTTTCTCGGCCCAACTCGCGCGCGTGCCTGCGGCCCAGTCGAGCTGCTCTCTCTCCTCTCTTTGTTTCGCTGACATGTGGGCCCACCGTGTCAGTTCCTTCTTCCTCGCGCGTCTTCGAGCAGGACTCGATGGCGAGTCTGAGTCCCGGCCGTAGCCGCCTCCGTCTCGTCTTTCCCCTCGCGCAAGTTCCCCGGCCTTTATAAGCCGACGCCCCGACCCTTGAACCCTCAACCCAAGCCCCGAGCTCTCGCATCGCCGCAAATCGAGCTTCGCCGCCGTAACCCTAGGGTTAGAGCCGCCGCCTCGATTCGAGCTTTCGAGGTCGCCGTAGTCGCTTCGAGTTCGTCGACCAGCTTCGCGCCAAGGTTTGGAACGTGCAGAGCCTCTTTTCCCTCCCTCTCTCGCTCTCTTGTGCTCGTGCGACCTCGCCGTCGTACCCGAGCCGCTCTTCGCCGTCGTGAGCCTCCAATGTCGCCCAATCCTTCTTTAGATCCCCTAAAATAGAATCCCCGCGTCCCCAGCTTTCTCCCAAGCCCATCGCGGCGAGATTTCGAGCTTCCTAGCCCAAGTTTCGCCCAAGTCCGGCGAGTTCCCGGCCGAGCTCCGCCGTGCGCCGCCGCTCTCGCGCCGTGGAGTTTTCCCCTTTGATTTCAGCCGTTCGATCGAGATCTAACGGTCCAGATCGGAGTTGACTCGAGTCAGATCTGAGTCGTACCGGTCAGCCGCGCAGTTTTGCAAAAAAGCCCCTCGGTTTTAGAGAAATCAACCCGCGGTCCAAGCCAGTTCAAAAATAATTAGATCTAGGTCCTTTTCTTTTTGTTTAGGCCCCTGAGCTTTCTAAAAATAGAACCCGCCGTCGTGGTTGGTCGTTTTTCACAAAAGTCCTTCGGTTTTTATATAAAATTACGTTTTAGGTCCCTGGTTTCTTCTGTTTAAGCCCCTGGAGAGTTAGTTTTAGTTCAAAGAAGCCCTAAACCTTGTTTTAGCCATATCTTGATCGTTTTAAATCCGTTTTGAGTGATCTTTGCGCTCACGCGATCGTCTCTTCATCAAGAATAGTTTTAGGCACGTCTTTACGTCTTTAAAAGTTGATTGGTGTATTGTTTTTCTTTTGTTGATTGAATGCTTGTGTGAATCGTATAGAGAACGATCCGTTCGAGGGAGATCAAGATCAAGTCTACGAGGAGGAGCCACCGCAATACTTTGAGCAAGGCAAGTGGATTTCCCCCTCTGCATACTCTTTTGAACCCATACACATTGCATGACAACAAAGTTTATATTTTCGCGATGCATTAATTTGATGGGACCTATTTAAGGATGACTAGTCTTTACACCCAAGCCTTGATACACCGGGTTTACTTTTATGTTGGGTAGCTATGCTAGATGCTTAACCTTGGTTCATGATGGGTTCTATCCAACATTGATGAATATCTTTATTTATATCTTGTTATGTTAATACAAGATCACCATGTTAATCGGAACATGGAGAACCACCCAGGATTAACCGTACAACCACAATACTATATGGCTCTGGTCTTGGCTAATTAATTAGAAACCTTGGTTAGGGATGATCTTACCGAAAGGGCATGGGGGGTGGCGGTTGACGGTGTATAGCCCGGTTCTCTCGGAAAGTGGGCTTGGCTAAGACACCATACCCGTTAGGGAGGGTTATGCCTGCTTCCGATCCAGAAACCTTAGCGGATTGTTTCTAACTAGGGAATCTTTGTAAAGGCCTCGTAGCGTCCCTATGCAGTCACACCTTGAAAGTGTGGTACGTGCCTGATCAGCACAGCATGGTTGGGTTTAAAGTTCTTCGGAGCTTTTGCGCGAATTGTGGTGAAAGTGTACAACCTCTGCAGAGTGTAAAACTGTTATAACAGCCGTGTTCGCGGTCATGAACGGCCTGGACCCTCACGTGATTAATCTATCGAAACATGAAATCAAATCATTGCATGCATATGTTATTGGTTATGTTCATTATCTATGTTTATGATTTACTTTATGCTTACTTATAGTTAATATGGGGTGGTATATACTTATATCTTAGTAAATAGTTGCTTGTCAATAAAACTTGACCAACTAAAATGCTAACCGCTGCAAACCCAGCCTATCCTTGATAGCTTGCATATTTCCCCCACTTGTTGAGTACCAACCATAAGTGTACTCACCCTTGCTTATATTGGATCAGAAGGTAATAATGGAGCGGAGTACCTCAGCGATCTTGATGAGTTCTAGGCGTGTGTTCCACCAGTCAGTTGCCTGTGGAGTGCTTTTGAAGATATCGTCTTAGTTATCGTGTGAACCAGTTTATTTTGGCATTTGTGCCTTATTCGTGAGTGTAATAAATACTTTATTTATTAAATATTCGTTTGAGTACTGTTTCTGCTATTCACTCACGGTCTATCATATGTGTGAAATTTGATCCTGGCACACATATGAGATATACTCGGTTTTCTCTCTAAAACCGGGTATGACACGTCCTCATCTTTTTTTTCTCAAACCCACTCTCTCTCTCTCTCTCCAGCTCGCAGCCCCCTTCTCGCGTCTTTGATGCTCGCCCGCACCTGCCGCGCAGGCCGCTGCCCCTGGAGATGTACGCCGCCATGGAGGCATGGGCTTGGCCACGCCTGCCGAGGACCCTTGCTGGGGCGGCGCTGTCCGCCGCCGCCATAAGGCCATGGCGCTTGGCCATGCTGGCCGCCGCAACCACTGAGAGCATTGGATTTTTTTTATGGATTTCTGTAATCAATTTGATTTGTGTCATGGATTCATGAACATTTGTGATTCATATGGTGTTTCATTTTATTCTTGCATCTTGATTCGATCCATCTTCTATTGCTCCCCATCTTCTATTTGGTGCCGGCACTACGGCATGACAGTACTCGAGACACGACACAACACGCCTAAAGCCTTGTAGAGCCGTGCTAGTACCGCAACCTTGGCATGATGGCACTAAATGGCATGGCGCGGCTAATTGCCATGCCACTTAATGTTGTGCCACATAGTTCTGTGCCATTTTCGTGTTAGTGCCGTGCCGTGTTCGTGACGGCCCGTTTTACATAAATACATATTGTGACACTTTTTTGCCTCTTAAAATATTATCCATATGGAATTTTATATCTCTAGGTTTTGTAGCCTTGATTAGAACTTAGGTCTAAGCTTCATCCTGAGTGCTAAAAACAGCAATGATAATTCTGAGTGCAAAACAAGTTTGAAAGTCACCATCAGTGCCAATAACATCGTCTGCTCATTCATCCAAAACACAATGACGGGTTCAAATTCGTTTAACATAGCATTTAACAGAAGGTTTCCACCATTATATAAAGATTTTTATACAACATACGTCAACTCCTGAATTTTTGGTGCTTTAGCATGTGCATTTGAGTAAGATGTCCCTTCTCACAAAAAGATATTCCCATTGCAACGACATATCCCAGTAAACAGCTACAGTTGTTTATAATGTTGGACCTATTCATTTAATTTTCAGTTCATCTTAGAAAGGTTGGGTGTTAGCCATATGGGAACTGGCCAGCTGCACCGACACTGTGGAGGCACAATTTCCTGGAGATTGTTACTTTCTGTGCTGAAAATAAATATATCACGGTGATCCCACTTCAAAAGTCCAATATCTCTTTCATCGCCAGTTAAGTAGACATGATTTGCCTTCAGTGATGGATATTCCTCAGCATCAAGACAACAAGACTGACTATACCCAAGGAACATCAGATGGTCATCCAAGCTATCGATTTCCTGGAGCTCTTTTGCTTCCATGTCAACTACAAATAACATGAATTTCTGAGATCCCTCCATGAACTCTGAGGTGTCACAGTCTTCAGCATCCCCTTTGAGGTTCTGGTCCCTCCAAACCAGCAGCAATTCTCCTGATGGCGCCTGAGTAATGTATATGCGGTCAACAATAAACCTCTTTTTCTTTTCCATAATCACCTTCATTGAGTAAGTGGGGCCAGTGAGATCAAAAGCATGGATTGCACTAGTAGCTGTCACTGCGTACAGTACGCCATCCACATAGATGCAGTCCTCAAAGTGATCACATGCCGGCAGCCATGTCCATCTAGAATCTCCTGCTCTTGCAAATGAAAGTGCATATGGATGATGGATCAGGACCACAATGTGGCTTCCCGCGGAGCCATCAAAGAACACAAATGCCTGCAAATACAGGGAGTCACGCAGTTCATGGAGGGCATGGATTGTCGGGTCCAAGTAAACCTCATGTGCGCTGTAATGTGACAGCTCGTATTCCTGAATTGCACCGGCGTCATCCAAGATGGGCTTCACCTGCTCGATGGTGGTCACCGGCGGTAAGGCGATCTGCTCGCCGGTGATCGGGTTGACCATGAGCAGCTCAGACCTCTCGTCGGCAGTGACCAGCCAGCCATTGGAGGACCCAATCAGATTCCGGCGACGAATCGGTGGGTCCGGAAGTGTGATCTTGTAGACCCTCTCCTCTGCAAGGCTGTAGATGCAGGCGACGCTGTTAGGGTCGGATTCAGAGGTGTAAAGGAGGCATGGCGTCTGATGCTGCTTGTAGATTCCATGGCTGCGCAGGCTTGTGTACGTGGCGTGCCACGTGGAGCACACGGAGCCGCCGCGCAGCAGGTCAGGGATCTCCAGCAGGGCGAAGATGTTCATCAGGATGTCCACCGGCAGCTCCGGCGATTCAGCGCCCGCGATGTCTGCCTCCATGATCGGTGATCTTGGTGGATCATGAGCAAGATCAATCCTCTGCAGTGCCTTAAGTAAATTCGGCGAGAAGGTAAGGATCTTGGGGATAGCTCGCAGGAACTGACGGCAAAGACGGCGTAGGATCATCGTCGCGGCTCTGTTGCACATCTCCATTGGAGCAATCTTTGGGTGGAGGAGCACGTCCTGGTTCTAGATACTTATACTAGAATTTGCAATCCAAGAACTCGGATTCCGATATAGTTGTCGAAATCCGACTTTGTGCCATGCGCAGCAAGGACTCACGGGCACCGGGCTTTCCTGCGTGCATCCAATCCCAAACTGACCATCGATCAGGATCTGTTCTGTTCTCACGAATTTGATTGCAGTCATACGTCTGCTCATCAACGACAACAACAGACAGGATTTTGCGATTCAGAAGTAAAAATTAAGTCACAAATTCAGCGTTAAATATTTACATGTTGAAGTTGGACTAGTTAGTGAACCGGCAACATTTTAGGAGAACAAATGTCATCAGTACAAGTGCACGATGCATGGCCGATAATCAAGCTTGGTAAGTAAGTACAGCCAGATCTGCTTCACTGAATCCAAAAGAGGAGAGAGCAAAATGTCAGGCGCCACAACATTGCGATTTCAGCTCAATGAACTCACAACAAAAATGCACAGAAACTTCCGCAAAATGCACAGAAACTCACAACATTGCGATTTCAGCTCAAGAGGAACAGAATATATTTTCAGAGACATACAAGAACGTTAAACAGCAACAGGCTGTGACAATGGCTACATGCATTACAGTTCGAGAACAGGGATAGATGATTCTGGCATAAATAGACTAAAGATGATTGCACCCTACAGGTTCAGACATTCACCAGAATACTCTACTGCGAGATAAATTTGGTTACACAACCATCAGACAAGTAATGCATCATCAACGAGTCCTATTCAAGGAACACCATAAATCTATAGAAAATTGTTAGGAACAGAAGCTGGGTCTAGCTCGTAGAAGCCACGGAGCTCACCACCATTTTCTTCTGTCAGACAGAACGAGGGTATCCGGTGAGAAAACCTAAGGTTTTCCTTCACTGGTATTTTCAATGCCCTTCTTTTACTATCAAGTTTGAACACAGCCGCGTAGCCATCGACTTTTGTCAGAAACTCAAATATTGTGCTGGATTTCGTGCGCCTCTTGATCTCGCCTTAGCATATTTGGCACCGTTGCTACTAGGAGTCCAATCAGGTGACCAGTTCAGGTAGGTGGCCCAAACCTCACCGACTTGCGGAAGAATTTCGAACTGCCACTTTTGCCTAGTTTTTATGCCATGTACAACATGAGAGAAAGTACTATTCGTCTCATACACGGTACTCCAATCTCGAACCTGAAATGCACCACAGCTAATAGGTATCCCCTGCTCCAACCAATGTTCCTCCTGCTCTTGTTGAGGGCAAGCCTCAAGCCAGGTCAAATGGACTTTGAACGGCTCCATCTCAACTTTGTTTACCCAGCCATAGAAGTTAGGGAATTCATCAGCATCACTGTATAAAGCCCATATTTGCCCACATTCAAACTTCTCATGTGAGCGGAGTTCTTCAAAATCGTGGAAATTAGAAACATGATATGTACAAGTTTTGGGGGAAAGGCTGTTCTTGGGGGAAAGGCTGTTCTGCTGAGAGGAATCACCAAAATCATTGGCACCATGGGCATTTTCCTGCGATGATGTATCTTGTTCAGAATAGAGATCATTAGGAATTTCCGTAGGCAATTCTGCTTCACAGTGACTTCTCTCTAGAGCGATATGCTCAGTTCCAGGACTCATTCTACCACTCATGCTGTCAGTTCTCAAACCAACAAAGATGTTCCTGGTACAATTGTAACAATCTATAGTAACAGAAGGAAATGCGGCATCCAAGTCACAGGGGAGAGATGCAGTGTCAAGTTCCAGAAATCCTCTTGGGATGCCAACTTTTTCACTTCCAGTTGTCCTATAAAAGGGGATCCTGTGAGAAAACTGGAGTAGCTCACTTGATGGTATCGTGAATGAGGATTTATCCCTGGCTCTTGCAAATAAACTGACAAAGCCATTAATCCTGACCAGTGGGATAACAGTGGCACCACAATAAGCTGATATGTTTGGCAGGACTTCCACAATTTCATACTCATAGGATCTATGGTTATCTGCATTAGAGCTCCATTCCATGCTCCATCCCTTGTAAAGAGCCCATACCTCACCCTCAATAGGGTGTATCAAATACGAATTTATTTCTTTACCTTCTGTCCATCGAACAATGTGAGAAAACATGGACCTGTTTTGTGATATATATCTTGTTTTCCTTAAGCAAAATTTTCCACAAGCAACAGGTAGTTCTTCAGCAGCCCATTTGTCCTCTCCTTCATTCATTGCATCATACTCCAGCCATTCCAAATGTACTTTGAAGTCTGAAGCATCAAGCTGCATTATTCGAACATAGAATCTTGGCATGCCATCAAGGTTGTCATAAAGGGCCCAGATCTGACCAACTGCAAACAGATTGATATCCCTAAACTTCTCAAAATCAAAGATAATTTTATCAGGTGAGGAGAGGCACCCGGAATTGCAACTCTTCTCACCAACAGTATCAGTAACTTCTGAGTTCATATTGCATTTGTGTGTTGCATTTCCATCCCCTTGGCTGTCCATTTTTCTTTGGCGATATTCAGATGACTGACTGTTAGAACCAGTAATATTATCACTAAAATTGTTTTTGCCGACACCAGAATTAGCATTTTCTGCCTTTCCATCCCTTTGGTTGTCCACTTCACTAGAGAAATGCTTGGCTGTTTGATTGTCAGAACCAGCAATAATATCATTAAACGTTTCAGGGTCCCCAGAACTAGCAGTACCATCATGTGTTCCATTTCCATCCACTTGGCGATCGCTAGGAAGATGTTCAGATGATTGGTTGTTAGCACTAGATACATTACCGTTAAACATTTCATCATCACCTGTATTAGCAATGCCGTCATGTGTTGTGTTTACACCGCCTTGCGAGTAAACAATGCTGGAGAGGCGTTCAGCTGATAGATGGTCAGCACCAGCAACACTATCATTGAACATTTTATCATTACCATAACAAGTGTCGTGTTCCTGTGTTGCATTTCCATCTGATTGGCTGTCCACTTTGCTGAGGAAATATTCAGCTGATTGACTATCAGCACCAGCAGTATGATCACTAAATATTTTCTCATCATTGGAATTAGCATTGCCTTTATGCATTGCATTTCCATCCCCTTGGCTGACCACTTTGTCAGGGAGGTTTTCAGTTGATTTACTGTCCACACAAGCAAAATTGTCAAAATATATTTTCTCATCAACGGGATCAGCAATGGAAAGTGAACTACACTTCTTGACCCTTTTGTTGTTACAGGAGTCCCTGCTGTAGCTGTTATTGGCACCATCATCTTGCTTTCGTTTATCTAATCTCTCAAAACTGTCGGACCCTGCATCATTTAGCAATGTAGATTCAACCACCTCACTTCTTGTCCCCGTGAAGGTACCTTCCTGATCACTATCTGACCTGCAATCCCATTCTACATGTTCATCACTTAGTCTAGCATGAATCTTTGGCTCAGAACCCACATTCCCCCATGTCTTATAAACCTTACTGTACTGGGCCTGTAGATTGCAGACACCATTCTTTTGACATGAAAACATTTCAGATGAAACTTGATCATTTTTTTGAGCATCAACAAGGAATGTTGAGTGAACAGCCTCCTCATGTAGCTTGAATGCAAAAAAGTTTTTGCTGCAGTTATCACAGTGGATCAAGAAGTTCCGCTGATAGTACACAAATCGCTTCTGGCAGTGTGGACATATGGTCCAAAAGACCATTACAAAATTAAATGGTGGCATGTGTACAGCCACATCACCTTTCTTTGCACGAGTCTCATCTGATAGCCATGTAGTATCCTTTGACATTAATTGGGGGCCACACTGTCTTTTGATGTCATATCGAGATCGCTTCACATGATCACACAATATTATATGAGCTTCTGAAACCAACTCGAAAGCAGCTTGAGCACCAGGAAAGGTATTTTTACGAGGGTGAAGCTAAAAGGCAAGTTTCTCATATTCCTTTCTTATGATTGTTGCATTCGCTGTTGCCTCTACTTGGAGGATACCATACCAGTCCATGCATCCATTGACCTTCACTTCTGCAGCTGTTGTCGAGTAGTGCAATTATGTAAAGCTTGAGGGACCTATATACATATGTATCAATAAAAGGAGAAGAGAGGGGAACCAGGGGGCAGTAACCCTAATCCCCAAATTGCAATATGGTATCAGAGCCGCCAGGTTGAGGGCTCATCGCCGGCGTCGCTGCGGCCGCGAATAGCTACGGGCCGGAGCTCGCGAGGGAGGCGGCTGGTACGTAGGAGGCCACTGGGCGCGCGACGGAGCCGCATGGGGCTGCTCTGGTCGGCACAACGAGGCCGCCCGTGGGGCTCCTACGGCTGGCGTGAGGGAGGAGCAAGCTGCTGCTGCGTGGGGGAAGGAAGCTGTGAAGGGAGGAAGCTGCTGCATGGGTGCTGCATCTGGTCTGTGAAGGGAGGAAGCTGGTACTGCTGCGCGAGAAAGTGTTTTGTGTGAAAGAGAAGAGCTGCTGTGGATGTTGTGGCTGCGTGAGGAAGTGCTCTGTCTTTGCTGTGTGTGAAACAACAGAGCAAAAATGATGGGCCCTAAAGAAATTGAGGCTATGAGGAAAGCTGGGGAGAAGAAGGCTGCTGGTGACAGTGGTGTAGATGCACCAATCACTAAGAATGAGATGATGAATGAGATGAGATGTATGATTCAAGGGCTCGTGGAAGTGGGTTTGCTTGCTCCCAAGGTGATGTCGGGGCTACCTGAGGTAAAGCTGGAGCTTGTGCCAAATGAAGTGAAGTTGGAAGGTAGTAGAAACTATTTGAGCTGGTCAAGAAGAGTGCGGGTCCTTTTAGGTGCAAAAGGACTAGAACATTATTTAGAAGAAAGCTGTGTAGAACCAACTGATCAGGCTAGTACTGAGTGGAAAGTGTGGCATGCAACCAACTCTACTATAGTTGCATGGTTGATGGCATCTATGTCTCCATCTATTGCTAAGATGGTTGAAGCAATGAGGGAAGCTGCAAAAATCTGGAAAACCCTAAGTAACATGTACTCTGGGAAAGGGAATGTAATGATGATGATGGAAATTCAGGGCAAGGCCGATGCAGTAAAACAAGAAGGAAAGACAGTTGAGCAATATGCAAGTGAACTACAGTACTTATGGGGTGAGTTGGATCATTATGCTCCACTTCGGATGGAAAATCCAAATGATGCTATAGCTGTGAAGAAGTGGGTGGAGGACAGAAGAGTAACCCAATTCCTGAAAGGGTTGAACCCTGAATTTGAGAATAGGAGAGCTGCTATATGCCACCAGGACAATCTTCCTAGCTTGGAAGAAGCTATCTTAGCCATGGTACAAGAAGAAATTAGGCAACGAGTGATGGGTGACCGTAGTCATGTGACATCAGCTTACACCGTAGCTGATAGCAGGGCTTGTTTCAATTGTGGTGAGAAAGGCCATTTAAGCTACAATTGCCCTCAGCCGAAGAATTACAATAACTATGAAGACTATAGTAAATATGATAGTGGCCGTCGTGGTCGTGGTCGTGGTGGCCGTGGAGGCCGTGGTGATTATGATGGTGGCCATGGAGGCCTTGGAGGCCGTGGCTATGGTGGTGGCCATGGTGGCTATGATGGTGGCCGTGGAGGCCGTGGCTATGATGGTGGCCGTGGAGGCCGTGGTGGCTATGATGGTGGCCGTGGAGGCCGTGGTGGAGGTCGTGGACGAGGCATAGGTCGAGGTGGCACTAGGGCTAATGCGGCCATGACAGAAGAGACCTCACATGTTACCCTAACAGTTGATCAGGCTGCAGAATGGGAAGCCTGGCAAAAGAGCAAAAGTTCAGAGAACTCCACATGCATCTCTCTACAAGGATCTGTGACAGCACCTGCCACCCATTTTGGTAACTTTGCCAACTACGCCTGTGAGGGCGAAGGTACTCAGGCACAGGCACTTGCATCATCATATCATCCTCATTTAGATTGGATCATCGATTCTGGTGCATCTAAACATGTGACAGGCATATTTGACAATTTTACATCCTACACGCCATACACACACTTAGAAACTATTAGAACGGTTGATGGAACTTCACAACCCATTAGAGGTGTAGGATCAGTAGAATGTACTCCTCATATCAATTTAGGATCTGTTCTTCATGTCCCATCCTTTCCAGTAAACCTCCTTTCAGTTAGTTCCATCATTGATCAACTTAAATGCACTGTCCTTTTTTATGAGGATTCTTGTGTTTTCCAGGAGAAGAGGACTGGGAAGAGGATTGGGACTGGAGTCAGGCGTAATGGGCTGTGGTATATTGACAAGGAGGATGTGGCTTTTGCTCTGGAAGGAAGGAAACAAGGAGTGGAGGAAGACATTTTGCTGCACCACCGTAGGTTAGGACATCCATCTTTTCAGACAATGAGTAAGATGTATGGTGAACTCTTTGAGAAAGTAGACAAAAAGAAGCTAGTATGTGATGCTTGTGAATTGGGAAAACATACAAGATCATCGTATCGTCCTAGTGGTGTTCGAAGTTGTGAACCATTCATATTAATACATTATGATGTTTGGGGTCCATGTCCTGTTACTTCTATAAGTGGAGCTAAATGGTTCGTGACATTTATTGATTGCTTCACTCGTATGACTTGGATTTATATGATGAAAAACAAAAGTGAAGTGATAAAATGCTTTCAAGATTTTCACAAGATGGTATCCACACAGTTTGGTATGCAGGTTCATATCCTTTGTTCTGACAATGGAACAGAATACATTAACAAGGAGTTTGCTGTGTACCTGTCAGAACAGGGAATGCTTCATCAAACCACATGTCCAGGAACACCATCTCAGAATGGAGTTGCTGAGAGAAAGAATCGTCACTTATTGGAGGTAGCACGCTCTCTTATGTTTCAGATGATTGTACCAAAATTTCTATGGAGTGAGGCTGTCATGACTGCAGCATATCTGATTAATCGTATGCTCTCAAGGATGCTTGGTATGAAGTGTCCAACTGACCTTCTATTTGGTAAGGGAGAATTTCTAGTTCCCCCGAAGGTGTGTGTGCTTTGTATAGGACCTTCGACCTAAAGTTGGCAAACTAGATCCACATGCAATAAAATGTGTGTTTGTTGGTTATGGAGTTCGCCAAAAAGGATATAAATGTTGGGACCCCATTGGGAGGAAGTTATATGTGAGTATGGATGTCACTTTCCGTGAGTGGGAGCCATATTATAAGAATCCAGAAGATCTTGCTCAATTTTGGGAGGAGATCTCTCCTGATGATGAGGCTCTCAGGAGAGAGGGGGAGGAGAAAACCGTGGATGACATAGGAGTTGTAGGGACAATTCCAGGTTATGGTGAGGAGGTGAAAGGAAGTGAGGGAGAAGAAATGAGGGAAAACAACATTCAACAGGGAGTAGTTGTGGGAATAATTCCATGTCCTGTAATTGAAGGGCAAGTGATTGGAACACAGAGAAATGAGGTGGTGGGCAAGGAGTTGAAGGTATATAGGAGGCGAAGGTTTGGGAGAGAGTAACAGAGGGAGTTGAGGAAGTGGTGGAGCAGAATGTACAATTGCAGCCAAATGTACTAAGTACTCCAGTCCCAATCTCTCCCTGGAAATCTCTTCTGTGTCTTCATCTCAAGAAATGAGAGGTACTAATTCCACCCCCCTGACCATGTAGACCTACCTCTTGCATTGCGGCGTGGTCATAGGAATTGTGGGCCACATGTATGTTTAGGCTTTGAGGAACATGATTTAGCAAACTTCATATCTTATTCACATATCTCACCTGCATATAGAGTATTCATTGCATCTCTACAGACAGTGCCTATTCCAAATGACTGGCGGTGTGCTAAGCAAGATCCGAGGTGGAAGAGTGCTATGATGGAGGAACTTCATGCCCTTCAAAAGAACCAGACTTGGGAACTTGTCCCTCTCCCGGCTGGCAAACGAGCAGTTGGATGCAAATGGGTGTTCACTTTGAAGCAAACCCCTGAGGGAAAAGTGGACAGGTACTAGGCGAGGCTGGTTGCAAAAGGTTACAGCCAGACCTATGGAATTGATTATGATGAGACATTTGCACCGGTTGCAAAGATGGGCACGGTGAGGATGCTTATATCTTGTGCAACTAACTTTGGATGGCCTCTTCATCAATTGGATGTGAAAAATGCATTTCTCCATGGTAATTTGGAAGAAGAAGTGTACATGGAGATTCCACCAGGTTTCTCAAATAAACAAACAGTTGGAAAGGTATGCAAACTCAAGAAATCTTTGTATGGCTTGAAGCAGTCACCTAGGGCCTGGTTTGATAGGTTCAGGCGTGCAATTCGTGACATGGGTTACTCTCAGTGCAATGGGGATCATACTGTCTTTTATAGACATAAGGGATCATATATCACTATATTAGCAGTTTATGTAGATGATATCGTGATTACAGGAGATGATGTTGAGGAGATCAGAATCTTGAAGGAGAGGCTAGGAAAGACATTTGAAGTGAAAGATTTAGGACAATTGACATACTTCCTTGGCATTGAGATTGCCCGTTCCTCAAAAGGTATAATTCTCTCTCAGAGAAAGTATGTGCTTGATTTATTGACCGAGACTGGTATGCTTGGGTGTCGCTTCGCAACCTCACCAATTGATAAGAATCATAAGTTATGTGTTGAGTCAGGAGATCCAGTTGATAAGGAATCCTATCAAAGGCTAGTGGGGCGTCTCATCTATTTATGTCATACAAGACCTGATATTTCGTATGCAGTGAGTGTGGTGAGTCGCTATATGCATGATCCCAGGACTGGGCACATGGATGCCGTGTATCAAATACTAAGGTACTTGAAAGGTAGTCCTGGGAAAGGCTTGTGGTTCAAAAAGAACCAGCACTTGGATGTAGAGGGATATTGTGATGCTGACTGGGCAAGCAACAATGATGACAGAAGGTCTACTTCAGGTTATTGTGTGTTTGTAGGAGGTAATCTTGTATCATGGAGAAGTAAGAAGCAGGGGGTCGTGGCTAGGTCAACTGCAGAAGCTGAATACAGAGCTATGGCCTTGGCCCTGAGTGAAATGATCTGGGTGAAAAATCTGTTGGCTGAACTGAAACTACTAAGAAATAACACCATGGTGCTGAATTGTGACAATGTATCTGCGATGATATTGCAAACAATCCAGCGCAGCATGATCGTACAAAGCATATTGAGATTGATAGGTTCTTCATCAAGGAGAAACTAGATAGTAGTATGCTAAGATTGAAACACGTGAAGTCTAGGGAACAACTAGCCGATTGTCTGACAAAAGGATTAGGTTCTAGTCAAAATGCAATCATATGTAACAAGATGGGCATGATCGATATTTTTAGCCCATCTTGAGGGGGAGTGTTGTCGAGTAGTGCAATTATGTAAAGCTTGAGGGACCTATATACATATGTATCAATAAAAGGAAAAGAGAGGGGAACCAGGGAGCAGTAACCCTAATCCCCAAATTGCAATACACAATGCACTTCACAGATAGCTAACAGCTGGGATAAGTTCTCAAGTTTTGGATAAAGCCTTTGAGCTTTAAGTACAATCCTTTGGGCACCCAAAAATTCTTTAATTTTCAGCTTCCTCAGAGCAATTTCTTTGGCAAGTAAGGCCTGTTCTTTGTTGCACTCCGTCACATTATCAGAAAATTGTCCCGATAGCCTTATGATATATTGCTACCAGGCTGACAATAGTAACCATTAACCAACATGCTTTCAGGAACAAACTGTCTTGAAGCAGTAGCAATGCACACTGTTGGGTCAATCTAGGCAACACAAACGTTCAGGGCATCAACTCCTGCATGTATGCAAATAACCAAGTATGTTAGCCATGACAGAACCTTAGTAGAACCGTAAAACCACAGAAGTTATGTCTGACAAGCATACTATTAGACTATTAGTATAGGACTTTGTAACATTAACCACAGATGTGAAAAAATCAGGATGGATGAATAAACTGTATGGTCACTGATTACATTTAACTGTGTTACTAGTAGACTTCGTAAAATATAAAAGACATAAGCAATACTGCAATAGGACATGATCAGTGAGTCATCTGACAGGTGGACACGGCTCTAGTAAACCAGATATAATAGCTGCATATTAGCTGAATCTATAAGCAATTAAGCTCGCATATAACTACTCTTATCAAGAAAGTATTTAAACCAAATCATCTTATGATTTAAGACTCTTATGCAAGATACTGTAGTCCACTCAAGATTAGCAAGCAGTGCCTTTTTATAATGGGCTACCTCACACAATAGAAATTCTTTTCTCTGAAAGGCATATGATGCATTATCTTTTAAGCAATAATTTCCAAAATCAATTTTATGTGCACTGTGTTTGCAATTCCTCAGGATTATGGAATAGTCGAATACAGCAACCACAGAGGCCAAAAAGGATTATGGAAAATGGATCTTTCCATAAATCACTATGCACAGCACTACAACAACGGTGAAACTGCAGTTCTACCATTTCTTCAGAACAGTTCAGATATTGTCGACCACAGCGAGAAGCGCTGACAAACTAGGGAGGATTTTGTTCAGGGCATAAACCATAAGCCTTTTAAGCGCATTCATACAATAGCTCAAGCAGGTGCTCTGAGCTGGAGCTAACACTAAAAGAGGTGAGCCAATAAGTATCCCTCCTCAAATTTATGCCAATTTACACTAAGGCTGACTCTTAGGACTGATTCATCTCGTGCATTGGAGCTGCCGATGGTTCGTCATACAAATTTAGAAGGACGGACACCAATTCCTACCAGGAAAATCAATTTACCATTCTCCTGAAGTAGTACGAACTACACACACACACCCCCAGTCCCCACCCAAAAGAAAAAAAAAACACAGTTACGCATGTCTAAGCCAAAAGGCAAGAACGATCTCTTTGGCGTTTGTTCCTCGAGGCCACAGGAATCAGAGGACCCTACGACTACCCGCGCGCTTCCACTCTCATCCACCGCCCTCAAACGCAGTCGCCCAGCAAGCGACTCAGAGCAGCCGCGATCGATCCAAGAAAGGAGGGGAAAGGGCGCGGCCGGGGGCATGGAATCGCTACCTGAGTTCGACAGTGGTGTGGGGGAGCGGTCGGCGGGCGGTGCCGCCTTCGGTGGAAGGCTGGCAGCGGCGATCCGACGAGGAACCGATCGGGGGGTGGCCGGGTGGGTTCTTGCCGCAGTGACGGCGGTCAGTAGAGTGTCGTGTGAGCAGTGGGTGGGGGATGTGCAGTGAAATGGCGTTTCTACCCTTCTGTTGATGGAACAGTAACAGCTGTCAGCTAGTTTTTTTGGGGGAATCTACTCCTCTACCAAGCAGTAATCGTACTAGTGATCTTTTTGTTTGTTGTCTAAAATGTTAGTTGTATTTTTCAGATCAAGAAAAACTAGACAATTTTCTTGATAATGCGTGTTGAGGTTTATGCTCTGGGACGAGGATTCTCTTTTTTTTTTCTCAGCTGAGCTCTTTTTAATTGGAGTTTCAAGGTTTGGTTCACCGTGAGAAGGGAAAATCTGCTGTTAGCAAGTGTTTGTAGCCTGGAAAAATGGCAGCACACGCCCATGGGTGCTCGAAATAGCACATTGACTTTTTTTTTCTCAATGTACAATTTATTTATGCGCAATAGTTTCAGTGCCGAAACCGGAGAACTCATCTGGCACAAAGAAAAGGAAATAAAAGAACAACAATGCTATTACCAAGGAAACAATTATGACGCCCCTTGGTGGTTACCACGCAATTTCAATTGCATCAAGATTAGCTGTCTGAAAACTCTCATGAACCAAGATTCCAAGTTTTCCAACACCTATGATTTCAGATCAACAGATAAATTCACAGCAAAATGCGCATGAGGAATATATACATGAGCGAAATAACCAACTCCAAACAACCACCTAAGGACATGATCAGACATCATACCACAACATGCGTGGTTCTCTTAACACATTCAACAGAAAATAGCATGGTCCTGACATTGCACTACAAGGAGCAGTCTGAGCTAGACCTTTCCTACTGAATAATGTCAACCACAGCAGCTGGGTCAAGCTCATACATGCCACGGAGCTCGCCACCGTTCTCTTCTGTCAGGCAGAATGATGGTATCCTATGCGAAAACCTCATGTTCTCTTTTGTTAGTATCTCCGACACACCCAATCGTGCATCATGCTTGAACACAGAGACGTGGCTGTCAACTTTTGTCAGAAAGGCAAATAATGTGCCACCTTCAATGCACTTGATGATCTCACCAATAGCATGCTCAGCTCTATGAAACTTCCTGGAAGGAACCCAATTGGGTGATCAATTCTTGTAGATCGCCCAGACCTCGCCAACCTTTGGAAGGATCTTAACCTGGCGGTCAGTACCACTTTGAACAGATGAGACTATATGGGAGAAGGCATACTTTTCATGGCACTCAGCTGTCAAATTCCCAATTTCAAAATTACCACAGCTCATAGGTATGTCTTAGTCCAACCAAAGCTTCTCCACCTCTTCCTGAGGGCAAGACTTCAGCCAGGTGAAATGTACTTTGAATGGTTGTCTCTCAACTTTGCTTAACCATCCATACAGGTTGGGGAGTATATCCGTATTGCTGTAGAGAGCCCAAATTTGTCCACGTTGGAACTTTTCACATGAGCGGTCTTCATCAAAATTGTGGAATTCAGAATCAGGATATGAGACAGCAACGAGTTCACTAGTTCCCTTGTCTAGAGAGTATATGTTAATTGGAGAAAATGATTTGTCAAAGTCACATGAAAGAGCTGCAGTATCCAGTTCCAGGAACCCTTCTGATACCCCTGCCTTTTCTTTTCCATTTGTTCTACTAGTCTATCAACCCGTGCGTAGCACGGGCTAATTAAAAATAGTTAACAATTATATATCTATATGAAGATCTCTTTCGTGTATGTTAAATATTCTAATAATACTCTAATATACATATTTATCATTATATATTTGTATTGGATTTAGTCACTGGCATTTATTTTCCATTTTGCATCACATTGTTTGATATGTAAAACCTTTTATTTGAGCTATGTGAACATGAAAATTATTATTTTTATCTCTCTCGAACCCTCAAACATTAATGCATGGTGACACATATCATCGGTATTATTTTTATATAATAATAACATAAATAATTGAATATAGACCTTATTGGTAACTCCGTGTATCATGGTCCCCTGATTTTGTAACATCATTAATAATTTGGAAAGTGAAAAACTCAATAACACAGCAATAGTGAATAGATGTTATACCTGAGCAGATCAAGACATAATTGTTCTCCAGTATCAAGCAAGATTGCATTCCATAGTATGGCCTTGATTTTCCACAGTTCCTTTGTTGGTCTAATTTCACCTAAGGTTTTGCTCACCATTGCACCTTGTTCAACTGAATTGTAAGATGATTTTTTAATATAAATAAAAAATTTGGTAGACAAACATGTGACAATAAAAAATTCAAGTCGATCTGAAATAGGAAAAAAAATAAACCCAATGGAAGGAGTGCTTACATGTGTAGATTGATTGGGAAAAAGCTAGCAGATTCTTTTCTGCTTGTCTCACCGGCAGATGCTCGTTTCACGTGGGAAGGCTAGTAGATGTGTCCCACGACAGATTGGCTTGTATCATGTATTTGTCTCACTTAAATCTACAATATTTGAGGAAAATATGGTTATGTGTTATCGATCAGTTTTTTTTTTTGAGGAACTTATCGATCAGTTTTTAGATGGGGTGGCCGTAGAATATTTGATAAAAATACTGTTACATTGTGTGATCGATCTGGTTTTAGATGTGGGTGGCCATAGAATATTTGAGGAAAATACGGTTATGTGTGATCGAACACGTGATCAATTATATATAAATATATAATTAAATAAAATACATCAATATCCACCTAGGATCCAAGGTGGATGTTTTGTTTTTTTAGAGATTTTCTAGGATTTCTCTTTTTTTTCTAGAATGTCCACCTAAGATCCTAGGTGGCATCACCTAGAGCCTTCAAAAGGAGCCTCCAATTAGTAATAGTAAGATAACAGGGGATGCTATGAGAAAACTGAAATAGCTCATCTGATGGGACCAAAAAGTGGCACTTGTCCTTTGCTTTCGCAAATAGACTAACAAAGCCTTCAATTGTGAGTTGTGACCAAGGGGTAGACAATGATACCTTTATTCATCAACAAACCAGAAACTTCGACAACATCATAGTTGCCGGGTTGACGGTTATCCGTGCCTGATTCCATGGCATGCTTGATTCTTTGTAAACAGCCCATACCTGGCCCTTCTTAGGATGAATTTCAAATGAGATACTATTTTTGCCTTTTGTCCAAGAAACTATATGGGATAAGTACATGGATGGGTCTTGCAGTACATATGTTTCCCCTAAGCAAAAGTTTCCACATGCAATAGGTAATTCTTGGTAAATCCACCTGGACTTTAGTTCATTCATTGTGTTGTGGTCCAGCCAAGTTAATTGAACTTTATGGTTGGAAGCATCGACGTGATTTATCTGAGCATATACTCTTGGCATCAAATCATGATCATCATAAACTGCCCAGATTTGACTAACAGCAATCCTTTTGAAGTCTCTTAACTTTACAAAATCAAAGAAGTCAGTACACTTATAGGTAATCTGATTAGCAATGCCCGTCCAATCCTTCTTGTACTTTTGCCGATTGCCTCCATGTGTTGCATCATCTTGGCTGTCCACTGTGCTGAGAACTTGTTCAAATTGATTTTCACTGACAGCAACATATCGTTATGCATTTTATCATCACTTACAATAACATCAGCTAGTGAATTATCCTTCCTTTGTTTCGTACTGTGACAAGAGTCCACACAGCAGATTCCACCAGCACACTCATAGGTAATCACAGGATTATCATGCAACTGATCAGCAATATCTGTCCCTTCCATGTACTTTTGTTGACTCCCTTCTTGTGTTGCATTTATTTCATTTTGGCTTTCCACTGTACTGGGAACATGTTCATCAGCTTGATTGTCGGCGCCAGCAATATTATCATTGTACATTTTACCATCACTTGGATTAGCATGAGCGAATGAGTTGTCCTCCCCCCTTTGCCTCTTATTGTTATAAGAGTCCCTGCTGTGGCTGCTGTCAGAGCACTCATAGGTAGTCACAGGATTTACATGCATCAGATTAGTAGTACCTGTAGCTTCCTTCTTGTACTTCTGCTGTCTGCCTTCATGCATTGCATTTCCTTCATCATGGATGTCCACTGTGCTTGGAAGATGTTTGGCAGCTTGATTGTCAGCACCAGGAATATTATCTGCAAGTGAATTGTCCTTGCTTTGCCTCTTATCATTACAAGGGTCCCTGCTGTGGCTACTGTCAGTACAATCATCTTGCTTCCTCTTGCATAATCTCTGAAAATTGCAGGACCCTGAGGAATTTAGAACTGCAGAAGCATCTTCATCACACAAATTCTGGTTGGCCACAATTTCAGAATCTGGAGACTCTAGCATCAGGCTTCCAGCTGTACCTTTGTCCGCAGAAGGTGATGAAGAGTGAGTTTCGTTTACAGGTGAACACCGCACCATATTGCTTCTTGTCTCTGAACTGCCTTCTTCATAACCATCTGAAATGCCAGACCATTTCATAGGTTCATCAATACGCGTGGAATCCATGCTCACTCCTGTAGCATGAAGATTACTGTACTGTACCAGTTGATCAGGGACAACATGTTTACAGAAAACAATTTCTTGTGAAACTTGACAATTGTTTGGCGCAGCTGATAGGAATCTCGAGGGCACAGCTTGCTCATCTCTATAATAGGAATCCTGGACCCAAACCGGGCGACCTCATCGTGCCACATCACCCGCATTGTCTCGGCCGTCGGATCGGCCACGTCGACGGTCTAGATCGGCCTATTTCGATTTGAGCAATCCTAGGGCACGCAACCCCACACGTGGGACCCGATGATGTGGGTCCCACAAATAGGCCCCACCATGGGCCCCACGTGGCCTGATAATGTGGGTCCCACCCGTGGGCCCACCATAAACCATGGGACCCACAGGTGGGTCCCACCATAGTTTTTTTAAAAAAATTACAATAAATGTTAAACATTGTTATGATGTAGTAGTTCAAATTTGTTTTGTTCATTAAATATAACATCATACTATTTTATTTGAACTATTTCTGTATTTGTTTATTTAAATGATCTAATATAATTATTTATATCTTTTACCTTTTATTTTTGTATAACATATACAAAACATTTTGGGGATAGCATCAACAATGTACTTACAACATTTTAAAATGTACCAAAATCTTTAACTTTATTATATATCACATTTTGAAGTTCAAAACGATTACACAATCCATATAACTTTATTATATATCACTCTGTTTACTTGCCCCGTCATATATATAAATATATATATATATATATAATTTGATACCGAAATGTCTTCAAATTTAAAAAAAATGTTCAACACAAAAATAGCTCAAAATTTGAAAACCTTTAGTTTATTAAATATCCAAATTTCTAAGGGTTTAATAATATGTTCGCATAATGTTTATGCATTCCGTTGCCCCTATCATTCGGACACTAAAGCATCTTTGAATTAAAAAATTGAATTTTCAAGTGCCTTAAAACTTCAAAATCTATTAATATATTATGAATCACACTTTAAATCCAATGCTCTTTCCAAAATGCCCATTAAACATAACATCCATACGCCAAAATTTAAAAATATTGAATTCTTAAGTTGCCCAGAACTTTAAAATCTGAAGATTTGCTACATATCACACCTTAAATCCAAAACATTTTTCAATTTACGCAATAAATCTAACATCCAGACACCAAAACACATTCAAATTAATTTTTTTAACATAACTATTGCTCCAAATTCAAACCTTTTATAGATAGCAAATTTAAAAATTCAAAACTCCTTGCTAAGTCCCTTGTACAAATATTCACATCTCAACAGAAAAAATACTCTATATTTAAAAATCCAATAAAGTGAATTTTAATATAAATTTGTTTTGATAATTTATTTAGAAAATATTTTTACAACCACGGTCACATCCACTTAGCACGCGCGGCAACGCCACGAACTTTTCTAGTCTCTATAACAGGAATCCTGGACCCAAACCGGGCAACCTCATCGCGCCACATCACCCGCATTGTCTCGGCCGTCGGATCGACCACGTCGATGGTTTAAATCGGCCCGAGCAATCCTAGGACACGGGACCCCACATGTGGGACCCGCTAATGTGGGTCCCACAAGTGGGCCCCACGGGACCCGCGTGATGTGGGTCCCACAAGTGGGCCCCGTCGTGGGCCCACGGGATGTGGGTCCCACAGTGGGCCCACCGTTGAGCACGGGCCCACAAGTGGGTCCCACCGTCCGTGGGTCCCACTAAACCATTATATGTGGGACCCAACTTAGTTGTTTTAAAAAAATATTTAAATATTTTTTCTAAATTGTTATTTATAGTAGTTCTTATTTTGTTTGTTCAATATAATATCATACTATTTTGTTTGAATTATTTCTAAATTTATTTATTTAAACGAACATAAGTTTGAATGATCTAATATAATTTTTAATACAATTTTTGAGTGATCTAATACGATTATTACCGTTACTATCTTTTATTTTTTTATAACATATACAAAACATTTTTGGGATGGTGTCAACAATATAATTGCAAATTTTAAAATATATAAATTTATTAAAAGATGTCCAATATCAAATTTAGTCAAAATATCAAAATCTAGAACATGTAACTTTATTATAGACATGGTTTTGTAAATATTTTTCTTAAAATAATTATCAAAGCACGCGGAATTCAAGAATTATCTCTACGGAAAGGTTTTAGATTTAGTATGTTTTTCCTTTTGAAATATATTTTTTTATTAAAATATAGAAATGTATGTAAGAAAATTCGAAAGGAGCTTTGAATTTTCAAATTTGCTATGTATAATCCATTGTCACAAATCTTTATACGTGATCCGTCATATATATAATTTGATATCAAAATGCTTCTAAATTAAAAATTGTTTAATACAATAATAATTTAAAATTTGAAAACCTGAAGTTCTTAAATAATAAATATTCTATAACACCTAAATACTTCAACATCTATAAAGTTATTACAGATCACACTTTAAATCCAAAACACTTTCCAATTCACCCGTTAAACCCAACATCCAAACACCGAAGCAACTTCAAATTTAAAAATGTTGAATTCTAAAATAGCTCAAAACTTCAAAATCTATATATTTGCAATAGATTAAAGTTTAAATCCAAAACACTTTCCAATTTACCCCAAAAATCTAACATCCAAACGCCGAAGCACCTTCAAATTTGAACATAAGATACGCTACAAAAAGAATAAAACACATTTCAAAATCTAAAACACAGCTACAAAGTGAATTTTTAAATTAATGTGCTTTGACAATTTATTTCAAAATATGTTTACAGACGCATCCCATGCGCGGCAACGTCGCAAACTTTTCTAGTTCAACTTAAATGCAAAGAAGTTTTTTCCGCAATCAATGCAGGTGACCAAAAGATCCGTTGGTAGTAGACAAATCGCTTCTGACAGTGTGGACATATGGTCCAGAACACAACTGTAAAATCATATGGCTTCACATATCCATCAACACCAGTTCTATTGGATGGAGCCTTTTTTGATAGATGTGTAGCCTGTCTTCTGACGTCATAACGAGAACGCTTCACTTGATCACACAATATTGTATGAGCTTCAGAAACAAACTTGAAAGCAGTTTCAGCACCAGGAAGTGTATTTTTTTTTAGGATGAAGCCAAAACACATGTTCGTCATATTGCTTCCTTATGACTGTGTCATCTGCTGTTACCTCTACTTGGAGAATACCATACCAGTCTAACTCTCTGTTGATCCTTTCCTTTGCTGCACAATGCACATTACAGACACTTAACAATTCAGATATACGCAAGCTCTGGATCAAGCGTTTGAGCCTGAAGTGCAACTTTTCGGGCACCAGAAAGATATCTTTACTCCAGCTTCTTTAGAGCAATTTTTCTAGCCCTGACGGCTTCTTCTCTATTTAATTCCATCACGCTATCGAGCAGTTGACCCAAATAACATTTACATTTATGAAATAATTGTGCAAACAGAACTCTTAGTTCATCAGATCCTTCACGTACACATATAATAATTTTGTTAGTAACAGAAAAAATGTACGCCGACAAAATGTTTTGCTGGCATCATTAACCACCTTAATGAATACAATAACTCAGTAGATGAACAAAATTTGCGTTTACTACCAGCCAAAATTAACACGATATAATAGGCAAAGTAATAACACACAAACAACAATTTCATGTGTAAGCCTTGTAACTCTGACATGTGATAGGACTGGACCTAACCATATATAACTACATAGCAACTAAACCTCGAACTGAGCATGACATTACTTGTTTCTCATGATGATTTAATCAAAGTTCACTTATGTTTTGATTTTAAAATATTAAGTTGTCCCAAATAACCTTTTAGTCCATTACTTACTGCATATATAGAACCAAGTGTTTGTAACAGAAAAAAGAACCCATGATAGAATCTTAGCTGTTGAAACCAGGAATTACAAAGCTATGTTAATTCTACAACAGTGCTGATGTGGGGACATCGTATCATCAACCACCTATGTTATGTGCATCAAGAATTTAGGATAGATGAACCAAAATGTAGCACTGATTACTACATTTAAGTTTACTGGCACAAGAATTTCATGATATAACAGACCAGAGCATACTGAACAATCAGCAATTCAGAACAATAAGCAAGAAATAATTAATGAAAATTAAATTCAGATTTGCCTTTTATCATGAAATGTAGGTCATGAGGATTTTACCAAAGTTTGTTAACGTTCTAAAAACATGCTACACAATAGATTTCACCAAAAAATAGCAGATCTCAAATAGATGATTAAGTTATCAAGCCTGTCAGTGTCCATAGGAATAAGCAATTTTATAAGACCAGTAAACTACATATTTACACTAACCACATAAACGAGGACATGAGATTTCACTGATACACAGCCACGAAACTATTAAACTACTGCACCCAATTGACTATCCAACTCCCAAACCTAGCATCATACTGGCACTAACCGTTGGAAGCCAAATAATCGGAATTTCCCCCTACACATCTTTGCTTTAAGCAGCACAAATAGTTCATCATAACCAAGTCACGAATCTTTGGTCACAAAGCTCACGTCATCGCCCTGACAAAAGAACAGGAGAACCGGACGGGGGGCAAGTTCTTGGTTCCATTGCAGAGTACCAGCGCCCAGCTAGCCACAACCTTTACTAGTTCTAGCGATCCAAGAAAAGAGCAAGGGGAGGAGGACGGGAACGGGAACTCACCGGAGCACGGAGGCGCCACCTGCGCAGGATGTCGGCGGCGGAGTGGAGTGATCGGCGGAGGACTGCGGCAGGAGGGGAGTGGGTGTTTTCCCACCGCAGTGAAGCCGGTCAGTGCAGAGCAGGCGAAGAAAGACTTCTTTTCTCCCCGTCTTTTTGGAGGAATTACAAGGGAAAATTTGCTGTAGGACATCACTAAAAGGTGTCTATTGCTATAGGACACTAAAAAGGACTGACTTTGCTACGAGACATTACAATTCTATGGTAATTTGCTGAAAGACACTCCATCCAATATTTTATTCATTTGAGCTAAAGACCATCAGGAAATGAAGGGTGCCCCTGCTGCCATTCACTTCTCTCGCTGAACAGTCTGCAATCTTATCCTCTCGTCACTTTGCATCCTCCTTTCCACGTTCCACCCTCAAGCACCAGCGGCGCTGCCATCTCCGGCCGTCGGCTTAGAATCCAGGCAGTAGCCGATCTCCGTGGAGCCCGTCATACTGCTCCGGGAGCTGGATTGGTGGGCGTGCTGTAGGACTGTAGCTGACCTCGATGTACTTGGCGGATAGGCACAAGGTAAAGCTTCTCCTGATGCTTGCCGGGAACATATGGATATGCCTGATACCTGATGTGAAGGATTTCTCAGGTGCTGCTGCAGGAAGTGAAGGACCTAGCTATGGTCGTGCAGCTTGCATCTGCCTTGATTTTTGGTGTGCTCGTACTGCTTTGATTGGAAGGAAGGGAGATAAGTAAGCTGCAGCTGCTAGCTCCTTGTTCGTTCGGCTGGGCTGCTACATATGCGAGGGGGCAAAACCGGGGAACAGCTAATACAGAGCAGGCTATCGCGAGGGACCTCCGGGTGCCCATTCCCAACGGCGGAGCTCGCTTGACGCGGTTGACGGCGGGGCTGCAGTGGCCGACGGCGAGATCACGCTCACCGGAGTTACCGCAAAGGGCACTGCAGGGGTACATTTGTCTTTTCTGAGTGTTTTGTTATATGTTTTTTTTTTGAAATAATATTATTTTAATAGAAAATTGCAGAAATAATAGGCGAATTAGGGAAGTTGCAGTTCTAGCATCTAGTCGGCTGTTGAGTAGTCGATTAGCCCCATATCGGCCATTTAGAGACCGACAGGAGCCTATCGGTTGTTGGGTAGCCGACTATCCTTGCCACGTAGGTTGTCGGTCGGGTGTCGGTGTCAATCGGCTCTCGAGTGGCCGATAATCTGCCACATCGGTCTAGTCGGCCATCCAATAGCCGATTTCTTTGCCTAGCCGGCTATTGGATAGCCGATAGGACCTATCGGCCGTTCAACAGCCGATATCTTCTTTTACCCCCCATCCGCTTCCTCTTTTCCTCTTCTACCGCGCCTCTTTTCCTCTTCTACCGCCGCATCGAGTGGCAGCAGGCGGCGACGGCGGCGGCAGGCGGCGCGGCTCGGGCTGGCGGGAGGCGGCGGTGGCGGCTCAGCAGGCGGCGCGGCTCGGGCTGGCGGGAGGCGGCGGTGGCTGCTCGGGCAGCAGGCGGCGGTGGTGGTCTGCGGTGGCAGGAGGCGGGCGTCGTCGGCCCAGCGGCCGCCGATAGGGCGGCGGGGGCGTTAGGGCGACAACAGCACTTCCCTGTACCTCGACAGCAGCTCGACCCGTCTCACATGTAAGTGAACACTGCTCGTGACAGCTCATTTTATTTATTTTTATCATGGTAATTAATTGCGTATTATTGTACCTTTTTTAAATTTTCAGGATGACAAGGAAGGGCCAGAGGATAGCGTACGATGGTATTTGGGCGGCAAAGATGGAGCCTTGGGCCGCAGAGTGGGCAAAAGCAGATACAACCATACACGAGTATGTAGGTCCATACGACGAGTCCACATACGTCCCATACTTGCGTTGGTACCATGGTGCAACTCGTTGGCGCTGCTTTCCAGTGCCACCTATTCCAGAGCAACATCAAGCAACCATTCGTGACACTTTTGCCACGGAGCCTGCAGCTGCATTCCATGCCCTTGTAAGTTTAAGTAACTTTTTAATTTTTTCTATCCTTATTGCATTATCATATCTAAATAGTATGTCTGCAATAATACTGTACTATGTAGACGGACATATGCCAGGATGTTGGCGACGAGTTGTGGTCATTTGCAGAACATGTTGAGGCAAATCCTCCACGTATTGCTCGTGCGGAGTTGGCCAGTGGTCTACGACGGCTTGCAAAGCTGAGCGTTCGACGGAGTCAGGTGTGCATCATGTAGAGCGATCAGAGACACGGTCATTCCTCCAGGATCAGTGACTCCACCCGGGGGTTCTGCGACACCTTCTGGAGTGCGGGCCGAGTGGTCGTGGCAGGACTTACCACAGATGACCCCTGGTCAGTACTAACAGTCTTTGCCTAATTTTCTGTAAATGGTTTTTTCTTTATTTCTATTTTACATCATTGCTTCAAATAACATTGTATGTAGGCGCGGGCCCCTCACAGCCACATCTAGTTGCAGCAGCTTCAGGGAGCAGTGGCAGTTTCTACCAGGATGAATGGATGATGCCAGAAGGATATGATACTCTTGGATTTTCGCAGATGCCAGGGGCCCCTATACCGACGCAGACCACTCAGCCGGGCGCATACGAGACGCCTCCTGTCGCACCTAGGCCCAATAGAGGACAACCTGCTGATCGCTTCACGTTTCCTTCTGACCAGTTGGGCAGGCGTGGTCGTCACTAGGGACCCTTTTGTATTATGCATCATTGAAAAGACTATGTGTAGGCCGGTGCAGGCTATGGGGACTGAACGACTCTATCTATTACTATGTCCTTGGATTCGTTTTAGGACGTTGCAGGCGATGATGACTGTCACGACTCTTTTTCGTACAATGTCCTTAGATTCGTTTTTCATGTAGGCCAGTGCACGCTATGATGATCGTGATTACTCTACTAGAACTAGCCACGGGTATCACACCCTCGTCCGCCTATATATATATGCAACGCTAGATCTTTACGTACTACCAAATTGAAATCGAGAGTTTCAGTGTGTTGACAATGTTTGGAGGGTCGTCCAGTGGAAAGGGTAGCGGCTCCGGGAGGAGAAAGGGGAAAAAAGGTCCCTGTAATTTTATGGGAGGGTTCTATTGGTCCTGATTACTTTGGGGAACCCGTGTTTTAGTTTCCAGTTGAAAGCAAAAGTGATTTCACCAACGAGAGCCCTTTAAGAGGATACGAAAACCGCAAAGAGGAGTGGCCCAAATGCATGCATGGTGAGGACTGCTTAGTGCAGATGCAGATTGTGGGGGGGATGGAGGCCGACGTTTCTTCAAATGCCCTCGAGCATGGGTAATTGCAATTAATATTAGTTACTGCAATATTTCTTTCTATTCTTTTCTAGTACTGACCGTTTGAATTTGTCACAGTCTTCCGACGCTCCAGCTAACTGCAAGTTTACTAGGTGGGTCGATCCTACTCCGATTCATCCACATGATGACTACATCCAATACCTACACAATCATATCCAAGACCTAGAAACAGAAGTTGATCACTACACCGAGAAAGAGTATGGGACAAACAAGGGTGGCGACTCCCAAGAGGACAAGGGTGCCGGTTCACAGGAGGCACTATGCACTGATCCATATTGCAACTGCCCTTGCCACAAGAAGGGAACTTTGTCGCCACCGCCGCCGCCGCCGCCACCGCCAGCAATGGGGGGATACTATGGAGAAGGGGCAACACAATTCGCTATGTGGAACCAGTAGTAGGATCGAAGTCACCCATATTGTTCAATGCTAGATCTGTATGATTATTCTAGTTTCCTAACGCATGCTTGTTTTAATTACCTAAGACACGCATGCTTGTTTTAATTACCTAAGACATGTTAGGTTTAGAAAGGACCAATTTACCTATGCTTGGTACGGGTCCTCACGTGCCAATTATGTAATGCACTATTTTATTATGTACTGCAGTTTTCGTTATCATTCAAATCCATTACGAGAGGTCCTCTATTTATCTATGTACAATTATATTACAGATATTCCTTTTTTACCAATTGAACTTTCATATTAATTACCTATTTCCTTAATTACTTATTTCTTACGTCAATGAAATATCAAGATAATAATATCAATGAAAGTTTTGGCAAAAAAAAAAGATCGATTCAATCAGCCGTGCAAGGGCCGATTGGCATATTGCACGCAACGATCCTCTGATGGGTGCCTGTCGGCTGTTCAATAGCCGATAGGTTCTTATCGGCGCCGACAGCTCATCTGCCGGTCCCTGACGATGGCCATGTAAGAAGTCGGCTCTTTAATAGCCGACAAGTGGCATATCGGCTACTCAACAGCCGACTGGCTTCTACAACTGCGACTTCCCCAACTCGCCTACTATTTCTGCAATTTTCTATTAAAATAATATTATTTCAAAAAAAAATTCTTCAGAAAATACTATTATATGAGTGATAGTGTCCTCTAGCAAATTACCTTAGAATTGTAGTGTCTTACAACAAATACATTCTTTTTTAGTGTCTAGGGGCAAAAGACACCTTTTAACGGTGTCTCCTGGCCAATTTCCCGAATTACAATAGTGCCATCTTGAGTGTTTTTTTTTCTTCAGCAAAAATGGCAGTTGGGGAGATTTGACGCCGGTGGCATTTTCGTTGTTTGAAAAAAAATCTAATATCTGCCTGCTAGACTTTTGTTATGCTTTTATTTTCACACGCATATTCTACGGTACTATGAATAAATGATAATAAAAGAGATGGTTAATCCTTTTTTTTCCAGACCAATGTTTGTCGGGCTTAATTTGCACTTTGAAAGGTGGCTGGTGGAGGCAAAAACTCACGCTGGAGCTCCTTTAAGCCAACAACAACATTGTCATGGGTGTGGGTCAACTGGTAGCAAAATAAAGAGTCCGTTCGGTTTGAGGAGGAAAGTCGGGGAATGGAGTGGAAGAGGGGGAGGGGGGAATGAATCGTAAAGTGATTTGTTTGGGATTAATCCTCTTAATTCATCACCAACCACCCGGTTTTAGGATTAACCAAACATGACTTAAAGATGGTCGGCGGTCGAAGGGAATTACATCTTTTATTCGTTCTTTTTAGTTTTTAATTTATTTATTATACTGTAGGCGTTTGCCCCAAGGAACACAAAATTCGCATGATGAGAAAGAAAGAACAACTTATAAAGGGGGTGCTACAGTACTCCATTTTATCTTGTCTTACCTCCTAAGAGGTAAGACTTCAAACAATCTGAACCTTTGGTTATAAAGAGAAAAAAACTACTTGCAAAAAAAAAATAAAAAACTAATTAAAAATATATAAAATGGTTATTAACCTCTCCCCTAACAACTGGCACACCCACAATATGCCTACATGCACATGCAGCACTATCTCGTGAACTCTGGCGCGCATGTATGCTTGCAAGTTATTTTGATTTTTTTCTACAGTTTTTTGTCAACAATGCGATGAGACATAGGCATGAGAGTGAAAAAAAAATTAAACCAAAGAAGATGGATGGAATTATGAACTGATATATATATTTATATATAATGTGACCAAAACTTTTCTTAGATCTAACTCACTTGATTCTTTTTTCTCAGCAAATTTGGATTTGTCATGTAGAAAACTACATGTTTTAATTGCATCACGGAAGAAAGATCCAACTAGAAGATCTTAATAAAATAAAAAAATTATATAAGTATTACCTTGCCTATGAGGTAATATGTGATTCATAACTACCCAGATCTACCTAAATGGATGGCTCACAATTATTTCGGAGTATCGTAGGGCCATATTAGCAATGGTAATAAGAAATTTATGAAAAATAGCAAACTTATTTGGTATCTAAGATGAGTCACAGTGTCGTTGTTCCTAAAAAAACTAGACCCGGGAGGGATAAGAACCCTGGGGTTTTTCATTAAGAAGGGATACCTTCTCCGAATCTAGAAAAACCCCCGAACCCCGGCCAGGCCGACGAGGGGATTTTTTTTAAAAAAAAACAACCCATAAATCCGCTTCCGTGAGGAATTGAACCTGGGTTGGTGTGACCATACCATCGGTCGCTAACCACTAGGCTAGAGGACCTTAGGTCAGTGTCATTGTTCCTTACCGTGCCTGTTTCAGAACTTTTTATTAACCCATGCATATAGTTTGTTTCAGAACTTGTGCTTGTATGTTAAGGTGGCCACAAAGAAGTTAGTAAATCATGTTGCATTTTGGTTTTACGTTCATTTGCCGTGACATCCCAAACGTTCCCATCACTCTACTTGTCATTCACTCTAACACACACAGTTGTCTAAGCATGCGAAACATGACCGCAAAATGTAGGCGGCGTGGCGACCACGGACCACTAGCGGGCACCAGCAGGGTGGCCCCGCATGGTACCGATACTAACTTTTTTTTGGCGGGTTACCGATACTAACTTTTCTCATTTAATTCCCAGTTATTGTTGTTTTTTCTTTCTAATTTGAATTAGTTAATTGACTGTTTCATGCAAGGGTTGAAGGGTGTTTGTAGTATAAGCAACAAGGGACGCTCTATGTTTGTTTGGTTTAATTGTTTTCAAGGACCGTATTAGAACACTATCAATTAATCGCAAAACAAAATGAAATGAAAAAAAATCAGACAGTGTTTTGATGTCTATATAGATGCCCACATCTAGTTGTTCGGTGGTTACTTGCTGCATTTGTAACATACAAAACTTGCCTATCACAATGTTCGGTGGCAAGCTCGGATGAACTATATTTTCCAGTTGCCACAAAAATGTGACTTGCAACACTTTCACACAACGTGGGGCTTTCATCGAATGAACCATTAGATTTATTCTGTCCCCAAGTTTCATGATGGAACTGGGTTCTAAATGTACCTGTATTGCTAGTGCAAAATGTTAGTCCAACGCTTAAGAAAAGTAGTATATGGCTTCGGAAATTTTATGCAAAACCTCAACGCTACAAGCGTAACATCAATGTGCTCTGATTTTCTCTTGTTGCCAATTTTAACCCTTGGGATATCCGATTTTTCAACACCCATGGGTGAGCCATGTACGTAGCTCCTACAGTACGTTGTAATAATAAGAAAAGAAAAGAAAAGAAAAGAAAGCACATAGACAGATATCCCTTGTGGCAAAATTCAGCACGTTCGGGTTCCAGTGTTCCGTCCAGCCGATCGACGCTCTCGAGAACGGGGGGAAAACGGGGAACAAGAACCCAAACAACCAACTTGCTACAAACACAGAAACGGATCAAGTACTCCGACAATGACGTTTACTAAACATATAGCATGTCTACAACAGAGGAGAATATGAAGTAGCAGGAAGTTAACATGATTCTGAACTTCAAGTAACATGAATAGGATGTCTGTGCACCATGTAGGTTCAGACTTCATACGCACTTAAGTTCTTGAGACAAGTTGGACATCGAAAGTGGCAAGCTGGAGAAGATCCTTCCTACATAAAACGGTCAGTAGCAGCAGCTGGATCAAGCTCGTAGAAGCCACGGAAGTTGCCACACCATTTCCTTTTATCAAGCGGAACGGCGGTATCAGATGAGAAAACATCAGGAAGTCTCTCGCTGGTACCTCCAGCATTCCCAAATCACATGGAAGAGCAGCAATATCTAGTTGCCAAGGCAGTAACCCTTGCACAATCCCTACCTTTTTCATTTCCACTTGCACTATATGAGGGAATACTGTGACAAATCGAACCAGCAATTTCACCTCCAAGGGTTCATTTGACCTCTTGTCATCTTGTGTATTCCGCCAAGTTAACTGAACTTTATAGTTGGAAGCATCTACATGGTTTACCTAAGCATAAACTCCTGGCATAAAATAATCATCATCATCATCACAATAAATTACCCAGACATACGGTTACCAATATCCGTGGTTTAGCATATCTACTAAATAATAGAGTATGCAGTAAAAGAAGTTAGCATGCTTATGAACTTCAGGTACATGAATTGGGTAGCACATGTGTAACCTAGAAGTTTCAGACATTTGAGACAAGTCAAGCACCATATGTGGTGATTCTGAGGGAAGATCATTCGTACAGAAGAATTTCAGGAACAGCAGCCGGGTCAAGCTCGTAGAAGCCACGGAGCTTGCCACCATTCTCTTTTGTCAAGCGGAACGATGGTATCCGATGAGAAAATCTCAGGTTCTCATTCATTGGTACCTCCAGTGCTCCATTCTGTGCATCAGGCTTGAACACAGATATGTAGCCATGGACTTTGGTCAGGAAAGCAAACAGTGTGCCAGTTCCAGTGCACATCTTGATCTCGCCAATAGCATACTCAGCCGGACAGTCTTTACTGGATGGAATCCAGTCGGGTGCCCAGTTCTTGTAGATGGCCCAGACCTCGCCTATTTTTGGAACAATCGTGACCTGACGCACTGTATCAATTTGGCACCTTCTTATGACTAAATGGGAGAAGGCACAGGTTTCATAATGCTCAGAAGTCAAATTCCGCATCCCAAATTTACCACAGCTCACAGGGATGTCCTGCTCCAACCAATGCTTATCTACCCCTTGCGGGCAAACCTTGAGCCAGGTCAAATGTACTTTGAATGGTTCCTTCTCAACTTTGTTTATCCAACCATAGAGGTTGGGGAATGTATCAGTATTACTGTAGAGAGCCCAAATTTGTCCATACTCCAATTTCTCACATGAACGGTCTTCATCAAAATTGTGGAATTCAGATGCAGGATATTTAACACCAACAGATTCAGTGATTCTTTTCTTGTTGAGATCCATGTATGAGTCCAGAGTAATGGAAGGAAATGCTGAGCCCAAGTCACATGGAAGAGCTGCAGTGTCTAGTTCCAGTAACCCTTCCACCCCTACCTTTTCATTTCCATTTGTTCTATAACAGGGGATACTGTGAGAAAAACGAAATAGCTCACTTGGTAGTATCAGAATACGGGGTTTATCCTTGACTCCTGCAAAAAGACTCCTAAAGCCTTCAATTCTGACCAAGGGGGTAACGACGAAACCAACATTCATTGAGACATTGGAAACTTCCACAAAATCGTAGTTAAAGGGTTGATGGTTATCTGTGCCTGGGCTCCGCAGCACACTTGATTCTTTGTAAAGAGCCCAAATCTCACCCTCCTTAGGATGAATTTCAAAAGAATTCCTATTTTTTCCTTTTGTCCACGTGACTCTGTGAGATAAATACATGGATGGGTCTTCTAGTACATATGTTTCTCCTAAGCAAAAGTTTCCACAAGCAGCAGGCAACCCTTCACGAGTCCATCTGGTCTCCGGTCCATTCATTGGGTTGTGTTCCAGCCAAGTTACCTGAACTTTTAGGTTGGAAGCATCGACATGATTTATCTGAGCATAAACTCTTGGCATGAAATCATGATCATCATAAAATGCCCAGATTTCATTAACTGCTATCATGTTAACATCTCTTAGCTTTCCAAAATCAAAGAAGTCTGGACACTCATAGGCAATCACAGGATTGACATGCATCTGATTAGCAATCCCTGTCTGCTCCTTGTACTTTTGCTGACTGTCTTCCAGTGTTGCATCATCTTGGTGGTCCACTGTAATGAGAACTTGTTCGACTTGATTCTCAGTTCCAGAAACATTATCTTTATGCATTTTATCATCATTTGAATTAACATCAGCTAGTGAATTGTCCTTCCTTTGTATCATATTGTGACAAGAGTCCATGTTGCAGATTTTGTCAGCACACTCATCTGTCCCTTCCATGTACTTTTGCTGACTCCCTTCTTGTGTTGCATTTGTTTCACATTGGCTTTCCACTGTGCTGAGAACATGTTTGGCAGCTTGATTGTCAGTGCCAGCAACATTATCATTATACTTTTTACCATCACTTGGATTAGCATCAGCAAATGAGTTGTCCTCCCTCCTTTGCCTCTTACTGTTACAAGAGTCCCTGCTGCAGCTGCTGTCAGAGCACTCATAGGTAATCACAGGATTTACATGCGTCTGATTAGTAGTATCTGTAGCTTCCTTCTTGTATTTTTGCTGTCTGCCTTCATGCTTTGCATTTCCTTTATCTTGGCTGTCCACTGTGCTGGGGAGATGTTTGGAAGCTTGATTTTCAGCACCAGGAACATTGTCATTATACATTTTATCCATAATTGAACTAACCTCAGCAAGTGACTTGTCCTTGCTTTGCCTCTTATCATTACAAGGGGCCCTGCTGTGGCTACTGTCAGTACAATCACCTTGCTTCCTCTTGCATAATCTCTGAAAATTGCAGGACCCTGAAGAATTTAGAACTGTAGAAGCATCTTCTCCACATAAATTCTGGCTGGCAACGATTTTTGGATCTGGAGACTCTAGCATCATGCTTCCAGCTGTACCTTTGTCCGCAGAAGGTGATGAAGAGTGAGTTTCATTCACAGCTGAACACTGAACTATATTGCTTCTTGTCTCTGAACTGTCTTCCCCATAACCATCTGAAATTCCAGCCCATTTCACAGGTTCATCAGTATGCGTGGAATCCACGCTCCCTCCTGTAGCATGAAGAATACTGTTCTGTACCAGTTGATCAGGGGCATGTTGACAGAAAACCATTTCTTGTGAAACTTGATAATTGTTTGGTGCAGCTAATAGGAATCTCGATGGCACAGCCTGCTCATTCAACTTAAATGCAAAGAAGTTTTTTCCACAGTCATCACAGCTGACCAAAAAGTTCCGTTGGTAGCAGACAAATCGCTTTTGACAGTGTGGACATATGGTCCAGAACACAACTGTAACATCATATGGTTTCACAACCACACCACTTCTATTTGCTAGAGTCTTGTTTGATAGATGTGCATCCTGTATTTTGATGTCATAGCGAGATCGATTCACATGATCACACAATATCATATGAGCTTCAGAAACCAACTCGAAAGCAGCTTCAGCACCAGGAAGTGTATTTTTGTTAGGGTGAAGCCAAAATACAAGTTCATCATATTTCTTCCTTATGACTGTATCATCTGCTGTCACCTCTACTTGGAGAATACCATACCAGTTTAACTGTCTGTTGATCCTTTCCTCTGCTGCACAATACACTTTACAGACAGTTAACAACTGGGATAAGTTCTCAAGCTCTGGATAAAGCCTTTGAGCCTGAAGTGCAACCTTTTGGGCACCAGAAAAATCTCTTTTCTCCAACTTCTTTAGAGCAATTCTTCTAGCCCTTACGGCTTCTTCTCTATTAAATTCCATCACAATATCGAGCAAGCTGACGCAAAGAACCTTAATGATTATGAAATAATTGTGCAAACAGAACCCTTAGTTCATCAGACCCTGCATGTATACAAATAATAATTTTGTTAGTAGAAAAAATGTACGCTGACAAACAACAGCCAAACCCAAAAATTACATAAGGATACTATTATCATAGAGATCAGATATGGCATCATTAACCACATTAATGCAAAATTCAGAGTAGATGAACCAACTTTAAGTTTACTAGCAGCAGAAATTAACATGATATAATAGGCAAAGTATTAACACACAAACAACAATTAACATGATATAATAGGCGATAGGGCTGGAGATAGCCAGATATAATAACATGAAACTGAACCTCGAACTGACCATGCCATTACTTGTTTCTCATGATGATTCGATACAAGTTCATTTATGTTGTAAAAATAGCAAGTTGTCCCAAATAACCTTTCAGTCCATTACTTCCTGCATGTATAGAAGCACAAGTGTCAGTAACAGAATAGAATTTCCTTTCTCTGAAAGGCATAGTCTGTGTTATCTTTTAAGTTTTAAGCAATAATTTCCAAAATCATTTTTTTAAGTAAACTGTGCTTGCAATTTCTCAGGCCTCAAAAGGTATTGTGGTCGAATAGAGCAACCACAGAGGCGAAAAAGGATAACTGAATATGGATCTTGCCATAAATCAATAGCCACAGCACTACAACAATGGTGAAACTTCAGTTCTACCATTTCTTCAGAACAGTTCGGATATTGTCATCCATGGAGAGTATACAGCGAGAAGTGCCGACAAACTAGGGAGGATTTTGTTCAGGGCATCAACCATAAGCCTTTTAAGCGCATCAGTAGGATAGCTCAAAAAGGAGGCGCGCTGAGCTGGAGCAAAAACTAAAAGAGGCTACCCAACAATAGGATAGCTCAAAAAGGAGGCGCGCTGAGCTGGAGCAAAAACTAAAAGAGGCTACCCAACAAGTATCGCTCCCAAATTTTTGCCAACTTACACAAAGGCTGCCTCTTTGGACTGATTCATCTCGTGCATTTCAGTCAATCGTACGTCATAACAAATTTAGAAGCACAGGCACAAATTCCTACCATGAAAATCAATGTACCATTCTGCTGAAGTAGCACAAACTGAACAGACATCCCTACCCAAAAAAAAAAAAAAAAAACGAAATAAGCCCAACCTAAGAAGGCAAGAACATACTCTCTTTGCCCTTTTGTTCCTCGAGGACACTGGAATCAGAGGACCCTACGACTACCCACAGCTTCCACTCTCACCACCGCCGCTTGGACGCGGCCGCCCAGCAAGCGAATCAGAGCAGCGGCGATCGATTCCAAGAAAGGAGGGGAAAGGGCGCGGCCGGGGTCATGGAATCGCTACCTGAGCTCGACGGGGAGGGCGCGAGGGCGGAGCGGTCGGCGGGCGGTGCCGGAGATACACGCCTCCGGTGCCAGCAGCGGCGCGATCCGGCGAAGAAGCGCTCGACTGGCCGTCTGGACGGGGGGGTGGGGTTCTTGCCGCAGGGACGGCAGTCAGTAGATGCACGCGTGTCGCCTGAGCATTGTGTGGGGTGAGTGCAGGGAAATGGCGTTTCTGTCCTCCGATTGCTTTGGGGTAATGGGGTTGGTTCTCTCTCTCTCGACTTGGGTGGGTTCAATTTTTTTTTTTTTGGACTTGGCTCACGATTATAGCAGTGGCATGCTCCATAGGCCAACCCGAGCACAACGACCCACAACTCATCAAAACTAAAAACCCTGATCTCTCCTAGATTTCGAGTGTCCTTGGTTCACACACTTGCTTTGCTTTTGCCTTACTGACGGGAGCTAGCTTTGCCTAGCCGATGGAGGCGAGCAGAAATAGCTCTCCTTGAGAAGCAAGCAAAGGCTTGACAACACGGACACCGAGGACAGCACATCTAGGATCCAAATATTGTCTATGTTGTCAAGTTCTTGGTCGCTTCTAAAGGTGAGCAATTTATGCTCGCCTCTGCCGGCAAGGCAAGGCAATCTCCTGGCAGCAAGACAATAGCAAAGTAAGCTTGGGAACCAAACGCGCCTTTTATCTCCATGACTCCATTAATGAAAGGCTTACCTCGCAACACATTTAGTAAGCATGGTGTGGACATGGGATTATTGGCGAGTATGTGATCTTGGAATAAGGGTCATAAGTCAACCATATATCATAAATAATATGTGTTCTGAAACATCGTAGGTACCTATGTTTCATTGGGATTTTAATCACCCATCTAACAATTCTCTTTGAATAAATCTACTTTTAAGAATGTCTTAAGTCATAGGCCTTTAGACCAAATAAGAGAATGTAAAAAAAAAAGTCTTATGAGTGGCAGAGGCACGTGGAGGGGTTGGCGCTTGGCGGTGGTGACCCGGGGTGAGGCCAGTGACGATGCGTGGAGAAAGGGAGTAAGGAGACCATGAGTATTTTTTTTAGCGCGCCTTAATGCTCTAACTCAATAGTGTGACCCTGGATTATATAGAAACTTAATCTTAATATGTTTTTGGTAATATCACTTGACTTGTTGTTATTCACATAGAAAACATTATACTTATTGCCGCAGTATAATTTTGGTGGTGCAATTATGTTTGTCCACCACTCAGTCCTATGGTGAATTTTCTAAGCCAAACAACTTACCCCAAAGCTTAATAACATGTCACATATTAATCCACATTGTACATGCTGCCATACAACGATTTGCAGTGACCCGTATGTCCAATAATTCCCCATGTTTAAGAGCTAAGGGAATACAAATTCTGGGGGAAAAAACAAAATGGGGTCTCAAGAAAAATAAAAAAACATGAGAAAAATAAGTAATGCGCTTAGGTTATCACAATAGATCTAGATCATTGAATACGACTAGAATTGAAAACAGTTCTTACTCAAATTGGATCTATGGTACCACTCACATCCGATCGACCTATAAATCCTGAGGTAGGTTGAAAAAGGTTAAAACTCATAAAAATTGATGTTTAGAAAATATTTGTGTCAAATTTGAGTATCTTTTCTCACCTATGGTTTATCTACCCGCCAAACTTATTTTTCTCTCACCCTCCTCAAAACAAATAATACCGTAGAAATAATATTGGGTGGTGCCTCCTCAGCTAGAGCCTGCACATAAGAGGGTGTTGGAGTTGCACGAGCAGGGTAAGGCTAAGCCCCCAACTACCCTCCCAGGAGCTAGCAAAACCAACCAATGGCCCAAACCGTCCTTTTTTCTCTGATCCTCGGTCTCTCTCGAACTAGCTCTATCTCTATTGCTTCCTCGATCTCAAACACCAGATGCTCGAATCCTTTCACTGTGATTATTGAAGATTAATTTATGTCATAATATGCCTCTCATGTCATCTACTTTGTTAGATACCTATGTATGCACTGATTTAAATTGCACAATTTACTTGTTTCTTTGATGTACAACTTTTTGAAACTTCAATGGTGTTTGTATGGGATGCCATAAACTTGGACTTGCTACTTCAGCCCCCCTCCCCTTACAAATCTGCCACTATACGAGGACGATGAGCCGACGTTCCTAGTGGCGGCAGTGGACAATGCCTACACCAACGCCGAGATGTCCAAATGGATTAACTGCAGCCACATGGTGGGGAAGACCTGAGCTTGTATGTGTGCCTTTGATCTTGAGGACGAACACGTCACAACACTTCTCTTGTGCCTCAAGAGTGAAGTTCGCGCCATGCAATAGGAGACGAAGGCCAAGGCCGTCGTTGCTGCTAGCCAACCGCCGCTGACATCCATAGGTTCATGTGATTGTTGCATCGTCTCTTATTACTAGAAGTATTTATATTAGTGTGATTATTATCTGACTCTAAATCTGTTATTAGTACACATCTCTATGTAATTTATTTTATTATTTTTTATGAATATATATCATACAAGATGATTGTCGACTCACCATTCCTTTACTACATGTCTTTGTCATGCTTAACTTGGATAAAGATCCACCTCCGATCCATGCATGCGACCTACCTATTTATTTGCTGGAAAATGTTCATTTTACTCTCTTCCTCTATTTACTTTATCCAACAACACCCTCAAAACAATTATAGATTAGAATTATTTTCGTAACAAGTGTTGCATACCCAAGTAAAACAAAGCCCCGAAAGGAATTTTGTAGCTTTTCTATGGAATTTCGGTAGCATTTCTTTTCCCTAGGTGACCTTCCCTACCACAAAGAACTATATAGCATAAACAACTTTGTAGCTAGTTCAAAAGAAACTTGCAAATATAAATTTGAAAAATGATATGCATTACATGACATTCAAAACTAGGTTCCAATAGCATGTTCAGCCCATATTAAGGTCTTAAAATAATATGGTCTTACAATAGTAGAAAAATCTAAACATTCGGTTTGTGAAATAACTAGGACAATAAACTAGCCACTTTTTTTTTAAAAAAGGAAGAAAATATCATCTCCACACTTTAATTCTCAAATATCTAATCTCAGTTGTCCATGTCACAACCCTCCACATGTCTAAGTATCCAACCTGTACATCATCTAGAAGCAAACAATTGTAGTGCAAACTTAAAAAAATACTTCAAAATAATATGTACTGGTCACCGGGAATTTAGGAGACCAGACTCTGGGAGACTAGGGTTTTACTTTTAATAGTGATATATGGGCCAAATTTGGCTATTAGTTTAATGAGCTATCTCTCCATTTCCTCAGCCTGTCACCGTACCATCGAACTTTTTTAGCTCGCGAGCCAGCTCAAGCTCAGCTTGTTTCGCTAATGAGCTAAAATGCTGGCTCGGGCTAGGCTCGTTTTGGAATCGAGCCGAGCCAAGCTAGGCGAGCTCGAAGCGAGTCCAAGCTTTTGTCCACCCTTACCCACCAAGTAATAATATTTGACAAAATCATAGCATATCCCAAGTAAAAGAAAGCCCCCAAGAGAACTTCGGTAGCATTTCTATTCCCTAGGTGACCTTCCCCATCAGGTAATAACATTTGTGTATTGGTGTTAGACAGTCAGACTCACCACAAGGAGGATTCGATTTCTAACTGGAAACAACTGGCCACAGAGCCAGTAGAAAACGGAGTCGACCACTGCACTATCTAGGAAAGAGCCTAAGAGCAAGTATTGTAATCGGCTGGGAGCCAGCAAAATCCGTGCTGGAAGTGAGAAAGTAGGAGAGAAAGAGAGAGAGAGAGACAGAGGCAGGTGGGTGTTGGGCTACGCGCAGGCCGACGGCAAGGAGCTGCTGCACAATTGGCTGAAGTCAATTGTATATATTAAATGCAACTGGAGCCCACCACCACAGCCCTCCAACTCATCACCCCCTGTAGCTAGCAGCCGGCATGGTTGTAAGTCATGCTCTAATATGTCATATGGACATAACATACTATGTGCCCTAGGACATGCGAACATTCATTCTTACTAGCCGCATTCCTGACGGTTTACCCCTATTTTCCCGTGGGCTACTGGTACACAGGGAAAAAGTGGTTTCCAGTAGTGGCAATCAGTTGCCAATCAGGACAATGCTTCCTGCATTTGGAAGGTAAGGAGGCGCTCTTCCATAAGGACCTCCCATATAAACGGCATTTGATTTATATTTTTGTTTTTTGATTTTTTTAGTTGTTTTGATTATTTCAATTCAGAAATCAAGGGTTATAATTCGTTTGAATTCTTACCTTCTATAGGAGGAGGTAACTTAGCATAGTCTCATCAAGTATAGCAAATATTTGGCATCTAAAACTGGTGAAACAGTTATGTCATACCGAGCAACTTTAGACCTTATTCGAGTTATCCGTTCCTCATGGTTTGTTTTTAACCGTAAAAACTAAAGGTGCTTATAGAGTCCTTGGTTGTTAGCTACAGTAATAGCTACTCCAATGTTGATAAAGGCCGTCCGCAAAAGTTCAGTCGATCATGTGTTGGGTCATCGCGGTATTTGTGATATGATACTGTACACTACTTGTCATTCACACACTAGTACACAACTATCAAGCAAGGCAAATTTGTGTCCACGAAATGTCTTGCTCGCCACATTTGAAGAACAGAGAGCCTACATCCCCCCCCCCCACCCCTTTGTCCCTTTGAGAAATTGACGATGTAAAATTTTGGTCACCACCTACCCAATTCTTGTATAGTGCCTGAAATTCAGTTTGTATACCACCTCTGAAAACACATACTCCCTCCATTCCAGATTATTATTCATCCTAGGTGTTATTTTGAGTGTCTAAGTTTATGGCATCATCTATGAATATAGACATATATTTGTCTAAATTCATAGCATATTTAATGAATCTAGTAAAAAGCTAAGATGACTAATAATTTGGAATTGGGACGGAGAGAGTGTAATAACGTAATTTGCTCGCCTGGGCTGGGCTAGTTCCGCTCGGCATCAGAGACTGGGCCAGAGATTGGCGGGACAGGAGCGATTATGTCTCTTCAGTTCTCCTCCGTTCCCCGTTCCAACTCAGCCTCTCAAGTCTTCTTGGATTTCATCTTCAACATTAATATAAACTTCAGACCACAAGTACGGGTCGGTCACCTCCTTCCTTGTCTTCCCCAATCGATCGATCTCTTCTCGCCACCGATCCTTTGGCTGTGGCTGCTGATGGCCATCGGCGGCGGATCTCTCGCTCTACCCGTGGTGGCTGCTGATGTGCCTACCGTCGACGATTCCGATGGAGCAGAGATGGTGGATATGCCGGAGAGCCACATCCACCGGATCTTGGCACCGGAGATTGGCCCCATCTTCACCCTCGACGACCACCCGGTCACGACGGACGTGTATCCAAAAGTTCCTCGACTACAAGCGAGAGCTCATGTCCGGGAGACATACGAAAGGGAAGGCCGTGTTATGTGTTAGAGAATAAGCGCGCGGAAGCAGTTACCGATCTCATTGGAACTGAATCCTCCCATTGATGGGGTGCAGAGAGAACTCAGTCGACTGTCAATCTCTTGTTTGAGCAAGGCAAGGCGGAGTATCAACGGGACCGTGCTAGGCTCCGTCTCATCACTGCTGCTGTTGGTGAAGTTAGTAAGACTGAAGTTCAGCTACTCGGCGGTCTTGTTGGTTGTTGCTGAGGCTGAAGAGAATACTGATGAAGATGGGAACATGGTTGTCGGCGCAGACACCTTTTGAAGAAACGCCATGAGACTGAGATTATCGCCACTGTGATCTTCAAGTCTATATTCCCATCTATATCTATATGTCGATAAATATCAGCAGTGGTTGCTTATTAGTTCCAGTGTCAGTGTGTCACCATTTGTTTTGTGTCGCACCTTTAAGTTTGAACCTGATGTGTGTAGCTAATCTATCCAGTAATTGTTGAGAATATGCAATGCATACTTGGAATATTCTAGAAGCTTATGGAAGACATGAGAACTTTGCCATACATAAGGATACAAGTCATGGCAAAGTGAGAAGCTTCTAGAACATTGAAGAGTTTACAAGAGCCATGGTTGCCATGCTTCATGGTAAATATGGAAAATTCTAGAACTAGATATTTTGGTAGGATAGAAATATCAAGAAGTAGATAACGATGGAGAATGTTCTAGAGTTAGATATTTTGGTTAGAAGAGTGTGGAATGTTGCTATGTGGCAACATCCTCAAGGTCATGTACAACTATAAATAGGGGTGCCCTCCACCCCCCATAAGTATGTCATGACTTTAAGTGTCATTTGAGTCTTAGGTAGCATGGCAAGATTGCCATGGTGCGCTAGAGTAGATGTCATGGTAGGGTAGCCACATAAAGAGAGAAGAATCATCTTGTGTTATATCAAGTAAAGTGTTGAATAAAGTCTTGAGTTTCTTTGTAGAGAGTTGGTCTCCCATATCGGTGTTAGGTGAAAGTCTCCACAAAGAGTGAGTAGTGTGGGTAAGGGTCCACAGAAGGAACGGTGTCAAGGCTAAGAGGCACCGATTTCTCAACAATAATCTACTATGTTTACCCTCTGCTTCTGTCTTTGCCTTTGCGTAATGATTAAATGTGTTTTCCTCCACCTGTGGATCTGCGCATTGAAGTCCTTGCTTTTGCTAGGAAAATGTTGCTCTGTTGCAATGTTTAGCCAGTCGATTTTATTCAGCATGCTAATCACATTACATGGAGGGTTCCGATATCTGTAGAGATGACTAACCAATTGACAATTGCTTTGAGAATGAAGGCTATGTATGTTCTGATGATGCTCTCTTTCCTTCCTCCTGTCGAGATAGGAAATCCATAGACTATGCATATGTAATGTTTTCTTTAGGAGGCGCATGCTCTTTTATTTGTATGAACACGGTAGCAAGTTATTGACAGTCACCATAGTCCATAGATGTCCTCTTGTGGTGCAGTTTTTTTCCCTTTTGTCAATACATGTCAATACATGCACATAGATGTTCCTGGAGGGATGCCTGATCAAAACTTTATATCAAGCGTTGATGACACCTTCGCCGTTGCTGTATGAACAATAGATGTTTTTTTTCTTTTGTCAATACATCGCATAGATGTTCATGTGATGGCTTTGACATTGTGTGAAATGATTATAACAAGTTTAAACATAATGATTAACAAAGTTTTGGGAAATATCATCAGGGGAGTAAATCGAGGAAACATGGACCAGGCCCACTCGATCACATAGCATAATGCCATTACTTAGGACTTTGCTCATGGAAGTCCCGGATTCAAGCTAGCAGCAGTAGCACTGGAAATACAACAAGCATATATACATACACAAGCATATATATAACATCGATATTATCGCAGTTCCTCCAACATGGATCAATTGGCTACAACTCTGATCTTCATCCCGGCAGCGCAGTGACCAGGGACGCCGCAGATGAAGTAGTTAACGCCCTTCTTGAGTTCAAACTTGGTCGTACAACAAGACGTCGCCGCCATGTCCGAGGCGCTACTCACCTTACAACTCCGGTATTCTGACTTGCTCACGGCCACCACGTTATGCACTCCACCCTTGTAGTTGAAAACTGTATTCACAACGATTTATTAGTTTCTTATTTAAAAAGGGATTATTAGTTCATGGTATGATAAAATACGCAAAAAATGAGATCTTGTTTCTTTTTTGAACAAAATGATTTTATACTAGTAGAGAACACTTTGGAATCTTTCTATGTAAGTGGTTTTCTTTCGCAATGGGGTGTGCATATCTTCTAAATAGATTTGTCTAAAAATAATTTCATAAGTATATTTTTTTAATTAAGTCATGTGTTTTCAGTAACATGTACGTCTTCAATGTCTAAAGAAACTCTGTTTTCTTCTTTCTCCATATGCAAAGGAGTTCAAAAATACAACATTATTTGCGCTGAGAGAGAGAGAGAGAGAGAGAGTACTACCAAGCGTGTCGCCAGCTGCGAAGGTCTTTCCACGTGACCAGTTGTCATATGACATGGAGAAGCCCCATCCCTTTGAATCTCCAACGACATGAGTTTCAGCAGCGACGACACTCGCTGAACACACAAGTAGTGTGAAACCTAGAGACACAAGGATGGCAGTGCACTTGCCTCTTCCCATGGCGTAGTTACAAGAATAGGATCTACACACTTGTTGCTATTAGTACTACAGAAGAGAACTGTGTTCTTATCTTGTTTTGCTGTTCTTCACAAGCTTAGCAGTTATCCCTATTTATACAGGTTTGTTTCATGCAGGTACTTGTTAGTGTACATCTACTTTTCTTTTGTTTTTTGAACAAGTGCATACTGTGTGTGTAAATCACTTTTCGGTGCCTTACCTAGTATATTGTACGTTATAAATCATGTTCCACCAAACCTGTGGTGATGTATGAGTAAGCTTGCATGAACAGGCTTCTTATCTTTTAAAAAAATATACACTAAAGCATCTTCACTACTGGAAACGGGTCTTTTGTAGTGTGCCTGCCCCTTTGCCGAGAGATTTTTATCGGGCACACGACAAAGGACCTATACCGAGTGTCAGAGAGAAAACACTCCACGAATAGAAAGTACTAGGCAAAAAAAATCTCAATCCGCGGCATTGAATTCAGACTCGTTTAGCTTAAATCTTATCTCACGCATGCAATCTCTTCTCCGATGTGCAGCTGCAGATGATCCAAATGCAAATCAGGACCATGATGTGGGGTATTCTCGCTCCTTGGCTGTCGTGTCCACCTTCTTGATCTATCATTTACCTTGCCTTTGTATTTGTAATTTGGATACTACCTCCGTTTCAAATTATATGTCATTTGACTTTTTGACTCCAAGTTTGACCACTCGTCTTACTCAAAACATTTGTGCAAATATAGTAAAAGTTATTTTTGAATAATGTTTAATAAAAAAGCAAGCCATAAAAAATTGACATTTTTTATAATTTTTTGAATAAGACGAGCGGTCAAAGTTGAGACTAAAAAATCAAAAGACTTATAATTTGAAATGGATTGAGTACTTGTGGATTCATTCATTGTGGTGTTACCGAAGTTTATTTGGACTTATGTACCGCATATGATACTTATTGTGAAATAAGTCAGACCATAGCTATATAAATTGCATGTGATGCTCATTGTGATTTTGTGAAATGCATGAGTTTCAGTTTCAGAGCAGTTGTCACTTTTTGTGAGAGTTTTCTTGACGCGGGAAGTAGTTGTGGGTTGTGGGAGGTCGGGGCTTGATTTCCGTGGCACAACGAAAACGTTTGTTGACGCACTTCTGGTCAATACACGAAAGCGCTAGATCGTGCGGTCGTCGAACTCTCCTCGTCGGAGCTCCTGGATGCAACCGGTCAGACCGCCTGTAACAGAGGAGCCGAGGAAGCCTACGATCACAACCTTGGGAGGGATCCCGTCAGAGGCTGCGAACCTAGGGTTGTTATAAGGTCGGCAAGGCCACTTAGAACGTCCTAAAACGTCGTAGAGACGAAGAAGGAAAGCAAAAGGGTTGGAAAGCTAGGGTTTAGGATAAAAAGTAAGACAATGATTTGTACGATTGGGTAGAGGTCCTCAATGCGCCACGGCCCTTTATATTTATAGGGTGGGGAGGTCTTGCCCCGCAAGGAAGTCCTTATACAGATCTAAAAACGTGTAAAACCCTGTTTCTACTCGGACTCGGGGACAGGCGGTCAGACCGCCTATGATAGGTGGTTAGACCGCCTGGCACATTTGCCAGATCGGCTACAGGGCCCAGCCGGTCTAACCGCATGTACAGGCGGTCTAGACCGGCTGTCCCAGCCTGATCGGCTTTAAGCCATTTTTGTCATCAACATATGCCCTCCAATTTTTTGGTAAAACTTTGTTTACCACAAAACATTTAATCAGACAAAGGGCGACCCTCTATTGTTGGTCATTTTTTCTCTAAGGGCGATATCATATATCGGCCATATCCTTTCAAGCATGTTGCCAAACACTTGGATAATATTTCTTCAAGTACTTCCCATTAAGCGCCCTTGGCAACTGAAATCCTTGCAAAGTCTCCACCATATAGGAACTCCCAGAACAAACCTTCATAATATGATATGGTCATTCCCAATTCGGCGACCATTTACCAAATTTGTTGTTCTTTGTTCCTATAGGTAAAATAGTCTTCCAAACTAAATTACCAACTTGAAAGGATTTGAGTTTTACCTTCTTGTTATATGCTCGAGCTACTCTCCTTTTATCTTTTCAATTTCCTCTAAGGCCTCCAAACGCTTGTCGGTCACATCATCAATATTATCCATCATCAAAGCACAATATGTGCTAGCATCAAGATCATTTTGCTTAGCCAATCTATAAGCAGCCAGATTCACCTCAATGGGCAAAACGGCCTCTTGACCATAGACAAGCTCAAACGGAGTAACCTTGGTAGCCCCATGTCTAGAAATACGATGCGCCTATAATGCCTCAGATAAAACCTCGTGCCACCGCTTCGGATGATCTTCAATCTTCTTCTTTATGAGCTTGATCAAAATCTTATTGCTAGACTCGGCTTGACCATTGGCTTGAGCATAATATGGAGATGAATTGAGCAATTTAATACCATAGGATTCAACAAACTCACGTACCTCCTTAGAAATAAACAACGTCCCTTGATCCGTCGTCAATGTTTGAGGAATCCCAAATCTATGAATAATATGCTCAGTAATAAACTCAATCACCTCTCTGTGTGTCATGTTCTTGAGGAGAATTGCTTCAGTCCACTTGGTAAAATAATCAGTAGCCACAATCACAAAACAATGACCCCTGGATGAAGGAGGATGAATCTTACCAACAAAATCTAAGCCCCATCCTCTAAAAGGCCATGGTTTAATGATCGGATGCATCAACGCAGCAGGTGCAATCTGAATGTCCCCGAACTTTTGACACTCTTCACATCCTTTGTAGTAACGAAAACAATCGGCTATCATTGTAGGCCAATAAAAGCAAGCCCGTCTAAGGAGCCACTTCATCATCCGAGCCGATTGATGTGTACCACATATTCCTTTATGAACCCCTACCATAGCCAATCTAGCTTGATCAGGATCTAAGCACTTCAATAGCAATCCATCCATGGTCCGATGATATAGTTCACCATCAATCAAAGTAAACTTGAAATCCCATCGTCAGACTTTTCGATCCACTGACCTGCTAGTATCCTGCAAATACTCCACCAGAGGCTTCCTCCAAACACCAACATCGGCCACAATAGATCGAAAATCATTAACAGCCGAATCAGTGTTTTTAGAGGCGTAGGCGGTCAGACCGCCTGTACTGGCAGTAAGACCGGCCGTACCGGTAGGACTGGCTATAACAGACGGTCGAACCGCCTGTTCTAGAGCAGAAACGTTGGCTTCACGAAACATCGGCCTCTTTTCATAAAAATTTCTTCTCTGAACACTATAGCCTGATGCTTGCTGAGCCAACGCATTAGCTCTAGGATTCTCTTCTCTTGGTACATGATAGATAACAAATTCATCAAAGCAAGATATAATATCTAAACACTTATCAAGATAAGCATTCAAAAATCCGTCTAAATATTAACAAACCTTAGATACTTGTTGTACCACCAATAAAGAATCACCATATGCTTCCACATGCTTTACTCCCATATCATGTAAAATTTTCAACCCGAATAATAAAGCTTCATATTCGGTTTGGTTGTTAGTGCATTTATGATCTAATCGGTTAAGAGCCTCAAAAACAACACCATTTGGTGATATAAGAATAACACCAACTCCGCAACCACTTTTGCAAACCGATCCATCAAAATGCAATCTCCATGGAGTAAAATTAATATAGCCGACATTTAAATCAAGATGTTCACTAATCCTATGTTCAACAATAAAATCGGCAACGATTTGTCCTTTCATAGATTTCAATGGCTCAAAGACTAAATCATATTCAATCAAAGAATAAGCTCATTTGCCGATTCTACCACTTAATATGGGTCTATGCAACATGTATTTAATTATGTCGGCTTGACTAGAAACTATGCAAGTATTTAGCAACAAATAATGCCTCAACTTTGTACAAGCATTATATAATGATAAGCATAACTTTTCAATGAAAGTATACCTTGTTTCCATGTCCAATAATCTTCTACTTGCATATGTAATAATATATTCCTTCCCTTCGGTCTCTTGGATCAAAACAGCCCCAATAACACTTTTTTCTGCCGCGATATATAACTTGAAAGGAATCCCTCTCTTAGGTGCCCGAAGAACCGGAGGCGAAAACAAATAATGCTTGATCTCATCAAACGTCTCTTGATGTTTTGCCCCCCAAGTGAATTCAGCATCATCTTTCAACCGAAGCAAAGGAGTAAAAACATTCACCTTTCCCGACAAATTGCAAATAAACCTTCTCAAATAATTCACCTTGCCCAAGAATTTTTTAAACTCTTTCTTAGAGCTAGGCGCCTGCAACTTGCCAATAGTGTCGGCCTTCTTTGGATCAATCTCTATGCCATTCTCATGAACTATGAAACCCAAAAACTTCCCGGCCGACACACCAAAAGCACATTGGAGCGGATTCATCTTCAACCCATACCGACGCATTCTTTCAAATGCAAGTCTCAAATCGGCCAAATGAAAACCACTTCCAGCCGATTTAACAACAATATCATCGATATAAACTTCCAAGATAATACCAAACAAATCATGGAAGAGCAAATTCATCGCCCTTTGATAAGTAGCACCGGCATTCTTTAAACCAAAAGTCATAACAATCCACTCAAACAAACCAAGAAAGCTTGGACATACAAAAGTCGTTTTGGATATATCCTCTTCGGCCATAAATATTTGATTGAAACTAGCATTACCATCAAGAAAGTTAATCATTCTATGTCCAGACGCAGCATCTATAAGCATATCGGCTATTGGCATAGGATATTCATCTTTAGGAGTAGCACGATTAAGATTTCTAAAATCAATGCATACTCTAACCTTACCCGTTCCTTTCTTTTCCACGGGCACAATATTAGAAATCCATTCAGCATATCGACAAGGTCTGATAAACTTTGCTTCTAATAACCGATTTATTTCCTCTTGAACTCGGTCATAAATTTCAGGATTAAAACGCCTAGTTGGTTGTTTATAAGGCCTAAAACCAGACTTAATAGGCAACCGATGCTCAACAAGCTCTCGGCTTAAACCAGGCATTTCATGATATTTCCAAGCAAAGCAATCGACATACTCCTTTAACAACTTTATTAATTCAGATTTAAAAGCAGGATCTAAATTCTTATTTACAAACGTCGGCCTGGGCAAAGAACCATCACCAATGTCTACCTCCTCAAGAGGATCGGCTGATATAAAACCACATCCTACCTTGCTTATATCATCAAAGTCTTCAATGGCGTCACACATATCGTTCTGATGCGACCGATAGTGTTCAAGTCTCTGTTGCAACCACTCTCGATTATCCATTAAATCATATGAGATGATTCAGCCGATTATTCATCGGCTTTATGACAGCAGGGATGAAGCCATTCTTAGTACAGCTGATAAATTCAAATTCAGAAAGATCTAAGCCTGGCAAACATCTAACATCATCATGAATGCCAATCAAAGAGCTATCAGCTATAGCAACACAAGCAGAAGTATCACCATGCACAATTTCTACGTCATCATCTACCCATTGAATTAAACATTGATGCAAAGTAGAAGGAATGCATTGGTTTGCATGAATCCAATCACGACCCAAGATTAAACTGAAGTTACCTTGAGTCTCAGCGACGAAGAAAGCAGTGACCAAGGTCTTGCTCCCAATAGTAAGCTCCATAGAAATCACCCCCTTGGCACCAATAGGCTCTCCTCCCCCAATGCCACTGACGGTCATGTTGGTCTTGATCAGCTCCGAATCTGAACCACCAAGCTTTTTGAACAAATAATAGGGCATTAAATTCACAATAGCCCCTCCATCGACCAACTTACTGTCATGAGCAGAAGAACTAGAAGAACAAACACCGGGTGCTTGCCTGGGTCGCTGACTCTGAATGACAGGCAGTCTGGACCGCATGTACAGCCGGTTCGACCGCCTGCAGGTCTTCCTTCGGCTTTCACTCTTTCTTCTGAGGAATCATAGGCCTGCTCTGGTTGAAGAATTCATCTCTCTGTTTCTCCAACTCTTGTTCCTGCTTCTCCCGAAAGCGAAGTTTCTGAAGCTTCCTCTTCTGTGTACGAGTCAAACCCTCGGGACACCACTTTGGAAGAAAGCGCTGTTGAGTCTTGTTGACACTACATCCCTAATCCTCCACCGTCTTTCTGCTGGAAGTCGGCTTTGAAGCCAGACTTTTAGGGACATCCATAGTCCCAACTTGAGTAATATCGAACTCAGTAGTTCTCTCTGAGTTCACTTTCACGCTCTGCACCTCCTCTATCTTCTTGGGCTGATAAACCTGCTTCAGAGGAGCTTTAGGCAATTGACCGTGACGAGCGGTCTGACCACCTGTAGCAGGCAGTCTAACCGCCTATGACCAATGCTCTCGAACAGATTGACGGAAAGCCGATCGGTCATGTCTGGGATATACAATCCTATCATGTACGCGTCTTCTTGGACCTTCCCAGCCAGGATGAAACGAAGCCTGCATTGTCGAATGATATGGCACCTACATCACTCTATTGTCATCCCACACCGGATCCAAGTTCATGTGAGGAGGCGAAGGAATCCTCTCATGCTGAATCGGTGATCTTATTCTTTTTTTTAACGGCCGATCGCTCGGAACGGCTTTTTGTTTGGTGCACTTGCCATAAAGCATATCAAACGTGACTTTGGGCTTCTGAACAATGCTCCTTTGTCACATTCATCTTCCAAGTACCAACTTCTGGACGCTTCGGAATCAGCATCTTTGGGCGTCCATGGGGACAGGCGGTCTGACCGCCTGGCGCAGCCGGTCTGACCGCCTGTAGCAGACTAGACTCGGGCGCCCGTGGTCCAGGAACAACGACCGATCCTTGCCCCCCTTATCCAGAGGATTTCACAGTGACCTTGAATGACTCTTTGCCATCAGCCGTCTTCTCATAAGTCACTTCTCTAACCGACTCTTTTGAAGACGGTTTTCCCTCTCCAATCACCATGTTCTTCCCTTTCGTAGCTTCTTGCGGCCGAACCAAGACCTTGGGCTGCTGCAACTCCATGGTGTTGACTGGAAAAGGAGTCTCATGAAACTTCAAACGGCTCTCATTAATAGCCGATTGAACCTGCCGACGGAAGACATTGCAATCATTAGTAGCATGCGAAAAAGAATTATGAAACTTACAATAAGCATGCTTCCTTAATTCTTCCGTAGGTGGTATAACATGAGAAATCTTGATGTAACTAAATTTGTGCAATTCATCAAATATACGAACACATTTAGACACATCAAAAGTAAACTTTATGTCTTCTTGCCGATTCTTATGAATCGGCTTAAGAGATGAGCACGACACAGTTTTCTTATTAGCAGGCCATACAAACTCTGCTAAATAAACATCATTATCATCGCCGGTCGAATCATCGGATTCATAATCAACTATATGAATATTAGACCGACGTGTCTTAAAACTCTCCTTCTCTTTATTCATTCGGCCTTCAGCTACCTCAGCTCTAATATGTACTTCTGCGACCGAATAGTAATCACAATTATCAATTTTTTCCCTAATAGAGGATTTTAAACCTCTAGAGCATAAGCCAGCAAGATCAACCTCACAAATAGACAAATTAAAGCAACGATTTTAAATGTCTTTAAATCTTCTCATAAATTGAGAGACAGTTTCATCCCGACCCTGTCTAACCGATGCCAAATCTGCTAATTTCATCTCATAATTGTCACTATAAAAATGATCATGACTCTTACGCTCTAGTTGATTCCAACTCATAATAGAACCAGGGGCTAATGAAGAAAACCAAGCAAAAGCAGTATCAGTAAGTGACAATGAGAACAAACGTACTCTAATTGCTTCATAATTTCCAGCCTCCCCTAGTTGAGCTACGTATTGACTAATATGTTCCCAAGTGGTGCGCTCATCATCTCCACGAAATTTTACAAAATCAGGCAAGCGCCACCCATTGAAAAAAGGAACAGTATCAAAGCTAGCATGATAAGGTTTCTGATATACTCTAGTATTACCAAAATCAACGCCTACCTTATTTCTCATCACATCAGACAATTCATCCCTGAATCTAGTAAATTCGGCCCATTGGGGGTCTTGTTGGGCCGAAGATTGCATAGCATTCATATAATTCAAGTGAGGTGTTTGTCTGTTCTGCATATCCCTATGTACATTAAAAACATCATCGGGAACACCACCCGAATTCGCAGTATGCATAGTCATGGAGTAGGTAGCACCCGCTACAGCCATTGGACCAGCACGGCCAGGAGAGACCGAGTTTGAAACAGTGGACAACGGAAAAGGTTGCTCCGGCACGAATACCATAGCATTAGTAGAATTAGTCTGACCACCATAACCAGTGGTCGGACCGCCTGTCGCGGTTGGACCGGCCGTTCTGGCGGTCTGACCGGCTGTAAGAACAGCCGCCACCACCCATCTGCATTGACCGTTTTTGTTCTGGGCATGTTAGGTGGTGGTGGGGTCTGTTCAGCAAAGTAATTCGGTGGCATGCCATAAAAGATATTATGCTCAGGTAATTCACGAGTATCTAAAGATTTTCCCTCTAGTTTTTTGAGTCGTTCTAGCAATTGTTCAACTAATGAATCACGATCTGAAAAACTTGTACCCACAGGAGTAGATGTAGGAGGCAAAGGTGCAGAAGTGCTTACATTGTCAATTACCTCAATTTGCCCCTTACTCATCTTGAAGGAAGGCATTACGAAGTCTCGAACAATTTTCGCCGAACGATCTTTGCGACCTTTCCGAAACGTCTTCAAGAACTCCGCCTCGAGATGCTTCTGGAGCGCCATAAACCTCTTATGATCTTCAACACTAAGATCTTCAAACAAAGCTGTCAAGATGTTGTCTTCTCCAATGTCGAAGCCCATAGTGCTAGGGATAGTAGATCGGTCTTCAAAAACCAGATTTCTTTCCCCAGCGGAGTCGCCAAAATATGTTGACGCACATCTGGTCAACACACGAAAGCGCTAGATCGCGCGGTCGTCGAACTCTCCTCGTCGGAGCTCCTGGATGCAACCGGTCAGACCGCCTGTAACAGAGGTGCCATGAAAGCCTACGATCACAACCTCGGGAGGGACCCCGTCGGAGGCTGCGAACCTAGGGTTGTTCTAAGGTCGGCAAGGCCATTTAGAACGTCCTAAAACGTCGTAGAGACGAAGAAGGAAAGCAAAAGGGTTGAAAAAGTTAGGGTTTGGAGATAAAAAGTAAGACAATGATTTGTACGATTGGGTAAAGGTCCTCAATCGGCCACGGCCCTTTATATTTATAGGTGGGGAGGTCTTGCTCCGCAAGAAAGTTCTTGTACAGATCTAAAAACATGTAAAATCCTGTTTCTACTCGGACTCAGGGACAGGCGGTCAGACCGCCTATGACAGGCGGTTAGACCGCCTGGCACATTTGTCAGATCAGCTACAGGGCCCAGCCGGTCTAACCGCATGTACAGACGGTCTAGACCGGCCGTCCCAGTCTGATCGGCTTTACGCTAGGTCATCAACAACGTTGTCCGCGATGAGAGCGTGGAGGGCAACAGGGACAAGCACGAGAGCGAGGGCCAATACACAGGGAAGACGCTAGGAGATCTAATGATCTCTAAAGTAACTGCATTACTCACTATGTTAAGGCCTTTATGGCCAATTTACACAACCAATTCAGAAATTACAAGTTTGAATCAAAGCTATAGTTGTTTGGCAGACTTGGCGTCGTGGCCACGTCGCGCCATGCTGGCGTGGCATTTTGGCTAATCTAGCCACGTCGTCTGATATAGACAGTCTCGTACATAACATCTCTCTATCCCTAGGAAACAGCTTGCTGGAACGTCGGAAATATGGCAGAGCAGAACATTTCTACACCCAAAGGATCATGGTCCATGCCCACAGGCCCACGGCGCACATGGTCCCGAACAAAACGTTGTCCACGGACCACGGCCCACATGCTGTACGGCCCATTACACCACACGCTCGGGCGGCCGTCTCAGCCCGCGAGTGTGCCCAGCGGGCCGGTTCAATCCGGCACAGCAAGGCGCCCAGTGCATGCCGCCGGCTGGGCTTTCAATTCCTTATTACGCATCGAGCGCGCCAGCGTGCTCACTGCTGGCTGTTCCTGGAGGTAAGATTGAAGTTGAGCTGCACAGCTTTGTTGCTGAGGCTGAAGGGAAAACTGAAGATGGTGCTGGCTCAGACACCTTTGAAGAAACACCATGAGACTGAGATGGTCGACACTCTGATATGCTAGTCTTGTATCTGCGTATCTATCAATACGGCTAATATATCTGTGTCCAGACATATCAGCAGTAGTTGGTTTGCTTATTAGTTCCAGACTTCCAGTGTCACCCTTTGTTTTGTATTGCACCTTTTTAAGTTTGGACCTGATGATGTGTGTAACCAATCTATTCAGTAATCTACTATGTTTACCCTGTTACTTCTGTCTTTGCCTTTACGTAATGATTAAATGTGTCTTTTTGTTTGCCTCCACCTGTGGATCTACGCATTTCAGTCCTTGCTTTTCCTAGCAAAATGTTGGCTGTTGCAATCTTTAGGCATCCGATTTTATTCAGCATGCTGATTATACCCGTAGAGAGATGACTGGTGACCATCTTCTTTGAAAATGAAGGCTATGTATGTTCTCAATTCTGATGATGCCCCCTTCCTCCTGTCAAGATATCTTTGAAAATGTGTATGTTCCGAATTCTGATGATGCCCCCTTCCTCCTGTCAAGATAGAGAAATCCGTAAAGTTGTCCTCTTTGAGAATGACCATTATGCATATGTAATCTTTTCTGGCTTACGAGGAGCACGCCTTTTAATTTGTATGAACGTTAGCTAGTTATTACGTGCTACTAGTTGGTTCCATGCAAAAGGAGTGTCCTCTTGTGGTGCAGGGTTTTTTTTCCTGCTGTTGTGCTGCATGTCTGGCCTTCGCATTGCTCTTTCATGTTAAGTTGTGCATAGGCAGTTAATTGACGGTTTTTTTATCCTTGTTGCTTTCAGACCAACATGGGGAAAAGAAAACGTTCTGAGGCGGCCGCAAAAAATCAAAATCAGAATTTTTTTTAAATAAATCAAATATGTCATTCTATTTCCATTCCATGAAAGACACTTTCAAATTTTCCATTGAGCAGCTAACTGTTTTTTACTTGCATGGTTTATTTTCCAAGAATGGTTTATTTACCATTAAGCTAAAAGTTCTGCCACTTATATCCATAGAGATGACTGGTGAGTGGTGACCATCTTCTTTGAAAATGAAGGTTATGTATGTTCGGAATTCTGATGATGCCCCCTTCCTCCTGTCAAGATAGAGAAATCCGTGAAGTTGGCCTCTTTGAGAATGACCATTATGCATATATATCTAATCTTTTCTGGCTTACGAGGAGCACGCCTTTTTATTTGTATGAACCGTAGCTAGTTATTACCTGCTACTAGCTGGTTATTGACAGTCGCCATACAAAAGGAGTGTCCTCTTGTGGTGCAGGTTTTTCTTTCCTGCTGTTGTCTGCGTGTCTGGCCTTCGCATTGCTCTTTCATGTTAAGTTGTGCATAGGCAGTTAATTGAAGCTTTTTTTTTATCCTTGTTGCTTTCAGACCAACATGGGGAAAAGAAAACGTTCTGAGGTGGCCGCAAAAAATCAAAATCAGAATGTTTTTTTAAATCAAATATGTCATTCTATTTCCATTCCATGATTGCCACATACAAATTTTCCATTGGGCAGCTAGCTGTTGCTTAGTTGCATGGTTTATTTTCCAAGAATTGTTTATTTATCATTAAGCTAAAAGTTCTGCCACTTGCTACAAAAAAAAAAGCTCTGCCACTTTGATCAAGCAGGAGAGAAAGGGGGATAGCCCCATAGGAAGCTTTCAAAGAGTGTCGATTCAGTCCCACTTCAAATATGTGACAGTACTTGTGGTGTGGCGAGTTTGGGAAGCCATTCAAAGTTTAAATATCAGGAAACATGGAGCAGACACAAATTAACTCGATCACACAGCATACCATATTATTTAGGACTTTGCTCATGGAAGTCCCGATTCAAGCTAGCACTGGAAATTACACACGCATTATCAGTACATTTAGGGGACATACAAACAAGCATACGCACGCATATATTGTCGATATTATCGCAGGTCCTCCAAAGGGGAGAAGCTAGCCAATTTTGTTGCCAAGATCATCAACCTTGTTTATTGGTATCTACACTGCAGTGCTATACAGTGCTTAACACAGTGATTATCCTCCAAAAGGCTCCAACATCAGTTGGCTACAACTCTGATCTTCATCCCGGCAGCGCAGTGGCCAGGGACGCCGCAGATGAAGTAGTTCACGCCCTTCCTGAGGTCAAACCTGGCCGTGCCGGAAGCCGTCGCTGCCGCGTCCGAGGCGCTACGCACTTTGCAGCTCCGGTACTCTGACGAGCTTACGGCCACAGCGTTGTGCACTCCAGCCTGGTAGTTGAAAACTGTGTTCACGAGGATTATCAATTAGTTTCTTATTTAAACAGGGATCGATTATTAGATTCCTGAATTTATGCTGTCGAAAAATTCGTAACAAGAAGATTATTTTTTTTAACAAAATGGTGTTATATCTAGTTGAGAGCACTTTGGAAACTATGTTTAAATGGTTTTCTTTCGTTAATTTGGCTTAAATAAGAAAATAGATTTGTCTAAAAAATATTTTCATAATTATATAATTTGCTGTTTTCATAAATATGGTTTTGTAATTAATTAATGTGCTTTCAGTAACATGTCAATGACTAAAAGTTTATCTTCTTCTTTCTCTGTACATATATATGCAAAGGAGTTGAAAAATCCAAAATTCTATGCTACATGATCCAGTAGTGAGTAGTGATATGAGATAGGCGTGACCACAGATTCGAAACCCCTTGATGTGAGTAGAGAGAGAGAGAGAGAGAGAGAGAGAGTACTATACCAAGCGTGTCGCCAGCTGCGAAGGTCTTTCCACTGGACCAGCTGTCATATGACACGGAGAAGCCCCATCCCTTTGAGTCTCCAACGACGTGAGTTTCAGCAGCGACGACACTCGCTGAACACACAAGTAGCGTGAAACCTAGAGACACAAGGATGGCGCTGCACTTGCCTCTTCCCATGGCGTAGTTATTACAGACTTAGGATCTACACTTGTTGATACTACAGAAGACAAGTGTGCTCTTATCTTGGTTGCTGTGCTTCACAAGCTCAGCAGCTATACCTATTTATACAGGTTTCTTTCAAGCAGGTACTTGCTAGTGTACATCTACTTTTCTTTTGTTTTTTATCAAGTGTACACTGTGTGTATAAATCACTTTTCTGTTCCTTGGCTAGTAGATTGTACGTTAAAAATCATGTTCCACCAAACCTGTGATGGTGTATGAGTAAGCATGCATGAACATGCTTACTTTGTCTTTGGAAAAAATAATACACTAAATTAAAGCGTCTTGTTGTTGTACTAATTGTGCTAATTCTAACCTAAAACATAATTGTGCCACGTTTTTTCTGCTCTACCCACTGAAACTTAGAAGTATTTAATTCAATATAAATTTATACACAACATATAGTAAGAAAAGTATAGTCGACCATTCGTTTACATTCGTATGCGTCAAGGAGCTAAACCTATACGAGCAAGCACTATCTACGGTCGGTGCATAGCCGCTTTAATTAGGTACAGTGACTTAGTGGAGTGCATGCTTTATCAATATGAGTAAACTACCTTGCCAGTAAAAATAAACAAGGGCAGTAGTGGCTTACAAAAGGTGTACAAAAGGACCTACTGATCGAATCATGCATGTCATTATATAGCTCTAAGGCATAAAGAAACTGGAGCTGTGCATTCAATCCAGCCACAGAAGGTAAACGAGTGACACGATGATGCTCGCTCCGTCTTAAACTATAGGTCATTTTGAAATATTTGGATATATTATCTGGACATAGTATATCTAAGTACATAAGAAAATATTACACTTAGAAAAGCATAAACAATATACAATTTAGGATGAAATGTGTAGCCAATAATATTAAATTATTAGGTCAAGGTGTTCTTTGACAGAGGGTTTGGTCCTCCACATGAAGGCATTGGTCCTCCACATGAAGAAATTATTAGCATTGGTCCTCCACATGAAGGCATTCGCCTGGCAGAGGGGTCGACAACGGCGACAATGGGGGAACATGCCCGGATGAGAGAATGAAGTTTTTACTCCTGTATGGTTTTTTAGGGTAAACTCCATTTATATACTAATGAAGAGCCTTCATTCCTTTAGAACAACCATTATGTTTATTTGTGACTCATAGAAGAAAAACAGCCAATATATAGTCATTTTTCTTGGCTCATATGCTTATGAGCTATGACTTATTTTCTTTACACATTTTACTTAATTTTCTTATTTTTTTTATCTCATATACTTACTTCTCACCCATTATAGCTATGGGGCTAGCAATTAACTACCGCCGCAATGCATGTGTTCGATGAGGAATTAGACCTAGGGGTGGAAACGAGCCGAGCCGAGCCAGGCTCGGCTCGGCTCGTGAAAGCTTGCTGCAGTGGAGGCTCGGCTCGGCTCGGCTTGGGAAAATAAACGAGCCAAACTTGAGGCTCGGCTCGGCTCGTTTACGAGCTCGAGCCAGCTCGAGCCGGCTTGCGAGCTTGACAAAAAAAACATGATCTGCATTGCATGTCATTCAAAAATAGGTTCTAGAGCATGTTCAACCTATGTTAAAGTTTTAAAATATGTTTTTATAATAATATAGTCTTACAATAGTAAAATAAATATAAATATTTGTTTTATGAAATAATAAATAATAATATAAAAGCAAGTTTAAATAGCCCACGACTCAAAACTCATCCATGTCACGAGTCTCCATGCATCCAAGTAAATATGTCCAACATTTACATCATCTAAAAAAAATATTAATATAATAAAAGATATGTACTAGTTACTTTGCAATTCACCGTCGAGCTTGTTTCAGCTCACGAGCTGCTCATGAGCCGGCTCGGGCTCGGCTCGTTTCACAAACGAGCCAAAATGCTGGCTCGGACTCGGCTCGTTTGGGAATCGAGCCGAGCCGAGCTAGGCGAGCCCGAGCTGAGCCCGAGCCGAGCTCACGAGCCCGAGCCTTTTTTCCACCCTTAATTAGACCCTTCTTTCTTTAAACAAACCAGGTAGGAAAGCTGCCGGTTATATTGAAAAAAAATGGAAGTCCAGATTGAACAATACACCGCCACAATCCATATGTTCGATGAGGAATCAGACCTTTTCTTTTTGGAATGAACCATGCAGGAAAGCCGCTAATTATATTGAAAAGAAGACGAAAGTCCATATTGAACAAAATGCCGCCACAATGCATGTGTTTGATGAGGAATTGGACTTTTTTTTAACAAACCAGACAGAAAACCCGCCGATTATATTTAAAATAAAATTGAAAGTCCAGATTGAACAATACGACATATAGGAGACCAACACCTCAACACCATGCGACTCAACAAAAGCAAAGCACTCATATATAACTATAGTTGCACCACAATTTTGTTTCCAACAAACCGTCAAGGGAATATATATGCCCAGATAAAAAAAAATAAAAATGCTTCGACACGAGTGGGCCTTTAACCTTTGTGCCCATTTAAACTCTGTTTATGAATAACGTTCCGTCATGGACAAAGTATGGATAAAAGAACATACGAACGACGTCTTGTTAGTGATGGATGCGTAAAAGTTGACGTGTTCCAATGGGCAATGGTACGTATTCGTAGATACAGCTAGTGATTGATGGACGTCTTTTAGTACACCATTGCAACATGAATCGTAGCCAGACAATCGCCGCCGCCGTACGCCCGGCAGTGAAATCGTACTAAGGGGTCAGGAGAGGAAAATGAACAAGAAGAAACGGGGAAGAACAGGAGACAGGACATGATGAACGACGAGAGATGGTCATGGAAACAAGAACAGTAAAAGAGATGATGACCGGCATACAGTGTAACATCGGCAGAGCGAGCAGGGGACTGAACGAGGGAGGGTTCGGGTTCATCCTCACTGGTTCCGGGTAGCAGCTGTTGGTGGTTCCGGACGATGGGCCACTGAGTGGCTCCACCTTTTTTTTTTTTAACAAGCAGCACCAGCATCAGCCATCAGTGATTCAGTGCATCACGCTACCTCCGTCAGCCATCACGCCAGGTAGCAGCAGCAGCAGCCGAGCACAGGTTCCACGGCAATTCAGGCCAGAGGAGAATGAAACTGGGTGTGTTTAGATTGTAGGAAAAAACACTGTAGCATAAGAAAAATACTGTAGCATTCGCTGGGAAACGTGTTTTGTGAGGGGGGAATAGTGAAAAGTTAAAATGAATAGTGAAAAGTTGGAATGAATAGTGAATAGTTGGGAATCTGAACAATGTCCATTTCCGTCACATCAATTCAATGTTTCAAGGGAGGCAAACATGTCGAGGCAAAATCAAATTCGCAGCTGCGGTTAGTTTCTAACTTTCTCCACTCACCGCAGTTAAACCAGTCGAATATATCAGAGATCATTTCAGTAATTTCAGACACGAGGCATGCGATAGGAGCCTGGTAATAAACTATATAATTTAACTAAGGTCATGTTTAGATGAGGGGAGTAAAGTTGGTGAAAGTTGGCAAAATGTCACATCCATCCTTTTGATACTAATTAGGAGTACTAAATATAGACTAATTATAAAACTAATTACACATATGGACTCTACATCGCATAACGAATCTATTAAGCCTAATATGTGACGTCATTAGCGTATTTTTAACGACGGTTTACTGTAGCACGAGAGTGTCTAATGACGAATTAATTAGACTTAATAGATTCGTCTCACGTTGTGGAGTTCATCTGTGTAATTAGTTTTTTTCACACCTATGTTTAATAATCCTAATTAATGTCCAAACAGGCTTAATAGATTCGTCTCACGTTGTAGAGTTCATCTATGTAATTAGTTTTTTACACCTATGTTTAATTATCCTAATTAATGTCCAAACATTCGATGTGACAAGTTGGCAAAATAAATTGGTCGTACTAACCAGCAGGAGTCCACAGGCACTGGTGAACTGACCAGTTGACAATGCACCAGTACATTCAGATTCAGACATGACAGGCCTTTGGTACAAAATGGCAATTCCCGCATCTACGACTTAAGCCAGCAGGTATATAACTCTCACAGTTTCCATAAGGACTATAACTAGTTGGCAAGGTTCCAACAAGGCTAAGCTAACCGGCGTGTATGTACAGCCAATAAATTGATAGCCGGTAATTTTAAGACAAAATAATCCTAGCACGAACCAACTTTTTGTTTAACTACATTAGAGTCTTCTGTTTCGCCGAGAGTTGTCGTCGGGTCAGGTGTCCCCGTACAGGAAGGCATCGGGGACAGATGCGGGGTCAAGTTCATAGAAGCCCCGGAGCTTGCCACCCCGTTCTTCTGTCAGGAGAAACGACTGAATCCTGTGGGAGAACCTCAGCCTCTCCTGGACAGGAATCTCCAGGTTACCTTTCTGCATGTCACGTCTGAACACGGATCGGTACCCACTGACCTGGGCCAGGAAGATGAGCTTCGTGCTGGCTTCAGTGTGCTTGACAACCTCACAGATCGCAAACTCGCAAGCGCCACCGCTGGATGGAACCCAATCAGGCGTCCAGTTCATGTAGACAGCCCAGATCTCACCTACTTCCGGGGTAATTGTAACCTCCCACTTTCTGCCAGTTTCGCTGAAGTATACTAGATGAGAGAAGGTGTCATTTGTGTTGTATGTGGCTCTCCAGGTTCTGGCCCTGAATGTTCCGCAGCTGATGGGTATGTCCTGCTCCAACCACCGCTTCTCCTGCTCATTTTCTGGGCGAGCCTCAAGCCAGATTAACTGCACGCTGAAAGGTTCTTGCGTGACTTTTCTTACCCAGCCGTAGAACTTGGGGAATTTATCAATATCACTGAACAAAGCCCATATTTGCCCGGGTACAAACTTCTGACAGGAGCGACCTTCTTCAAAGTTGTGAAAATCAGAATCAGGATATGTATATATGTTGTGAGATATGTCATTTTGCTGAGCGAAATCAACAGATTCATTGGCATCAGCAGCAGTTTTCTTAGAGGTTGTATTTTGTTCAGGAGACGTAACTTTATGGTTAACAGTAGACATTGGGTGGCAAGCATGTGCTTCAGAATGATTCTCCTGAGCAATTTGCTCATCTCCAGGATCAGTCCTACGACTTGTATTGTCAGTGCTCATACCAACAAAAGTGCTGCTTTCTTTCTTGCCAAGAGACATGTAAGAGTCAAGAGTAACAGAAGAAAATGCTGCATCCAGGTCAGCAGGGAGACATGCATTGTCAAGTTCCAGAAATCCTCCTGGGACACCAACCTTTTCATTTCCGTTTGTCCTATAAAACGGGATGCTATGAGAAAATCTGAGAAGCTCACTTGATGGTATCACGAATGAGGATTTATCCTTAGCTGTCGCAAACAAACTGACAAATCCGTTGATCCTGACCAGTGGGAAAACAGTGGCACCGCCATTGACCGACATATCTGATAGAACTTCCACAACCTCATACTCATACGATCTATGCTTATCTGCATCAGAGCTCCATTCCATGCTCCACCCCTTGTAAAGAGCCCACACCTCACCCTTTCTAGGAGATATGACATAGGAATTCCTTTTTTTACCTTTCGTCCATGCAGCAATGTGAGAAAACATGGACCTGTCATGTGATATGTCAGTTCCTTTCCCAAGGCAAAAGTTTCCACAGGCAGTAGGCAGTTCTTCATCGGACCAATTCTCCTCGGCCTCATCCATCGCATCATACTCCAGCCAAGTCAAATGCACTTTGAAGTTAGAGGCCTCAAATTGCTTTATTCGAGCATAATACCTTGGCATGCCATCAAGATTATCATAAAGGGCCCATATCTGACCAACTGCAAACAGATTGATATCCCTGAACTTCTCAAAATTGAAGATATCTGGATCTGGAAAGGTGACCAACTCGGAATAGGAAGGTTTCTTTTTGCTCACAGTTTCAGGAGCTTCTTCCTTGATATTGTCTTGATCACTTATATCACTTTCAGGAGCTCTTTCCTCGATATTTATCTGATCACATGTATCGGTAGTCTTTTTCTTCTCTAGGATGTCAACATTGCTGGAGACATGAGGTGGATTTGATTGTTGAACATTAGGTGGTAAATCCTTTTTCTTCTGTCTTTTTTTGGTATCAACATTTAGGAAAATATTTCCATCAGCATCTTGCTTCCTCCTAACTGACCTTTGACCAGAGGATCCTAAAGCACTAGGCACTGTAAGCACATCTTCTCTATCCAAGTTGCTTCTGGCAGCAGTGTTTGAATTAACAGGATCTGGCATTGATCTTCTGCATGCAACATTTATTCTTGGATCTCCATCTGCTTTCTCACCATCAGAAGGAAGTTTTGCAGGATAAGGGACATTCATTGCTTCTGGATCTGATTGTTTAACATTAGATGGTAAATCATTCTTCCTCTGTCTTTTTTTGGTATCGACGTTCAGGAAAATATTTCCATCAGCATCTTGCTTCCTCCTAACTGACCTTTGGGTACCAGAGGATCCTGCAGCACTAGGCACTGTAGGCGCATCTTCTCTATCCAAGTTGCTTCTGTCAGCAATGTTTGAATCAACAGGATCTGGCATTGATCTTCTGCACGCAAGATTTATCCTTGGATCCCCATCTGTTTTTCCACCTTCAGAAGAAAGCTTTGAAGAACAAGGGACAGTCATAGCTTCTGGCTCTGCTGATGCATCTTCTCTCTGGTTCTGTCTGTTGAGAATGTTTGGATGAACTTCTGGAATTGATCTTCCATGCATAGTCTCGTTTTCAGTTTGGACAGAAGATTTATCTTGAGTCACTGTTGAATATTCGAATTTCCCCCTTGATGCATCTGGGTGATTAGGCTTCTCATCACAACCTGTCCTACTATACTCTTTCATGTATTCATCACGTTGAGCCACATTCATGCCTGCAGAAGGCTTGTGAGCATTTTGACAGGGAACTCCATGCTGGTGATTTGGAAACATGTGTGAAGCCTCATGGGAACTATTTAGCTTCACATCAGTGCCTCTAACTGCATGTGAAGGCTTTACAGGATGACCTTGTTGATTGTGAGTGTGAGGCTGTTTATTTGGAAACTGGGAGCCATTGGGTACACTTGATGAAGCAGGCATGGGCCGTTCATTCATATTGTACGCAAAAAAATTCCTTTTGCAGGTCACACAGAGGACCATAGTGTTCAGGATACTGATGTAGTACTTGAATCGCATCTGACAATGTGAGCATATCGTCCAAAATGTTTCTTCAGATCCAGGCCTGCTCTGTTTTTCAGTCCTCTTTGATGGCTGCTGTTTAGTTGCTGGCTTTGGCAGTCCATTCTTCCTTTTCAGGTCATACCCAGATCGCTTTGTGGGGTCAGATAAAACAGAATGAGCTTCAGCAACCAACTTGAAAGCTGCTTCAGCACCCGCAAAACAATTTTTGTCAGGATGAAGTGCAAATGCAAGCTTGCGGTACTGCTTTCTTATCAAGGCTTCATCTGCTCCTTCCTCCACCTGAAGGATTCCATACAAGTCAATCCCTCCATTCACCCTTAATTCTGCTGTGCAGTGCACATTGCAGATGGTTAACAGCTGAGATACATTCTCAAGCTCAGGATGAAGCTTTTGAGCTTTATGTACAATCTTCAAGGCACCAACAAAATCTCTATTTTCCATCTTTTTTACAGCAATTTCCCTGACCCTGAAGGCTTCTTCTCTATTGCACCTGATCATGTTCTCTGTAAAGTACAGCACCAAATTGCATCAGAAAAATCTTTACAAGCTGCCATGATTAAATTCTTACCAGCTACCAATGAGTATATACTCTGAAAAAAATGCCAATCAAGTAGAAACTATTCGAAAGTGGATGAAAACCTTGATCATTTTCTCAAACAATATTTGCCAAAACGTTTAGTGCATCAGCCCAGAAAATTTATAAACAGATGTTTAGTAATTGAAAAAATGAAAGTAATAGCATTAGTACCACCTCTTCATAATTCACTTGACTGAATAGCTAGTTCTGTTATGTTAATAGTAGTTGAATTAAAAAGAACGAAAGAATACTCGCGATTCTACCCATAATGCAATTCAACCAAAATTTTCCTGCATATTCATATTCAGCCGATAATTGTGATAAAACATTGGGCAGTACTAAAATCTAGCCATTCTCCAAATATAAGCTATTTAGCTGCAGTGCACAAGTACACAACTATCAGATGAGCGAAGGATGATGAATGATCCAAATACTCATTCCAAATGAAGAAAAGAACAAATCTCATTCCAAATGAATACAAAATCCACAAATATGTATGACTTGAAAAATCATTGCAGCATCTGACATAGCACCGAGTCAACAAACAGAAGCAAACATATAAAATAAACCAGCAAGTACACAACTATCAGCAGGCACTATAACACTACAACAGGAGACGGAAAAAAAAAGGAAAAATATGTAAAGCATGGACAAGATAAAATTCGACAAAAAGAAAATCTACATCAGTACAGCATCACTTACAGCGATACGTTTGAGTGGAGCAGTATTCTTTATCCTCTACACGTATCAGCTTTCTTGAGAAAGTAGATATGCAGCTTCAGCAGTTGGCTGTCATCAAAGAACAGCATCAGGTAGTAGTAGGTGTCAATGGGCAAGACCTGTTAACATTGTTTGCATTATGCATGATTTAGTGACCAAGAAACATTTGTAGCAGATCTGCAGATGCGTTGAGGCGCTCAAAGTAGAAGGAAAGTCACAACAAATACTTGACTCTTTAGTCTTTACTACCTAGTCTTTATTATCCTGAAGTCACCAGCGGCCAATTGCAACTGCAATCTAGTGCTCAAAGGGTCTGGAAGGATTTTGATGAGGGGTAGTAAGCAGGACGATGAGAAGTAATCTAAATGATGCAGAGGGCTCTCCTAACATATATGCAGACTAATTGTACAGAATTATAACAAGTACAAAGGTAACATGGATTCTCAATAGCTGGAAACAAACTAACAGAGATAAGGTGCATAACATAAAGACTCCACTTTCACCAACCCTCCTGATATTTTTTAGCTGTGTCCCCCTTTTCAGTTACGTGCTAACCACAGCTCTATGGGAACCATGCTACAGAAATATTATTGCTTTACTGAACCCTGCAATCCCTTGCTACATATTAGCATCTTCTACTTTTATTGCATAGAGTCATCCATTTCCAATGAGTCAAATTTAGCACTTACACATAAAACTAATAAGGCTGACAAGTAGGAATGACTGTAAGCCCAGATGTAATGCCCCAAATCCAAAGAGGCATATAAACTGATTAAGACTAATAGCTATGTGTAATATATCCTTTTTTTTAATTAAATAAGCATGTCAAGAGGAAAGGAAACAATTATTGAACAGGGGTTACCTGGTGTGCCTATGAAACCCTACAGCAACCCCAGGTCATCCTTGTGGACTGTTTGTGATTTATCGCTCCATTTTTCTGAATGAATGCTGTGTCACCTGCACAATTGCACAATAGATTTCAAGACTAAATCCATCCACATATATGGATCAATAAATTGGCAAGCATTGAAACATATAATATTTGGCTTCTATTGTCCCTGACAAATTGGACCTTAAATTAGTACACAGCAGAACAACAGATATGCTCCAGGTCTGTCATTTTCAGAGCAGTGTACCCTTTGTTTCAGTAAGAAGATCTGAAGATGGGAGGCACAGACCTGAGCTGCGGGGAGGGGGCACACAGAGGGTATGACAGGTATGAACAGAGGATGCAAGGTTCATAATGAATCATAAATGGATTCTCCACCCAATGCACTGTCACAAGTGTACAGAATACTCATGTTGCAATTGTCACTATTATTTTGGAAGAAGTATTGCTTTAGTTACCTTAACTCATAGTAATTGTAAAGCTTAATCAACCTCAAAATAGGCCTAAACTCTAAACAGGTAGGAGGCCATACCATGCTACCTGTTTCTGGAACACTGGTTGTTTGTGCATCTAATTCGATCTAAGCCCATCAAACATTTACATTAAATACTCACACAAATATCAATTTATGTGCTCGAAGTTTTTGGGCTGTCTGAACAGTGCTGGAACTTAAGACTGCACCCTCTGCAGTAAAAAAAGATACAGCACAGGGCTAGTGATAAGCTTGAAAGTACTCCGTCAGTTCCAAATTGTAGGTCATTTTGACATACTTAGATACATAGTCAATAGCATGTACTTAGATACTCCATCCTTCCTCGTATACATGCTAAAAACTATGTATCCAAATATGCTAAAACGGTCAACAATTTGGAATTGAGAGTTGTAAACATAGTCATTTACGTGACCAAAAATACAAGTGTATCATTCAACAAGCAGATGGCCCTAGAAATCAAAGAGAATATGTCCAATTATCCAGGCAAAGCAAAACACCACTCACTTAAAGCTTTTACTTTTTTTTTAGCCTAATCTTTTACTTATCATTCAACATGCCGACGACCTTAGAAACCAAATCAAAACATGCTCAGGGGCAAAGCAAAATGCCACTCACTTACAGCTTTCTTCAGACTGAATATATAGGTCAGCAACCAGCATTCCGCCATTTTTCCTCTATAAACTGCCAAATCGTCAAATGATGCTAGCCCATTTCTAGGTTCTAATGCTTCAAATACCACCAAAAGCTAACCATTCACCTCCAACTCTATGTATCAATCCCTGAAACTGTTCATCATTTTATCGTTCCCTTCGATTCCCTCTGCCCTCTACCCTACAGGATCACGAACCTCTCCCGTACAGGAGAGGTTGCAGGGGTTTTCTCGAGAACTTAACGACCCACCCAAAGCCGCGGATCCGTACACAAATAGCCTACATTAGGGTTTGGAGGGCTTTTGGGGTGCTCCGTTTCGCGCAGCGGTGGAGGAAGAGAAGGAGTGGCCATACCTAGCGATTCGAGTACCCAGCGAAGACGCGGCGAAGAAAGGTGCCAACCCAGCCGCCGCCGCCGCCTCCTCTCCAGGAAATGAGGACCGAGAGAGAGGAGAGGTGAACCGAAGACGAGTGAGAGGCGAGAGAAATCAACAACAAAGCCCCGCGCCGCCGCTCGCCAGGCGCCGCCGCTGCTCCCACGCCGCCGCTCGCGGCTGCTGTACGCTGCGGGGGCGGTGGAAAGGCGACAAGGGGAAGCTCGAAAGGGAGAGGAAGGGAGGGGAACTTTTTATTCACTGACAGCCGGGCCCGCGTTCGAGCGTGCTGTCCTCATGCGTATCCGTGGAACGGTGGAACATCTTCTTGGCTCCCGGCCTAAAACAAGGGGTGCATGCATCCATGGGCAAATGGTATCTATTTTGTATTTTTTTTTCCATTCGCCTTCAAACACCTCTAGGCAAAATGGCAAATGTAAAAATAGTTGGCAAAACACTTTTGGCTCCAAAGTGGCCTAAAAAGTGGGCAAATGGGCAAAAGTTTTTGCATTTGCCCTTTTGCCAATGGGGTGTTTGGAGGCAAATGGCAAAAAAAGGGCAAAATAGATGCCATTTGCTAAAAGTTTTACCGTTGGATACACAAACCCCTAAGGGTAAAACTTTTGCCATCTTTTCTTGAGGGTAAAAATTTTGCTCTTTTTTGCTCTTACCCATGGATCCAAACACCCCCTAAGTCTATCCCATTGATGCTAATTAAGATTAAACGTTGATTAATGGCAAAACAAATTTCATAACCTCTAGGTTTTCTCGTGGCACGAATTTTTTAAGCCTACCCGTTGATCGCTGTCACTCCCCTCGGTCAATATTTGATACATTTCTTTTTTCTAATTTAATTAGTCCATGATTAGCTTTCTGGTGACACGAATTTTTTAAGCCTACCCATTGACCGATGTCACTCCCCTCGGTCGATATTTGATACAGTTCTCTTTCTAAGTTAATTAGTCCAGCTCGTGTGATGCTACCGTCAACATGTGTTATTTATGAATTGGCTAGGCTTAATAGATTTGTCTCAAAAAATAGTTTTATAATTTAATTATGTTTAGTATCAAAATATTTGTTTTAAACATTTGGGAACCAAACATCCTTACTACTTGTATAACTCATTTTAAATCTTGCATGTAGTAGAATTTTTTACTAAAATTGAATAGGAACAAAATATTAAATTAGGGTTTAGGTTTCAGCTTCGATGTGGGGCAAGTTTCGGGAGACCGTGCGGAATGGAACAATTTCATCCCTTCAGTGAAACACACTCTTAAAAAACCATCTCAACCCTATAATTCTGATGAAATTATTTCGTTCTACCTTGCTCTCCAACCAAACATTGACAAATGATCATCCCTTCATAATTTTATCTTTATAAGTAATATTAAAAAGACAACGTATCCTATGAGAACTATGTTCGTATGAGAACTCCAATCTGGATTACATGATCTTGATCCAAGGGAGAGGTGGGTGGGGGGATTTGCAAAATCACCGTCCCCCCTCCCACCTCTCCTTATGCGCTTCCCTTGGATCAAGATCTGGCCCAGATTGGAGTTCTCATAGTTCTCACATGAATCTGGTTCTCATTGGATACGTTGCCTATTAAAAAAATAATATTTTCCTGACAAATGGTTATCCCATAAAAAAGATTCTTTATAAGTAATATTAAAAGACTAATATCTTAACTAGGACCGTCAAAACTTTAAATATCCTTTGCTTTTATTTTGTGTAAATTCTTTGAAAAGCGATACCAAAATCTAAAACATATTTCTTTATTTCTAATAATAGATATTGTATATCCGATTTTTTTTGTTTGTCAAACAAACTATGTTGCTCATCCAAAGACAACTACAAATGTAAAACACGTCATGCATTTTAAATGTGATCACTTTCTAGTATTGGTTATGGATTCAGTGCAAATGTGGGTCTGATATCATTGGTTATGGATTCAATCCAAGTGTGAGTGCTGGTTATGGATTCAAAGTGTCAAAGCCTCAAATGTTCCCCAGCGATCATGCTGCGTAAAATCGATTGCATTCAGCTTAGCAAAATATAATCGTCAAGGTAATTTTCAGTCTTTTAGCTAGAACCATGGTACCACTCAGATGAGCCGAGTTTGTGCGATGAACTTAACAAACCCGGGAGTTACATGAGCTCAGTTTTAATAAAACTGAAATGGCAATTCAACCATCGGATATCAGCTCAAACATGCAACCCCGTGGCCGTGAACTTTAAACACCCAAAATCAACATGATACTAGCTCACCGTAGCAAACACAGTTGAGGCCGTAGACACAAGAATAGCAAATAGCATGTGCTAGCAACCAAAACGCACAAACTAATGGGCACGATGATCTGACGACCTATCAGAACAATGTCAATTCCTAAGATTCTACATTTTTTTTAACAGGAGAAAGATCAATGTACTCCAGGTCTCCACTTGAATTGGATGATGGTTGATTGATGTAGCACACAGGATGGGAACGTTCCCCACCAACTGAACAAGACCAACACCTCACCAGGCCTAGCCTGCCTAAGTAATTGATTGCATTCAACTTTACCAAACTAATAATCAAGGCAACTTCCAGTCTTTTAGCTAGAACCATGGTAGCACCTACAGGAGCTCAGCATGTGCGATGAACTGAACAAATCTCAGAGCTCCATGAGTTCAGTTTGTGTGATAAACTGAAAGAACAAACCCTAGAGTCAAATCATTTGATACATGCCATCCAATACACCAGGAAAGGAGTCGCAAATCAACCATTCGATACCAGCTCAAACATGCAACCCTCACGATCGTGAACTCCAGGCACCCAAAATCTTCTACAGAACCAAAGCCTAGATAAGATACAGATGTTCTCTGCTCTGAAACCACCACCCAATCGTAACAAAAGAAACAAAGAGTACACAAACGGAAGTGCGAAGCTAATCCTCGTCCATCCCACCGCCAGGCTGGGCATCTCTTCTTGGCCCCCCTGCTGGCTTTGCCATGATGATCTGCATAGTTCATGGATACAACTTATGGACCTTATACAATCTTGTTGTCTAAAAAGAGTTGTAACATTAGATTGACAATCTTACCTGGTCAACCCGTAGTACTGTGCATACAGCATCAGCAGAGTATTTTAGGGCAAAAAACCTGTGCAGGCAAAATAAGCAAAGTGAGGCAATGCTAACAGGTAAGCTAAAGCAGCTCAAACCACTAAATAAATGCAAACCCATGCCCTGAAATTGAAATACATAATAATGCATATGAGGACAACTGCTATGCAATCAATCATTTTCCACAACATCTATGACAAAGCCAGCACCACCTCAATGAGTACATGTTCTAGTACCATGAAAAACAGACTAGATACAAAGATAAAAAAAAAATCATATATAAAACCGTTTTACACATGATTTCTAACTACAGAGTTCAAATCTGTTAACAAACTGACTTACTTTGTGACGTAGAGGTCCCATATTTTCAAGGTAGAGACATCCTTGCAAACACCTTCCTCCAGGTCAATGCCAACTTTTGTATTCCCGGCAGCATGCTCAGCATAAAGAGAAGATATTATCTCCATTGCGCTAAGCCCAGCATTTTCAGATAGGGTTCTTGGAACCATTTCAAAGCTTTCAGCAAACTTTGCAATGGCATACTGATCCAACCTGCATAAGTAGTCAACCATCAACGTTGATGGGGAAAACCACACTATATGATTCACAGTTTCATCGTATCATCCACCAATATGTACAAATTGATTGTAGCAACAGAACACTAGGCATTAACTAGATCAGGCCCAGCTAACCAACAAAACTCTCTAAACTCGCCATTTATCTCCAAATATGACCATAAAAAAGACATCAGATGAGTCCCATCTATCACCTTATCCCAATAAATTGACATACTGGATTCCACATATAAATATGTTAAAGGTCCCTATGTTTTTAACTAGCAAGCTAATGAAAGAAGTTAAGATCCTTCTGTTTTTAACCAACATGTTTCCAGCTAAAATTGTACATGACCAATTATTGACTACAATGTTAAAATATCTTACCCGGTTTCCTTCAAAGAGAACTCCTTCAATCTCTTTGCCAGTTCTATTTCTGTTGCAGCCGCACCAGGAATTATCCGACTGTCCCTGCACATTGACTAGCATAAACACCAACAGTCAGATAAATTATCTAGAATAAACATTTGTAAATATCTATTCCAAATTCCAAAACAATGAAAAGAGGTAGATAAAATCTACAATAGATACTGCAGATATACCTTGTACGTATTGACACCATCGTCAACAGCTCTTTCGAGATCATCTAGTATACTGTCAGTACTTCCTCGCAAGACAACAGTAGCCACAGAATTTCCGCCTTCCTCATTCTTGACAACAGTCACCTATAGAACAAACCAAATGTTGTGAGGAAAGAATAACCAATAACTATATCTTCCGAAGTAGCACAAAGGGGGGCATAACATACTCGAGTGCCACCAATTTCCTCCACTGAAACAGAGTCTGCGTATCCTAATTCGTCCGCATTTGGTTGGCTGAGCTTCAACTGTTTTGAAGAACATGCAAAATCAGGATAAAAATGCTTCAGCACTATGCAACATGCCTATTTTAAAAAAGTAAAAAACAGAACTTACAATTGCAACAGCACCAGTAGTACGGCAGAATCTTCTCAGTTCAAACTTTGAGCTGATTCTGAGAACCATCAGTCTGCAAACAGGAAAATCGATAAGTGACCAGACATGGCGATGGTTAACAGCTACCATACTTAAAATTCAACTAAGAAATGCTTTCATGAACAACTCGAATTGTGGGTTTTAGAGAGGATACGTATATATAACCACTCTCCAGCCAAAGCATTTTTCAACAAAGAAAACATTGCACGAAACAGTTCAGATCAGGATGCATATACTCACTTGTAACGTTCACAGAAATGCAGCGCCATATCACCAACCGCTGCTCCACTGACAATAACCTTGGCACCAGAGTCAGCAACAGCTTTAATAAGCTCCTCTACCTTAGCTTCCTCGGTTTTGGCATAATTTTCTAGCTGCAGAAGCAATATGCAGATTAAAGATCTTGTTATGCACCATAGAATGAGTTTCATGTCATCATGTGCTTCGAAGAATAATTAGCACACTGAGTTGAAACCAAGTTAACCACACATGGGACAAATCGATAAGTTAAGAACAAGCAATGTGACAATGGATGCACAACTACTACAGAGTGTAAGGAGGAGACAATTTAGTTTGCAACACTCAAAACTATAAGAGTGCTGAGAAACTAGGAATATGTTCATCGTAGAAAGTGGAAACAAAATCGTCATTGTAAGAACATACCTGCTCAGCAGAATGTATCAACACAGTTCCCTTTGTTTCAGTTGCAGAAGTATCAACACCGCCAGCAAATACTGCAATCTGAATACAGGTTTTTCTTAGATTTTAGAAAGAAACAGCACCAGACAAAACATCATACACAACATAATACTTGTTAATTTGTGAAAAATACTATGTAGCTGCACTAGTAGTCACAAAATCTTTCATTAAGAAACACTAAACTTAGTAAACAAATAAAAAGTATGGAGCATTGAAACATAACTGAAAAATGGCAATACGAATTAAGTGTAGAATTTGAGGTTACCTTTGCCTTCTCCACCCTTTTGATGCTTCCGACAGCATCACTTTTCAGAACCATCCCACGGACCACAGTAGAATTGTGCAAACCACCTCCAACGAGCTTAGCCACTCTAACATTGTCGACATTGAAGTTCGCAGGATTTTTGGGGCAAACTTGCATGCAGGCCTGAAGGTAAAGATACAAAGCCAATATTAGTTAGTAAATCAGGATGGTGGATGGGAAAAAAACTCCCTATAAGCAGGTGTGGATTAGCTTACATCAGCCACAAGAGGGCACAGTGTATCCTCCTGACCAAATTGCTTGCTTGCAACAGCAGATCTCATCCTCAACACAACCTCCTCCTTATTTCTAACATCCATGTTCTCCGAGCCTTTCTCAACAAGGTCCTCCAAGATCTCAATCGTCTGCATTCCAAATATAAAGGCACAAAGTGCCCGCCATCAGACTACAGGTTTCAATAATACAAAAATCTATTGAATTGGTAGGGTAAGTCACCTTGCTGATGGCTTTGGTGTAGCCAATGATGATCTCGCTCGGATGCAAGCCCATCCTGATGAGTTCCTCTGCCTTCTCAAGCAGTTCACCGGCAAAGGATATGGTGAGATTGGCTCCATCCCCAATCTCTTCCTGCTGAGCCCTGCCTGCTAGTACCAGGATCTTGGCAGCCGGGTGCTGAACCTCGAGCTCATTCACGATTGTGGCCGCATCGTTCGTCACAAACAGCTTGTCCAAGTGATTTATAACCATCTTGTTCATTCCTACACACAGAAATCCAGATCAATGGCACTGACCAACCAATCACCGGAATGTCTCGGCGTCTAAAAGAATGCGTGTTATCATAAAAAAAAGTGCCATCTACAAAGAGGGGTAGAAGTAGGCTAGTAGTCCTGGACAAAATAATTGCTCCTGATCCAAACATTCCATACAACTAACTGAAATTTCAAAAGCCAGGCACGTGCGCCAATTAGTTCACACTGCCCAAATATTCATCAGCAGAACATAAATGTGCAGGCAGCCAGGCACAGCCTCGCCACATCTGCGCTGAAACAAACTGCTTGCGCCGCCGAAGCATTGAACGCCGCCGCTACCTTCCGTCCTTCACCACTCCCACTACCGCAGGATCCAGCGGCCCCTCACGCCACGGGCCGAGCACGCTCACCTCGCTCCAGATCCCCTCTCCCTCCTCTCCTGAAGCTACGGCGCACACGCCCAAATCCCACAACCTGGGCGACGAGGCGGAAGGCGCGAGAGCGAGACTCACCGTTGGGGCCGAGGGAGGTGCGGGTGATGGCGGAGAGCTCGCGGCAGGCGTCGATGTTCTTGAGCACGGCCTCCTCGAGGCCGGAGAGGTGGCGGTGGCCCTCCTTGAGCATGGACTGGATTCCGTACCCTGGCATCGCGCCCAGCCCCACCATCCTCGGTCTCCGGCGGGCGGTGATCTGGCGGCCGGCGGCGACGCGGATCGGGGGAGAGAAGAAGAGGTTTAAACCCTAGTGGTGGTGGCCGCTGCTGTGCGCGAGAGTGGTGTTGTGGAGGCGGGGAGATGCGGAGGCCGCCAAGGTGTTCTAGAATGGTGGGGAGGGAGAGGGAAGGGAAGGGAGCCCTAGGAGGCCAGAAGGTTCGGCCCAGGTTAGTCTGATGGGCCTCATGGACCGGGCCCGAAACGGCGGGATAGAAAACATGGGCTGGGCTCTATGTTTCTAGTAGATTGGGCCTTATAGAAAGTCTACTAGTCGTGCATCTTGCAGAAGCAAAATGGCGGCAACACTGTTTTGAGTTCTTCGTCGGTACTGTCGAGAATAGACCGACTTTTTTTTTCTTTTTTTTAGCTTTTTTTTCTTTATCTTTTTTTTTTTACAAATAGGCTCTTGGAAAAACGTTTGGTATGTTTAGACCCATGGAGTCGGCGCCATAAGTCATGGTGCTAAGATAACACGTCTCGGCGCCATGAATCATGGCGCCGAGCAGCCACCATGCCAGCCGAGGTGGCGCCTACGTGGCAGCCACCTCGGCGCCATAATCTTTGGCGTTGAGCTGCATACCACGGCCCCGAGCTCGGGAACAGCGTTCCTGCTTCATGCTCGATTGCAGGGTCCTGGACACAAGCGGTTACTGTAAAAGCGAGTTAACTATAGACGACACACTCCCATCTCTTCCTCCTCGGTTCAAGAGAAACCTATCGAGCAGCTCGAGCTTCCTTCCTCACGCATGCAGAAGCACAGCTGGGCCTTCCTTTATTACTCCCTCCTTTCCCGTGCATGGCTGCATGGCTTCCTCACACATGTTTCAATGAGGCAAACCATAATTACTTCCTCTAAATCCTCTGTTGGTAGTCCCCTCGCTCCTGCATGGCTGTATGCAAAAAAAAAAAAGGTATGTCTCACACTAAAATATGTGAAAAACTTAAGAAATAAATGGTATGCTCCCATTAAACATGTATAATTTGGATGATAAAAAATTAATGTCATTAGATTTGCCTTAGGCAGTCTCAGTGGTAGTTTCATGGGCACCATTACCAAAACAGCCACGTCATCTTTTCAATGGGATGAAACTGCCACTCTCAATGCATAGTTTCATGACATAGTTTCATATACAAGATGTAGCATTTAATTCTCGCATGGTGTATGGTCAAATTTGTGATGGATGAAACTAAAACATTCTCAATGGGAGTTTCATTGTGTTTCATGGACTTGGTAACTGTGCCAGATGGGTTTCATGGTGATGACACTCTCCTCTCCTCTCTCTTCATAATTATCATGCCATGTCACCAAAATTGCTGATGTGTCACTTGATTTAATGCCTATGAAACTCCAACTGAGAGTGGCCTTAAAATACGCATGAGGACAAATCTAATGATATTAATTTATTTTCTATCATCCAAATTATACATGTTTACTGTGAGCATACCATTTATTTCTGAAGTTTTTCACATTATTTGAGAGTGAGATATAACATTTACTTTGCGCCATGCAAGAGGGAGGGGACGCTGCATGTTTTTTCGGTTGATCACGCAATGAATTTGCATGAGACGGAAGGTTGGGTAGATCAATGAATTTGCATGCGAGGGGATATTAATGTAGAATTAGCCAGGACTTGGTACTCCCTCCGTGTTTTTTACTTGTCTTTTTTTTAAAAAAAATGACGGAAAATATGTTGTATACTGGACCTCTTTGCGGTGCATGCACACGCCTCAGCCCTGCTCACAATTGAATCTAGGTGCATGGAGAATTGGAGAAGTGGAGATAAATTGTTGTTGCCTTGCGATTTGGGAAGGGCCATAATTAACCTTCACTATTTCTTGGTGGCATGCAAAACCAACCTTACACAGATGTGCTGCATGGAAGCGTGAACAACCGCAAGCAGCAGGTTTGGATGCGTCGTCTGTGCCGTGTGCCCGAGGTCGGCGCCACAATGTCCGGCGCCGAGTTCGACGCCATAGGCTATGGCGCCGAGGTGGCTACGTAGGCGCCACGTCGGCTAGCATGGTGGGTGCTCGGCGCCATGATTCATGGCGCCAAGACGTGTTATCTCAGCGCCGTGACTTATGGCGCCGACCCCTTGGGTCTAGATATGTCAAACGTTTCTCCAAGGGTCTATTTGTGAAAAAAGGCAAAGAGAAGGGCTAAAAAACAAAAAAGTCAGACAATAGACAATACCGATGTAGCGTGGCAGCATCTTGCATATCTGATTCAGATAGAATAGAATAGATATCTTTAAGAGCCATTCCTAGTGCAGTTTAGTTGGGCAATAAACACCTCATATCATCGACAAGAAGTACCAAATTCTTCATCTAGTGAAAAGAAGGGAAAAGTTCGATTTTCAACCTCGGAATGGGAATGATAGTCCGATTCTCAAACTTGAGTTATAAAACCAGATATGAAGGACCATTCAACGGTTGAAATCGAACAAATTTGGTCTTTCTAAGGGTTTTTAATGTGGCTTTTTATTTTCTAAGAATTATTGGATCTAAACTTCATCACTAAGTTATATTAATAAGAAAAATATAAATATGAAACCTATATCAAAATTTCTCTTAAAATGTAAAAAATGTTGATGCTATATTTGAAGTTATCTATATCTTATTTATTCGTATTTTTAGTGTATTATTGCTTTTAGTCACATCTATTTATTTCAACTATACGTTTGCACTTTACTTAGACAACCAATAGATATGTATTTTTTTTAGAAACATATTGGTACTATTTTCAGATTTGTTTTGTTTAAAATAAACCATTTACGAATTTCTGGATTAAACCAAACCCTTTTTTGTTTTAGAAAGATAAAAAACCACCTTCAAAAGATCAAAAGACCAAACTCGCCGGGTTTGAACAATTGAACGTTTCTTGTTGTCCGGTTTATAGTTATGGGTCGACAATGGGACTTCTCTATAGTTGAAGATTGTAGATCATACTTTTTTTTTTCAAAAAAGGCGAAAACAGTCGAATGGCTTCTTCAGCTTCCCTGAATATATGTGTCCTTGATTCCGTACAGCTTTGCAGCCTCCTCCTCACTCCTGTGCTCTGATTTCTAGTGCGTTCACTAAAATTACTCGTGGATGGCTCTGTGCAACTCTAGAAAATAAATAGACGGAACAGAATATGTCATTGATACAGAAATCAGCTCTCTCCCTCCCAATAGTTTACTTATAACCTAAAACAATCAACTCCACATGTAAAGAAATACAGGCTGTGTTGCAGACTCATGTGGTGAAGCAAGCCTCAGCTCGACTTGCTGTCAAAAAGGCTACTGGCAATTAGCAGCAGAGGAAGCTATGTTAGTATGTTACTTTGCTGTGAACCGACTAGTACAAATTTTTCAGTACACTCAATTCCAAATTACCAACGAACTTGGTAGTATATTACCATAGTTTCCACTAAGACAAGAATCTTCGATTCCGTGCAGTGCAGCCTTGCAGCCACTCCACGCATGTCCATGCGCCCATTTGGATTTGGGGATGGCTTGGCGCAGCAGAGTCCGATTTTCAGAACCGCAAGCAAAAACCGTTTTTTCTCTCTTCCATGGTCATCGAACTTTGTTGCGATGAAACAACATGATGCTCTTCCAGTAGGCCAGGATCCACAATCTCTACTATTCTGTTTGGAGAGTTCATCTCGACATATCTTGCAACCCGTCCCTGAACATGTCGTCGGTTGGCCTCTTCTGCAGAACCAACAACCATCTCAAGTAAAACAAGTCCAAAGCTATAGACATCCCTGGCGCTTAAAAAATCACAACTTGTTGCGTACTCTGTAAAACACACACAGGAATGTTGAGTCCAAAGCTAACCCTTACATGTACAGAGGACAAAGGGAGGGACTACGAAATGGTAATAACCTGGAGCATACTCTGTAAAATGCACACAGGAATGTGAGTCTGGCAAACTTGGTTGGCTAGGGTCCTTGTCTCCTTACACCTGGTCGTATGGCCAAGTGAACTGGTAACCGCTCACAGATGAGCACAGACATCTCATGTGATTGCAACCAAAAGCACTCAGTAGTCAGTACAGCTTTCCAATGGCGTCACCTACCTACAATCTACAATAATCGTCGCATTAAGTCACACACCCTCTCGCATAACCTCAAAGCACCACCAGTAGAATCATCGCCGCAAGCCCCGCCGCCGCCATCGTCCTCGCCGCCACCGCTACCGCCACCGCCGCCCCTGACCCAACCACCTGGACACTAAAGTTGCAGCCACCCCGCGACGCGTCGTCGTCAACAACCACGGCGAGCCCCTGGAAATCACACGCCGACTCGACCTGCCCCTGCGCCTGGTAATACGCATTGAACGCGTACGACGCGTTCGCACGCGCATCCAACACACCGCCGCAGCTACACCCATACCCCAACGCCGTGCAGTCCGCACGTGCACACGCGTACCCAACATTGTCAGCAATCCTTCCATCCTCCTCGTCTTCTCCGGCGACGGCGTCAGGGTTCAGCACGCACCACCGCCGGGGAAGGTACTCGACGCCCCTCGCCGGCACCGGCATCGCCGGCCGGCCGACGCCGTGGAGGTCGAGCGGGAACTTGGGGCGGCCGTCGAAGGTGAAGAGTCCCCAATGGCGCTCGAAGTTCCCCGGCGCGACGCTCTTGGCGTCCTCGTCGATGAGCCCAAACAAATACACCTCGATGCGCGTGTTTGGCCGGAGTGGTGTGCCTTTTCTCGACGCGAGTCGCCGGAGTAGCCCGGCGTAGAATCGCTCCGCCAGCGCCGACGTGGCGTGCTTGTCGCCGTCGGTTGGCCACCCGACCTCGCCGATCATCACCGGCAGGTGGCCGAACCCGATTCTCTTGAGCGCCGAGACCAGCGTGTCGAAGTTGGCGTCGAACACGTTCGTGTACACCACCTTCCCGTCGACCACCGGCTTCGCCACCTTCGCCGCCGTCGTCTTGCCGCCGCCGGAGTCGGGGAAGAAGGCGTAGTCGAGGGGGAAGTCGTCGTTGCCGTACAAGCTAAGGAATGGGTAGATGTTGACCGTCAACGGCGCGCCACTCTTATTAAGGAACCGGACGATGTCAGCCATGACGTCGACGACGTCGTCACGGAACCTCCCCGCCGACGGCACCGGGTTGCTCGGCGGCGAGTCGTAGACGTCGGCGTTCACCGGGACCGTCGCCTTCACGGCGGCGCCATGGCCGGACTCGTCGAGCGCGCGCTGGATGTTCTTGAGCGCCGGCACGGTCACCTTATCGAACGAGCCGTTGTAAGCTCGGAGGAACGGCTCGTTCCCCACGGCGACGAACCTGATGTTCACGCCGCCGTCGAAGGCGTACCTCGTGACGTTCTCCTTCACCCACTCCTTCGCGCGGGCGTAGGCGCCGGCGACGGCGGCGAGGAGGTCGTTGGGCACGGCGATCATCGTCTCGACGTTCGTTCCGGCGAGGCCTTCCATGGTCGCCTCGTCGGCGTCGAAGATCTTGACCTTGTTGAAGCCGTTGTCGGTGAGGAGGCGGGCTACCACTTTGGGTGGGAGACGGCGCGTCGACATCGTGCCCCAGTTCACGCCGAGCGCGCCGGCCGTCGTTGCTGTCGTCGCCATTAGAGCCGAAGCGAGGAGGACGAAGGGTAACGCCGCCATTGGAATGGGATGGATGGTTGTGATTTGGTTTGATCTCTCATGGACAGGGAAGAGAAACGCCCGGATCTTGTGGGCGTTAAAAGGGGGGGAGAGATCGATCGGCAACTGAGACAGGACGGACGACATGATAATGGTGAGAGGTCTGTTACGAAGTGAATGGAGATGGGGTTCGATCACTTTTTGCAGGTGGAGCAACCGCGGCTAGCTTTTTAGCAAAGGGAAAAGCTATTGATCGCCGGTGGAGCATTTAATGGCTGCGGCGGCAATGATCAGCGGGTGGTAATTACTTGGTCCGTCAAAAAAAACCATGCATGTTTGGGATGCTTACCAGTTAAAGTAGCTCATGTTTGACCAAATTTCTAAAAAAATGTATTCGTATTTATGGCTCTAATAAATTTGTTAAAAAACTATATTTAAAAATGAATCTAATGATATATATTTTATCTGACAAATATTTATATTTTTTTATTTATAATTAGTCAAAGTTAAGATTCTGGAATTTATTAGGAAGCGAGAATTGCATGTTTTTTTTTAGAACGGAGGGAGTACGGCTTAGGGGGGAGTACGTGGAGGTTTTGGGGGTGGGGTTAAGCGGGAGGACGGAGTCACGGAGGACGAGGGAGGTGACGGGAGCGGGACAGCTGGCTGAGCGCATTGGTGGCGCAAGGTGCAATGCTTTCGACGACCCATCAGCAGAAAAATACAAAAATATGACTTCTGATTTATTTTATCATAAATCCAAGTTATTTAAAATAGTGGTCCTCTATTTTGTGGCATCACTGAAAACATATATTACCTACGTGAATTTTATATGAGGAATGTAATTTTAAAATAAACTCCACCTACCGTTTTATAAACATATGGCGTCTCATTATGTGGATTTTACATGTAAAATAGTTTTGAAGACCACTTGAAGAATTTAATATATACCTTTAATAACACCTTATTAACACTGATGATGGTGCAAAGGTGCGTATAGGAACAGAGGGCATAGAGCACAAGTGGATAGAGCAGCTTGAGCAGAAGCCATAAGAAGTTTTTTTTTCCTGGCAGCAACTTTTCGATAGCCACTTATTGTATCCTTTCGTTGCAAAGGCCTCTATCTATTATTGCTGCAAAATGAGTAATCCCACACGCATGCTTGTTGTTTCCAGCCTTGCCTTTATTTTCCCTTTGCCCGGGAGAGGAAATATAGGACAAATAAGGTTAGAAGAAAACGTTGGCATAACATGCACACATTCATGCTCAAGAAACCTTGCACTGGCAAAATGACCTTTGGTTAGTCTATGAAGAAACTAAAAGTTTGGCATATGCGTTTATGAATATCTCTATTTCTGTGAGGCTTCGCCGCAAACACGCTGCCACCAAGACATCGTAGTCATCAATAGGTGTGGATAACGAGCGACGGCTCGGTTCAGCTCGTTTATATAACGAGCTGGCTCGGCTCGGCTCGTTTTTAGAACGAGCAGAAAAGTCGGCTCGGCTCGGTCGAGCTCGCGAGCCGGCTCGAGCAGCTCGCGAGCCAGCGTAGGAATTGGGATAAAATCAGACAATGAAGGAAATGACGAAGGTTCATCCCACCAAAATCTAAGATAGTTCAAAAAAATTAAAGTCAAATCTTCGGTTATGAATAAACCAACCTCTAGATCCAAGAGCATGGAGAGGGATCTATGTATTCTTGATATACATCGAAAAGAAATAGAAAATTTTCGCAAAAAAAATAGAAATAGAAAAAATGAACAAGAACCAAATCAGAGAAAATAGAAAATCCAAGAGCACGAAGAGGAATGGACAAGTCTGCTTGCTTGAGGAGTCCAAGAGAAAACCGTTGTCTAATCGATGAGTCTTTGCGCAAGGGAACAAGCCAGGTCTTCCGTCTTCGTTAGTTCTGCCGCTGGCGGCAAGCATCCGTCGGGTACGTCCTTCCCTTCCCTTTCCTTCTTTTCTCCCTTGCGCCAGCTCGTGCTTGTCTAATCTGGCTGGGGAGCAGCGCCGGCGTGAGGATAGATTAAGGCCTTGTTGGTTTGGTATGTAATGGTATGGAATGGGCTTCAAACCACATGGAATATCTTGGCATGCAATCAATCCCAATCTACTCAAAATGTTTGTTCGGTTAGGCATAGAAGGGTTTGAAACCCAGCATGTTTGGTCTCGTTCCATGCTAAAAAAGGCCTATTTCATAGTTTGAGTGACATGCATGGAACCACTAAAACCATGCATGGAACTATTCCAGCTTGAGAGCAATTCCTGGGTTGCTGAACAAGCCCTAAAGGGAGGAGCATGTATTGGGGGCGCGGCCGAGGATGGAGGCGGAGACAGGGAGGCACAGCGAAAGACAGAGGTGGAGGAGAAGCGCGTGCGGCGTGGTGCTGGCCGCGAACCGCGTGATCCGTGAGGGATGGATAGGGTTTGGTGGGGGTGGGGTGGAACATGGACTGGATGGGCTGTAATAATGGGCCGACGGCTCGTTATCTCGCGAGCCAGCTCGGCTCGCTCGTTATTTTTCACGAGCCAAAACTGCTGCTCGGCTCGGCTCGTTTAAGTAACGAGCCGAGCCGAACCGAGCCGAGCTGGTTGTGAGCCGAGCGTCGTTGTTTCTGCCTGCTGCATCTCGTCATCCTCATTCTCTCTCGCATCTCGTCGTTGCTTCTGCCTGCTGCCACTGCCGCTGGGAGCCTGGACTCGCCGCCGAAGGGGAGCACGGCGCCGGAGAGCATCGCGTACATCACCACCCTGATGCTCCACACATCCGCCTTGGCGCCGTACTCGCCGCCAGTGCCTAGGCGATCTGGAGAAGATGGAGGCCGTCACAGGCTCCGCAGGGCTCGCCGCTGCGGAGGGTGACCCACTTGAGGAGCTCCGGATGGAGGAAGATGGAGGCCGCCGCGTGCACCTACACCACGCCGGAGTTGCCTCCGCCGGCGAGCTAGGCAAGCTTGGGCTCGATCTGCGACAGCTCGCAGTCGAGGTCATCGGCCAGCTTTTGAGGATGTCATCTGGTTGCTTGGTTTTGGATCCGGTAAAATTGAGGCTCAATCCAGCAAGGATAGGCTTGATCGGTTGCTAAAAAAAGGATAGGCCCGTTCCAGCGAGGAAACGCAGGTTCGAATGGGAGGTGGCTGCGGAATGAGAAGGGAATGAAAAGAGGAGCGGATTTTTTTTTCTTTTTAAGGAACAGAGGAAGAGCGGATGGGCTGATGAGGAAGAACGAGAAGATTTTTTTTATTCTCCGGTGGGCCCCAGCTATACAGTCTAAGTAGGCCTTAGTATTGTGAGCATGGGCAATAACTAAAGCCCACTGTCGTGGGACCCATCTATAAAGACCACTTGGCCCATAAACATTACTGGTGCCCTTATAGTCAGAAAAGAGTCTAGCGTGGATTTTGTTGGCTTTGCTTAAATTCAAATGAATTTTGTTGGCAAAGAACACATACCTAAAAATGCTATCCCAAGTTCCAGACAAAATATAGACTCTAAAAGGTAGTCATGTCAATTCTCGTATGGAACTGCATGAGTATGGATTTAGGGTTGACCTGTGACACGTCATGAAAACTACTTATATATGTGCCCTACCGGAGCAACAATTAACAATATTAGTAGCGGTCAAGTTGGCCTCACCAGCGTAGCATTCCCAAGGACCACTGTTTGTCGGCAATCAGCATCCTAAAGGCGGCCTGTGGGGGCTGGCACCCTGAGACTCATGGGAGATCGAGCCTTTCTCGAGCAGGAGATTTTAGTTCAGACTTCAGACCATGAACTAATTTGAACCCATCATGGTCTAGCCGTGGGTTGAACCTCATGAATTTGTAAGAAATTTTATGTGACTCTTTCACCAATATTCCTAAAAAAACTCCTACTCCCTCCATTCCAAAATTAATGCAATTCTAGCTAGCTAGCTATGTATCTTGATAAATAGACAAGAATTTGTCCAGGTACATAGCTAGAATTTCATTTTTATTCCGGAGGGAAGGGGTAGGTGTCAAAGAAAAGTAGTTGAATTTCGTACAATTTTAGGGGGTCAGAATTAGGCGTTGTTGTAAGGAATAAATCTACCCATCCAATTCATGTCGTTCACAGTGTCTTGGTCTAGATGTTGTTGTTAGAACCTTGCATTGTTTACTATGGAAAACCATCCGAATTCCATTAAAATCTCTTGTATTGCTGATCAATTTGCTATTAATGACACTCAACGAATACTTTTCAAGAATAAGTCCAAATCCACAGATTTACATGATTGCATCTACACCGTCATTGTTGCTTGTGTTTAAGTCCATCTCTAGCGACCGATGTTTGGTTGAGCTTCTTGGCCGAAGCATTCATATTGCGAAATCTTATTTGAATTGAAGGATATGAAAATTGTAATATGTTACGTAAATACTGATAAATCCTTATATCACTATTCATCTCATCTTTTTGTAAACTTCATAACTGTTGATTGTAGTCGAACTTGATCTTTACAATATTTTTTGTTACTGCAGTATATTCCAGGTTCATGGTTTTCCCTTTCCGAACAGTAGCAAAAGAGGATTTTAGATTTCCGATCCTAGGGTGAAAAGGAAGGGAATAGATACCCAATATGATTTCTTATGTGTTCTTAGTTCTATTTCTTTGATTCTTTTAAACATGAATTTAATAAACTAGAATTGAGTGGAAAAGAAGAGAGAAAATTAGTAAATGGGGAGGATCCACTAACCAGAGACTTTCCGAATCCTCTTTATGAAGAGTTTGAACATACCCTATTTAGTGCATTAAACTATTGATGGCTGAAAGAAAGCCAGCTGAACAACTGATCATGATCTGTATGGTCAATCTGAACCTTGACCCCAAAGAAGATTAGTGAAAAATATATCGATCCGTAGATGAGTGAACATGGGAGCGAGATTCAGTCACTTCTCTCTTTAAAGACACGCCGTCACTTTCACGTCATCGTGTGCATCCATTTTGCATGCAACGGTCTTCAATGTTTCAAAGCAAAAAAAAAAAAGGCCCGCCACTTCACCATTCACAGCTCGGACATCAAGACTGGTGGAGCCTAGGCTGTTTGTGCTTTGAATCAGTGACAGCCGTCGGATGCAAAATGTATGCGTGCGATGGAGCTAAAGTGACTACGTGACTTGAAGGAGCAAAATCACTGAATCTTGCTCCGTGAAGATGGACATCAATAATGATGTGGATGCACGTATAAAGCTGTGAATTTATGACTGGTTTTGTGAACAAATATTCCTTTTGGCTCATTGACATGAATAGCAAATGGATCAGCACAAGAGATCGACTTAGAGCATCTCCAGCCGAGCCCCTAAATTGGAGAGCCTCTATATTTCTTTTAGAGGCCAGCCCATAAAAATTTATGGGCTCCCAACTCCAGTGGGGTGACTAAATTTGGAGGGCCTCCATTTCTAGAGTCTTTGAGCCACAATTTGGTGGCCTCACCAAAACAGAGGCTCATATGGAGGCTTGGCTGGAGATGATTTTTCTAGTGGGAGACTAAAACAAGGTATAGAGACCCATTTGAGGGCTCGGCTGGAGATGCTCAATAAATCGAATTCAGAAGATGCAAACAACAACTATGGTAAAACAAGGTTCTGACAACGAAATCAGACATTACGTAAATATTGCAAACCAACATCACCTAGATGGCTAGTCCGACACCTAGCAAGGACAGCATGCCTCATTTCAATAGCTGAAATTCTACGGAATTCAAACTAGCCACGCAAATTTCCTGCAAATGCCCAGGGGTGATCTCAACATACGTGTAGACCGCCAGGATGCTCACCGCCGACATGCAGTGGTCCTCGGGGATCAGGGCCGGGCCGGCATAAATCGAGGCCCTGTGCGAACCCGTGTGAAACTTTAAAGTGGGCCTATCGTAACCATTCTCTCATGGTGGTTTCTCTTTACATTGTGTTCAGTGTTAGTCCGTCTAAGATCCTTCACGCTCATGCAATTACGCCAATACAATCGGGATTCCCATGTTGCAACGATGCAACACCGTCTCACGACTTTGGGATCCGGGTATATTCCTGTCATTGAAAGCATCTAGGCCCCTAATTTAGTATTTTGGTAATCAATGACAACACTTTGTGGACTAACGATTTTATTGAGCATATGAGTTAAGGTTAGTCACATGTATGCGCTATGAGATGCCATGAAGATGGTATTGTAAGAAACAAGAATGCTTCCGCAAAGAAAAGTTGATATGAAGTGGCGAAAGACTCAAGGCAAAGGTATAAGATACGATTTTCTTTTTGCCGGTCAAAGAGGTGATTAGAGAAGTAAATTGACCGGATATGTAGGCTAGATAGCCGTACTATCAAGAGGGATCAATTTACAGTTGCTTGACGAGTTAATAGTGCAACGTTGCTCAAACTCTTGGATTTGCATGCATATAGATGAGAGTTAGTTGCTAACTGCCATATGCTGAAAATATGTATGGCGGACGGTCCGGCCAGGCCAGGCTGGACGGTCCACCTTAATAGAAAAATTTGTGCAGAGCCGGCAAGGTCTCTGGTGGATTCAATGGTCAACGGCGGATGGTCCGACCAGAGGAGGCGGACGGTCCGGTGTTGAGCTAACCTTTGGACAGAGACTCAGTGCTCTCTGGTGGTTTTGAATCTTAACGGCGGACAGTCTGGCCCTAGGGGACGGACGGTCCGCTGGCTAACTTTCGGACTTGTCCGATCGTTGGCTGTTCTGTATAACTTTGAAATGAACGGCGGATGGTCTGCCTCCATGAGGCGGACCATCCGATTTTTGTAAAATGGCCGGGTCTGACACCGGTTGATGTGACACATAGCCGTTGGATCATAACGGCAAACTGTCCAATTCTGTAGGGGCGGACGGTCCGCGAGTTCGCAGAAAACGTGGAATTTGAACATAATGGTTGGATTTGAGGCGTGGGGAGCCTCTCTTGGCTATTCCACTCACTTGCAACGCATATTGAGCTCTCCACTCCATCTTTCTCACTCACATAGCTTGAGATTGCATTTTTGGTGAGAAAGAGAGGCATCTAGTGCTAGCATTCAAGGTTTGAGGTTTGGGGCACTAGGAGTTCTTCAAGCAAGGTTGTTGATTTGTTACTCTTGGAGATTGCCGCCTCCTAGATGGCTTGAAGATTGGTTTTCATTGTGCTCTTCAAGAAGATTGTGAAGAAGCCTTTGATTCATTCTTGTGAAGAGGTTCATGAGCTTGCCTCACTAGAGTGGTGAAAAGTATCTCTAGTGGAAAGAGGTTTGGAGCGGTTTTGATTCCGAGATTGGCTCATACACTAAGTGGATTCTTGGTAGAGGAGCAAATTGGAAGCTTTGAATCCACCTCAACGTGGTTTAGGGGTGACCGGCAAGTCACCGACACCACGGGAAAAATTGCTTGTGTCTTCGGTTATTTCTTTCACTCAATTTCATACAAGCAATTTACTTTGAGCAATTTTTCTCATTGTTATTGATTTATATCTTGTCATCCTAGGTTGCAAACCTTTGACATACACTAGTTTCTCTAGTGATAGAATTTATTTTGTATTGCTAATTAAATTTATCTAGTGTTGTGATTTTAGTTTGAAACCGCCTATTCACCCGTCATGTTGCGCACTAGTATCGGCATGTTAAACTGAGGGACCACATGAGACGATGGAGGGAGTATGAGGCGCTTCTGGGCCGTGAAACCAGTTGAGAGACACTTGTGGGCCGCGGGAGTGGTGACGGATAGCATGCAAGATGTCGGTAGGAAGCAACCGCAGAATCGTAGGACTTAGGGGGTGCCCTTTGCACATTGCACATTGGATTTTTTAATTGCACAGATGGGGCTAATTTGCAAGATGAATCTATTAAGCCTAATTAGTTGATGATTTGACATGTGGTGCTACAATGATGGTTGTTGATGATAGATTAACTTAGCTTAATAGATTCATCTCTCGAATTAGTCCCGCATTTCTGTAATTAGTTTTGCAATTAAGCTAATGTTTAATCCTCTCATCAATTAGCATCCGAACATTCGGTTAACAAGACTAAACTTTAGCTAATGATTCAAACACCCTCTTAATCACCTAGGAGAATAATGAGACTAAACTTCATAGAAAAATATGGGGCCCTTCAAAATTGGGGACCCTGTGCCATCGCACTGGTGGCACAACCACCTGGCCCGGGCTTGTCAGGGATGTCACACTCACCGCCAACACGCATCTTCTAGAATCATGAGCAGCCGATGCACTTAATGAGCTATATAGCTTGGTTAAAAATAATATTGGTAAGCAGGGGTTGGAGCCCAGATTCGCCTCCGCTAAGGGCAAATATATTGCTACACGTTAGCGGTCTCATAGGTCGTCTTATGCAAGTCGACGAAGGATTTTTGATGAGGTGGCGGAGACAGAAGGAGGAGAGAGAACCAGGTGGTTGTTTCGCGAGGTAACCGCCTCATAGGCTAAAATTTAGGACTATGAGGCGACTTCCTCACCATTGTTAGAGTTGTTGTTGCCATGCAACTCACACCATTTCTTTTTTCTATTCATAAATTAAGGATTATGCATTTATTAAGAGACAACATATAAGACAATCCGTTGTATAGATTACCTGTTATATCATCTCGAGATGCGAGATGATGTGACAATGCAGGAGACCGTATATTAGACTACACCAATGTACTTGCCCTAAGCTCGACCCTACCGTTTAGGACAATAAAGTTAGTTTAAATATGAACTAATTTGTTTGTCCTAAATGATGTATATTTAAGGACGGAGGGAAGGGAGTATATATGAAAGAAATGGAGAAATGAGAACATAATTAAACCTATGCTTGAAAAAAGAATTCCCAGAGCAACCAAAAAAAGGCGCTTTTACTACATGCTTCACCTATACTAGAGAGACACACAATTTCTTAATTTTAAATCTTATTTTCTGCACTGAAGGGACCTTATAGATAAAGAAGAATCTGGCATGGATTTTGTTGGCTTTGCTTAAGGAAAAAAATTACGTTGGAAAAGAACACATACTAAAAAATGTGATCCCAAGTTCTAGACAACATATAAACGCTAAAAGCTAGTCATGTTAATTCTCGTATGATACTTCATGAGTATGATTTAGGGTTGACTTGCGATGAGTCATGAAAACTACTTTTATATGTGTCCTACAGAGAAACAGTTAACAACATTAGTAGCGGTCAGTTTGGACTCACCAGAGCTTGCACGGGCGAATGTGGAGATCTTTGTGATGTGAGCGAGGGTGATGGTTGTTGGCAATCAGGATCCTAGAGGCTGTCTGTGGAGGTTGACACCCTGAGACTCTGGCAGACCGAGCCTTTCTCGAGCAGGAGATTTTAGTTCAAAGTTCAGACCATGAACTGATTCGAAGTCATCATGGTCTAGCCATATGTTTGGACCTTGGGAATTTAAAAAGAAAATTTATGTGACTCTTTCACCAGTATTTCTACAAAAACTCCTTAGGTCAAAGAGGGTTAATTTGAATTCAGTACAATTTTAGGGGTCAGAACTAGGTGTGTAGTTGTAAGGAATAATAGGTCTAGCCGTCTAGTTCATGTCACTCAGTGTCTTGCCCAAGATGCATGTTGTTATAGAGCCTTTTTTTACTATGGAAAATCGTCTAAACTCCTCAACTTCAAGTCTCTTATGCTGATCAATTTGCTATGCATAACACCCTTGGTTTTTCAAGAAATCAGTCCAAATCGACAGATTTGCACGATTGCATCCACACCGTCATTGTTGCTTGCATTCATCTCCATCTCTAGTCATCGGTATTTGGTTGAACTTCTTGGGCTAAGCATTCGTATTGACGGAATCTTAGTTACATGTCAATCTAGCTTTCTTTCATCCATAGCTAGTTTAATGCACTTACTATGTTGGAGACAAAATTTCATTTGAATTGAAGATATGAAAATCGTAATATGTGAACTTTTGATTGTAGTCGAACTTGGTCTTAATAATTTTTTTTTGTTTTTGCAACATATTACCAACCCTATTTAGTGCATCAAAATATTGATGGATGAAAGAAAGCCAGATGAACAACTGACCATGATCCGTACAGTCAATCTGAACCTTGAACCCAAAGAAGCATAGCTAAGTATACCGATCCCTAAAGAAGAAGAAGAATGTGAGCGTCGATAATGTTGTGGATGCAACTATACAAATTTGTGAATTTCGACTGATTTTGTGAACAAATATTTCTTTCGACTTATGAACATGAATAGCAAATGGATCAAGCAGGACATTGACAGTAAACTGAATTCAGACGATGCAAATAACTACAGTAAAACAAGGTTCCGACAGCAAAAGCAAACACTAAAGGGAATATTGCAAACCAACATCACCTAGACAGCCGGCTAGACCTACACCTAGCAAGAACAACACGCCTCATTCCAATCGCTAAAATTCTACCGAATTAAAACTAGCCATTTCTAACCTCTGAAAATTTTTGTCGGAATTTTCGGTGGAAAAAGCCACCCAAAGTTTCCTGCAAAATCCCCGGTGCCTCAAGTCTCAACACACGTCTACACGACCGTGATGGACTCGGATCCGTTCATGGCCGGAGCTAGAATCTCCAGTTCTAGAAAGGCACGGACCGCCACCGTGTCGGGGTGCCAGTCGCCATTGACAACCTCCAAGATGCTCACCGCCGACACGCAGTGGTCCTCGGCGATGTCGCGCTCGCCGGCCCTCATCATAACCCTAGCTCTCATCACGAGGAGCTCCGCCCTCGCCCTCGCTAGCTCCCGGTACACCTTGGGGTCGAGCCGCTCCACGTGTCCACCACCGTCACCGGCGACACCTCGCCGCCGGCGAGACGACCCGCCGTCGTCGGTGGTGGTGTACCTCTCCTCGGCGGCGAACACGGTGTCGGTGGCCTCCCGGAGAATCTCGAGCGCCGCGCCGTACGCCGAGTGGCCCACCCCGTAGCGTGCGGCGAGGGGGATCACCGTGCCCGTGACGAACCTCGCTAGCTCCGGCTCCGGCAGCTTCACGGCCATGGCGGAGGACTCGAACTTGAAGAACAGTGACAGGCACGCCGCCACCTTGTGGAAGTCGGTGTTCTCCGCCGCCACCGCGCCATGGCCGGAGGCGATGGTGTCCACGGCGGCGCGGGCGCCGGAGCCGCCGCTGACCTTGCGGGCGAAGAGGCGGAACACGCCGTGCACTGAGACGCAGCCATGGTGGGTGCTCCGGCGAGCGATCCCTAGCCGGAGCAGCATCGCCAGCGCCGCTTGATGCTCTGCGCGACCGCCGGTGATCGTCGACGGTGGCGAGGCGCAGGACAGCCTCATGGTGCGCTTGAACCACCGCTTCTTCCACGACGACGACGACGTCACGGCGCCGGCTCCTGCTGCTGCGGCGTCGACGAGCATCGCCGACGAGACCGGCACCGGCGCGAAGTAGCTGCTGGCCTCCACCACCCTCTCCGCCGCCGCGGCGAGCCTCCCCCTCGCCGCCGGCGACCCCTCCTCCTCCCGTCGGAGAAGAGCGAAGCAGGCGTCGATGAGCTGCACGAGGCCAGGGTTGTCACGCAGCGCGGCGTCGTCCTTCGTCTCCCACACCGGCGACCGGTGCGGCGCGTGGCGCATGGCGCGACGGAGCTCGCCGGGGCCGACGGCGGGGAGCTCGGCGAGCACGCCGCCGACGAGGGCGAGCCCTAGGGTCACGTCACCTACCGTCTCCTGGATGTCCCTGAGGATCGCCGTGTCCTCCACGCCGAACGTTCTCGCGCCCTTCATGAGGCGCATGGCGTTGGACGCGTCGAGGGATCCCAGCGACAGCGTCCTGACGCCATGGACGCCGCCGGCGAGCTTCGTGGTGATGATGATGCGGGTACGCTTGCATCCACGTGGCATGAGCTCAGCGATGGAGCGGCGGTCCCACCAGTCAGTCTCGCTCTCGAGGTTGTCGATGACGAGGAGGTACGGGATGTCACGGGTCAGCTCCTTCTTGATCTTGGCAATGGCGTCGCCCTCGATGTCGTGGAGGCTTCTGGGTGTGGTGGTGATGGTGGATCGGGCTTTGGACTGAAAGAAGGTGGTGTCACCGACGGCGATGCCGAGGTGGTCGGCTAGCTTGAGGAAGCTTTGGCGTAGGTACCTCGCCTCGCCGTGCACCCAGAGGACCTTCTTGTACTGGTGGCAATGGCGGTGCACGAACTCCAACGCCAGCTCCGTCTTCCCGGCGCCGGAACCGCCGGTGATGCAGACGACGCCGTCGAGGAATGCGCCGTTGTTGACGACGTCGAGGTACATGGGTCTCTTCCCGGAGGCCTTGTCGTTGTCGAGGAGAGCACGATGATGAGCAGCGCCGCCACGGAGCATGGCGTCGACGTCGAGGAGCTCCTTCTCGCGGCCGACGAACCCTTCGTTCCATGGGAAGGGGATCTCGAGCTCAGCCTCGGCGCGCCACGTCCTGACAGTGGGGCCCACCGTGCGGCGCCCGAGGCGAGCGCCGACGAGCTCGACCACGTCGAGGACGCGGTCGCGGAGGTCGCCGCCGCGGACCTCCACCGCCGGCTCAGCTCCGGCGAGGCCCTCCACGGCCTGTCTCCACTGCTGCTCCTCACCGTCGTAGGCCATCCATAGCCTCCCACCGTTCTTCTCCCAGAGCTCGCCGCCGCGGCGCTCGACGACGACGTCGGCGCCGGCAGCGAGGTCGCTCCGGCGAACGCCGCCGGCGAAGACCGGGACGAGCGCGCCGCGGTCGAGGAAGTGACAGACCTCCTCGACGGCGTAGGGGTTGGACAGCGAAGCCGGCGTGACGAGCTCGACGCCGACGAGGGCCCTGTCCATGGCGCCCCTCGCCGCGGCGTGCGCCGGCGCGTCGCCGCACTGGCGCCGGTTGGACGCGACGCAGGGGATCCCCAGCATCTCGAGCTCGGCGCGAAGCCATGCAGCGAGACGCCGGGCGTCTCCGCCATGGCCGACGTACACGTCGCACTCTCGCGGCGCCGGCGCACGAGCACGAGCCCTCGCCATGGCCCCCGCCGAGGAGGACGACGAATCCTCCTCGCCGTCGACGGAGAGGAAGGTCCATGGCGTCGTCGTCGACCTCTTCCTCTCCTCCTCCTCCACCCGATCCATGATGCGGATCCCCCTAGAGCTCGACGCCGACGCCATTGCTCCCCTCACTCTCGCTCGAGCGTGTCTTTTGTCACTGGGTAAGCGCGCGCTGGAGATCTGGGGCTAGATTGTGTTGTGGTGAATTGTTTGGTGATCGGAGCGGCGGCGGTGGGGGAGGCTAATATAGGCGAAATCGGGAAGGAGATGATGGGATGGAAGAAGAAGCTTTGATGAAGAGCTTGGATGTCCAGCAGTAGAGACAAAACCACAGGGTGGTTTCCAACTGGAGGCGAAGCAAAGCGGGAAAGGTTTGAACGGAAGGTGCATCGCATGGGAGAATATTTGGCATGGATTTTTTTAATAATTGTTTTTTCGCCACGGATTAATTGCTGGCAAAAAAATACAAAAAAAAAGTAATTGTGTGATTTCTTCCGTAGAGATTTGGTGGTGGGGCCTTGGATGGGATGGGAGAACCGTGAGCCGCTGATCATCGGATGGACGGCTGGAAATTGGCTTTCTCATGTGGGATCAAATCTGGCCGTATTTCCACACTTTTGTTTGTTTGTTCGATGGTGTATATTATATTTTGGAGGCCATTGATGATTTATTTGACGTTTTGATCCCCCACAAGATATGTATAGTATGGAGTTATATGCTCCTTTGGAATGTCATGCATAAATGCATCCCAGCATATTCACAGGCAAATATAGGCAATCACAACGGCTATATTTATAATAAAACAATGCTAAAAAATATTATCAATGCAGACCTAAAAGATTATGAGTATACAAGTATATATCAATGAGATTTCATCCATAAATGCACTCTTATAAATTTTCATGCATAAAAACATTGGTAAATTGCAAAACCATATGCCTCACCATATGTTTTGTGCTCACATAGAACTTTGTTTTTAAAGGTGCAAAGTACAAAAATGGTCAACCAGGAATTTGAACAGCATTTCAAGAACATGCAATAGGGGGGGGGGGGAAATGGAGCATATGCCCATAGCGAAAATCTGTGTGAAGATATGTAAAATCTTAGCAATTTATTACTAGGTGCAAGCATGAGTGAGCTAGGTGTAGAGGGTGTGGTCGATTAGCAACACAACAAAATGCATCAATTCAAGAAGGGTAACGCATTTCATATTTTGTGCAAGCCTCCAAGGGCTTGGCCGAAAAAAATATCTTTGAATATATCCCGAGACAGTTCACAGATTTGGCCATAAGATTTTCCAGATCGATGATAAATAATAAGAGAATCTTCCCTTTGCATATTTCATTACTAGATCAAAACGTTCACGGTCAACAAAAATCACTAGTAGCTATTTGGAACGACATACCTCAAGTCATATGTGTAGATATACTAGAAGCCACCATCGTGTCTTGAATTAATCGAAATAATCGATAAGTTTTATAAAAACCCTTCTCAAAATCAAGGTCCTAGATAATTTGGTCCATAGTCTCCACTCTTCTGAGACCAACCATGCACCCTGTTTAACAACAAAGGAGTTAGCTGCCTACTTTTATACATTTGGATCAAGACCAAAATATTAAAGGCTCAAAACTTCACCAAAACCCAATGCACTACCACTCGGTTATTAAGGGAATACATGTCCATTCATCTTCTTTGCGACTCAAATATTCCTTGTGCGTGTGCCTCCTCTACCCCTGCCATCGCCATCCATCCATCACCGTCATCGGTGCCTTGGCTGCACCACCCCATCACACTATCGCTAGTGGCTCTCAGTCTTGCCGCCACCCCCTACTATCCGCCTCCTAGCCTAATCTGTTGAACGTAGTGCCCCGCCTATCTTCATCTACTATTGCATCACCACCCGTAACTAGTAGCACTTGGCCGCCTTGCCTGCCCAACCATACACTCTGCCTCCCCCATCAAACCGTCCTCCCTAAGATGAGACTCCTCTGACCCATAACCCAGCGAGACCTTTCCACTGGCATGTGTGTCTTCTCTTATACCCGTGGATCTGGGTGTCACGCACTTCGCCGACTACGCAATAATCATGAATAGATTTCTTCATACCAAAATGCTGGATGAAATGAAAACAAGAACGAAAAATGTAAGTAAATGAAAGGAAATAGGGTAGCAATACCTTATATGCGCATGTCTTCCTTGTATAGATCACGCCTTATTAAAGATGGACCAAACCCTAGGTGCACAAAGAACCATCCTACAATTGGAGCCGCCGCCGCCGCTCCATCCTCTCCCTCATATTGCTTCAGCTTCACAAGGGTATGATATATATAGCCGTCTTTAGGGTTCGGCGATAGTTTTTGTTCGGGTGAGGAGAGCATGACCGTCCAACCAGATCCAACGGACGAGCATGCGTTATGTAAGGTGTGCTTGTGGGTGAATCGACCTAGAACATCATATTCATGGCCTGGGCCCAAGTTTTTGGGCCCTTAGCCCATGCGGGAACGTATGGGTACACAGTGGGTTGGCGAATACAGGCTACCTGGGAGGTTTTATGTGCCTTGAAAATAATTGAGTTTTTAATTTTAAATTTAGTTCTTCTTGGACACACAATAATGTGTGCAGAATTGAGCTCATTCTTGCCTAACCACTTTACTTAGTTTGGACTAAGCAATTTCCCATTTCTTCTGGCTACCCAAATAGGCCAAACACTCATTAGGCTCATATATATATATGCATAAGTTGCATTGAGCTATTCTCTATCATAGGCATAAGTTTGACGAATTAGGGATAGGCTGACCAAACTACCTGACTAAAATAGTGTCAATGAAAGCATCATGAGCCCCATCACCTCACGTATAGACGATGATCGGAAGAAGAACCATGTGTGCAAATGTTGGCTATGTCACTATGGTACGGTACACACAACATTGAACAAGAATTGTTGTCTGATTTCAGCTGACTCTCCAACATTTTACACCAAAAGGAACACGATTCTCCAAGCGACAAGATCGGAGCGGGAACAATTGTCTTTTTTAGGGAAGAGCGGGAAGAATTGTCAGCCCCAGTATACTTTGCAAGGTCCAAAAACTAGCAACCAAACATGGCCATGGCCCACATGCAGTGCGGCTGGTCGGCTGTCTTAGCCCGTGTGAGTGAGTGTTTGGCCTGCATGGGAATGTAGGGCACCAAGGAAGGGGCCGCGGCTTCCTACCCATCAACTAGAGGATGGTTAAGGGTTCCATCGTCAAAGCCCACATTGGCCCAACTAGCTCACCTACGACACACGTTCAACATTTCCGCAAAACGCACGCAACATTCCTCCACAACAAATTCAACTATTATCTTGATCAGATTCAACATTCTACATTCACAATAGTTGAAACAGCAAAACGAAATGTTGAAAAGGCGAATAAGAAATGTTGATACCACGGATATAAAATGTTGCAACAGCGAGGACAAAATGTTGAATGGAAACATGGGTGCTTCACTGCTTCTTCTCCGGCGAGCATCAACATGAGTGCAGGAAGCATGTGTCGGCGTGGGGCATAGGTGGTGGTGCCATGGAGGTCTGGTCATGGCAGCTCATGACATCGACAAGTTGCGACAGAGGCGGTGCAGAACAGTGATGCCCAGGAAGTAGACTAGCAGGCGTCACCGTGGGCGGGTGCAGAGCAGGGCAACAGGCTGCGGCGCACTAGCACGGGAGGCGCAAACCAACGGCAATAGGAGGCCACGCCGGCAGCGTCAAGAAGTGGTGTCCTGCGCGGAGCAGCGGTGACACTATCATGGCAACAGGTAGTGGCGCCAATGGCGGGAGGCGGCGGCGCGGGCCACAGGAACACGGCGGCAGGGTGGATTGGGAGAGGGGCGGAGGAGACAACACTAGGGTTGCTGGTGAATGTAATGTTTGTGGTTACTTGCATGAATCTCAAACAGGTAATGTAGACTTTTCGCCCTAGAAAAGACTTGGGTTCATCGGCGCCTCTTTGAAGCTGGAGCTGGTTCAACCAACAACCATAAACCAACAAGAAAGGGATCAGTGCCAACACGTATTGTGTCTTCTCCGGTAGTCTGGTTCCACTTCTTGCATTTCTTCATCTCGCCAAATCGACGACCGATCGAGCGAGCAGCAATGGCGCCGGCGCTGCCTCCGTCACGCCACCCCTGGATCTCCACGGTGAGAAACGTGAAAACGGTGGACATCTATGACGTAGTGGTTCTTTACCGCATTCCAGGTACAACTTTGCTTAATTAGTTTTCGGTTTGCCAGTGTGTTGAGTAATATTTCACCTGATAAAATCATGATGAGATCGAGTATGGAGTATGGAGAATGGACCATGGCAACGATGGTGAGTTTCTGGAAGTGAATGTGTCACAATGTGTAAAACAAAATGAGTTATATACTACTACTACACCCCTATTTTGAAACAGGGGTAGATCTGCATTGCTTTAGACAATGCACAGAAATTTCCTTGTACATTTCGTAGCTATGATTTGTCAGTTGTTGTTATCCTAACTTAACTGGTGGTGGATCGATATGTGGATAAACAAGCTAAAAGGTCCTAGCCGTTGATGAGAACGAAACAATAATTGTTTGCTATGGGCAAACTGAGTGCTCAATTTGCCAATGCCATTTTCATATCTGTGTGTTTCTTCCTATCTCTACCGGAAGGTGGTTAAGGGATCCATATTTAAATCCCACTAAGGCCCAACTCAGCTTTGGAGAGTAAAAACAACCCAAAATATTCAATAATTTTGTAACACTGACTCAACATTTCGTAGCACAAAGTCAACATTTATATTGCACAGTTTCAACATTTTTGGTTCGGAAGTGTTCAATTTGTTGAAGCTACATAGATAGATAGTGGCAATAGGTGATATGGAATGTTGATTATGGAGAATAGAATTGTTGAACATGGAATCAAAGAGCTCTTCTTCTCATGTGAGTTGGGTTTCTTCTCTGGTGAGGTTTGAATCACGATGGAGCTGTGGGCGCAGGTGGCGGTGGCCACGACAGTGGTAGAGGAGCGAGCAGGCGGCTGGCGGGCCACGAGGGTGGCCATGGCGGTGTGGGCCAACGGTGCAAGGAGGCAGCCACGGGGCGCGCACGAACGATGTGTAGGAGCACGGTGAGGGAGAAGGCAAGGGAGAGGAGTGAATTAGGGTTGGGGTAGGATCCAACGATGGGAAGGTTTTGCACTAATCTCAAACACTAGAAGGTGGGAAAGCTAGGCTTTCAGGAAGATAGATAGGAAACCCCGAGATGATGCCTCAAAGCGTTGGGGGCTCCTATCTATCTGCTGAAAGTTGGTTAAGCGATCCATCTTTAAAGCCCACTAAGGCCTAACTCAGCTTACTTTGGCTTTGGATAAGTAAAAACAACCCAAAACATGCAACAATTTGGTAACACCAATTCAACATGTTCTTAGCGCATAAGCAACACTTCAGTTGCGCAGAATCAACATTTGACATTCGAAAATGTTGGATTTGTTGAAGATGCGTAGAACAATTGTTGAAATGTGGAATACGGAATACTGCATCAGGAGAATCAAAGAGATCTTCTCAGGCGAGGTCTGGGTGAACTGTGGGTGCGAGAGGCGGTGGCTATGGCGACACGCGGCGGAGCAGAGGTGTGGCGATGGTGGGCGGCGGTGGAGGCCATGGTGGCGCATGAGCCACGGGGGCACACACGTGCGGGTGGTAGGTCGTGGCAGGGCAGATGCGGCGAGCTGGCATCTCAGGGGCGCTGCGACGGTGGCAACTTGGGCCACGATGGCGTTCACGGGCGGTGGTAGGGGGCGGCGCGCGGTAGAAGGGGAGGGCTGAGGCATGGAAGAGAAGGTGTGATTAGGGTTGGGGTGGGATCCAACAGTAGAGAGGGTTTGCACTAATCTCAAACATTGAAAGGTACGGAAGCTAAGTTCTTCCAGAAGATAGATAGGAAATCTGCAAGGAAAAAATGTATTTTTCATCTCTCAAGTATTGTAAGAGTGTGACTTTCATCCTTTATGTTTTAATTGATGCAAATCAACCCTTTAACTAATTAAACCGGTGCACTAATCATCCTTGTCTTGTATATGAATGATTTAAGCTAGCGGTTTAGACGGAACGTAGACATCGGGTCAAATAAATGTAGAGTAATTTCTAAAAAAATAGGATTAACATAAATGCTTTTCTTTTCCTTTTCATAATAAAATGAGTAAATGAATCAATAATTATTAACTAAGTTGAGACAAATTTCATAAACAATAATGTTTGTGGCTTGTAACAAGGACAAAATAAAGATGAATGAGACACATAGATGTCAAAAAGAAATATGTGGTGTTTATGTTTAACAATTATATGGTAGTATGGATTGTTACTATACATGTGAGATGGTTAGAGTGCTTAAACGGTGGGCACTAAATTGTTAGTAAATCGAGGTTGGGGTGATTAGTGCACCAGTTTTGTTACTTAAGGGGTTGATTTGTACCACTTTAAAACACTAGGGATGACACACTTCCATAATACTTGAAGGATGAAAAATACACTTTTCCAATCCGCAAAGCACTGCTATTGCATGCAGTGGCGGAGCCCGGATTGAAGACAAGGAGGGGCCAATGCTACAGTAATTACAGCAATGCCAGTAGCCTTGGCTCAACACATACTCAGTATTCACACACAACTTCAATTAATCATGCCCTTGACTAAATATTTCAGAATTAAGGTATGTTTATTAGATGAGTTTAAATACTTGGAGGAATAAACTTGTTGGATGGCTCAAATACTACTACTCCTTCACTTATGCAGCATATTTTTTTTTTAAATCAAACATAAGATTAGAGTATGACAAGCATGGACTTCATTGAGAAGGGGGGGCCATGGCCCACCTTGGCCAACACATGGCTCAGCCAGTGGTTGCATGGCCGGCCCAACACAACAAACACAAGGCCCAAGACTGAGAAAATCAACGAAAACCAGAAGAACACATATTGGATCACTGAGCCACTAGTGTCTAACCCGTCTTGGGCTAGGAATTAGCTAGGAGAGGGCTAATCAAAGAAGTGTTTTTGTTACACAGGAATTGGTTTTAAAGTGCAATAGCACTACTGTGTGAGTTAGAGAAAGGCCGGGCCGGGGCGGTCAGGAAAGAGAAATTTTTTTTTTTGCAAGGTCCAAAAGCAGCAACCAAAAAGCATGCTCCTCCCCCACCCACGAATCAAAAAAGAATTGGAAAAATTGGGCACAGGCCCACCCCCACAGCATATACAAAAAAAGCCGCCCCCCCCCCCCCCACCAAGCCCAAAGGCCGACAGCCCATTTTGAGTTTCCATACTGTTCGCCCACCAGCCCAGTCCTCTGCAGACGCGTGGTCCAATCACGACTCGATGGTCACCGAGGTTCCACCCACCGGCCGCCATGCATGAGGTGAGGCTCTCTCTGATTTTTCAGAGTTCCGTTCTTGTGTCCGGCAGTCCTGCATGTAATAACAACACTCTTGTCGAAGGCATACATTCAGAATAAAAAGTAAACGTTGATGCGCTTATACCGTTTTGTGCTGGTTCTTGATTGCTTCTAATGGCGATGCTTATGGATTTGCAGTTTTTTTTTTTCTGTATATGCACAGTGATCCAAATTTCCGTGTGATGCAAACTCCTTGGTTCAAATGGAATCGGAGGAACCACTCGTATTCTGGACATCGTGGATTCGTGGCACAGCAAGAATACTTCTACTGGTCGGCTCGTTCTGGGGACTGACATAGCTAGCTAGCCTTGTTCTGGCGCTTTGTACAGGGATTATTCCCGCACAGGGCTGAGGTTGATGCTGGCCAAAACTAGAAAAAATGGTACATACCAGTCCTCCTTCCGGACACTTCCGACCTTTGAGTATCCACGTGGTGCATGGCTTTTATTTAAAAATGGTGGCCTAGCTTTTAGTTAAGGTCTTAAGGATAATCACCATGTGATGCATGGCTGATTAATTTAAGATTTAGTTTGTGCGTCCAGGTGATGATCCACCCAATCGTTGAGTGTCGGTCAGTGCAACGAGATCGTCATGGGAATTAATTCGCCATGCATGATCGTTAGAGATAATATACCCAATGTCTGCACCATTTGGGTTAGAGCAGGGCTAATAAGGTCGCTAGCAAGCGGGCGTCTCACGTTCCATCTCACTCGGGCTGATGAGTTGTGTAGTGGCGGGCCCCAGTAATCATCAATGTTTTTCACGCTGCAGCACAACGTGAGCCAGTAGAAATCCGCATGCAGCTCTTGCGCCTGTCTAAGCTAGCGAGTCACGAGTCGTTCACTTTCTTCTCTCTTCTCTTCTCTCTCCACTAGCGCTGCTTTTGTCTGACGTGTCCAGCGAATCGCCCGCTGAGCAAGGCTTATTATATGCTCTTATGTATATGGTATGATTTGTTTGCGAAAAAGGTGGTTCGGTATAATAGGACATAGCAGATTAGCAGGGGCCAGGGGCCTTTACCTAATAACTAGCTTATCAATCCGTGCAGCCCCGCACGGGCTAACTAGAGTTCATAGAAAAGTAACACTTACATATAATAATTACAATTATTTATCTCACATCACACTCTCTATCATCTATTAAATATTCTAACACAATACTCTAATAGATACATATTTTTCATTATCTACTTCTAGTTGTAATAGGCTTATTTAGTACTCTCTCCGTCCCAAATTGTAAGTCGTTTGACCTTTTTGACCCCAACTATGACCATTCGTCTTATTCAAAAAATTTGTGCAAATATAGTCAAATTTAAGTCATTCTTGAAATTATTTTATTACTAAAGCTAGCCATAACAAAAAATATGATATTTTGCAAAAAAAATTTGAATAAGACGAGGGGTCAAAGTTGGGATAAAAAAAGTCAGACGACTTACAATTTGAGACGGATAGAGTATCATTTTTTTAGTTTGCATTGCACCTCCATATGTGCTTAATATGTATTTAATTGAACCTTTTTTGAACTATGTAACAAAATGAAAATTGGTATTCCTGTCTCTCCTCACACATGTTTATTTTAGCCTATTTTTTAATGGTAGAGGTGGGTATTTTTTTTACCAAAGTAGGGGTAAACCCCAACCTATTTTTCATAATTTTTTATTCCAAACCCAATTAATTTGCTTTTTTTTTTACCAAAGTAGGGGAAACCCAACCTATTTTTTTCATAATTTTTATTCCAAACCCAATGCTAGATGCTAGTGCTCTAACCACTAGAATGGAGGCCCTTTCACTAGAAAAGATAAACAGATTCAATGGCTACTATAGTTAGCTTTGTCGGATTGATGACTAGATGATTATAATTTTTGTGAGAATTTCTCTAAACTTTTAGGTATCCCCCTGTTAGGATTCTAGATGGCTTCACGTGGAGTCTTCAAAAGGAGCATCCAATTACAAATAGTAAGATAGAGGAAACAGTAACCACAGATAAGATGTTGGGAGAGAAGGGGGATTGCAAGAAAAGGGAGTTCTTTGAATTTGAAGTAGTAGTTTCGGCAAAGAAGTTGCTTGTCCAATTCTATACCAAAAAGTAGCACCAGATTCAATTCCCGAAAATCGGAAATCAGTTCCTGGATCACTCAAGAAGGGCCCGTCGCTTCTTTAGTTTCGAGTAATCAAAAAAGAAAATGAGATCTTTAAGGCATTACACTCTCTTCCTCTTTAGAGGGGTTACAGGGCTATGCTCTCCGATCTGGTATAGGTTCCTGGCAACAACATTTCTAGATGGCTGGCCAAAACTTCATGATGCCCAGATAACGAGAGGCCCGTAGATCTAAAAGGATCCTCCATAGGCCTGACCGGAAAGTATGTTTGTCCACGAAAAAAAAATTCGTTCATGAGACCTCGAATTCCCACGTTCCAGCCTGCATTATGCCAGCTGGTCCCACCCCCTCTTGAGTCACCCTTATCTAAAAAAAAAGGACGGAGTCTATCTAGATCATAGGATCACTGTATTCTTGAAGATAAGTTTTGTACTCGATTAATTTCTCAGTCCCTCTAGTCGGGTGGGCGCCGGCCGGCCGGATCCCCCTAAAAACCGTACGTGCGGGTCTCCCCGCATGCGGCTCACGCCATCTGAGGTGGCCCAGCCCAGCATTCATTCGCAAATCCTGTAGTGAAATTTAGACTGCTCGACCAGCAAGAGGATGCGCGTTAGCGCAACGGCTTTCGCGCTAGTTGCTCAATCCCTTGCTTGTTCGGAAGCTAATTCGCGTGTAGGAGTGGATGTGCGTAAAATACTAGTCACCTTCAGCCATTTGTATAAAATTATTGTTGCAAATAGTGGTTATTAGTCTTGCCCGACCATAATTTCGTGCAGTGAATCCTCTCCATCGAATTCCCCATCAAAACAAGACATTACTTGAAACCACCTTTTTTTTTCCCTTTGAGCCAGTACCCGACAGGAAAATATGGTTAAACTGCCAGGAACAAGTTTCCTATCAGTCCACCCCTGACAGGAATACATCGATAGAGAAATTAATATTGCATGTCGGTTTATCCTCAGAATTTATTTCCCTCATGGGATTTCTGGCTCTCAAGAAAAATATGGGCTGTCAGGTCAAGCAAAATGTCAATATTTATTTTCCTGTAGTCTGTCCGACAAGAAAATTTGAGATTCTACCGACAAGAAATTGCCATGATTTCCTGTCAGTCCAATTACAGGAAAAGATGCAATCAAACCGCTAGAAATATGTTTTCATTCCTGTAGCCCATTGACAGAAAATTTACAAATATTCCAATAGGAAATAGTTCAAGCCGACAGGTTTTTTCTAATCACACTCAATGATCCATTTCAAGCAGTAATATAGCATTTGGTGTAACAGAATTCCAAGCAGCATTCAAGCTCAAAGATATCGATATTATATAGTTCACATCATTAGCATATAGGTTCAACCATATCACAAAGCATTAAACCAAATATAAGCATCTATGTCCTGGCCATCCATGTCCTCGCCATCAAGTCCACCCATGTTTCAAGTTCCATGCATATGAAAGGATGTGTACAGAAAAATAGCAGGAAGTCATAAGTTGCATACATCTGAAAGGATGTGTACAGAAAAATAGAAGCCACAAGTTGCATGAATGTAACATGCTTGAGATTGGAAAAACTTTGAATTAAATGCTACTAAACAGATTATAGTTAATGACAAAAGCTACCTGGCACTAACTGTTACTTTTATAGTGCAATATCTTTCACTTGCATTAACTTTTGTCTCAGCGGCCATATCATTGTAATTTTCTAACTCTTCGCTTTTTTATATAAAGCAATTCATATCGTCTTTGGCAGGACATTCTCAAGAGAAAGTACTTGAAAAAAAACACCCTGTCACAAGTGGAGAAAAAGCTGGATGACTCACAATTCTGGTTCGGTCTGATGGAAGTGAAAGATCAGATCCTGGCAAGGGGTAGTTTTGTTATCTCTTTTGAGAAGATATTTGGATGGGAGATGGATCTCTCATATCAAAATACCCGTCTTTGTACTATATTACCAATGGAAAGCTAGAATGCTGTTGAGGTCGAAGTGTTAAGTGCTACCCTTTGAACATTTCTTTCAGACGTGCGATATTAGGGAGAAATGGCCTGATCTGGTAGGACAGGTAGTAATAATGTTTTCAATTGACAACTGACACGAGGATGTGTGTCTTGTGTGGTCATTAAACAAAAGAGTCTTTACTTCGGTTAAGTCCATGTACACCGACATAATGAGAATTGAGAACTGAAGGGGTTCCTTCGAATTGCATCTCCTGGAAGTTAATAAAGCTCCCGATTAAGGTCAAGGTGTTCTTGTGGTACCTAAGGAAAGGCGTCATCTTAACTAATGATAATCAGAAGCAACACCTTGTTTACCCCTCCCACCTTCATTTCACCAGAGAGCTCTTTTACGATGCCTTAGCCTATACTACTATTAGAAAAGGACGTACTAGTATAAAGAAATCGAACTGTTAAGATTAATTGTGTATGCTACCAAGACCTACACCTATGATATGTGTAGTATGTTGGAGTAGTATAGATTGTACAAGGACATTGTCGTCAATCCAACCGAAATGTGGCTGAATGCTGGCAGCGCCATGGACGAGCTTCGCAGGGCTACTGTTCACTGTTGTTCTCAATAGATGCGTAGATACCACATATTAAACGCTCGAAGATCCACAAACGAATTCCTAGCGGTCTCCTCTCCCAGTTCCGTGCCTTAATAGTACCTTAGCACCAGCAAGAGAGGGCACTGGATGACCGGGGCGCTGGCCGATGGCGGTGCATGAAAAAACCCTTCAAGTAACTATTAAATAAAACCCTAAATTATGTGTCTGATAAATTTTCACATAACCCTCTAAAAGTATCCCACATGCAGATGTAAAGTCCAAACTCCACCATTTGGCCTGTTTAACCCTAACCTTTGACCTACTCGTGAGGGAATTGATAATCAACAATAATTACTATATTAACCTTACTAGTAGATGGTTAGATTTTTCTCTATAATATATACTACTGAATAGTAGTATAATTTATCATAAAAGCTTTTCTCTAAAACTTAGAAACATTATCCTGGTCGGTCCAGCCGCCTTGTGCTGTGCACTTTGGTTAATAAGGAATTATATCATTTTCAATCAATGTATAACTAAGGACGTATTGGATCAAGAGTTGGTCGCAACTATCTAAAAGGGGAGAGGAAAGCAAAGGACTGCCACCGTTTGCAGGTCACCAAAGTGGAGATCTTCAAGGGCTTTGGTTGAATACTTGAATTCCAGGAACCGAATTGAATACTAATTAAGCATTTTAAACGTGTGTTATTTTTCTTTAGGCTTTGGCAGTCTGAGCACTGCATGTTTTGTATTGGCTATAGGTTTTCAAACTATGAAGAGCTGAGGCCGGAATTCTATGCTTTATGTATATAATATATCAAGTGATTTTTTTTTCTTTCTCAGATAGAAACAGCTTTTCGGGAGATTGCTCACCATGCTAGCTCCGTCAGTACACAGCCAGGACAAGGACAACCAACCAATAAATAGAGGTACATGTCCAGGGCAAACAAAGACAGAAGCTGCAAGCCACCATGATGGGAATGCGAGGCCGACAGAGCCTCACAGCGGCCGCCACAACTGCCATCTTCTTCCTCTCGAGCATGTCCAAGCCGGGGGCTGCGACGACCGCCATCGAGCATACCTTCGTTGTAAGCATGAGAGGCTTTGCTCTCGAATGGTTCCACCTTTCATCTTTTTCTGAATTGTTTCGTTGTAAGAACCGATCAGTACTGCATTTCCATCTCTGGAGTGACAACGTACCTATATATACAGGTGAGCCAGGTGAACATGACACGCTTGTGCAACGAGACGTTGGTGACCGTGGTGAATGGACAGTTTCCCGGGCCGATGGTAGAGGTCACAGAGGGAGACTCGGTGGCCGTTCATGTCGTCAACAAGTCACCCTACAACCTAACAATCCATTGGTAACCGAATTATATACCGGAGTCGATTACTCAATTCATTCCTTTATTTAGAGGAAATTAACAAAAAGAAACTGGTACAATAATACCGCAAATAACACGATTCAGTTGGTATTGTTCATCTTTCTTCTGTTAGTGAAACTATGCGTATTTCCATCATGTTCCTGAGAAGAGAAGAATGAAACTGGTTTTATTTTATTAGCCATATGCAGGTGTCTACACATAGAAACACTCATTTCTGTCTTTTTGGTTCCTTAGGCATGGAGTGATTAGAGGCTCAATTGCTGGGCGGACGGGGTGCCGATGATCACGCAGTGCCCCATCCGGCCAGGTCACAACTTCACCTACAGGTTCAACATCACCGGGCAGCAAGGCACCCTGTGGTGGCATGCTCACGTTGCCTCCCTCCGGGCAAGTGTCCACGGCGCCTTGATCATACGGCCAAGACAAGGGGCCACCTCGTATCCATTTCCAAAACACCATAGGGAGATCCCGATCATTATAGGTACATGAATTATTTCTAGACTACCAACCGATGCTCCGGCACGTGCTAATCAAATTTAATATAAAAATATCAGAATTAGGAAAAAGTGTAGATTACCCCTTAGTCTCTTGTAGAAGTGTAAATTATCCCTCTTAACCTCTTAAGCAGTGTATATCTATATATACCTACTCCTAAAGCACGTAAGGTTTCTGCCCACTTTTTTTCGTCCGTACACGAGCTTCCGTGTCGACCCTGCCAACCTCCGTTCACCCTCGACCTCTTGTCCGCCTCAAATTTGTTCCCCCCTCACGAGTACACCTCCACTGCGGGATTCAACAGGAAGCATGGAGGCGAAGGAACAGTTGAATTTGAATCGAATCCAAACAAAATATATAGAAATCGAGCTATTGTAAAAAAAATATGGCGATATACGTAGACAAGATGCAAACCGAACAAACCGAGCCCATCAATGAACACAGAGAAACAGACAGAAACACAGGAAGTCGATTGAAATGAAGGCAACACAAATTGATACGAATGCAGAAGAATCAACAATTAACAAATCATTGTCCAACAAAAAAAAATCATTGTCGCCATGATTAGCAGATGCACAAATCAACAAAAGAATAGTTGCCGCCGTGAGGAATGCATGCACAAATCATTGCCGTCGTGCGCAATGCATGCCTTCAAGTGGATCTCGTCGCTGCGGCCGAGCTGCTCGGTGGTGCTTGGGGCAACGAGCTCGAGCCCATGTGGGTGACGTCGACCGCGCGCACGCCAAGCTCGGCACTACCTTGCCACCGGCAATCGGCATTGATGCTGAGTATGCCCGCACGGAGGCATGTCCATGCGGGCTCGGAGGAGGAGCTTCCCGTTGACAGGACGGGATTAGAGTGAGAGGGGGGCGGCGCCGTGGGGAATTTGGGAGAGAGAAGTGAGGGAGGCTAGGGTCGATTAGGGTTGGGTGGGGTTAGATTGGGCCATCTTCGGCTGTTTTTGGGCCTTCACGTGTAATTCGATCTGTTTGGTCACTTTGGTTAACCAACCCTCAAAACAGAATAACTGAGATTATTTTTGTTATTAGAAACCTAAGACCAAATTATGATCGAAAACTTTGGTTTCGGTCACTCCTTTTTGGCCCCGATTAATTTGGTTCAGTTTTTCAGTCTCGATTATTTATGTCCACCCCAATGTTTGCTAAAGCTAAGCTAAGTTGGTGGTGGCTACGAGTGGGGGAGGTGAGCGTGAAGGGTGAGTCCGGGTTATTTATACTTGGTTGGATTACTGCGCCAGCTTCATGCTAGAGAGGCCTAGAGTTATAGAAGGGCAATGGCATGGAGGATAGATGTAAGAGAAATAAAGGGAAGTAATACATATTAAGTTTGAAAAGCAAAAAGAAATAGCTAACCCAATAAGTCGAGTGATAACGGCCTACGCTTAGGCAAGGGTTGCAATCACGCTTCTTAAAAATGAGATTTTAAGAAAATAACTTTTATCATTTGTGACAACGCACGGGTATGTTGGCCTAGTTTAATCTTAAACTCTCTAAATCATGGAGATACCCCCTTATGACCAATAAATTTTGATTAATTCTGCTATGTAATCACTAGATAAATTTGTTGGCTAGATAATTAAACTAACTTCTTTGTGATACTTGCCTCCCTCTTTTGATAATGACATGCTGAATATGTACATAATATAATCACTTCTTGTTATGCACAAAATCAAATAAATTCCTTCCTTTCCATATTGCAACTAATCATGTCCATGGAGGATTAGATATCCTATGTTTTTGTCATGCCTGACGAATGTGTAATGCTTCACCTACTGGCTTATTCTAATGTACTTATGATGAAGAAACTTTAGGCTTATTGGACTTTTTTGTTGCTTGACAATTGCGTCTTATTACTGAGCTTACAATAGGCAACATGTCCGTGATATCTGCATCCGACATTAATTACCATATGGCCTAGCAGGGGTAATCTCTGTGGTTGCATTGCAAGAGAAAAAAAAACTAGCATTAAGGCTTAGCAGAGGGTAATTTCCATGGTTTAGAGAGTTTTGGGGTTTAAAGGTAAGCTTTGCTGGGGGGGGGGGCGCTAATATACACTTAAGTCATAGTTTAATAGGGCAATCTACACTTTTTTCCTTAGAATTAGTATAAAAATAAGACTTATAGCTAATAATCATAATTTTTTTATCTCATGCTCTCTTTCGTCTATTGAATATCCTTATGACCTTGTCTAAAACCTATCCCCAACTTGGGCATGAGGGAATCTACAATCTACAAATAAAAAAATAATTACAAAGTTGTCAAACTTGTTAAACCTATAGTATCTCAGGAAATTTTCTTTATCCCAGTCCGTAATAATTAGTAAAAGTTATAAATTTCCAAATTAAATCTAAGTTCTGATTCAGAATAGAAAGGTGGCAAAATCATCTATACATTGCCACTTAACTCGAGCCGGAATGGATATAATGTATGCGTCGGTTTGTAACAAGCTGTAAAAACGCTTTGTTCAGATGAGGCGCTTGTACGAGCTAGCAAGGATACTTGTTATCTGTGCCAGATATAACAACGAGTTAGCATGGATTGTTTCTCACATATGTAATCTAGTTTCAGCTCATCAAAAAAATGTATTATAAACTCAGATATGTAGAGTTCCGACTGAACTTTCTGCTTCTGTTGTGATCTTGACAATTGTAGGGGAGTGGTGGGAGACGGATCTCGTCCAGATGGCCGGGAACATGACAGACGGTTACTTTGGTTTCAATCCCGTCGCAGCTACACTAAACGGCAAGCTTGGAGATCTCTACAACTGCTCTGGTAATACCATCAATTCCTGAATGTAATGCCAGATATATAAAAAAAATGTTCTCTCCCCTTTTTATTTCTTGCTAAATAGCGTGCGTGCATTCTTCGTTCCAACCTTGAAAGGGGCCATGGAAGAAGGCTACGTGCTGGAAGTGGAGCCTGGCAAGACCTACCTGCTACGGTTCATCAACGCCGTGCTTACATCCGAGCACTACCTCAAGATCGCCGGACACAAGCTCACCGTGGTCGCCGCCGACGCAAACTATGTCAACCCCTACACGACGGACACCGTCGCGATCGCGCCAGGCCAGACCTTGGATGCCCTACTGGTCGCCGACGCGCCTCCTCGGAGGTCGTACTACATGGTCTCCATGGGCAGCCAGCCGACAATAGCAAACCCTCCACCCCCGGTAATTGTCACGAGAGGGACAGTGCAGTACAGGAGCAGCAGCAGCGATGACCATGAGCCGGCCGGCAATGGTGTGCCATTGCCATCTATGGTGCCTGACATGCCGGACCTACACGACACGGCGACCTCGTTCTACTTCCATGGCAACCTGACCAGCCTACACAAATCTCGTGTGCCGACACGTGTCGACGAGCATCTACTCATCGTGCTCTCAGCTGGCTCTATCTGCCGGCGAGGCCATCGGTCGTGCAAGAGAAGTGGGGACATGGAGTCCAACGTCCTGGTGACCATGAACATCTCCTTCGAGCTCCCTGCTGCTGCGGCGGCAGCGGTGACGCCATTGCTGGAATCACACTACTACCACCGCAATGAGCCGGTATATGTTACGCTGCCGGACAGGCCACAAAGGGCGTTCAACTTCACGGACCATGCCTTGATCCCGTTTGGGCCCAAGGAGGCGGCGCTGGAGCCGACGGGGAAGGCGACGACGGCGCGGCGGTTCCGGCATGGCATGGCATGGCATGGCTGTGGAGGTGGTGTTCCAGAACACGGCCGTTTTGCAGAGTGACTACAACCCCATGCACCTACACGGGCACGACATGTTCGTGGTCGCCCAGGGACGTGGCAACTATGACGCGGCGAGAGATGTGGCACGGTACAACTTAGTGATCCACATTTGAGGAACACTGTTCTTGTCCCCAGTCTTGGGTGGACTGCCGTCCGGTTCGTCACTGATAATCCAGGTTCGTCACTCAATTTGTTTCACTCTACAAATTCAGTCGGAACATGAAACCTCCTATTCTTTCAATTTAGGGATCAGCGCAACATGAAACTCCTTAATGAATAGTGGTGAATAGATAAATACAAAAATAAATCCTAGCTACTGTTATGAGTAGAAAAAATTATCTTTCCTTTTAGAAACAAAGATGTAGACGCTAACAAACTCTCAAACATTCAAATCTTCAGAGGAAGATGGATCTTATCGGGTATATCATAAGTCATGTTGATCCCAAATAACTGTAATGGTTTTCACTTTATACTTTTCTATACTGTATAGTATTAGTATGGTAGCCATGTGGTACACAATCAGATCTAATGATGATTTTTGGGTATGTTATGCAGGAGTGTGGTACGTGCACTGCCACTATGAGTACCATATTACAATTGGCATGGCGGCGGTGTTCATCGTAGAGGATGGGCCAACAGTTAACTCAACCCTTCCCCCGCCGCCTGCTGACCTTCCAAAATGCAATAATGGAAGACATTAGTTCTATTGGGGGGAACTGATAGTTTGTTCGTCAACATATATATAGCAAAACCCAATAAAATCTAGAAAGATGTGTTCCACTCACTAGCCAACGAAAAAAAATCAGCTAGCACATCATGTTTTATAAACTAATGGACGACATTACCAACCGCGAGCACATAAATGCGCTTCCATTTTATCTTCACCTCCTCTCTGTGCTTCGTGGACTGGGTTAGAGTGGTGCTTCCAGTATAAGATGTGCACTTTGATTCATGATGAAAATCCTTAGAGCAACTCCAACAGGCTCTTTAAACTCTTTGGAATAGATAAAAAAATAAAAAAGGCAGTAATTTCACGATCCAACAGCTTTGCTATCTTCATCGTCTTTGCATCCCGCTCGGCATCGCGGCTTTTGCGCTAGGCAATTTTGCCGACTGGCGCAGCTCGGCATTCGTGTCTCGCGGCCTTCTCGCACTTCCTGCCCGCCCGGCCTCGTGCCCATATCCCTAGCGCGGTCGTGCCGTCGCCGTGGACCTCGCCTCCACCTTCCCCACAGCGCGCCGCTGGAGCTCCTGCGGCGATGTCGACCGGCCAGAGGGATGCATCTCTTCCCGGCGGAGCTTGCTATGGTGATGGATTTGTCCGCCAGACAGGGATGCGGCGTGTCGGCGCTCTGCTCGGCGGCGACGGCTCGTCGGTCTTCCACGGGCAGCGCTCCTCCGGCGACATAGCCCAGGTGCTGCTTGGCTTGGACAACCACTTCAGCTTGCTCCAGTGAGCAATGGCGCTCCTCCGGCGCAAATCGAAGACGTCGTCGGCTTGCTCCAGTGAGAGATGGCTGCGGCGAATCGAGCAACAGGACAGCAAAGGGGCCGCCCCGTGCTCGCAGCACGGCCGCTTCCCTGTCGCATTGCGCCTCCCGCGTGGTCTACTGTGGGGGAGCAGCAGCGGCCCCGGCCGTAGCTTATCTGCAATGGCCGGAGGCGACGAGAAGGGCTAGCTCAGGGATTTCTTCAAGTACATGGAGCGGTTGCGCAACTACGAGCTCTCAGGTCGTCGGGCGTATCCTCCGCGTCCTCCATCGGCTTGGCGACCCCAAATTCACTTCCCGGCGAGGCCCCCAATCCGTTCATCTCTCGTTGACTAACACAAGAACCTTTCGGCTTCAGGGAATGCAAGTTCAAAGACTGCTCATCTCTTGTTGACATCACCGTGCTCGGGGAGGAGCATCAGCTCGGCCGTGGCGCCCAGGAAGAAGGAAGCAGCTGGCGTCCATTTGGAGAAGCTGTTGGAACTCATCACCATTTTGCTACCTATTTTATTTTACATAGTAGCTAAATTATGATTTTAGCTAGTCCTTTTTAGATGATCTGTTAGAGATGCTCTTATGCCTTTTATGTACATTGTTTTGCCCATCAACTGTAATTACTGTTTGTTGCCATTTCAACTTCAACTCCAGCTATTGTACATTTTTTTTAGACTATGTTTCTTTGATACTCAATACTGTGGGTGCATCTTGTGTTAGAAAGTATGTCTTACTTGCATGCTGTTAGAAAAAGTAGAGCATCATGAAATTGCCACTCGAAGCGGTTTAAACTAAGAAATTAGCATTGCCAGCACCGAAAATACTTGATCATCTTAATATTGTGCTTCCTGTACGTGGGAGGCTACCTTGGGATGTACTTGACATTGTGAAGAAAAATTATGTTAAGTCAACATCTAATAGTGTTGGTTTTGGTTTAATTGGTAAAATGAAAATCTTTGATTTTGTATTCATCTTTGGATCTGATGATATAATTGTTGAGCATTACTGATAATTTGTCACATACTTATGCATGGAGAAATAAAAAATATAAACTGTATTAGTGGTAAACCAAACCAAATCACATAGTTTATGGGGCAAAGTAACCGATAACCAACAAATAATTTAGGGGTTATATAAACTCCCTCTATACTTGAGGGAAGCAATTTTGACTCTTTCCTAACATACACATGCTGGATGTTTCTGAAAAAAGCTTCATTATTACTTATATATATATATATATTGGAATATTATTACTTATATATTTAGTAAACGTGAATTGTGCCACCTCTGGGCCGTCAGTCCTTTAAACATAACCGGGCTGTATGGCAAGGCCCATGTTGTAACCGTTCCCGATATCATCTCCTGCTACTCGCCGCCGCGCGTGGTCAAAACCCCAAACAGATCAGCACAGAACCCACGCGGGGATCTCGCCGGCATCGCCGCCGAAGGCGATCGCTCGGCGGCGCCAGAAAGATCGATGGCGCCGCCGCCGCCACCTCCTCCGCCACCCACCCACCTGTGCGACCTCCCCGACGATCTCCTGCAGCACATCCTCGACTTCACGCCGTCGAGGGAGGCCGCGTCCACCTCCGTGCTCTCCTGCCGGTGGCGCGGGCTGTGGCCGACGCCGTCGGGCGCCGTCATACTCGACACGCGCTCCTACGGCCATGTCGGCGGCCTCGGCGTCTACAACAAGCGGCGCGACGCCTTCTTCCGCGGCGCCGGCGAGGCCATCGCCGCCGCGCACCACGGCTCCTCCGTGAAGACGCTCGCCGTCCACGTCGACGGCGGGGACGATCCGGACGCCGTCGAGGAGCGGTTCTTCGCGTACCGTTCGGATTCGGACTGGACCTCCACCGGCTGCAGATTCCACAGCGTCCACGACGTGCTCCGCCACCCGTCGACACGTGGCGTCGTGGAGCTCACCGTCGCGGCCAGCAGCTCCGACGACCTCCCGGCGTCCGCCGCCGGCGGCGGCCGGATCTTCTGCGATAGGAAGAAGCCCTTCGAGGGGGAAGAAGGGATGTACAAGCTCCGCGTCGACGCCGTGCCATCCCAAGCTCTCCGCGTGCTCCACGTCACCAACTGCTCCGGCCTGGATGGGACCCACCACCCAGCCACAGCCGCCGTCCTCTTCCCATGCCTCGAGGTGTTGCGGCTGTGCCGGTGCGACGTGTCGCTCGATAGCCTTCAGGACATGGTCGTCGCCTCGCCGCGGCTCACCACGCTCCACCTCGAGCGCGTCTTCATCAGGACAAAGTTTCGCCGCCTCGTTTCCAACAGATACTTCTACCAACTGAACTGGGACGGCGACGAAGACGAAGACGAAGACTACGACGATGGCAGGGTTGGAACCTTGTGCTGCCCAGGGGTCACCACAGTCGTGGTATTGAACTGCAGCCACAGGGACAGTGTCACCATCGAGCTCGACGTGCCCATGGTGCAGGTTTTCAGGTACAAGGGGTACATCCACCGGTTGGTGCTGACATCGCCGCCGCGAGACGTGAGGCGAGCAGATTTGCACTTTCTCGACAGGAATGTCTACTACACTCGAGATTTGCCGGAGTTGTTCTGGCTCTTTGTCAAGAACTTCTCCAATGCCAAGGTGCTGAAGCTGAAACTGGATTTTCCGATCGGTGATGTTGCCGTCGGCGACAAGGAGAGGTACAATGAGCTCATGGGTGAGACCTTGTTCTGCAACCTCGACATCCTTGAGATGGGAGGACAGCAGCACAGGCGCAAAAGAAAGGGCGCTGGTGTGGCGATTGGAAACTTGCTCCAATGTTGCCCTGCGGTTCGTGACCTTAGGCTTTACTTGAATACTGTTAAAGATCCACCTAATAAAAGGAGATATTCATCGCACCGGGCTGATTCGGAGCGTAGTAGAATGTATCTAGACAGGGAAGTTCGATTGGATTTTCACAGGTCTGTCGATCACTTCATTCGGCGCAGAGATCCAGTGGTTTCTGCCAATAAAGTGAAGGTTTCTGATATTCCTGGGCTGACCGATAAATGCTTCCTCTTCAACTGCTTGCGATTCTATCTTAGAAGAGTGACCTTGCAGTTTGACATGGACAAGGCAAACTGCTTTGGTGTCCAACTGGTCAAATTCTTCTTTGAGAAAGGGATGGTTCTTGAAGAAATGTATATCGATGATGGGAACAAGAAACTGTGGGATCATATGCACCGCAAGATTAGTGGATCTACTTCATCACAGCCTTGTTCGGAGTTTTTCTTGGGGATTTCAAAAGCATTAAGCGTGAACCAACTGAATTCCTTGAATGCTTCTGGGAGGATTTCCTATCCCTGGCTACAAGTAAGTTGAAGAATTCCGTGGACTACAAAGAGCAGCTTTACAATCTTACCTTTGGATAGGTAATGAGGATGGACTATAAACAATAAAAGGCAGGTCGCGTACATGACTATGGCAAAAATTAGCATCTCATTGTTTCTAATGTGTACTTGTTAATTTAGAGTTTGAATATGATATGAGATCATAAATAAGATATGCGTGTGTGCCTATTATGAACCCTTTTTTTAGATAAACCTATTATGGACCTAAAGGCTATAAGGCCACATGGGCCATAGGGCCCAGAGTCGGTCCAAAGGGGGACACTCCGTACTCTTCATGGATGAACATACGAACAGTACTCAAAGGTTCTATATCGCAGCGATAGCCGCCGCCCTTTTACCTAAGTTAGGGATTAGGAATAATATAAAAAATATTAGTATATCTTGCAAGCCAAGCAGGTTAGGGTTTCTTGATAATGAAGCCGTGTCTCGTCTATGTATTGAGGGCCCTTGAACCAGATAAATCAAGTAAATAATTACGGGAAACCCCTAAAATTCTCTCTCTCTCTCTCTCTCTCTCTGAATGCCTGTGTTCTGGGTTGCCTCTTCTCTCTATGCTGCTCTCCCTTCCTGCACCAGCCCTAGCAGACCCCTTCACCAAAGTCCGTAACAATACCCTTCACCGCCAATCCAACAACGATGGCCTTTGATCTGAATTATAGAGAAGATGGATGTGCTTTTTCGTCTTCACTTCAGCAGTAGACAAAGTGGATTGTAGCTTGTGGAATTACAATTTGCAGTGAGGAAGGACTTTTCAAAAAACAAAGAAATAAAAATGTGATGAAATGGCTTATTACTTTCTTGTATCCCTCATAATTTTAGTTTATACAGGATATCAACTCTTGTATTACTACTCTGTCATAAACAAAAGTCTGGTTCCACATTTAAATACTAAAATAAAAAATAATTACAATTCTCACAAGACTAACTAGTACCTATTGCTAAAAGCAACAAAGGATGAAACGAATGCATCCTTTATTTGTTGTATATTGTACGCATAATTTTTTGACTAATACATTTTTTCCTGTTAAAAAACTTATGGTTGACTCAGACTATTGGTGCCACATCTCTTGAATTCAGATGTGGAGGAGGGAGAATTTTCTCCAGTGTGCCGCTGAATCAAGCTGCCGTCTGTTGTTGTGCCGAATCGAGCTCGATCCCCCGCCGCCCGTGGGCCACCCCTCACAAGTGCTTGCCGGAGAGAGGAAGCGGGAATCACGTGGCAGAGGATATTGAGAGGGAGGCGTGCTCGAGCTGGAGGCCATGGCGAGCGATGCACGAGCTGGAGGCTCCTAGTCGTCCATGTGTCTGCCATGCTGTAGCTAGGTGGAGCTCGAGCAGTAGAGGGAGAGGGCGGTGGAGATCAAGAGGTCAGGGCATAGAGCCCGTGGGCATTGAAAAATATTGGAGAGAAACGGTGTGGGTTTATAGAAAAAGAGAGGGGAAAGGCAGAGAGAGAAAAAAAAAGACAAGAATAAAAGATAAAAAAGAATAAGGAAAAAAAGAAAAGATAAAAAATGGGAAAGAAGAAAAGGAAAAAAGAAAAAGAATGTGAGGAGATGGAAAAAGTAAAAGGAAAAAAGTGTGGAGAGAGAGGAGATGGTAGTTGGATGATTGAATAAAATCTAAGGTAGTTGGTATAGAGGAAGAGATATAGAGGATGATGGGTGCGGGAGAAATTGGTATAAATGAAGCAATCCCAATGACCAGGATAGAATATTTCTTTTGGAGAATGGTTATAGAGATAAGATGAAGTGCGGATAGCCTGAGCGGACTGCTCACTAGCCCGACCATCCTCCTAAGGCCGGCGAGGAAGCAGCCCATGAAGCCCTCAACCCTGAACCCGAAGAGGTAAGGGTTCAATGGGCAAACAATGAACCCGAAGAGGTAAGGGTTCAATGGGCAAATGATCACCAACTCAGTGACCTACTTAGCTCTTGTCATTCCAGATATAATCTTCACGAAGATAGAGGAGCCACAAGAGTATGGAGAAGATGTGGATGGATCACTAGTGATCCATGAAGATATGAAGGAGCATGATATAGTGAAGAAACTTCTAGAAGCACATGGTCATGAAGAAATTAGCCATGCCAAATCTTCACTAGCTGAAGTCATTTAACCTTCGTACAAGAAAATATCAAGAGGGAAAACACAGAGAAGAGTAAAGAAGAAAGAAGAGAACCACAATAGCATCAAGTCTATAAGAAAGCTCCCACTTAAGACAATGATCTGTGTGATTAAGAAAGAGAACACCATGCCACGAGGACAACAGAAGACGAAGGCTTGGAATGGGAGTCACCAGATACAAATATGCATTCAGAGGGAGTGTTGAAAATAGAAATACATACTTATGAGAAGCATGACAACTATATATGGTTCATGTAAACTCTCCAATATTATAGAACAATGTAAAAGATAATAGTTTAACGATATAGTTTTATATTGTTCTAAAACAAAATAATCTGCTCCGTTAAATATTTAAACCCATGATGCGGTTAAGATAATATTTTATATGTGATGAAACATTCTTTGGTATATATTTTCTTCTTAAGACATCAATGATAAAATTCTGCCGCATTGCCATCAAATCATGTACACATTAGGCTGTTAATATAATAATGAAACCATCACTACTAATATAAAATTATGTACCAAATTAACATGCCAAAAACCATCACTGCTAATATAAAATTTTGGTACATAATAATATCATGTGTGGGATCAGTTGTTAATTCTCTTGTTCTAGGTAGCCAGTAGCAATCCCTTCAGCCATTTGAACTTGACTGCATTGTTCAGTCACTGGCTTCACGTGTGAGATGTTGCCTGTAGCAAAACAAAAGTGCAGAATCGTGCCTTTTTCATCTTAAAAGGGAATTGATTCCACGTTGTGAGCTGCCAAGTGGCATGATGTAAGGAATATTAGCTTAATGTTTGAACAGACAATTTAATAGCAACTCGTTTATATTCTAATAGTTAGTATTACACAAAACTTGGTACAAAGTATAAAGAATTCCATAGCAACGTCGAGCAGATTATTGCCAGTTAATTGCTTACGGGGTAGGTGGAGGCGGCATCACGGGTGGCGGGGCTCCAACCACTCAACTCAGCGCGACACAGCGGCAGCAAGGCGCGACGAGAGGCACCGGTGGGTGGCCATGGAGACGGCGAAAGCCCTCAAGCACGAGCTGGAGGCGGCGGTGCAGGTGCACGGGAGGACAAGATGCCGGCGGCGTGGCAAAAGACGCGGCGAGACCGCGAGATGACGGAGGCGGCGACAGCTTGTCGATCTCCCGTACGACAGGCACTTGATGGCTGCGGACGGGAGGGCCAAGGGATGGATCGGCGAGCAGCGGAGTCACATGGCGTCCTCAAAACTCGACCTGAGGCCCGCATCTTTACAGGGAAATGTAGTGCTACAAGATTAAGGCCAATTGCACACACGAAGGAAGCTCATAATAAGTCGTAACAGTCTAACATGTTTCTTACACCGTGCCGATATGTACTGAATAAGGTGTAAATGAAACTAAGCTTGTAACAACATCACCCAAAACAATTGAGGTGGAAGAAAGTACTGGAATTAAGAACAATCTGCACATGGACAAAAAGGAAGTTACACCTACTTGAGGACCTGGTAAAGGATGGACAGAAGAAGAAACCATCATTTCAAGTAGTAAACAAAGTGCACGACGTAATGCTGCAGGTAATATAGTAGGCGTTCATCATACTAATGACCCATGAGAATAGGATGAAGCATAGTATAGTAAAAATTAAAGCCCAAAATTGTGAGAAATTTGTGGACGAGTATTGTTATCCAACTCAAACTCGTAGTGTAGATCCAGAATCGCCGAATCATTTGAAATTCCTCCTCTCTGGACATGACTTCATCTGCACCATGTAAGCAGCAAGCCATCCAGTCAAACCAGCAAGCAAATACTCCCTCCGTTCCAAATTATTAGTCATTCTGGTATTTTACTAGATTCATTGAGGATATTACGAATTTAGACAACTATATGTCAAGGTTCATAAAAGATGTCATGAATTTAGACACTCAAAATGACACTCAGGATGACTATGGAACGGAGGGAGTAGTAGGTACGAAGGCCAGGCGACCAGCTCTATCCAAGTTAATTAAGTTTCCTTGAGGCAAAGTTTGCTTCATCAAAAGCCTGTAGCAGCAGGCTATGCCGACAGAGGACACCATAAAATTTCATTAACGATATCAGCAGATGTGTGAATGTCAAAATGATGTATGAATTACCAATGAGTATTGGGCACAACAAACATTCTGTCCCAAACTACCCACAAAAAAGCATCCAAAGGTTCATCTTTTCAAAAAGCTCATTCAACAAAATATTTTAAATAGCTAACTCAGCATACTTGAATTTCAACAGGAAACAAGAGATGTGATCTGTATATGAACTAAATATCCTTTTGGCCTCATCATATAAACTTATGAGATCAAGATTTAATTGGACAAAATATCAAGGAAGTATATTAAAAATTGCCAAAACAGTCCAGATGAACAAAAACAAATGTAAAAAAAATGTAAATTACCAGACATTATCTTCCTTTAATTATTCATAGCCATCACATTTTACCAAAAAAAAAACAATTGATGCCTAATTGACTCTTTCATTATTTTCCACCATTCTATCATCACTTTGTTAGACACCCAATTATTCAATATAGGAATTATCAACCTGTTCATTTGACATTGGTGCAAATAAACCAGGAGGCATGCCTCCCTTGGTCAGTGTCCACGTGAGACGTGTTGAACAAAAAAAAAATACGGGAAGCTTACTTGTCAAGAAATTAAAGATCCAGGTTGTGTACGCAATGATTTTCATCCTAGCTGCATCAACCGCATAACAGTATTCTATGATTTTACAATAAAATGTAGTGTTTCATAATGAGCTGTTAAACTTGGGTTCATTTCGAAGAACTTATATTAATAAGGCAAGCTACAACAAAAACGTGATATTTTGCATAATGTTTTAAATAAGATGAACGGTCAAACTTGGGGTAAAAAAAATCAAATGAACTGTAATTTAGAACGGAGACAGTAGGTGACAACAGAATCCATCAACTATAAAGATTCATGGAGAAACATATTACTAGAATTTGTGATACTTGATAGTTATCATGGAAAAATAATAGCATTTTGACACTAACATGTCAGTGCAAAAGTTTATTATGATTTATAACAGGAACAAACACATCTTATAGTGACTAAACCAAACTAGCCCATAAAAAAGTCATAAAATAGTATGATGATATACAATGTCATACTTGTTGTAGTGATGGTGTCCAACTAGTTTATGTCTAGTTGTAACTGGGTCTGGTGTAGTTGCTACAGTGATATGGTACCGCAATTGCTTTTGATATTTGCGACGGTGGTTTGTGTGTGTAGTAATATTCTGTATGCAAAATACACCTTGCTGCATATTTTGCCTAGTCTCAGATACACCAACTACTCCAGGGATAAGACTTATTATTAGAGGTGGCATGCATGGAAACCAAAGACACGCTTGTTTTTATTATTTATTGAAAAATGAGGAACAACGCGTAAATTATTGCCATGAACTCAGGACCATGCATGCATGCATGAGACGCCAGCAATGATTCATGCAGTACAAATGCAGGAAAAACATGACTCCAACAAGCATACATATATATTGCCGCGCGCTAGCAGCTCGATCGAATTTACTACTGAAGAATTATCTCTTCCGGCTGCCCCAGCTCGTAGCAACATCCCTTGAACACGTCCATGGCGCGGCTGAAGAGGGACACGTGCACCTCCACGCTCCCATCGCCCAGCGGGGACGGTGGCAGGATGTAGACGACGCCCTCGTCCGGGTAGTACCCCGGCGTGTAGAAGAACTGGCGACCACCACCCAAGTCGATGTCGTAGAACGGCGCCCGCAGCAGGCAGTACACCGCGACGTCGGGGCACAGCACCGCGGCATCGGGCTCCGCCGCAGCCGCCGGCACGAGGCCTTCCTCCTCCACCGCCCCCGAGCTCGCAAAGTCGATGAAGGACCTGAAGTAGACGTTGTCAACCAATGTTCTCAAATCATATTATCGAACCTAGTCGTAAGAGCACCGATAAAATGATCGATTAGGTCGATAAGTCGAGACTAGTCGGAAGAGTCCGAAGGACCTGAAGTAGGCGTTATCAACCAATGTTCTCAAATGATATTATCGAACCTAGTCGTAAGAGCACCGATAAAATGATCGATTAGGTCGATAAGTCGAGACTAGTCGGAAGTCAATGAAGGACCTGAAGTAGGCGTTGTCGACGCGGGCGACCGCACCGCGGATGAGCTCCGCCGCGTGCCCGAGCCGCTCCGCCAGGAGCTCCCCCGCCGTGGCGGTCGGGTGCGCCCAGAGCACGAGAGGTTGCCCGTGTACCCCTCGGGCACCCGTGGCCCGCTCATCCGTGGCCGCCCGTTCACGGCGAGGTGCAGGGTCGTTGCCCGGCCGCCGTTGACGCCCCGCGCCTTCGTCATGCACCGCCATATGTGCGCCACCAGGCACTGCGCCGTGCTGTACGGCCGGTGATGGTGCTGCTGCTTCGTCCCGTTTCCGGACGCACGGGACCTGAGCTCCGAGATGAACTCGCGGCTGAAGCGCACCTGCTGTATCACCACTTGCTCATCCTTCAACTCGGCGGCGTGGTGGTTGTCATTGTCCACGTCGTCACGGTGCCTGAACTCGGAGGCGCGGTGGTCGAACTCGACGCGGGGCGGGGAGCGGGGGAGGAAGAAGGAGGTGCGGTCGTGGACGGGGACGGGGTCGATGGGGACGCCGCGGGCGGTCTGGCCCCAGGCGGCCATGAACTGGCCGGCGGCGAACCCGTCGCCGACGGCGTGGTGCATGGTGTAGCCCACGACGAGGGAGCCGCACGCGAACCTCGTGACCTGGAGCAGCAGGAGCTCCTCGTCCTCCGCCGCCGCCGCGCCGCCGCCGCTCGCCGCCCGAGGGTGGAGGGACCGCACCTCGGGCGTGATGCGGCCGCGCCGCGGCATGACGACGCTCTCGAACGCGGCGTCGGAGGACGCCTCGACGAAGCGCACGCCGGCGTCGTTGAGGAGGATGCCACGGCGGCGTCCGCTTGGGTCCACGCAGAGGCGGCCGGCCCACTCGCGGTACACGGCCAGCACGCGGGAGAGTGCGTCCTCGAGGGCGGCGTTGGTAGGGGACGGAGGGTGGAAAGCGTGGATGCTGGACACGTAGTTGTCGTAGCTGATGAGATCGAAGGCGGTGAGCGGGATGACGGTGGTGGTGGCGGCGGCGTCCACACCGGCGTAGGCCGCCGGCTTGACGACCTTGGACGAATGCACGGTGATCTTCATTGTTATGTACGTACTTACTACTACCAGTACTAGTGAACGTACGTGGCTAATCGAGCTAGATAGTAGCGTACTGTGTATTGGGATGGGACTCCGATCGAGCTAATTACTTATATATATACAGTACGTACCCGATGATGATGCATGGCCAGCAGCATCGGGATTGGGATGAATAATAATACATAATGCACGTGTTACAACGGCCGCACCGTGGTGGTGATCCCGGCCAACTCACTGGGATCGACACAACCGAGATCGTGTCGTTCAAAGTCAACAAAGGATCCTCATCCATCCATGCTTCACAAAGCCAACGTGTTTATTTCTTCACCGCATAGGACATGCAATGTAGTATGATTAATTTTATCGCTTGACTAAATTAATAATTTATTAATTACAGTACACTAATTAATATGCCACTCACATTGTGTGCCATTCCCAGTGGCTTGTTTCGCGCTCAAAGAAATATCCTGATGATATGAATTCTGACAGTCAACATCTTGTTGCAGCAGGCCAGCCTGATCAACCTTCCGGAGAAGAGAATACCAAATCAATCACACACATTTTATTGGTTGCTTGATCCTTGACCTGGTGTGCATATACGTATATATCCATCCATATGATCAAGCCATCTCAGTTGGAGAGAGTGACCTTTTTACATACACTAATAGGGTGCACGTGCCCGGGCACATGATGTATAAAAAGGGCGTAGTAACAAAATATGGTAATATACAAAAAAAATTGTATAAACTAAGAAATATAAATTGATATAACAAGTTTATATAATAAATATTTTAATATTTATTAGTCTATTTATAAGGGTCCAACAGTTCATTTTTGGTGTTATGCCGTGCATCGTTACAAGTTTAGCGCACTGGTTTAAGTTGATGTGCCAAATCAACACAAATATCACCAAACAAATGGCATATCTTGATATCTTTATTAATAATTTCTAGGATTGATCGTGTGCAACTCTAACTTGTTAAAGAAAGTAGCATGTGAAATCACTTGACTCAACCGAGATCGGAATATCGGATCGAGTCGTTCGAAGTCAATAGGATCCCCATCCTTCATGAGCATCTGCTGGCAAAGGCAATTGGCTTTATTTCTTCACCACATGGAACATGAATTTTATGATCAATTGTATCGCTTGACTAATTTGTAATTTATTAATTATAGTACACTTGTATGCCATTCACATTGTATGCCATTATTCATCCTCGTGGCTTGTCTCGCTCTCAAAGAAATATTCTGACATTATGCTTTCTGACAGTCGCATCTTGTTGCAGCAAGACTGGTCAATCTTCTGGATAAGAGAATACCCGATCTATCACACACATTATTGGTCGCTTGATCCTTGATCTAGTGTGCATATACGTATATATCCATCCATATGATCAGGCCTTCTCAGTTTCAGAGAGTGATCTTTTTACATACACTAATGCTGTGCACGTGCCCGGGCACATATATATAAAGGGCATAGTAATAAAATAGGCTAAGAAATATAAATTGATATAACAAGTTAATATAATCAATATTTTAATAGTTATTAGAATATTTATAAGGGTCCAACAGTTCATTTTTGGTGTTATGCCGTGCATCGTTACAAAGTTTAGCGCACTGGTTTAAGTTGATGTGTCAAATCAACACAAATATCACCCAACAAATGGAATATCTTGATATCTTTATTAATAATTTCCAGGATTGATTCTGCGCAACTCTAACTTGATAAAGAAAGTAACACGTGAAATCACTTGACTCAACGGAGAGCGGAATATCGGATCGAGCCGTTCGAAGTCAGAATGGATCCCCATCCTTCATGAGCATCTGCTGGCAAAGGCAATTGGCTTTATTTCTTCACCACATGGAACATGAATTTTATGATCAATTGTATCGCTTGACTAATTTTTAATTTATTAATTATAGTACACTTGTATGCCATTCACATTGTATGCCATTATTCATCCTCATGGCTTGTTTCGCGCTGAAAGAAATATTCCGACGCTATGCTTTCTGACAGTCGCATCTTGTTGCAGCAAGACTGGCCAATCTTCTGGATAAGAGAATACCCTATCGATCACACACATTATTGGTTACTCGAAACGGCCAGAGAAGCATCAGTGCATCACTCTTATCCTCTGGTATATAGCCATTCACATTGTATGCCATTATTCATCCCCGTGGCTTGTTTCACGCTCAAAGAAATATTATGATGCTATGCTTTCAGACAGTCGCATCTTGTTGCAGCAAGCCTGATCAAGATCAATCTTCTGGATAAGAGAATACCCGATCGATCACACACATTATTGGTTACTCGAAATGGCCAAATAAACATCAGTGCATCACTCTTATCCTCTGGCATATAGCCATTCACATTGTATGCCATTATTCATCCTCGTGGCTTGTTTCGCGCTCAAAGAAATATTTCCGACGCTATGCTTTCTGACAGTTGCATCTTGTTGCAGCAAGCCTGATCAATCTTCTGGATAAGAGAATACCCGATCGATCACACACATTATTGGTTACTCGAAACGGCCGGATAAGCATCCATGCATCACTCTCATCCTCTGGCATATATGTATTCATCCATATGATCAAGCTGTCACACCCAGTTTTATTAGGGACCACATAAATCCTTTTTTGACAGGAAAGACCACATAAATCTTGAAGAAATGAGTTGACAAAACAAATAATTTTCCCACCAAGTGATTGAAAAGGACTAGTACGAAAACATCGAACAGTTGATATTAATTATATACTATGCAAAATGATCCTTGTGATATGAGTATTATATGATAGTAGTATAGCGGTATAGGTCTAAGGAAAAATTTAATGGAATTAGTGTAATATATATAACAATTGAAATAATATTATGTAATATGTTGCTAATTATTTTTTGTATATTTTCATTATTAATAATTATTATTTTGTACACATTAGAGAGTGAAACTTCATTAAATTATTATTAAAAATAAGTTGAGTGCAAATTACTTATCTATCCTTTGTCAATACTATATACTAGTGGATAGTAGTATTGTACGTTGTAAAAGAGCTCATTTTTCTTATCCTGCATCAGCAGCTTCTTATAGGAATAGTGTGATCCAGATCGACTGAATAGGTGCTAGTATGATTGATAACATAATGGGCTTATTTCCTTATGATCCTTGTTGGGGGAAATGAGATGATTATGTTGCATCTGACCCACATGGCCACATGAAACAAACAAGTCATCAACAGAAAAATTTCAGATCTTGCTGAGGAGTACAAGTTCCAAAATGTTGAATACCAACATCAAGCGTTGAAATAGTACGTAGCAGATGATTGTGTAGATGCGCTATCAGTCTGTGAAATCTCATTGACATTCCTACAAAGAAAATGCATATATATGCACATGCTTAATTGACAAACGTGAGATCTGCCAGATTGCTTTTGAAGATATAATGCGGGGCTATCAGCTAGCTGACTTCTGATCCGTGATATGATCTATCTAAAATTAACTGCTCGTGTCATGCATGTTTATTTATATACCTCTGATTAGAATCTCGAGATCACTGAACTGCACGTGTGGTCTCACAGCTTTCCTGATTTCTTTTCAATTAGTGGCTGGCGTTACTGCCTGGTATTATTTCTGGGTAAAGAAGAGAGTTCCCTAGCTGTACATAAAAAAGAAAAGAGGCCAGAGGCAAAAAAGCAAAATAAAAGGCTCAGGTCAAAGCTCCATCTTCCAGCACACCACGTGAGGGCCTCCTATCGATCTGAATATTACTGCGTTCGTTCCGTAGCTCCCAAGCCAAAAGGAGCATTAATGAACTAGCCGGTGTTCTTGCCGATCACATGTCAGGCGGGTTGGCGCGGCAGGGCCTGGCCCACCAATCGCTCCGCTGTCATCCTCGTGCCAGCGTGACATGCTTGCCGCGCCACATGCAATGACGAGACAGTGTTACTGCCGCGCTATTGCCGATGGCGCGGTCAATCTAGTCACTGGTGCAAATATTTCTCCGGACCAGCTAGTAATATAATATTATTTTAAAATGGATTAAAATAAAAAATCCAAACAATCATGCATCCTAAGAAAAAAAAAAGGAAGGAAACAATAATGACAGAACTGCCGTCTGGTAGAGTGTGACACACGATCATGTGCGATCTGGTCAATGAGGCCAACAATCAAGTAACCACGTGCTATGGATCACAGACGCCCATAATAAATGATCATGCCGATTGCATACCAGAATCACAAATACTACTATATAGGAGTACTAGCTAAGAACATCATAGCAGGCTAGACAAAGAGCTGAGAAACTATGAAGAGCCTGAGGCTCCCCAAGGAGGTCGCAGTCATTGCCACCACCTTCTTCGTTCTCTCGTCGTCGTCGTTACTCGCAGCCACAGCCGTTGTTGAGCACACCTTCATTGTAAGGATAACGCTCTTCCACAGCTTTATTTGATATATCCAACCCTTGATTCTTTCTGCGTACTGTTAATCACTAGCATCCATACTTTGTATGAACGAGAGAGAATCGATATATGTATGATTGATTTCTTGGAACATATGCATATATATACATGTTAGCCATGTGAACATGACGCACTTGTGCAAGGAGACGCTGGTGGCCGTGGTGAATGGGCAGCTCCCAGGGCCAGCGATAGAGGTCAGAGAGGGAGACACGGTAGCCATTAATGTCATCAACAAGTCACGCTACAACATCACAATCCACTGGTACCAATCTTTCAATCAAAACATGTCTAAGATTATGTTTGAAAATCAAGTTCGTTTCAAGCACATGAACAGCAAACTTTCATTTTATTGTTGTGTGTATGCCTTTCTTTTGTCTTTTCTTTGGTAGGCATGGAGTGAAGCAGCGCCTGAATTGCTGGGCCGATGGAGTGCCCATGATCACACAATGCCCCATCCTGCCGAACCACAGCATGACCTACCGTTTCAACGTCACCGGGCAGGAAGGCACCCTGTGGTGGCATTCTCATGTCCCCAGCCTCCGGGCAACTGTGCATGGCGCACTGATCATACGGCCAAGACATGGGGCCGCATCGTATCCGTTCGTTAAGCCTCACAGGGAGATCCCGGTCATTGTAGGTTTGTGAATGAACTAATTCTCGATCAACTAAGATTTTTTTTTGTTGTGCCCTTCTTGATGAACTGAGCATTTTGCTTCCCCAGCCCCAAATTTAGCATGCAGATATGCAATGTTTTGGTTCTATCTGAACTTTTGCTGTTGTTGTGGTCTTGGTGATGATTAGGAGACTGGTGGCAGATGGACCTTGTACAGTTGAACAAGGAATTGAAGAACGGTACCTATGAATATAACGCCACCGTTGCAGCCACAATCAACGGCAAGCTTGGAGATGTCCACAACTGCTCTGGTAGCTTTCCTTACTGGTCGATACATGCATGTCGATGTAAAAAAAAACTTTTATTGAACGAGTTGCTTCGCTTTGACTTAAATGAAAGCAGGTAAAATAGAGGATGGCTATGTGTTGGAGGTGGAGCCTGGCAAGACCTACCTGCTACGAATAATCAACGCTGCACTTACATCCGAGTACTACTTCAAGATCGCCGGGCACAGGTTCACGGTGGTCGCCGCCGACGCAAACTATGTCAACCCTTACACCACGGATGTCATCGCGATTGCGCCCGGAGAGACAGTGGATGCCCTGCTGGTCGCCGACGCGTCCCCTGCAGGCAGCTACTACATGGTTGCCCAGGACATCCAGCCGCCAATAACTGACTACACAGAGCCAAAGTTGATCGCGAGAGGGACGGTGAGGTATCAGAGCAGCAACAATGGCGGCGTGGAGCTTCGGTCAAGCTATCACGACGACGAAGAAGATGAAGCTCCATCCTCCAGTGATGTGCCCATGGCGCCTGAGATGCCTGGCCTGCACGACAGGATGGTCTCCTTCTACTTCCACGGCAACCTGACCAGCCAACACCGGCGATCGCCGGTGCCGACGCACGTCGACGATCGCCTGTTCGTCACGCTCTCCGCTGGCTCCGTATGCCGGCACGGCCAGTCGTGCAAGAGAAGAGGCAACATCCAAGAGTCCATCATCCTAGTGACCATGAACGACGTCTCGTTCCTACTCCCCACGGCGGCGGCGGCGGCGCCACTGCTGGAATCCCACTACTACTACGGCCAAAACAAGACGGCCACCGGCGGCGGCGTGGACCTGCACACGCTGCCGGACAGGCCTCGCAAGAAGTTCAACTTCACCGACAGCGCCTTGATCCACCATGGACCCAAGGAGGAAAGGCTGGAGCCGACGGAAAGGGCGGCGACCGCGCGGCGGTTCCGGCACGGTGCGACAGTCGAGGTGGTGTTCCAGAGCACGGCGGTGATGCAGAGCCACTACAACCCGATGCACCTGCACGGGCACGACATGTTCGTGCTCGCACAGGGGCTCGGCAACTATGACGCGGCAAGGGACGTGGCACGGTATAACGTCGTGGATCCGCCAGTGAAGAACACGGTGCTCGTCCCCAGTCTAGGGTGGGCCGCCGTCTGGTTCGTCGCCGACAATCCAGGTGATGAGTTTTTTACATATGCATGATCTTGTGTCTTGCTTGTCCAATCGATCAATCCAGCATATATATACGTTAGGAGGAAAACTGTAGTTTCAGTCGGTACGTTTGAATTAGGATATATATACTACAAATATCGTAGAAGGGGTCAACAAAAAAAGAAAAGTTAGTATGCATATTATACAGCAAAAAAAAACTCCTTTAGTTGGCTCTGCACACTTCTTATGTTCAAAGTTTGACAGATCAGAAACAACTTCAAAACAATATTGTTCGCTAGAAGGAGTTGGTACCTACTCGTAACTACTTACCTTAATTTGGCATGTTGTGCAGGAGTCTGGTACTTGCATTGCCATTATGAGTACCATGCATCAATGGGCATGGCAACGGTCTTCATTGTAGATGACGGGACAACGGCTGACTCTACTCTTCCGCCTCCGCCTGCAGATCTTCCGAAGTGTGGCCATAACAACAATCTTACGCCAAATGAATTAAATCCCCACGTTGGAAAGAGTGATGTTTCGTACATCAATATAGTATAGTATATCAAAACAAAAATTGAATAAGCAAAAGATATGTTCTACTATGCACCTCAGGGCAGCTCCAACCAATGCTTTTCATTGATAGTATACTTTTAGACCCAACCTTCCCAATCCATAGTTTCTATAGTGGTTTTTATACACATGAAAATTTAATGATGCATGCACCACAAACATAGCTTGGTCAGCTGTGCCAAGCAGTCGTTGCTCCAGCTCCACGGACAATATTGTACATTGTAAGAAATTATGTTGACGAGAAGCATAGAAAAATCATATTTACCCATGTACTCACCACTGGTGATTGCCCAGGAGTTCCATTAGCGGAACATTGGCATCCAGAACACCACATTCTCTTAGTTAGCGTTTCGTTGGGGAGCGATGTGGGATAGAATGGCCCCATCCAACAAGATTATAGGGATGGGATGGTTCCATTCTTTATGTTTGGTTCGAAGGATGGAACGGTTCTATTTGTTGTTTGGTTTGAGAAACGAGGATCAAACGGCCCAACATCCATTAACCGGCATTGGGGTGTCACCCGACTGTAAGGATAAGTCGCCCCATCTCTCTTTTCTTCCACAAGGCGAAGCCGCCGCACTACACATGGTCGTTACTCAATCCAAATATCCTGTGTTGTGGGCCACCGGCTGGCTGGGTTACTTTAGATTATTTTTATGAGCTCTTTTAGAATGATTGGCATGTACTATGATTAGGGTTGTGTATTCGGTACTAACCGAACCGAAAGAACCGAGGGAGTTCGGTTCCTACAAAACTGTTACCAATCGGTTCTTCTCAGTATCGAGTACCGAGTCATTTCGATTTCGGTTCTTTCGGTTCAGTACCGGGTACTAACCGAAGGTACCGACTTTCTGTATGCACCTAGAAAACAAACCCTAGAAATTCTTGAGATTACTCGAAATCTTCAATCTTCTCATCAAACTCGAGCCAAAACACACGAATCGAACCAAAAAACACATGAATCGAACCAACAAATGAGTTGTGGAGGCTGAGCAAGCTCGATCTAGCGGTGGATGCGAGGAGGCTGACCGGCGACGAGCTGCCGCCAACGCCCCTGGCCACCGCTCGCTGGAAAGCACAGAAAGGAGGAGAGCAGAGGGCCTTGGCGTGGCGGTCGGCAGGCCCCAGGCAGCGGGTGCCGCCGTCAGGGTGAAGGGGAGGCTGCTGCTGTCAAGGACTCGAGGCGGGATGGGCAGGCGCAACCACCTCTGTCAAGTCGTCGAGGGGGAAGAGTCATCGAGGGGGATGGGCAGGTGCAGCCGCTGCCGTCGAGTCGTCGAGGGGGATGGGCAGATGCAGATGCACCGCCGTGGGGCTGGTCGGGGTGTGGGCGGGCGGCGGCCTCTGGTTGGTGTGGGCTGGCGCCTGGTGGCCGGCGGCATCGAGCAGTAGGCGGCCGGTGGCGTCGAGCCGTTCAGTGGGGGATGATGATGGGCGAGTGGGGGTGTCGGGCTGGCGGCTGTAAGTGAGTGGATGTTACTTAGGGTTAGGTTAGGATGGTGGGGTGTGCTGGGCCAAATTTGGTTTTGGTTGTATCTTGGTTCAAGTTTGGTTAACTGAGAACCGAGCCAAACCGAACCAAACCGAGAACTTTGGTTCCCCAAGAACAGGTACCGAGAACTGAACCGAACATCTCGGTTCCGGTTCTTTGGGTACCAGTTTGGGGTAATTCGGTTTGATACCCGGTTCTCAGTTTTTTCTGCCCAACCCTAACTATGGTACTTGCAAAATACTGGATCGGACGGTGATAAATATATCAAGTACCTAAAAGTACCAAAATTGTGGGACCAAGTACTTGTCAAACATTCTGAAATAACTCTATTTTCATAATGGCAAATGTGGGTAATTTATATATATGTTTAGGGGGTTGCTTTAGCCTATTTCAATAATGGTATAGGTGTGTAATTTATTACTCCCTCTGTCCATAAATCTAAGTCGTATAAGAGTTGGGAAAAGTCAGCCAAAATAGATTTTGACCCGTAATTTCTCTCATAATATAATATCAATTGGTAAAGACTTAATGTTATCTCAAAATAGCTTTAAGTACAAATATATTGATGTAAAATTTATATACTAAATGTATTTATATTTTAACTAATTGTTGGTCAAAATTTGTGAAGTTTGACTTTTGGTTGATCCTAATATGACTTACATTTCTGGACGGAGGGAGTAGAAAAGATAATAAATCCAATAGCTATTATTATTAGAGAGTTACCAGAATGATGACTAGATGTTTCTATATTTGTGAGAATTTCTTTGATTTATCTCTTTTTTTTAGATCGTCCACCTAAATCCTATGTGACATCACGTGGCGGTCTCAAAAGGAGCCTCCAATTAGTAAATATAAGATAGTTAGATAGTACTCCTTCCATTCTCTTTTGATTGTCCTATTTTAAAAACTCAAATACTCATAAGATAGTTCTATTTGCTATTGGGATGAGGCGTGGAATAAATAACACCAGTCGAAAAAGTCTGTGTTGCATTAATTAGATGATAAGTAAGGTTATTTTCCTTGGTCACTATGTCAAGGTGAAATAGGATCATCAAAAGAGAATGGAGGGAGTATACACTATGTCTAGATATATACTAATTGTGTATCAAAATAAATCAAATCGACCTATAATGAGTAACTGAGAAGGTTGTGGAAAGTCGTTGGAATACATGTTAGCCATTCGTTTAGTGGGCGCGATTTAGTCCGATCCGTTGATAAGGTCTGCACAGTTTCTCCTGGTTAGTTCAAGCTACCTATTCCATGAAGAATTATGCAGAGGTCTATGTCTCCCGAGCTTTGTGTGTCAAGGATAGCCATTTTTGATCGAGAGGCTCCCAATTCACTTTCTAATTTTTTTGAAGGGGGTGGCGTTGAGAAATTCTTTGGTAATTTTAGCCAAACTGGAAATTCTCGGGGCAATTCGCTGTAAAACTGAAAGGCTCCCCTTTCAATTCTTCCTCGTTGAGTTATCCTTTGTTAAAATGACTCCCCTATTTAAGAGCCAAAGGAAGATTTTTATCTTTAGAGGAATTTTCAACTTTCCAAATGCCCTTGTGATAATACGGGGGTAAGTCATCCAAACTACGTAGGTACATAGACCTAACGGAGAAATATCCATCTCTATGTAGAGTCTATTGGAACCTATCTGGCCTACCTTGTAAGCGACAGTTGGATATAATAGCACCAGGGCATGCCATTCCCTGAGTTTGTCCTGTATCAATGGTCTTCTAACAGAAATATTGATTGGCACAGTAGACATATAACTACCTACCGTAGCATGAGGCTAGTGTTGTTTTTCTTTATATCGATCTGGAGATTACATATTTGAACGGAGATTACATCATGGAAGCCAACTAGCTGATATCATTGTGTCTGATTGATGCCACGCCTGCAAAATCATTGAAGGGACAGTAGAAGTCTAACTAGTTAGAGCAGATTGACTATGCTATCGTTCATTGGCTTTTTAATGTCCACATGACTGGGGATTAATCGCCTGCGACAGGACAACTAGGAACCATGTGACTCTGTTTGTGCAGTGGTGGACTGATCAGAGTACCACCGGGCGTCACGAGGAAGGGGATGCGCACACTCATCATCCTAACATATTGGGAGATTTGGAAGAAGAGGAACGCTAGAGTTTTTTAGCACAAAGAGTCGATGAATATGGCGATCCTACAGAAGATCATCGATGAGGCTCTATTTTGGGTAATGGGAGGAGCAAAACAGTTTGCTGCCCTAATTGCATGCTTATGAGTTTGCCTAGTCTTTTTCAGGCAATGATTTTGTAAATTGTTATGTAAAGCATTCCTCTTTTTAATGTAACGCATATTTAAAAAAAATGGCCACATGACAGATTTAATTTATTCAGAGCATTTTTCTTTTTATCAAGCCGTTAGTTCTAAAAGAATTTGAGTTTAGAAAGTTCATATTCGTTGCTACCACTCAATAATGTTTTTTCCCCACTTGGTCTATTTCTAGAGAACGTTTCACAAGCCGCTGCATGTTAGTTGACAGATCATTATTTTTTGTTTTGAACCAGGCTGTAGGATGCTGTGGAGCTTGCATCAATATAGACTAAAACTTGATTTTCCATGGTTGTTATTTGCCGCTGCATCTCACCCATGTGTTGTTTGCCGGTGCCAATGTTTCCTGCCCCATCGTTTTTCTCCCTTCATTCCTCATCACGAATATTATTGAAATGGCCAGGTCTTTTGGAGAGACACCGTCAAACCAAGCCAAGTGCTAGAAGAGGCACAATGTTCTTTTCGCTAGCAATGAGTCGGAGTCCATCTATTCGTTGGCAATGAAAAGAAGATTTCTTTGAATAAACAAAAAAGGCATAAAAATAGATGTCAATGTGCGTTGTTTTTAAACCCAAGCAACTATATATCAACCGACACCATCCCATCACTTGGGGCTAGTATAAACAATTTCATTCTCATTATTTTTGTACTATTAATATTTTCTAAATTTAATATTTATGTATTAAAATAATTTCAATAAAAATTCGCCGAGTACAAAGTAGTAGATCTCGTTGAGTCCTAGGACTTTGACATTGATTGTGTTTTTATTTAAGATCTTTTGATAGACATAAGACCCTATTTTAAATATTTAGGTATATAAATAATTGAAATAAAAGGTTTTAAGCTATAAAGTCATAGATCTCTTCGAGCTCTGTAATTAATATAAAACTTATCCTCATCAGATTTAATATGAAAAATTTATAATGTTTTCATGCAATCGTGGCTTTTATCGTTGGAGTTTATTATTTTCGCTGCTGGCTCGTGGTTGGAATCGATGGTGGGAATATTTCACCGTCGGATCATTTTAGACTGGTGGTGATGATGCGCTGGTGAAAACATGTTTTGTACTAGTGCTTTGGCGCAATGGATGGCAGCCACATCCAAGAATATGCAGGATCCGTGCAATTTCTTTTATTTTTGCTTTGTCTCTGGCCTCTTTTCTTTTTTTTTTCTGTACAACTACAACCTCTGTACATACAACCAGGTATTTATGCCAGTCGCTTAAAAAAATATCACGAAAGCTGGGAACCGGATTGTGCAGTTCTTTGATATGCTGATATCCAGATTCTAATCAGAAGTTTATAAATAAACACGCATGGCACGAGAAGTTCATTTTTATATATGGATCATATCAGGGAAGTCAGCTAGCTGGTAGCGCCACATTATATCTTTCAAACTAATATGGTGCATCTCACGTTTATCAATCAAGTAATAGCAGACATTAATATAGCTGGGAAGCCTGTGTATGCATTTTATGTTTAGGAATGTCAATGAAGATTTGGAAACAACCACGGGGTCTCCCACTGATGGCATGTGATCGGCAAGAACACCGGCCAGTTCATTCTGCTCCATGTGGCTTGGGAGCTAGGAGTATCAGCTATGCAACGAACGCAGTAATATTCAGGAATGAATTCACATCGATAGAAGGAGGCCCTCAAGTGATGCTTTTGACCTGAGCCTTTTATTTTGCTTTTTGCCTCTGACCTCTTCTTTTTTATGTACAGCTAGGGAACTCTCTGCTTTACCCAGTAAAAAAATCAGGAGAGCTGTGAGACCAGACGATTGTGCAGTTCAGTGATCTCGAGATTCTAATCAGAAGTATAGAAATAAACTTGCATGCATGACACGAGCAGTTAATTTTTAGATGGATCATATCACGGAAATCAGCTATAGCTGATAGCCCGGCATTATATCTTCAAAAGAATCTGGCAGATCTCACGTTTATCAATTAAAGCATGCATATGCATTTTCTTTGTAGGAATAATGTCAATGAGATTTCACAGACTGATAGAGCATCTGCATAATTGTCTGCAACGTAGTATTTCAACCGCTTGATGTTCGTATTCGACATTTTGGAACTTGTACTTAGCAAGACCTGAAATTTTGCTGCTGATGACATGTTTCTTTCATGTGGGCCACATGCAAAATAATCATCTCATTTCCCCAACATGGATCCTAGGGAAATAAACCCATTATTGTTATCAATCACACTAGCACCTATTCAGTCGACACTACTCCTTTAAGAAGCTGCTGATGCAGAATAAGAAATTTGTTGTTAATTCATTCTACTGGTGGGAAAATTATTTGTTTTTTCAACTCATTCCTTCAAGGATTTATGTGTTCTTTCGACCATATGTCTTGTGTAGATGGAGACAAATCGTGAGGAAAACCTTAATTTTTTCAACAGTCAATTCATTCAGTGAAATGTATCTAGGTCTCAAACAAATAAAAATTTTTGTGGACTGGCATAGACTGTGAAGTTGCTCGACTTGTGGATTAGTGCGATTTTTTTGTGGAAGGGGGAAGGCCGACCACATAAAACCAGCAGCCATTACCCTTAAATTGGGAGGGTATTTTCTTAAGGGACAATTGTGTTCTTGCCCTTGTTTAAACTCTAATTGCGATTTTATAATTACTTTCTTTCACTTTACAGTTTTATCCATGCTTTTCAAAAACAAACACCACTAGAGAAAAGGGCATTCGTCCACTCCACGTTAGTACCGAATGTTTTTTAAGCAAGTACTAAGTCAATTTAGAACCGGTTGGTAAGCATGGTGCTCCCGGGGCAATTTAGTACAGGTTTGTAACACGATCCAGTACTAAATATGGTATTTAGTATCGGATGATGTTAAAACTCGATAATAAATGGTCCCAGTGTTCCTGAGGCCCTCCGGGCATTGAGTACCGGCTCGTAACCTGACCGGTACTAAATGGTGTTACGAGCCCGTACTCAATGCTCCACCCCGGGATAGTTCAAAAGGATAGCATCCTTCTCTCAACCACACGTGCTCTGTAACCTGAATGGCTGAGGAGGCTACGCACAAGACCAGAGGTCGTGCGTTCGAATCCCGCAAACCACGCATTGCATTTTCGCATTAAATTCAGGATTTCTAGAATTTGAGGAAGCCACAGTATTCAATACAATAATCATGCAAGGAATGGCATTTGTAGACATTTTGGTTTGGAAAATCCTTCAACACCTTCTCATGGAGCGCCGCGACCGTCAAATCAGTCGATGGTGTAAGCAATATCCTTCAACACCCGTGCAGGCTTCTCATGGAGCGCGACCAACACGTCGATCCCTCCCGCTTCCCTCATGCTTGGTATGAGCACCACCACCCCATCCAATGGAATCCTCGCCGGGAGTATGCCGACCAGCCGCCCGCTGAGGCCGAAGTCGAGCCTGTCGAACCCCAGCCGCAGCCAGCTATCTACCTCCAGGTCCAGGAAGCAGCTGGTCGTCTCGGCCGAGGGCTTCTCCCAGATGGGCACCAGCTCCTCGTCACCGTGCAGCGCCCCAAAGTCGATGAACGACTGGAAGTAGCGCCCGTTGACAGCCCGGACACCGGTGCGGACCAGCGCTGCCGCATCGGCGAGGCCGCCGTCAGCCACCAGCTTCCCCACGGCCGTCCTGGATAGCGCGGTGAGCGCCAGGTTACCGAACACGGCCTGCCTCCTGGCGAGTCTCTGGCGGCCGTCCACGGCGACCTTTATCATGGTCTGTTGTATAATATGAGTGTCCTAAGGCTCCCGTAGCTAGAGCCTCGACCTCGAGGGAGCCTCAACCTCGAGGCCTGCCCCGTAACTGCGCATGACCGTTCGGTCAATGTGGCAGGTGTAAATAGTGACTGACGTAGTGTTGACTATAGCACCGAGTTGCAGCATGGCTTTAGTAGCAGCAGACAAGTAGTAGCAGCAGACAAGTAGTAGCAGCATGGTGTTGACATGACTAGGAGTAGATGTAGCCCATACTTTATACTGTACACTTTTGTCTATAAAAAGAGAGCAGCTGCAGCTCACGAAATCAAGCAGCAAGAAACCGTGTTCAGTTCCAGGGGTTCTGTTCTTCTTGCTCTTCTCATCTTCTTCTTCCTCCGAACTCGAGGGTAGTGTGTGCGTGTGAGTTGTGAGCTCAGGGAGCTGTGGTAGTGGCTAGGCCCAATCTCAGGCCAACAGTGGTATCAGAGCCGGTTCAGGTCTAATCAATGGCTACCACGGGTGCTGAGGACCTCACCTCCGGGGCGACGGGGTCGGACGGGCGCAGGCAGCGCTCGGTCTTCGTTGGTCGACGGGATGACGATGGCTCCGTCTCACCAAACCGTCGCAGGGCGACATACGTGGTGAAGAAGACGGTGTGGGACATCGGTGGCGCTCAGTACCCCATCCATACTCGCAGCAACTATAGTGAGTGGGAGGTGATGATGAAGGTGATGTTGAAGGCCAGGGGCCTTTGGCAGGTGATCGACTCCGGCACCGACGACGAGCAAGAGGACCAAATGGCATTGGAGGCCATCCTCAAGGCTGTCCTACCGGAGTTCATCACCACACTGGGGTCTAAGGACTCAGCGAAAGAGGCTTGGGATTGCCTCAAGACCATGCAGCTCGGCGGGGACCGGGTGCGCAAGGCGAAAGCACAGCAGCTCCGGCGGGAGTACGAGGCCATCGCTTTCCAGGAAGGCGAGGCAGTGGAGGACTTCGCGCTGCGGCTCACCACGGTGGTGACCCAGCTGGCGCAACTCGGTGACAAGATTGGAGAAGAAGAAACCGTCGCCAAGTATCTGCGCGTCGTTCCTCCACGATTTGCGCAAATCGCCCTCTCGATCGAGACCCTGCTCGATTTGAGCACGCTCTCGATTGAGGATGTCACGGGTCGGCTCAAAGCGGTCGAGGACCGCGCGCCGGCGCCGGCGCAGGTGACTGCCAGTGGAAAGCTGCTACTCACTCAGGAGGAGTGGGCAGCGCGAGCGCGTTAACAGAGAACAGGGGAAGGTTCCTCTGCTTCACGCGATGGCGGCGCCAGCGGGAAGGGGAAGCGCCGCGGCAAGCCGAAGAAGAAGGGAGATGGAGGCGGTGGCAGCAGCAACGTCAAGAAGGACCAGTGCCTGAGGTGCGGTGAGAGCGGGCACTGGGCCCGCGATTGCAAGCTGCCACGACGCCAGGAGCATGCGCATCTCACGCAGGACGACTACGACGAGGGGCCGGTGCTCTTGATGGCGCAAGCCTGCCTCCTCGGTGAGGAAATAGAGGAGGAGACCGGTGCGTGCGTTGAGCTCGAGGAGTCGCGCGCGCAAGTCAACCTCGGCCGAGAAGGGGACGAGCCAGAGGAGCGGTGGTACCTCGACTCCGGCGTGAGCAACCACATGACGGGGAATCGCGAGGCCTTCTCCGAGCTTGACACTGGCGTTGTCGGCACGGTCAATTTCGGCGACAACTCCATCGTCGACATTCGCGGGCGCGGGACCATCCTGTTCCAGTGCAAGACTGGAGAGCACCACGCGCTAACGGACGTCTACTTCATTCCCAAGCTCCACAGCAACATCGTCAGCATCGGTCAGCTGGATGAGCGCGACTGCCAGGTGCTGATCGAGGGTGGCGTGCTCCGCATCCGCGACCGTGAGCGCAAGCTGCACGCCAAGATGGAGCGCACCAAGAACCGGCTCTATATTCTAGAGCTGCGCGTCGCAAGGCCGGTGTGCCTGGCGGTGAGGAAGGACGACGAGGCGTGGCGGTGGCATGCCCGATTTGGGCACTTCAGTGTCAACGCACTAGCGAGCTTGGTGTGTCACGACATGGTGCGTGGTCTGCCTCTGATTGAGCACACCGGCGAACTGTGTGACAGTTGCCTCGCTGGCAAGCAGCGGTGGCTCCCGTTCCCAAAGAAGGCGAGCTACCGTGCAGAGGACCTCCTCGAGCTCGTTCACGGCGATCTGTGCGGGCCAATCACGCCGGCCACGAATGGCGGGAGGCGCTACTTCCTCTTGCTCATCGACGACAGCAGCCGCTACATGTGGTTGATGTTGCTATCGAGCAAGGATGAGGCGGCGACGGCCATCAAGCACTTCAAGGCCCGCGTCGAGATGGAGACGGGGAAGAAGCTGAAGGTGCTGAGGACTGATCGAGGCGGCGAGTTCACCTCGGTGGAGTTTGGGCAGTACTGCGCAGAGGAGGGCGTTGGACGCCATCTCACAGCGCCGTACTCGCCGCAGCAGAACGGCGTGGTTGAGCGGCGGAACCAGACCATTGTCGGGATGGCGCGCAGCATGCTCAAGGCGAAGAAGATGCCGGCGGCATTCTGGGGTGAAGCGGTCACCACGGCGACGTTCATCTTGAACCGCACGCTGACCAAGAGCTTGAAAGGGATCACTCCGTTCGAGGCTTGGCATGGAACAAAGCCAGACGTCTCCTTCCTGCGGACATTCGGGTGCGGTGGGCACGTCAAGGTGACGAAGCCCACCTGTCCAAACTGGAGGACAGAAGCGCGCCCATGGTGTTCCTCGGCTATGAGCCCGGGAGCAAGGCGTATCGCCTCTACGATCCGCGGTCATAGCGAGTGGTGGTCTTGCGTGACGTCGTGTTTGACGAGGCGGCAAGCTGGGATTGGGAGGAGTCAGGCGATGGGGAAGCGACGGCGGGCGGCACAAGTAGCTCCTTCACCGTCGAGTACACGGCGTACTCCGGTGGAGGGGAGATGACTCCGCAATCTCCGTCACGTTCGAGGGTGCTGGGCATCCTCGAGCAACCGCAATCTCCGTCATGTTCGAGGGTGCCGGGCATCCTCGAGCAAGACAAATCTCCATCTCGTTCGAGGGTGCCGGGCAACCTTGAGCAAGAAGAATCTCCGTCACGATCGAGGGTACCGACCAGGTCGGGGGTGCCGGGCATCCTCGAGCGAGAGTGATCTCCATCTCGCTCGAGACCCCCTCGATCTCGAGATCTCTCAAGGGGCCTCAACCTCGAAGCGCAGAGTCCAGTTGGGACTCCTCCAACTTTGGAAGCAGGGGAAGCCACACCACCAGAACAGTCTCCGGCTCCGGCCACCTCACCAGCAGGCATCCGATTCATGACGCCACCATCAGTGGTGTCGCCAAACATCGACTTCGAGTACGACAACAAGCCTCTTCGATTCCGTACGCTAGACGACCTCGAACTACATTTGGGCAGTGCGGAGGAGCCGCCCAACCTCGTAGAAGCAGAGAAGGAGGAGTGCTGGAGGCGGGCGATGCTGGAGGAGATGGCGGCGGTTGAGGAGAACCGCACTTGGGAGCTGGTGCCTCCTCCGATTGGCTGTAAGTCGATCGGATTGAAGTGGGTCTTCAAGGTGAAGCGCGATGAGAAGGGTGCGGTGGTGAGGCACAAGGCGCGACTTGTTGCGAAAGGCTACGTGCAGCGCGAGGGCATCGACTTCGAGGAAGTGTTCGCGCCGGTGGCGCGGATGGAGTCCGTGCGGGTGCTGCTGGCACTGGCGGTGCAAAGGGGATGGAGCGTCCATCACTTGGACGTGAAGTCCGCGTTCCTCAATGGGGAACTCGCCGAGGAGGTGTACGTGCAGCAGCCGCCTGGGTTCGTCGTCGCAGGCAAGGAGGGCATGGTGCTCCGCCTGCGCAAGGCTCTGTATGGCCTACGCCAGGCGCCGTGGGCATGGAACACGAAGCTGGATGCGAGCTTCGCGTCGCTTGGCTTCACCAGGTGCGAAACAGAGCACGCACTCTACACCAAGACGACGGCGCACGGGCGTCTGATCGTCGGTGTGTACGTGGATGATTTGATCGTCACTGGAGCAAAGCAGCGCGACATCGACAAGTTCAAGCGCGACATGAAGGCTCTGTTCCGTATGAGCGACCTCGGCCTGCTCACCTACTACTCGGCATTGAGGTGCAGCAGGGGAGGGACGGCATCACACCCCGGCAGAGCGCGTATGCGCGCAAGCTGCTGGAGCGAAGCGACATGGAGGGATGCAATGCGTCCCTAACTCCCATGGACGAGAAGCTGAAGCTCAGCAAGGCAAGCAGCGCACCAAAGGTGGACGCGACGAGCTACCGCAGCATCGTCGGCGGGTTGGGCTACTTGGAGCACACACGGCCGGACATCTCGTTCGCCGTGGGGTATGTCGGCAGGTTCATGGAGGATCCAAGAGAAGATCACCTCGCCACCGTCAAACGTCTTCTCCGCTATGTGGCTGGGACCATCGGCTATGGTCTGGTCTACAAGCGAGGGAGAGGAGAGCAGCTGGAGCTGCAAGGACATGGTGATCCGCTAGAGCTATTGGGATATAGCGACAGCGACATGGCGGGTGATGTGGATGGGCGACGCAGCACGACGGGAGTCATCTTCTTCCTCGGGGCGTCTCCCGTGGCCTGGCTATCACGCAAGCAAAAGGTGGTGGCGCTGTCAACCTGCGAGGCAGAGTACATCGCGGCATCCACGGCTTGCTGTCAGGGAGTTTGGTTGGGGCGGCTGCTGCTGGAGCTCACGGAGGAGAAGGCTCTTGTACCCGTCCTGAGGGTGGACAACCAGTCCGCCATTGCACTGGCAAAGAACCCTGTCCTCCACGGTCGAAGCAAGCACATTGACATCAAGTACCACTACATTCGTGTTTGCATTGAGAGAGGGCAGATCAAGGTCGAGTATGTCGAGACGGCTCGACAACTCGGAGACATCCTCACCAAGCCACTTGGGCGCACTCGGCTGGCAGAGCTAAGAACCAAGATTGGCATGGAAGAGGTGTAAGTTAGAGCAACTCAGATTAGGAGGAGAAATGTTATATAATATGAGTGCTCTAAACTCTCCTCGAGGCTCCCGTAGCTAGAGCCTCGACCTCGAGGCCTCCCCCATAACTGCGCATGACCGTTCCGTCAATGTGGCAGGTGTAAATAGTGACTGACGTAGTGTTGACTATAGCACCGAGTTGCAGCATGCCTACAGTAGCAGCAGACAAGTGGTGTTGACATGACTAGGAGTAGATGTAGCCCATACTTTGTACTGCACACTTTTGTCTATAAAAAGAGAGCAGCTGCAGCTCACGAAATCAAGCAGCAAGAAACCGTGTTCAGTTCCAGGAGTTCTGTTCTTCTTGCTCTTCTCATCTTCTTCTTCCTCCGAACTCGAGGGTAGTGTGTGCGTGTGAGTTGTGAGCTCAGGGAGCTGTGGTAGTGGCTAGGCCCGATCTCAGGCCAACATGGTCGTCGTCGGCGTGTCGGCGTCGTCGCCGTTGCCGGCGGCGGCGCGCCCGCGCGCCGCGGTGACCTTCCTCCAGAGGTGGGCCGACACGGCCTCGAAGGCAGTGTGCCTGTCTTGCACGCTCGCCCTCAGCTCCGCCACGAACTTCCCCGTGTATTGCCGCAGCATGTTGGTGGTGGCGTAGCACCCTTGTCCACTGGCGGATGCAGTAGCGCGAGCTCCGGGGACGGAACGAGCGGGAGGTGATCGGAGAGCGGCGAGGCCGACACGGCGGCCTCCACGACGAGGGCGCCGGAGCCTTGGTCACCTGTGATGAAGCATGGCCGCGGGTCGCCGCCGCCTGCACCGTGCCGCCGTCGCGGCTTGTTGATGATGAGACGGGCGGTGAGGAGCGGGAAGTGCGGCAGGGTGGCGGTGAGCGCGAGGAGGGCGGCATTGGTAGGGTTGGGCGAGGTGAAGGTGAAGAGGATGGTGTAGTAGTAGGACGGCATGAACAGGCTGAACACGGTGAGAGGCACCTCCTCCGACTTGGTTGCCGGTGGAGGAACGGTGAAGCTACGCTGCACTTGCACGTCCATTGCTTCGTTCTCTATGATCCCTTGGACTGAAGAAACAGGCAAGTTATGGCTTGGGTTGGGCACGGACAGTTTTCTTTTGTGTGCCAAGTATGCCCTAACCTTATTTAACCTTACTTAGGCTATGTTCAGATTCCTAACTTTTCACTATTCATTCAAATTTTTTACTATTCCCCTCTCACAAAACACGTTTCCTAGCGCATGCTACAGTGTTTTCTAATGCTACAGTGTTTTTTTGCTACAATCTAAATACACCCTTATAACCAGATAGAGAAGGACGAAGGCCACATTTTTAAAGGGGACACGCTCAGATCTCCATCCCAACACCAGGGATGGAAACGGACAGAAAAAATCCTATTTCCGTCCGTCCGTTTTTCTATATTTCTCCCATGTTTATAAGTGTACGGAAATGGGACGGAAAACACCAGAAACGGAACGGTAAACGGGAGAATAGTGATCAGGAACGGGACGGGATACGGGAGAGGGTGTTTCCCGCCCGTATTTGCGGGATCCCGTTTTTAGCCTGGAAAAACTGGTATTTATCCCGTTTTGAGTTTATACGTGATAGGCCCAAAGTCCTCAGTCCGAGAAAGGCAGCCCAACTGGCCCAAATGCACACCGGCACCTGCCCCGCCGCGCAGCCGCGCTCGACGCGTCGACCGTCCACCCTCCCAGTGCCCAGTGCTCGGGCAGGGTTCCTGCCACCCAGTCAACTCATTTTTCTGTCGAAGGCATGCAGCAGCAAAGGATCCATTTCACGTTAAGTTGCCCTACCAGTTTAGCACTTTAACTTCTAGCATATCGACACATATACTCCCTCTGTTCCAAATTGTAAGTCGTTTGTCTTTTTTCACTCCAATTTTGACCACTCGTCTTATTCAATTTTTTTCATAAAATATCATATTTTTTTGTTATGGCCAGCTTTAGTAATAAAAGAATTTCAAGAATGACTTAAACTTAACTATATTTGTACAAATTTTTTTAATAAGACGAGTGATTAAGGTCAAAAAAATCAAACGACTTACAATTTATGACGGAGAGAGAGTAGCTCTTTAAAAGTAGTGAAGTACAGGCAGCAGCACTAGCTAATTACCTGTATGCGGCATCAGTAGGAGAATAAATGTGAGGGGCAGACCCTGGCCAGCTGAGCCGGCCGCCTCAGCTACTCGTCGACGTGCACAACTGCCATCTCCTGATTTCCCATGGAATTTTTTCTCATCTAGCCGCCATGGCTGCCGCTGCTGTTGTTTCTCCGAGCTCTGGAAGAAGAACTGCGTGGAAGAAAGGAAAGAGGAAGGCCGAAAGGGTATGGGCTGCCAGCCTGTCTTCACGTGGCAACATGGCAAGGCCCAACAAAGGCAGCATGTCTCGTTGGAAGGTGGCATTCGGTCTCAATACACACACCTCACCTAGGTGCGGAAGGATTAGAGCCAGCTGATAAAACGATTTGTTACAAGCTGCATTAATAAAAACATGACACCTAGATTTGTTTAGTACATGACTAGTGCGACGTATATATTTTTTTAACTTATTATCTGTCACTAATTAATACCTTTGAATTTACAGGTTTTTTTAGGGTGCTTTATACTAGCCCATACTAGTCTTAAAAAGGATGAACTCTTAAACATGCAAAGAATGTGTTAGCATCCATATAATTTACGTTGTTTATGCCAAATCTGATTGGATCGTACCATTTTATTTTTCATGAACAATACTTATTCTTCAAATGTAATGTAACTTCTTAAAATTGTTGTTATTCACTCTCCCTCTCTCTCTTTCTATGTTTTCCGTGATCGCAATATGTGAATACAATGTTGATCTTTTTTTCTTTTTAGGGCTATAGTTTCAAACTAGAGTCCGCCTCACCTCAAATTTTATCCTGGGTCCACCACTGAATGTGATGTATTATAGTACTTACATATTGAAGTGTGGCATCTCGATGTAAAACCCGGTTCCCGTGCCGTTTCTGTAGTATTTCCGCCCATATTTTTCGTTTCCATATGCCCGTATATCCCGGTTCCCATCCCATTCCCAGCTATCCTGGTTCCTGTCCCGTTCCCAGTGAGAAAATACGGCAACGAAAATGGGCAAAAGGTTTTCCCGTCCGTTTCCGTCCGTTTTCATCCCTACACAAGATCATCCCCTTGTTAGCACTGTTCAGCCTCCAACGCAAGCCAGGATGGAAGATGGGCCTCGTCGGTCATCTCGGCCCAAGAAAGTCGATCAGCGCATATCTGGCCCGGAATGGATTAGCATTGTGTGTCTGAGTAGTGTGGAGAGGAGAGAATAATAAGCTTTTGCCGATCGAGCATTTTTTGAGCTTTGCCGAGTGCTAGGGGCACTCGACAAATAAGTAGAATCCGGTAGCTAGATGAATGCATGATGATAGGTCATGTGATCGCATGCACATATGAAAATCCGCTATACGTCTTTAAAGAGATCGAGCTTCCTAACTTCGGTAGGAGCCAACCGACCTTGCTCGGATTTAGAGAAGATGTAAAACGATATGAACTAGGGTTCCATCTTTCTAAAGGTTCAGGTAACTCTCGACACATGTTGATCCGGCTTTCTGAAAAATACATTCTGAATCCCACAATCGCAGCACCACGTCTCCTTGTCTTATCGACCCGTGAAGAACACAAGTGCAAGAAACAATGCAATAAATTATCAGATGTATTATTAAACTCCATGAATGGTGAAACTATTCATGACAAAATAATCTAAGAAAATTCCAAACCCTATCTTAGGCGGCCGCTACAGGTTTATAAAGTCTAGGGTCATGCACCATCCCTAGACGTAATCCTAATGGGTTCCAACACGATACAAGGTTCGAAGGCCAAAATGTGGCATCACAGCAACGAAACAGATTTTGGGTGTCCACTTCTATTAACGAACAATGTTTATTAAGAAATAATTTGGACATGGGACCAATTCTATTGGACATGCATCTCCTAGTCCTCTCCTTGGTTCCTAATCACAATATAATCATTAGGTTGCAATCGATTCTCAAAATCCTAAAAGGGAGTGCTTAGGAACAAGCTTACCTTTAATTCAATTGTTACACACTAGCTCTAGTAATTGGACCTTGAATGTCTAGTGAAGAAGTATTGTGTGCATTGGAAGGAGCAATGTCCTCACCATTGGAGAATGAAAATTCAAGTGCAAAAAGGGAAAGAAACTTTTGATGGAATTGTTGAACTACGAAAACAATATTTAATTGAAAATGTTGGCAAAAGAGGAATACGCTCATTGCCTCGGATGCCATATAGGCTAATCACAATACATTTTTTTATGAAACTAATAATCACAATACATTTGACTATACATTAATTATACCATTGGAGGATTGCTAGTTTGATTTATCCAGATAACACATGATTGTGTGTGTCGCTCTACCTAACGGTAATACGGCCATTATATCTATTTTTTTTTATAACTCATAAATCTCGCTCGGAGCTGTCATATGTAAGATATGATGCCATTGGAGTTTGTTGATTCATATGGCACTAGTTTGTATACCACGTGGTCGTTCAGTGGGTTTTGACTTGAATTAGACAAGCACAAATAAGAAAAAAAAATAGTGTAATCAGGTGCATATAATTTATTCATATCCTGCTGTCAGTGAAAGTGTAACATATAATACATTGGTTTTTAATTTTCACATTAACCTCAAGCCATTGATTATTCTAAAAGAGTTGAGCATTATTTTAATAGATGAAGTGTGTGTATGTGAACTTGAACAAATGAGTATAAAAAGCATCTCACTAAGGGTCACAGCAATTTGACAAAGCTCAATGAAATAACAAACACCATATATATGTAAGAGGTGTAAACATCCTACAAATGGTTTTAATGAGGATTTTGGCATATCACTGAGGAGTCAGGCTATTTATTATTATTATTATTATTATTGTTGTTGTTGTTGTTGTTGTTGTTGTTGTTGTTGTTGTTATTATTATTATCATCATTATCATCATCATCATCATCATTATTTAATAAAATTCCCAAGTATATTACAGAAAAAGCAAGGTTTAATATCACCATACCATATCTCACACCCCAGCTACTTAGAAAATATGTGATCCCTATGATAAGATGTTCACAAGTCGTATAAATTTTAGCATTCTCCGAGTGTTCCATCAACATGGATCGCAAGCAATGCATAATGTTATTGCTCACAAGCATGATTTTTCTGTTGAGTTTGGGTTGATGCGGAACCTTGGTTCGAGAGGCAGCAATAGAGAGAGGAGATTCAGCGAATGCAAGTAGCAGAGAAGTTGCACAGGGAGAAGCTGGCTGCCAAAAGGGAAGGCTCTTCAATCTTAGCCTGGAATGCCATTACGTTCCTTTAGAATGCTATTAGGTTCAACTTATGTGCTAATTTAGATTAGTGGCTTAGGGATTGCTGAAAATAAGGTACTAGGAGTTTACAGTAGGCACTATGATGTATGAGCACATATGCCACAAACATATGTATGTATGTGTGATCAGAGGAAGCACTATGATGTATATATGGTCTATTTTGTAAATTTTTGTCACCTATTTTTCTTTTTTTATTTTAATTTGTTATGGGAGACACTAGTTATCAACCCGCGCCTCTCATGACTCTCTCATAGGAGACGGGTTTTTCCTATCGTGTCTTCTGTGTGAAGTTATAGGTCTACCGTGTCTTCTGTGTGAAGTTATAGGAGACGTGTGTTAACAATCTATGTCTCCTATGCAAGGGTCATTGGATACGCGGGTCGGTAAAAACGTGTCTCCAATGACTCCCTCGTGGAGGACACAAAAAATACACGTCTCCTTAACGTCATATGGGAGACATAAATTTAAAGACGCTGCAAATCCGCGTCTCCTATGTATCTAAACTCTCGTCTCCTTTTACGCTGCCTTACATAGTGGAGCCCGGCCACCACATAACCCTCGTTGGCGGCAGCGAATGAGGCCGATGTTGCATATGGCGGACATGGACGCTGGGTGGCCAGGGACGCGCTCGGCGGAGGCCGTGGTCTCGCCCGCGGCCGTGCTGAAGTCGCACGAGGTGGGTCTCCAGGGGATCGGGACCCAAGCGCGTGCCATAGTACGGGGCGGAGGAGAAGCGGGAGAGGATGAATCCGGAGCCGATGGCGAGAATGTAAGTGTTCTTGTCCGACTTCACGGGGTCGGGTGCGCGCTCCGGGCCACGGCGAGGACGGTGACCCCCGGCATGGCAGCGCGACCGTGAGGGAGAAGGCGGCGGCCTCCGCGGCGGCGCCGTCCTCCGGCTCCTTGCATGCGGCGGTCACGCGGGGGGCGCGGCGTAGGATCACCCACGGCGCCACCATTGGGGGGCTTGTGGGGTTGGGTGGGCTTCGCCTCTGGCAGAGAGAGCGCAGGCGAGGTGCTCGGCGGTTTGGAGTTGAAGGCGGTTGGAATTTGAGGGAAGCAAATTGAGGAGCGGGCCAGGATGGTATACCACAACATGTGGGGGCGACGCGGCCATAACATCACATTTTGCTCTGCGGGCCAAAGATGCCATATGGGCTCCATAGCCCACGACCCCATCTGGAATAGTTTTTTCTTTTCCTTTTCCCTCTGCACATACTATACTATACTATACTATACTATACTATACTATACTATACTATACTATACTATACTATACAACTATCTATACCACGGAAGGATTGTGTGACCTCTTAGAGCTTCCGTAGGTAAGTTTTTCTCTTTTTTTTATTTTTTCACTTTTCAAAAGTTTTCTCTTTTTCTTTTTTCCCTTTATTTTCTTTCGGTTTTTCCTTTTCATTTCCCTTTCGAATTTGTATATCTACATTAATTGTATGCAGTGTTTTTGGTCGTATAAAAATATGCTACCCTACGGAGGTCTTGCCGTCTTTCACCTGCTATGTGACGACAAGCGAAATTTACCATAGCAAAAAAAAAAAAATATGCGGCTCTACTTTACTTTCTATTTGGGAAATGTGTTATGTCCCCTGCAACCTCCATATGGATAGGCCTTTTGCATCATCGGTGTGTCGCGATAATATCGATGATTCAGTGTCCAAGCGGGCCTTCTATTGGGTGTTTGGTTCCCAGAGACTTGAAATAGGACTTTTCGTACCGAATATTTCGATGCTATTTAGTATAAATAAATCTAATTTAATTACAAAATTAATTGCATATGCCCTAGATTTTTTTCTAGATGAACCTACTAAGATGACTAATTCATGGTTATGATATGCTCAGTAAAGCATCAGATAGTAATGTGACATAATTAGGCTTAATAGATTTCACTCTCGAAAAACATTTAGGACTTATCGAATTCATTTCTGTCATTGGTCTAAGTTTAATACACCTAATTAATATGCAAAGATAAGATGCGACTGGCTTTATTTTAAGAGTTAATTCCTTATTTGGCCTTGAAAAAGGTCCTCGGCCCTGAGAAAATTTTCGTTCCCTGTAAAGCCAAAAGTTTTTTATCCATTTCTTTCATGGCCCTGGCATCCAATTAGAAGGGGTAACACTTTTAACCATGACGCAAAAAGACAGTTTTGCCCCTAAAAAATGAAACTGGAGACTGTTTTTGGACATAATTATCTCTGATTTGTATGTTAAAAACAATATGAAATGGCACAGCAAAAAAAAGCTCAAAATAATTACTTGCCCCAAAAAAAAATAGCTTCCAGCAGTAACTTTTCATGTTCAGGGGCAAAAATGTCTTTTTGCGCCATGGTTAACGGTGTTAGCCCTTCAATTGGATGGCAGGGCCACGAAAGAAATGGATGAAAAACTTTTGACCTCATAGGGAACGAAAACTTTTTTTAGAGCCAAGGAATGAACGGGGACTTTTTTCAGGGTCAAATAAGGAATTGACTCTTATTTTAAACCCCAGGAAACCAAGACCAACCAAGATCCTCTTACGTCACCTCACCTCTTTCTTTTATGATCGTATCCCACCTCTCACTGCCAAAAAAGATGCATGACAGGGCAGCTCATCTTGCTTGACTATAGATTAAATGTCTACATATTTATCAGTGAGTTAGGGAGAGGATGAATAAATGTCTTCTTTTTTTTTTGCATAACTAGCCTTTTGCACTCATTTGAGATAGAGTTAGTGTCATTACACCTTAAAATAAGATGGTTAGCGTAAATGTTATGATCATATTTCAGAGATTAATTGCACGTAGTCTTGTCATGTATTTGTATTTCGAAGGTGTGCACTTCTCATTTTTTTTTTTCATTTGCTTTTGTTTAGTAATATATTATTTTAGGAGAGCTATAACATTATTTATGATATTGCTAATATAATATATAGTTATCCATTTGTATAAACAGTAAAGTATTGACACTAAGTCATACATGTGATCAAAATATTATTTTATAAAGAGAGTTATTTTACCAGCGCGGCGTTATCGCGCCTGACTTCCTAGTGTTTTATCATCCAAGAGGGTGTTCGAAGAAGAAAAAGAAGGGAGAGCCTGTTAAAGAAACAGAAAAATATAGCTTTTCAAATTTAAAAACAATAGCTACAAATATTTCGCAACATTATTAAGATTATTAGTAGGCATATTAAACACTCCAACTGATTATAAGTATTTTTTATAGATGAATTTGGTCGTGACTCGTGACCTTACACCATTCAGCTTATTCAAAAAAGAAAACATGCGATTATAAAAAAAAATATGATAGTTACATAAATTGAAATGAGATTAATGAGTCTGGCATTTGGAATACCTTTTCGAACTTCTGGCGTTTTGAGGGAAAAAAAACTGAAAATCTAGCATTTGTAATTTTGGGCTATAGGTTGTCATGATTCAAGCAAGCTAGAGTATCAATTATCTTTTTCACTCTGGAAAAAATATCCAGCATGGGCTAGACAACATGATATAGCAGAGCAGTCAACTTTTTGGAAAATGTTTCGACGTTAGAAGTTTTTACAATATACTATCAAAGATAAAATATTGGATGAAATAATTCTATAAAGCAATAAAAAATGGAATAATTTCGTTCTTGCAGAAAAAAAAAACATAAGTGGGCTCAGCTTAGAGAAAAATGCCCTCGGCTTGCGCTCACGAGGTCAAATTGACAATAGACAAAATTTGTAAGCAGCGATAAACATCGTTTCCTAAATAAAAAAACAAAATGAGCTAATTTAGACTCTAGTTGGGACAGAAACTATTCCTCTCAAATCCTATGATGGGTAGAAGTCACTGGTACACTTGCAGCCACCTGCATCAGAGCTAACACCTAGCAAAATAGTAAGCATAACTAACCCGCCAGGTGAGCGGACGCACCACGCACCCAAAAATAAAAAATTACATGGAATAGAACAATTATTTGCATTCCATATCAACCGACACTGATTATTCGACAAAGAATTTCCCGAAGTTGAACCCAGTATCCTAGGCAGATAAAACACAAACGAAAACTCGAATTATGCTCTCTAGGGATTCACAATTTATCAGTAACATACACGGCTCTATCAGGGTCAGGTTCTCCTAGTCTAAATCGAGCTCCTTCCTGCTCTTTACAGTCACATTCTGCTTCGACTCGGGGTCAAAAATCTCCAGGTCCCATGCCGTGGCCAAGTAGCCATAGAGGACCCACGTCCGTTCCCCCTTGCCATCCACCTTCACTAGCATGGGGTGGTTGCCCCCTTCAGCGGTGGGGGCGATACTCCGGATGCGAGCCCAAGCTGCCCGCCCGTGGCCTTGGCGCTCAAATAACTCAACAAGCCGTGACGCCTTGTTGAGACCGTCTAGGCTGGCTGGAAACTTCGCTTGCATGGACTTCTGCCCCTCCTTCCCAGGTAAAGGCTGCACATCGACACCGGCAAAGCCCATTTCTGAAAACATACAAGATAAGCATGTCAGTTTTCGATCCAGAAAGCAATATCATTGTAAGAGTCAAAGATGCTTGGGGTTGACGTGAATGGTCCACCCAAATGTAGCATCATGTGGAATGCACAGACATCACAGGTAGATACAGTGACAAAGCATCACATATCAGAAATGCAGTCCAACTTTCTATAACTGAACAGTTGGCACATTCTGAATCCTATCATGAAATCCAAAAGAATATTTGCTAGCTTATCAAGGTCTCACTATTCTATTATGGGCACAAAGACACAAAACCCCCCAAAAATAAACTCACTCCCTGAAAGTCGGGAATAAGTAGCCTAGGGGTGAAACCCAACAGGAGCCACCAAAAAAAAAAGATGAAGCATAAAAATATATATATAGGTACTAATAATAGTAGTAAACGGGCCACAGCCTCCAAATTCAAAGAACAGTTGTACATACATTTTCACACAGCCTCCACGGCTACAGCCAGATCGTGCTCTGCTACACAAAAAGGGGGAAGCTAGGGGATGCTGACTATATTTATAATCGGCATAGAAGAAATTTGGTCTAGCACCATCAATTACAAACCTGCTCTTTTTGGAATTTTTAGAGCAGGTGCAACAAACTATGTAAATAAGAAAACTATCAAATAGAAACACTGGGGAGCCAACTGTTGGCCAATAAAGTTTTCAGCTTTTTTCTCCATTTCTATCGCTACATAATGTTCAGGAAAAGCTACCAAATTTGAAGAAAGTAGCTGGCAAGGTTATGGTCAAACCAATTTGCCGCTGATGTCCCTTTCAACGAATAAAGAGAAGGTAAAATATCTAAAACTCTGATGATTAATAGATTAATCAATCAGAAGTTCAGAACTACCAAGACCACAGTGACAGCGCAAGCATTGAAGGAATACCTCTCAGCTTGCTCTCCATCTCGTTATTACTCATGGCATCCTTTTGTCCATCATTCTTCGACTTGTAGGTGTTCTCAATTATGACAGTTGGAGGCCATAAGATAAGATCTCCTTGATTGGCTTCAGCGTCGGCAGTAGATAATGCTTGGTAAGCGGTTTTGTGAACAGGGGCTACGGAGTAATTCCAACCCATAAGAACACATAAAGCTTTGTGAAACCCTAGGTGATCAGCACGATGCTCCGCATTCTTTGCATGGTATGCATGATTGAGGAGCGCATGCAAATCTACAGAGTCCCTGTAGTCAAATCATGCATACAACCAACTTCAAATGGGAATGATGCATAAAAAATTTCTTCAGAAAATTAATCCAAAATCACTTTAAAATATCACAGATTTATTATTTCATATGAACCACAAGATTGAAAAATCCCAGAAAAGTAAAATAAGATGCAAAATATTTGTGGAACATAAGAACAAAAGGAAGAATCCATATATGCCCACAATAATTGTCCAAAATGAAAGAAAAATGGGATTTAAAACTAGTGAAAAAAAAAACATCTTTGCTTTGCAGCACAACCTCATAGTTCCAGGCAGTAATGAAAAGGAAAGAAAATTAAAAAAAAAAGTATGAACAAATTCACAAAAAGGAAAACACAAATGAGCAACAGAGAACTTTGCATATTTAAGTCCGGACTTAAAGTCCATGCCTGATATTAAGATGTGCCATATGGTTATATCTTCAGAATATAGTAATGTTGTATGAAGTGATTTGAAATCAGTGAAATCCTTGTGGAATCCTCCAATCTAAACAAGCATAGAATTTATCACGTCAAAGTATGCACTACATGTTTTTTTCCAAGTTTCATGCTCCTTAATTTTCTAGGATTAAATTGATTCCTACTCGCAATGTAGAATTTTTATAAAAAAAATGTCTACAGCTTTTTCGGCACAAACCGTTCCAGAACAATAAATAAAACTAGGGCACAATTATATAGTTTTCAAGAGAGCATGATCCTAGGCAGTGTTACCCGGACACGGATGCGGGAATCGGAATCCGACACGGGTGCGGGTGTCCGATTCGGCTTGTTCGGAGAATTAAGATTCGGGGATTCGTTTAATATGTATATTTAAAATTAGTAAAATAGCATTTTAACTCATATAACATCAAGTATAGCTTAACGTCAAACCTACAACACAATCTAGAAGGCCACAGAAGATCCTGTTAACTTCTTTTCCCTAGGACTACAGAAAAAGCTGCAGGCTTGTGCATGACAGTCCCAACAGCAGCCGTTCAAACCTCCTCTCTCTACTGCTACACGCCTATCCCCATCCTGTCATGACTTTAGCCTCCTTTTCTTCTCTCTCTACTGCTGCTCGAGGGGTTTGCTCTCTCACTGGCAATAGGATTCTCTCCCCACGTATCAGATGCGTGTCTAGCAGTATCAGACACGATTCGACACGGCGATACGCGTCGACGCGGCAAAAAACTTTTGGACACGCGAGTCCATGTAACACTGATCCTAGGGAAGCAATAGTGCTGTGTTCTTCATCGAAAAAAACAAAAACTCTGCTAGTTTGGAATTAAGCGGGGCTCTTTGTATGCTTATTTAATCAATTTTATTACCCGCCTAAAGGTTTACAATCTATATAATCTGAAAGACCCTCTATTGGAACTGGGTATGGTAAGTCGGTTGAGTTCATCAGAACCTGGAGCAGTTCACTAACATGCACAGTAGGGCACCACATTCAATCTTTCTAACCAATATATGAATATTACCAAGGTTATCATCCAAAACTGAGGCAGGTAAAAATAGCCTTTTTTGAGGGGAAAAAAAGTTATTAGCAAGAGCCAGGGATGCAAGCGGTTTTGTCCACAAATCAGCATATAGGTTTTTTTAATTGGCTTTCCATTAAACCCAACTAAAACTGAATTATATGCTGGTTCATGCACAAATCCACCTGCATTCCTAGCACTCTCAATCAGTTAACACAAGCAAGATCTTTTACAGTAGTTTTCTACTTGTATTATATATGGAAATAGGAAACTCATGGTGAAAAGTAGCAGCATCTAATCAATCCAGGGGCTATGAATCCACAATATTGATAATGTGATCATTAGGAATAATTATATTACTGACAGAGAAGTTCAAAATAAATAATTATAACTTCCTAAAAATGTAGCAAAAGCGAGCCAGGTGATCCAATAACTCTAATGTGACCATTGGTAATTAGTACATTAGTGACAAAAGTTTTAAATAGAAGTCCAAATAAACTTAATGCATGAAATGTAGGCTACCCATTTTTAGCATTAGGGCATAAATGGTTAGGCAAATAGCTACAGGCAGAACTGAGCTTGATAAGCGCTTTAGGTGCAGAAATGAGCTTACGAAGTTAATCAGCCAAAAGAGGAACCTAATCGTTGGTATAGCCCAGAAGGATGGCTCAATGGCTATCATTTCAACATACTTATCTTGGCTCTGACAGAGACCAATGAGGTGTATGGTTCACGGAAGTAACTAGTCCTATATGGGATAGGTCATCCATGTAATCGTCCCATGTTTTGATTTGGTGAGCTCGTTTATATACTTCCACTAAAATGTGCCTATGAGGAACGAAATAGAGATGGACTGATCCACCTCAAACCAAACAAGTACAAGAAATAATTGTCTTCCAATTTCGCCGATAGTCATTGAATTAACAAAAGGAAATGTTGAGATGCCCAAAGGAAAATCCAGAATTTGGGGTTTTCCCAATTTGACAGTCTAGTATGCTACACCCTACAACAATGGTATATCAAGTTCGCTTAGAAACCAAGCAATATGGCATTGCATGTTCACCACTAGAGAGCAGAATTCAACTAAAAAGCAATTGAAAAATGTTTTCCAAGATATCCCAGATAGAGATCAAATTTAAACAAAAGCATCCCAAGAAAAAGTTCAGAATTCACTGTTTGTCCAATAACATTTATTGAGTAGCACTTGCACCAACAACAATGCCTTCGTCCAAAGCAAGTTGGGGCAGGCTACAGCTGAGTGCTGACCAAACAATAACCAAATAGAAGACAAGTGAAGGAGAAGAGCATGGTTGTTTTTTAAGGCAGTAAGGTGAGGAGTGGCTCATGCACCCTTCCAAACACCTGGGTGACGCATAGGCTCTCGTAAAGCGAATCAAGGCGAAACTGTGCCAGCTTGATCACCAAACTGCAGCAGGGAGTAGAGGGAAAATGGAAAAGAAAAAACGGTAAAGAAGGGAAGGGATTGAACCAGCCCACCAGGCAGCCGACCATGCATCCCACCAGTGCCTCGCATATTTGTCCCACCCTAGCCTCATATCAATCCTCAGATCGATACAGCTCCCTTCCCTCCTTCCCTCCCTTCCTCCCTCCCTCTCACAATTTTGGCATGACGCTCAAGAAGCCACACAACGCATGATTCAGGGATCGCATTGAAAACCATGGAGAAGCATTGTTGTAGGCTTGATAAGCCCACATAAATACCCAGGCACACATGAAACCCAGAAGAAGTGTAGCTGTTATCTAAAAAGGACCCAGGACTTGATGATGTGCCCTCACTCAAAATTTGTACTATGTCCGCCCGTAACAGTATAATATTAAAACACAGAGCTCAGTTACTGAATAAACATCTAAACAGTTCTGCTGTATTGAACTTCATCAGATAGAAAAAATAACCCCCTTCCCCCCGCCAAATATAAAAAGGAAAGAAAAGAATGGGAAAGCAAACAAAACAGGCAAAGGAAGGCAGGTGGACACAATCATGCAAGAGGCAAAAAAAAAATGGTGCAACGAAAGTTCTGAAAAAGCAAACAAATGCTGCTATGAGCTTGAATTGTGTGAAAAAGCATCAACTACACAAACTATTTGGTCAAAGTTTCATCCAGTAGTTGTACTAGTGCGGTGACCTTAAACATAGTAATGTAACTTTTAGGGACCCTGCAAACAAAGGTTAACGAAGGCTTCCTAGTTCTAATTCATTTTTAATTGACTCTCTACATTCATAGGTTCCAGGTCTTAAATTCACTTTTAATTGACTCTACATGAGAAGTGCCAAACGGTAGAACTTCATTGGATAACAAACTGGTAAATGTATATAAAATGGACAAATAGAGAAGCATGCCAAGGAGAAATATGATTGTGAAGAAAAAAACAAATGTAGCAGAAATACAGAGAATCCGTTAAGTGCGGTGCCATGGAAAATCCGAAAAGTCAAACATGACAACAGTCTATTGAACTGCTAAGGCTATCTAACACTAATCCAAAGCCGTTTGTTATACTCTGTGCACTTCTTTTCAGGGAAAAAGAAGGTACATGGAATCCACTGGTATCCTAGTAGAATGAAATACAACCAACATCATGAAATCATTGTTATCACTTATCGCTTCGAAACTATGTTCTATTGTGCTAGGTACCTAAATGGAGTTTGAACATGTTAATTCTCGTGGCTAAACACTCAATTAACTACATCCAAACAAAAGATTAAACCAACAATGCAAAATCTTTCAGATTTTCCAGCATACCTTTGACATACAGGGCACTTCAGCTGGGAAAGCTTCCCATTGGCCCGGTAATTCTTCTTATCTGCTTCATTCTCGTTCATCAGCTTCACCATCTTAAGAAAGGAGCTCTTCAGCGCCTTGGGGTCCACACCCGTCTCCTCCACCTTCACCTCCTTCAGCTGCTTCGCAGCACGCGCATCAGCCTTGTGCTGCTGCTGGCGTCCAGAGGACTGCCCAGGAGCACCACCGTTGGGCTGATCATCCCACTTCCGCTTCAGGGGCGGCGGCATAGGAAGCAGCCCAGCAGTTGGCAAGAGCACGGGCATGGGTGGCATGGGTGGCGGAGCCCACCGCTCGATGGGCGGCCGCGGCAGTGGTGGCGGTGGCGGTGGTGGGACCAAGAGGTGGGCCGGTATCGGCGGCGGCGGCTGGCGGAGCTGCGGGGGCGGCTCGAGGGGGAGCGCGAAGTAGGTGCGCACGGTGCCGTCGGAGAGCGCGACGGTGCGGCGCTCGAGGTCCTCCAGCCCGTACGGCGGCGGCGGCGGGATGGCGGCCATCACGGCATCCACCGCCGCCACGGTGAGCAGCGGCCGCGAGGGGGGCGGCGGGGGCGCAAGCAGCGGCGACGCGCCAAGGGGGGGAGGGTGCGGGTGCTGCGGCGCCGGGAGCAGAGGGGAGCGGCCGGCCTCCCCGTTGAGGCTCGGAGCAGGGTCCTGGGGCGCGGACGCGGGACCACTGGATGTTGAGGCGGCGGCGGTGCCGGGATGGGTGCGCTTGTTGGGCTTGGCGTCGGCGGCAGACGAGGAAGAGGACGATGCCTTGGGGGAGGCGGCCTGAGGGTTGTGCGCCGCCCCCGCCGCCGCCGTCGCCGCTGCGGCGGCTGGAGCCGCGGGCGGAGGCATCGGCTTGTGCTGGGGATTCGGGATGGCGGCCTTCATGGCGGAGGATTTCTAGGGTTTCGCCGGGATTGCTTCCGATTTGGGGGCGGCGGAGGGTTGATACATGCGAGATTGGAGGATGAGTCCGCGAGGGGGAGATTGACTTTACCAAGTGGGGAAAGTGCTACGAGCAAGAGTAACAACAGACATGGAAGTATCATCTCATCTCTCTCGAAGTTCTTCAAATTTGCCATATTTCACCAAATTTCAATTTAGAAATCGATTTGATTTTCGATAAAGGTTGGTTACGCTGATAGTAATTTGTTTGGTTACTTATCACATATTTATTTAGGGAGTATTTTTTGCTAAGGTCTCGCTTAAATGGTAGCCACGTATAAGATCAAGGCGTCATCAATGTTGGGACATAAAATCATCAATGTTGGGACATAAAAGGAAGGAGAGAAGGAAAAAAGTCATAGCGGATAAAGAGAGGACACATCAATGAGTGACATGATTCTAGCTGTGCCTCTCTAGCGATGCATATCTTTAAAGAGAAGAGAAAGACATAACCGATAGACCTCCTCAGGTTGGATAGGGAAAGGAAGAAAAAGGATTCTTGCGGCTGTGACAAGCTACATGCGTGGCGATATGGCTATATTTGAGTAGGGATGATTTGTTGCTGATGAGCGAGGATGGTAGGCTCATCGTTTCACCTTGTGCCGACGCAGAAGGAAATTGAGATAGAGTTTGTTGTGAGATTGTGACAAAAAAAGATGTGTCTTTGATTTTTTTATGTGAGATCGAAAAGGACGTGATTCCTATATGTAATCTTGTTTGGGTTGTGCAGTTATTGGTGTGATTTATAGCAAACCATGAGCTTACTTTTTTTTCCTTCTTGAGCTTTCTTGCCTTATTGTCTCGTGTTAACTATTACGATGTTAAGAGGTTGGCAGTCGGGTTGCCATAAATCACCTTAATAATGTTTTAATACTTTTAGAGGCGGCTAGACTAGGTGCATTCTTCAATATGCTTTGTAGCAAGACTATAGCTACGTGCCACTGAATCGATATCTGCGTGCATCTTCCTTGTCCCACTTTATTGCACCTTTGTTCACATTGAACTTAGTCGGGAAAAGCCATGGGCTATCTTATAATGCTATTCTCAATGTATCTTACACGGCTTTCGAAAGTGCCATGTTATCTAAGAACATTTGAGTTCATATATGGAACTAGGTCTACCAATGCAAAGTCTTATTTCATGTTGAAGTGAAGTAACCAGTGGAAATGAATAAAATGTGTGAAATTAAATGAAAGGAAACCATCTCAGTGGTAGTTTAAAGAAGTTTTCAATGCATTGGTAACCATTTGCCACAAGTTTCATCCTAGTAGCAGTTCCAGCGTGTATTTAGGCCAAGATAAATGAAGGTGGACATGTCGTAGTAGTGCTTTGTAGAACAGAATGCTCCAACGTTTAGCAAAAGCGATCGTCAATGGATTAGGCACCAAGATTTCTCAACCCCTTTGAACTGTCAATGGATAAAACTAATGTTATATTTGGAGCTCTGAGTACAAAATCAACCCACCACAACTAAGCTGGTGCTTCAACACCGTCCTTTCCAGCATTAGGCACAAGGGAATCTGTCTCACACAATTGCTAGCACCCCCTTAGCATACTATGATGGAGTTGCTCTAATAAAACTAATGTCGTCTATTTTATTATAAATTGCATTATGTGTTATCTAGTTTGTCGATGCGGTACTTTTAAAATGCAAAACTCATATAAAACTTGCAATCTAAGGCATGTAGTAGAAGATATTCACATAGAAGAATATGAGTGGAGCATATACATACTTGAAAAAGGCAGGAGGAATGTATAGAAGGATTTCATATATGTAGGCAACTCAAAGAAGGTAAAGTCAAATGACCTATTCAAAGGTCTCAACAAAAGATGTACTTATGATATAAAAATTGCAAAACTAAAGTTAACTAATTTTTTTTTATGATAGTACACATCATGACCTCAAATATCGTGAAGTTGAATTAGGTTCGATGGTACTTGATATCATGAAACTCATAATCATATTGGTTATCTCTTTATCGGGATACTAGGTTGGGTATCAATCCCCATTAGGTAGCCCTAAATCTGTATAGTCTCATACGTGTTCAACATGGTTTAGACAATCTTGGTTGTTAAACTTGATCTTCTAGTGACAGAAGATTCACTATCAAACTAGGTTCCTAATCCGTTGGCATTATACATTTATTTAGGTTTCTTGTCTAATCGGATGTTGTTCGTGTTTCATTCGCCATAATAATAATAACAACATTAGAGGTTGAAAACATCGTGCCCTATAATTTGTCTTTGGAGTTTAGAGGTTAGGTTCATCTATGAGATTATTCTGTGGGCACCGTAGCTAGCATTTTTTGTTGTAAACTCCATCTCACTCTAAATACAAGAATATCTAAGTTGTCACAAGTGATACTATTATTAAGTTTGACCAAGCTTAAAAGAAGAAGAATAATACTTGCAATATAAAAATATGATTAATTACTAATAATTTAAAATCTCATTATGTTACTTTATTGATGCGGTGTCACGTTAATATTATTCTCTATAAACTTAAAACCAAAATTAGAATTGTTTGACATGTAACAAACTTAGAAGTCCTTACATTTCTTTTTTGAATTGAGAAGTCCTTACATTTCACTGCTCTGGTTAACTGCCCAAAACGCGCCCAAAAGACAAGAAGCAAGAGAAGCCCTGATTACCGTTCACTTGTCCCCTCCGCACCAGAACCACCGATCCAACGGCCATCCCTTCCTCCTCCGCTCCGGGCCCACCTGTAAGCCTCTCATCCGACCCACAAAACCCCCGCACCCTCGCTTCCTAAAACCCTAATAAACCCTCCGCCCTTCCCTCCCTCTCATCTCCCACCGCCGCCTCCCTTCCCGCGCCGCCACAATCCTCCACCTCCTCTCTCCACCCAGCTCTCCCCGAGCCCACACGAGCTATGCGGCCACCGAGAGGGCGCGGCGGAGGCGGCCGCTTCGGCGGTGGCGGCGGCCGCGGCGGCGGAGGGGGCCGCTTCGGCGGCAGCGGCCGTGGCGGGGGCAGGTTCGGCGGCGGCGGGTTCCGCGACGAGGGCCCGCCCGCGGAGGTCGTCGGTGCGTGCCCTCGCTCTCTCGTCGCCTCCCTCCCGAGGAAGGTTTTGGTCCGTTTCGTCGGCGAGGATTCGCTGATTTTTGTGGTGGTGCTGTTGTTGTTTGTCTGCGCAGAGGTGTCGACGTTCCTGCACGCGTGCGAGGGGGACGCGGTGACGAAGCTCACGAACGAGAAGGTGCCCTACTTCAATGCGCCCATCTACCTCCAGAACAAGACCCAGATCGGCAAGGTCGACGAGATCTTCGGCCCCATCAACGAATCTGTGAGCTCCTCCTCGCTCCGCCGCTTACTACTCATGTTTTCCACCCTTTTATTCTTGCTCACAGAGAGTTAAAGCTAGAGCTATTTTCCTTGTGTAGTTAAGAGTAGAACTATGGGGTGTCGGTATTGACTACTTAGCTGTTAAAAATTTTAGTTCGCGGAGGATTTAGTGTTTGGTTTGCAGGTTTGAATCTTATAGGGTGTTTTAGTTGCATTGGTTCATGTTTGTGGATATGATGGCATATTTAGCGCTAGCGATGTGTTTTTTCAAATTATTCTTTGTTCTGACAAGTCTGCTTTGGATTTCAATCATTTTAGTTCTGTAGTCTCAGATTTCATCTGAAGTGTTGTTCTAGTTTGTCAACTTTTCACTATTCATTCCAACTTTTCATTATTCCCCCTCACAAAAACATGTTTCCCAATGCTACAGTGTTTTTCTAAAGCTACAGTGTTTTTCAGCTATCTAAACACAGTGCTTCGCAAGTATTGCTATAGTGTTATGCTTTTGCTGTTGTGCTGAATCTGTATTTTTTTTTTGTGTATCTGTAGTATTTCTCTGTGAAGATGATGGAAGGGATCATTGCGACGTCATACAAGGAAGGCGACAAGTTTTACATTGACCCCATGAAATTGTTGCCTCTCTCGCGCTTCCTGCCACAGCCAAAGTATGAGCTGATCTAATTGTTGCCTGTCTCATGTGTTTTTTGGTTTCCTGCCATTTTTTGTAAACCAAAATATGTCATTCATTTGTGCACTTTAATTTTGACATGGTAGTAGACAAAATGGTTGGTACGCAAATTACAGTTTTTTTTTGAAAAAAAAGTTGCGTTGGAACACATCTGGGTAATTCTCTATATGAAGATGTCCTTTGCTCACTTTTAACATGGCTGTCAAAAAATAATTAAAACTATGATATCAGCTATGAAGTTAAGAAAGCAACTATTTTATAGCTTTGCATTGAAGAATCTGATGCTGCTTCCAAGCTACCAACTGATGTGGACAGTCCAAATTATTTGAATCTTCTTTGTTATGAATTATAATAACTACAAATTTACTGCAATCTAGACATCTAGTTTTCAACATCTCAGGAATCGTAACAAGCATCATGAGGAGTTATTTGATCCTGTTCTTTATACCTTGTTATAAACAGGGGACAATCTCAAGGAGCACCAAGAGGTGGTGGCCGTGGTGGAAGAGGTGGTGGCCGAGGCCGTGGCGGTTCATTCCGTGGTGGAAGAGGACCACCAAGGGGCCGTGGTGGACCTCCAAGGGGTGGAGGGCGTGGTGGTTTTAGGGGCCGAGGCAGATTCTAGGTGTAGTTTGAGTCTGATGTTTGTTGAACATCATATCATACTCTGCCTGATTGGAAGCTTGCATGTTCTTGTAACCAGTTAAGTTAGCAGAGCACTTGCAACTTTTTATGTGTGGAACTCGAATTCTCTATTGAAACAAATTACCAGTTGGCCTTGTTCATGCTGATCATGGAAGTACTGTAAAATCCTTGTTTAAAAGTTGGAGCTCAACTCCGCTGGTTCTTGAAGCCATCAACGGCCAGATGTTTACTGGCTTCTGGCTTGTGCTGGTAGAGCTGACTGTCTGATGTATGCTTTGTTTGAACCATAGATTACAGTAATTAACGACGTTGGTACTCGAGCATAGGATTACAAAACTGAATCATCCTGTCTGATGTGTGCTTTGGTTTAACCACGGATTTGCTGAAATCAAAGTTACAATGCTGGTACTTCAGAATGTGTTCAAAGCCTGCTATAATTCTAAATCGTCCTGTGCAGCTATAAGTTTTTATAATATTTGCAAGTAAGATTCAAGAGATATTACCCTGAATACATGAACAGAATGCATTCAAAATTCAACTGAAATGAAGTGACAATGCTGTTACTTGAACAGAATGTATTCAAAATTCGCAAGAAAAAAAAAATTGCAGCAATCATGTGTAAGCTACTTAAGGAAAAAATGACGTGCAAATAACATGGCAAAAAATCTTTACAGGATTATCTTCGGCTGATGGCCGGGCAAAGAGAATGAGACTGTCTCAGTTGAATTTCATGAAAACGTAAGACAAAACTATATTAAAGCACTTTAGCTTTTACCAGATAATACAACTAACACATTACACGATGTTACTGAAACTACAGTTTGACAGGTACAATAAACGACATACTGAAAACGATTATGGCAAACACGGATCACCAATTCACCATAACAGCCACATGAAACTCTACTAGTTCTACATATGAGAACACACTAAAGAGGGCGAAGGCTTGCCCCCAAGCAAAATTTCCCAGGAAACATTGATTTGCGAAGGTACATTCTATCTGCAAGATTCTGGCTGTCCCTGAGGATACATCCGGCAAAAATGGCAGGTTAAAAGAAGCCAAATAGGTTGTGCTTGTTCTTCAAGTATGTCTTTGAGAGAACCCTCTTCCCATACATGTTGCTCTGCAGTGCACCAGTGTATGGTCTGATAGCTTCGACAAAGGCAACATGTTGTTCACCCTGCATCATGAAACAACCCTTGAGTAAGGATTGGACGTGGAATTCTTTGGCTAAGGGTGAGGAAGAATCTTTACCTGGCACTGTTTAAGTGCTGTTTGAATCACAAAGTTCCCGTACTGATCAATTATTATATGCGGCAACTTAGGATCATGAATTAGTTCATCAATGATCCTATCACACATGAGTTGAGGTGCCAGCTTCAGGCAATGCTCCACAACGTGGCTACCACACTTTTGCATGGACAGATTTCCAAAGTGACCTGCCAGCCTATCCACTATTCTGGTTGTTGCCCATTCAATTTTGAGGCCAAGAATAAACTGAATAACATAATTCCTGCCAAAATTTATATCGTATATTATGCAAAAAGCGTAGCAACAGCAGTATCATTCAGACTAGATGAAAATAGAATTAAGATAGCATACCCGTACTGATCTTCAGAAAGCCTAAGGGCACTGGATGTAATCTTGCTCAACAAATCATTCCTCTGTTCGTCATTTGAATGTTCCATGCATTTCTGAAGGACACAGCAGCCATGACGATCCCTTGCTAGTTGAAGATAGCGTGATGCAGCAGTCTCAGTAATGAACTGCAACAGTTATACAGGCATCCAAACATGGTGTTAAAATGCAGGTTGGTTTGTTCATGAATTGATGCACTGATTGGCAAGTCATACATGCAAGTTTATCTATACTACTATTCTCTTCTGGAAAAATTCAGCTGCAGTGCATTCCCGAATATAGGAAGGATACATTTAGCAGTATCCAGCAGAGTTACAATATTACATATAAAATGACATTGACTACAAAGAACACACTATGTGGCACAATATTATTTTCATAGATCCTTTATCCCGAAAAAGGTATTTTGAAACCAATCACAGTTTAATTCAACCAACATGCATATGCGTAATGTCTAAAGGTACAAAGAATAACAGCTAAATCATATTACCGCCTTGTGCTCAGGTAACAATTTCTCCAAGCAGCGGAACAAAACATGATTTCCATTTGCATCTGTCATCAAACGCATTGTTCCGTGGCTCAATGCAGTCACAACCATCGAAGCCTCTATGGTATTTATAGTCTCTATGACCTTCTGCATTACACGGGTCCTGAAAATTTATCTCCAAAAGATAAGATATGACGACAATAATATTATAGTTATGAAACAATAGAGATTAGATTATGCTCATACCCATGCGTGTCGCAACAAACTTTAATCAGCTCTGCAGGTGATTTGGTGATTTTACGAATTATGTGCATCCTTTGATCATTGGTTCCAAGAATCTTCTGCACCAAATTGTTGGCAACTGGATCCATCATAAGTTCACCAATATGATCAATCATTTCATAAAAGACTTTATCGGCATCCTCTTGAGTGCCTTCTGCTAATATTTTCGTCAGAAAGTGGCAGTAGGTCTGATCCTTTGCCAGGATACATACTCTTCCAACAGCATTATCCACTGTCAAGTGCTCAGTTGAGGGCAATAACTGGAGCATGGAATTATTACGCTGAATGCCAATATGTTCATGGCTATAATCATTAATCCTGTGATCCATATCAGCATAGCCATTAACTGAGGGAGCAAAGTTGATAGCTCTAACTGAATTTCCACCATCAGGACTCATCAGGATCCTTTCTGGATAACTTACTGTGTTGAATCTACCACATGTCTGATGAGGATGATGTGAGAAACCCAGTCCATTTGAATGAGCAAGGTTATCTACTTGCTGATGATGCGAAAAACCTTGTCCAGATGGGTGGAAAAACTTTTCAGCTTGCTGAAAATGGTGAAAATCAACACTGCCACATGAACTGTCAGCACAAGATGTACTGCAGAAGCTGTTTGTGAACATATTATTCAGCCGGTTATTTCTCTTCTGAAAAGCAGCAACACTGAAGCAAGGATACCCAGTTTCCAGCCCATGAGAATTTGGTGTTCCAATACGCGAGGACGGGACATTTGCAGAAGCGTAAACTGCAGCGTGCTCATTGCTTCCATGTTGATAAACATCAAAACTAGAAATTTGTTGCATTTGTGGACAGATATAGTGTGGTTGCACAAAAGAGTATGGTTGTACACCTATATCATGCTGCCATGTGAAGTTTGAGCTAACATTCTGATCATGGGGTCTGTACATCTGAGATTGCCCATCAACATAACAATGTTGCTGGAAGGGTGGAGCAAATGCGGTTGATGGGTTGTATGGAACACCAAAATTGGTGTTGAAACTTTGCTGCCCAGAGGTTCTTGAAAATTTTCCTAAATGCGGTGGGAACCCATGGCCTTGTTCTTGGTGTTCAAGATTAGACTTTTGCTTGGCCTGTGCTGCACTGATCTGTAGAGGTAGAGAATCATCTTGGCGTGCTGCTGTATGGGTATTTAAATCCAAAGTCATGTCATCTAAAGCAGATGACAGGTACTGCTCATCATACAGATTGACACTACGAGAGAACCCCAGAAGATGTTGATGGCTGCCATTCAGATAAACCCCTGCAGACTGCGAAGCAATCCCCACATTGTGGAGCTCCCTGTCACCAGCAGACTCTTGAACAGCACCAGAGACCTCATTTTGAGCTCTGAACCTTGAAGGTTCCTGATTACTCTGAATCCCAACATTGTGGAGCTCCCTGTCACCAGCAGACTCCTGAGTAGCACAATTGCTAAAAGCAAAAGCTCTGAACCTTGAAGTTTCTTTACTACTCTGCGATTCCTCCATTGCAGCAAGGGCTGGTGCCGAATCAATCACACAATTTAGGCTACTTCACTGGTCCTACAACACAACCAAGCCAATGTTGGAATTAGTGACCACGAAATTCCCATGAAACAGACAAATAAATTAAGCTCTTTTCAGATACTTGGAACAGTATTCTCGAAAAAACAATACTTGGAACAGCCAATGCACCTATAGAAAAGCAGACGAGTCGAAACCCCACATGGAAACAGAACAAATATCAGCTTTCCACTAGATAGCCAGCCCTCAACAAACCAAAGAGCACTGTGACGCAGACAACTAAATTGTGTTCATGTCAATCAAATTCCAATGCAACCAAATAGTCCCAAGATTGTAGTATTGAAATTGTTGAATTTTGTTGATCGAGCAAGGAAAAATTCCTTATCAAGGGAAAATTGCTTATCACTTCCCACATCCAAGCAAAATCCATGAGGAATTGAGGATACCAAAATTTTAACACTAGCAGCAAAATCATAACATTAGCTGGGTAAAAAAATCGAAATAATCCGCAATTATACTACCCAGAGAAAAATCTTGCAATCTCGCCTAATGCAGGGGGGATTAATCATCTCGTAACCCAAAGCGTACAGAGATCGTAAAACACCAAAACCCCAAGAAAACCCCCAATCACCCACTGTCGCCCGACCAAGAAGGCGAACCGACGGAATCTCACCTACAAGAGACCCAAACTTTCGACTAAGCGCAACCGATCGGCACTACGAGCTAACCGATCTAAACCGATCGACAATCCGCGGAGGAAAAAAAAAATCCACTAACATCGAGTGACTAGTAGTCCGGTACCTTAATGTGAGATTGCGACGGGTGCTTCCGGAATCCAGCAGAGGGCCAAGGTCACGGAGAATCGGGTTGGGGGCGGCGGCCGAGGTTGGAGAAAACCCGGAGGCGATTGAGATTTTTGGGAGGCGGAGGCTTGGACGGGAAGGAGATGGAAAGAGGGGGGCGTTTCCGCAGGTGGTGCAGGGGCTTACCACCCTTGGACTCTTTGTTGCGCCTCCCCCCCCCCCCCCCCCCCCCTCCCCCTCTCTTCCCTCTCTCCTTGAACGCAATGGACGCTTTTTTTTAGGATTTTTTTTATTAGGAAAAGCAATGGACGCTTATGTCCCTGCCTTCCTATGGTTTTGAGGGAGTCACCAAGGGAGAGGAAGAGAATGGCATCCAAAGGTAATACTATACTTGTCAACCCGTGGAGATTGGACGGTTCAGGGTTTCTTGTCCTATAATCTTTCGAGATTTGTTGGTAATTAATATCAGCGTATACAGATTTCATATTACGTGTTTAAACAACAATTAATTACTAAAATAGATGGAAATATGTTCTTTTTTTCTAACATGGAGATGGAAGGTGTATATCAGGTCAAAGCTAGTTTACATGATTTTATCTCGTATGAACGTTTACTTTCCTTACATTTAACCTTGCATCGGAGAAATGTGTTTGTTGCATAAGTAATCAACATCATTAGCTTATAGCATGAGAAATTGATTCATTAGTTTCTTATGCTTAATCCAAGATATGATATTTGCATAGATATCATCAATGATGTAACAACATTACACACAACTATTAGTGTATAATGTTTTTTTTTCCGAACCTTCTTATACTCTCCCATGGAAGAGGGATGAAAAGGAGGGAGAAGCGCCGGAAGGTACATAACACGAGCACGCGGAGGAGGGACGGTTTGGGGTTTCTCGCCCCAAGACCTTTCGAGATTTCTTAATATTTAATATTAATGTATTCGGGTCTCATAGTGCGTATTTAAGCAGAAATCATGTGCAAAGATATTTTGATGTGCAAAAGATGTTCTTTAATATGGAGACGGAAGGGGTATATCATAGGTCAAAACTACTTTACACGGTCTCATCTTCTATGAACTTTTACTTTTCCAAATGTGTACTTATGTTGTTGGTGAGAAGGGAACTCAATATTTACACCTGGTTATAGATAACAGTCACACTACTAGTATACGTGAGTACTGTGTTTTGTAAAAGAAAACTTGCTCTTGTCAAGTAGGACCATGAGCAAGGTAAGAAATTGCGGGCTATGAAGTTTAGCGGCAGTCTTCTCTAAAAGCTATAGAAAGCAATAGCGGTATATAGCGGAAGCTAAATCATTTAGCGGAATGATAGAATACTCAATAATTACATACAAAATTATAAGCATTATTGGTCTAACACTAAAAAATAGACTCAATACGTCTTTTGGCTGGCCAACTGTGGCCTTGTGGCTTTATATATGGCCCACCCTAGTTAAATCGATTGTTTTGAGTATATCTTTGAGGTAATGAAAAACTAAAAAAATATACTCACAACTTGACCTTTAGCGTTGCTAAATATCGCAAAAGCCTTTTAGCGGACATTTATTACCGCTAAATCCCATAAACCCCCTTTAGCGGACAAATGTTGTATAGCGTAGCGGTAGATCTCCTAAAAAGCTATTAGCGGGCCATAGCGGGCAATTAGCGGGCTATTTTGTACCATGACCATGAGTGAATACTACACCATGTTGGGAAGAAGAGAAGTCTGGAGATGCGCCTCATTTATTGGCAACAATAAGATCATTTATTCTTTGAGGCGTGGCCTAATTTTTTTTTTAACTAAACGTCTTTTGCAAGAATATGGAGTTAAGTAGCTCCGATCTACTCTCCTCTGTCTTGTTGAGGGTGCCCCTGACTTCGTAACTGCTCTGGTTGCTAGCAATTTGACTAGTAACATTGGATTAGTGGAATTGCTTTCCAGTTAAAAAAAGGTAAAATGTCAAAGGACTTCGATTTTGGCATAAAAAGTTTGAAATCCAAGTAATTTTTGCGTAATAAGATGCTCAGTTTCACAAAAAAAAATGTCGATAGCTAATTTGAAACAGAGTCAGCAAAACAATGTTTTTTTTGGGCTGATCCGATCAGATTATGCCCTTGCTCCAAGTGCCCCGATAGGTCACCGTCGCATGCCAAAGAGAAAAAGAAGGCCAGATTCCAATTATGCCCTTGAATTAACCTTCTAGTATTTTTTTTTGGGGTCACACATGCGTTTTTGGACTACCCTACGGGAATCCAGGTTTAATTGACACATTGCACAGCAGTAATAAGCAAATTGCACCGCACGTATGCTCCATTTCAAGGATGATGATGATGTTACTTGCTTGGTTGCTTCTAACAAAATTATGGCCGAGTTGCCTTTATATTTTTTTTTAGAATTACACATTACAACATAGACACACAACATACACGCATATCTCACCCCTATAAATATACGTACGCAAACCCTACCCTCTAAGCATCTCCGAAAGACTGAGACCATACCCGGATCCACTAGAATCGGCGAGATAAAAATAGATCGATAACCAAATGTTTTACTGGCCCGAAGCCAGCCAGAGCATAGTCGTATGTGTTGATTTCTGAGGAAATATAACGGTACGAGCTGGTTAGACTTGGTCCACGCCGTGTACTATTGATATAGATCTTTGACATTAAGGGATATCTTTACTCACCATTTTATTCGTGGATCTAACTTTATAGCACACATAGTATACATACCTATATGACATTTAGGTCCAATTATACCTCATGTTAATGCTTAGAGATACTCCGTATATATCTTATTGTGCTACTATTTATCTGTAGGATTCATTTTTATATGTTGTTATCCTAACTTCCTAACGTATTTTGATCCGATCCACTAAGACAAAGATCCTTTTGATCAAACTTTGTTGTGTGGCCATCCATGCATGCATGGAACTCCTAATTTTCTAGAAAAAAACGTGACCGACTTGCAATGGATAAGGCTGAAGTTTGCATTGCGTCGCAACGTTGGCACGTTGCTTCTCTGGAAGTTCAGCGTTGCAAAAGCAGGGGTGAACAGTCAAACGGAAAGGAGCATGTCCCGTGCATGACACATCATCATCGGCAACGCCCATGACTATCCATGCTAATCGTCGTAAGAAATTTGGTTAGGTTTTGGTCCAAATGCTCCTGCTCCTACTGTCCTAGATGATCGATATATATATATATATATATATATATATATATATATATATATATATATATATATATATATATATATATATAGCGAGCGCGTGGACTAGCTAGAGATTTCCATGTTCTTGAAACAGTTTTTTTTTTCAATTGTCACGGGCTAAGGCTCACTTTAGTCTGTAACAAATTAAAGTGCCTGCTAGTCACTGCTGCTTCTTTTTCCCGTTACCACAATTGACCAAGACAATGGCTGAGCGCGTTGCTGCACTGCATGCCCAGTGGTTGGCTACTCGGGGCACCTGACAATGCACGGCCTACCCAACCAGTGAGCATCGGGGGCACGCGCTTGGCTTGCATTGTCACTTCACGTTGGAAGTGGAGTGGACTCGATGGATGGATGGGCACTTGGACTGTTGGACAGGGTTATTTCTCTCTGCAGGAGTTCACACGAAATTAAGGCAAGGTTTTTTTTTAAACCATACGGCAGACTTTATAAATTAAGATTAGTACTCTTACCCTATTTATCAGGAACGGTAAAATAAAGCTAGGGGGCTCATCGTCCCACATGCAACTTTGCCTACATTGCCGAGCTCTTCTAGCTAGGTTGTGAGCCACCTGATTCGCCTCCCTACTGCAATATTCGATAGACATATCTTGAAATCCACTTCATATAATATTACAGTCATCGTATATCGCAGCTGCCGAATTTACTGAGAAACTTCCATCCTTCATAATTTGGACAACTTCCATGCAATCCGATTGGATGATTAATCGGTTGCACCCTATATATTGGGCCAACATCAGTCCCTCTTTCAGCGCATAAGCTTCCGCCATCGGAGCATCAACATGGTGTGGTACAAAGCTATGACTTGCCGCTAAAACACCACCCGAGTAATCTCTAATGACTGCTCCAGCGCTGCCATATCCTCCATTCTCATCAAATCCAGCATCAACATTTACCATAACCTTTCCCTCTCGGGGTTTCTTCCATCAACATTAAGGCAAGGTAGATATAACAATATAGCTACGAGTAGCTAGGTTCTGAGAATAATATGAACTTTCAGTTTTCCAAAAAGGTCGGTAAAGGGTCTACAAAATTTCACTTCGATCAAACGATCACGCTTATTCTAAGCTAGATTGTTTGCTAGTTTATTTATTTATTTATTTATTTGGCAAAGTGCGTAGTAGATATCATCAAAGTGACAAGAACAACAAACTTAGCATGGGAAAGGTTTGAGGAACGACATTCTCACTCTCTTGTATATTTTCAATGATTCAACTACTGCTTAGGTCCAACTTGTTGCAGGTATCAGTAGACCCTTGACCAATCCACAAAATTGAATAGCATTAGCATACATGCATGAAGCTTTGAGATTTACCCGGCAAATTGGGAGAGTGGCCAGCAAGGCTTCAGAGGCCAGAGGAGGAGAAAAGTCTTGAGCAGTGTTACAGTTTGATGATTTGATCAACAGTCAACACTCGTTTTCCCTTCCCGTTGCCAAACATTACTTGAACCGCTAGCTGCATGCATACTGTTTGCCGTTTGGTCCAGTCAGGTTGGCGAGGGCCTTCCTGTCTGTCACTTCGCCGATTGATAAAATGATTCGGTGACTGCAATAAATTAAAGCTCGATGGTTGCGTTTAATTTTATTGTCACGTCAACTTCGACGTCAAGTGAACCAGATGGACCATGGATGTTTTGGAACCCCAGAGGCTAAAGGAGGTTGCCCTTTTAGTTATTACCTGACGTCGACCTCCCGAGTCTACGTTTACAATGCCGCTTCTCTCAGGTCGTCTGTTTGTGTTCGCTCCGAATTCACGTATACCTATATTTCCATGCATATGCATATTTTAATTTTAAAAGAATATATAATTGAGTAAAAATATGAATGACGTAAATCAAATTTGGCCAAAAAATTAGTAATAACTTCAAATATCATAAGCTCATCATTTATGTATTAAAATAAACAATGATAATAATCTAACACAAGTAGGTAACTTAAAACACAACAAGGGAAATTGTATACAAACTATTTCAAAGATGTTTAGTAACTTCGATTTTGGACAAACAGGGTAAAAGTCCTTTTTTTTTTGGCAAAACACCCCTGACCTAACATGTACTAGCAGGCCCATTTGGTAGAGATCAAGTTTGTCTTAGAAACATGTTTCTCCGCTGAAACAGAATCACTTGTTGAAATCATTTGGCTACAAATGGTTTCGGATTCTTCCTAAAATGAACTAGAGTTGGTGTGAAACACCTATTTGACTGTGTGTTAAAATGAGAAACATTTCAAGTGATTCACGAAGAAACGTTTCGTATGTTTCACCGTTTGGTACAGATTCTGCTGAATCTGGCAAGAATAAAACATGGCTCAGTATTTGTTGTTTTTTTTAGAGCCTTGATTTGGTCATGATGACACACGCGCTTTATGCTTCTCGGCTCTTGTAGTACACCACATGAGGAGAATGTTCAACGCATTGTATGGCTGGAATAAACAAATAAAGTGCATCATGTGCTGATGAAGCTATTACTTGCATTATTAAAAATGACTTCTGACTGATGAGTGATGAATAACTAAACAGAAACTATGGCTTGGACCCCACAAGGTCTAATCTAAAAGAAAAAAAAAGATGGGGTCAACAGTCAACGACAAGGGGCAGAAGACGTCATCATCAGACAACAAAGGCAACAGAAATCACCTGGAGGCATGCAGCGCCTCAAGACTTCAAAGACTGACGCTGCCTTTACGTGACAGGGACATGAACGCTTATCCTAATTAAGTACGCAACTAATCAAATGTTCGTTTACTAGTATGAATTATGAAATTTAAAAAGAATCACGTGGAAATAAACCTACACTCAGAAGTTCTTCGTCCACTGATCCACTCACGCGCACTCCAAATTATATACCTCTTCCTTTAAATACAAAAGCCAAACAATCTCAATCAACCAACTACATTCAAATCGCTTGTTTAGAGGATTGAAGTTCACATATGCGTTGGCCAGCGTAGTTTCCAGAAAACTACCAATTCCCAAATCGATCTAATCTAGACCCAAGACGGTATGATCTCACACAACATGGTTTCTACCGAGTCAACCTATCTCAGTTATGACCAAATATACAATAATAATAATAATAATAATAATAATAATAATAATAATTGTAAATCAATAATTATAATTGGATTTAATATGAAATATATTTCTGTAGCATATATTTATAAAGTTATAAATATTAATAATATTTTTTTTGATAAACTTCATCAAACCTAAGAAAGTTAGACTCCGTCCAAATCTAAAATTTAAAATTTTCTCGAAGATAAAAATGTTTGACTTAGTCCAAACTTAGAGTTAGATTCTTTTATGAAGGAAATAGTACCTAAGAGCTATCGCCTTCCAAACAACTTCTCGAAACTGCACACAGCACGTACCGTGTTAGCTGAGAAATTTCCATGTTCCAAACACGATTACGGCTTGCATGATCTCTTCTTTCTCTGAAAGAGACGACTCGACTTTGTTAGACTCAGACCTAAGAAAATTTGACTCAGTCCAAACCTAAAGTTAGTTTCTTTTATGATGAAAGATAGTACCTAAGAGCTACCGCTCTCCAAACAACTTTGAACCTTCACATGTCACGTTCCACGCTTGCTGAGAAATTTTCACGTTCCAAACACGCTCATAAAGAGGATATGTTACGTTTGGTTCCTGGACCGATGACCAGTGACCATAGCCACTCGTTTTCCGGTTGTCACAACATCTTCGGCCCTGTTTTGGTCATGCTTTAGCACGCTTACCATATTGTCACGTCACATTGACATACGCATTGGACGGATGGGCGGATTACTTTGGTTAGCAGAATGATTCGACGAACTTCTACGCAAACTGATATCATTTTGCTACTTGGTTCGTTCGCGTGTTTATTTTTACCTAGTAGACTATTTGTGCAGACATGCATCATCAAAGAGTGACAGGAACAACTAATAACTTAATTGTATTTTTTTTAAAAAAAACTGACATTCTCCCTCTCTTATATATTTTTAATGACTCACCCACTTAGGTCCAACTTTGCAGAGGAATCATTTGACCCTTGATCGATCCACACACACAAAAAAATATTTGACCTTTGCACACACACAAAAAAAATTTGACCTTGGCAGAGGAATCCAACTATATACAGAAGCATCTAGAGTATGAAGCTTTGAGTGAGATTACCCAGCCAATTGGGAGAGTGGCATGCCAGGCTGCAGGATATAAAAGTTGAGCTATTGTGTAGTTTGATCAACCCACGGATAGGAGACGACGTGTTGCTTACAGTTAATCAACACTCAACAGTCAACACTCAATGACAAGGAAGACAGACTACCTACGTCACTATCAACCCACGGCGAACCTACTGCTTGTGACAATGACAGCATGATCGACCACCACAGTACAGAAACCACCTGGAAGCAGCGCCCCCGAATCCTCATGGTTAGTTGACGAGGCCTTCATGTGACGTGACCATGATCGATCGTCGTTCTTTCTAACAAATTAAGCACCCACTTAGTCAAATGTTTGTTTATTAGTGTATTCCTTCATCCGCTCACTCCCAAACAAATATAAAGATAAAATTTGAACCTCTTTCAAAATACATGAAAATGATTTTATTGAACCGATGGAATATTGCACTCTAATCCCTCATTTAGGTAGCGGAAGTTGCCATTGCAGATTTGCAGTGGCCAATGTAACTTCAAGGAAACTTCCTTCTTCAAAAGTCAAAACACGTTGTAGGTTTTAGAAGACGGCCTCACATATATGACGCACAGTCCATGTAATCCATCCATGAAATCTCCACCATCCAAGCTACTCCAACTTACTTCCTCCTTTTTAAATTACTAGTATCGTGCCCCGTGCGTTGCTACGGGAAAGCAAAAAATGTATGAGGAACGATGTGGAATATCACGAAAGACAATAACTCAATGATATTATTGTTGTAAAACAAAATAACCTATTCTATTAAATATTTAAACTGGCATATGACGATGTCAAAGTTTTTAGCGCCGATGAGAAACCCAAAATAGTGATAAGGACAACCATGCAAATAAGTCTAGCTAGATAACAAGCTGAGTGGATGGAATGCAATATTGCAGGACAGATGTATCTCCTGTCCATTAAAAATATTGTTCTGAGTATAATAACAGGTACAAATATCAAAATTATAAATATGTATTCATTTTCTTTTGCATACATACAACATGTTGGAGCCACCTTAATGTACATATCCACAAATATGGCATAAAAACTAAACTAATCTTTAATCTCTACCACATATATAATTATGAAGAATATATGACTAAGAACAAATGCATTCTCATGGTTGATACCTTCACATAGTTGACACTGTCAAGGATAAAATGTCGATAAATCCCAGCTGGCAGGATGAGTCTCCTTTTATCCAAATACAATCCACTTGTGATCATTGTCATGGACATCAAAGTACCTACTTCCCTTTAAGCAATAGCAGACGTCTTCGTCAGCGTGCATGTGCTCAGTGAAGAAGTTCTTCAGATCCTCGTAGTTCTCCAGTTTGTCAGGAAATATCTCTATAAGGTCCTTCAGGAAGCAACACATATTCTGTTCAGGATATCATACACAAGAAATGGAGAACAAGATTCAGAAAGCCACTGAGATTCATGGAGGATTTGTGCAGACCATGTAACTGTATCCTCTTTCTCTGCAGATTTTTGCGAGCTCTTCTTCTCTGTTATACTTCTTAGGGTACAATTGGCAGTACAACACGCCAGTATCTATAAAAACAGGCATTTTGAGTCAAGTAACAAAGCAGGTAAATACAAAGAAATGCTGTTGTCGAGTTCAGTCCAATTGAAACGCTCTTCTTCGATGTTATACTTCTGCAGTCGGATTCACTCCAATTGAAATGCTACTCTTTACGGTCACTTTGGAACATAATTAATTTAACAAACTTTCTCCAATTCCTTCGTGCTGCCTAAGCACATAAAAAAAATGCAAGCATACCTTTTAATGAAATGGTCATAGCCTTTTGAACTTCACAACCGATTGCAATGCCTAAAACCTTCTTCTCAAGCAATGCCGGCGACACCTATATCAACTACACCAAGATTCAATAGTTGTGCAGCATATGGATAGTTATAAATATAGAGATGACTTTTGCATTCATTCTAGCCTCAGTAGTAAACCAGATCGTGTTGTCAGAGAAAAAAACCAAGACCCTATATATTAGAAAATTGGGTTAACAAATACTTTGGGTTTACAAATGCATCATGTGCCTTTTTCGCTTGTGCAAAATGAACTCTAGGCCACACTCGTTCTACAGCTCAACTGTGCGGACAACTAAATATGCATAACAATGGTTGGCAGTGAGCAAGGATTAAACTACCTCAAGATTAAACTGCAGTCTGTAGATGATGGAACAATTGGTGGGTTCACGATTGCAACCACCATCAGCAGGTCGCTATAGTATCGAACAGATTATTGGCACGAGACAAGAAGCATAAACATGCAGATCAGGGGGCCAGGCACCAACCAGGGAATGAAGTTGAGAACGTACCTTGGAGGAAGACCAACAGGCACAGCGGAAGCGTCATCCAACAGCGGCGCGTGATGCTATATCACCAAGCAGCCACACTCGACGGCCGGCGTTGAACAAGCACGGTGGCACGGCCAGATGGTTCTTCGGCGGCGATCCGTTTTTGCAGCGCAACCAGACGGGAGGTGGACAAGAGGGCCGAGGGTTCACCGGGAATAGGGCGTGCGATCGTCGGGAGCTGCGGTCACCATGCGGACCTCGACAGCCGGTACGCGAACCTCGATCTCCTGAACGACGGGACGGGATCGGTGGCCGGACGCCGCTCGCCAGGCTGAGGAACAGGAGGACCGAGGTTTCGTCGGGAGCAAGGCAGGTGTTCGCCAGGAGCCATAGTCGTCATGCGAAGGATCGCTGGTCGGTCGCCACGAGCATGAAGATCGTCGGGCGGAAGCTGCTCGCCGGGCTGAGGAACAGGAGAGCCGAGGGTTCTAGGAGCAGGGTGTGCGATCGCCGGGACCGCGAGCAAGCCGTGAGGGGGTCTCGTGGTCGCGCGCCATAGGAACCTGCGGACGGGAGGGGTAACGCGGTCACGAAAACTGCCGCGGTCGCCAAGACGCGCGACGCGAAGCGCCCTTTCTGTTTTTTTTTATTAGGAAGGAGCAGAGATAATTCATTTGACTTTTTAAACCTCTCTCATCTTATAAAAAAAACTATGTAAATATAATCAAATTCAAGTCATTATTCTTGAAGAACTTTTATTAATAAAGCAAGCTATAACATAAATATGATATTTTGCACAACATTTTTAAGTAAGTCGACTGGTCAAACATAGAGAGAGTAATAGAGAAACTTCCAATCCCACACGACACGCTACCTGGACAGTCGCCAGAAAATTCTCATGTTCCAAACATGCTCACCTGGAAAGAGACTTTTGCTTTGCTTTGTAGACCACCAAGCCTGTGATGGCAACCACTTGTTTTCCTGATTGCCACAACACAAGTACCATGGTTGATGTCACAATTCCTTAATCTTCTTTTTGTGAACCCTTGCTGGCTCTAGCTTTTGTTTGTATACTGTTTGGTCCAGTCGGGTTGGCTAAAAATATAATGAAGAGAAAATATATAATGAAGAATATATAATGAAGGAAAATCCAAATGAACTTCAATTTCAGCAAAAAAAGGTACTAACTTCAAATATCATAGGTTCATTAATCAATTAAAATATATAATTGCACAGAGCATTTAGCACGCAAAGGAAAGTTGTATACAAACTATTCCAAAGTTGTTCAGTAGAGTAACTTAAACTTTGGACAAAAAACTAGGAAACCATCTTTTTGTCCAAACCCATGCCTTTGATTGTGTCATGCTTATGCACGCTCTTTACGCTTTTACGCTTTTGAAGTTGAAAAAGTTCAACGAATAGACAAATGTAGTTCCGACTGTCTGACGATGTTATTACTTGTATATTATTAAAAAAAAATAAGTTCCGACTGCCTGAAAAGGTTCCAAAAGCATGTGTACCTTGGATTTAAAACAAAAACTATGGTTTGGGCCCACGAGTCACCCTTGCATTGACCAATAAACAGAAATGAATAGAACTGTGGAAGCAGGTTGGAAAGATGGGGGTCAACAGTCAAACCTCAAAGACTGACGCTGCCTTTACGTGAACATGATCGTTGTTCCTAACTAAACGCACGTGCGATACGCACGTGATACAAACGGTGAGAAAATTATTTAGTATTTGGCATAAACACTTTCCAACTTGTAATTGTGATGGGCCTGACTTCTCCCACCTCCTTGGCCGGTCCGGTCTAAGATGATTGGCCAGGGAACTATATATAGTTTTCATATTGTTTGGACGTCATCATTTGTGTGTGGGACATGCACAGTGTCATGACAAAGCATATAATGGGCTCCGTTTACATGTCAAAATTAAACTCCCAAAACGTTTACTGTGACGTACATGGTGTTTAAAAAAAGTATATACCAGACGATGTTGGAGTAGAAAATGACTTAAGAGTGCGTTTAGATTCAAAAGATTCTCCCAGAAAAACACTATTCATCCAACTTTTCCCAATTTATCCCACCTCTTTCACTCATAGAACACAATTCATCTACCGTGTTTTTTTGATGAATAGTGTATTTTTGGGGAACTTAGACATGAACAACATGGGGCTCCTGACGCAGGGGAGTCAGGGACCCACCAGTCAACCTAGCGTCGCTACTCAACATGGCTGGGCTGGGCCTTAGGCCCAATCCAAATCAAGCAAACATTTTTTTAAAAAAATATTTCTGTCGAAAATAACTAATTTTCATCGTGATCTTTTCTATCCATGCTGGAGGGGGTTTGTGCGTGTGCTCGCAGAACTCGTACTGTGTGCCGAGCAAAGGGTAACCTGCAGTGCCGGACGGGCAGGGTCAGGGTGTACAAAGAGGTCAGAGTGTTCCGGCATGACTACGATTCCTAGCTGGGCACGCAACGGCCGGCAGCGTTGCTGTCGTCCGTTCAAACTCCGGAGTGTTGATGCATGCAAAACTTGGTTGTATTGTGGTGTATGTTTGGCCCGAATGTTTTTTTTTTCAAACGAAAACAGCGTGCCATTCTCTGAGTGTACCAATTCGTGTTACCAACTTCAGAAATGTAGTGTTTTGAATATCTATTTTTAAAGTCCTAGAGAGTTACGTTGGTCCATGCCCGTTCAATGTCCTCTCAATCTGATTTTTTTTTTTTAGAAACTCCTCGCAGTCTGATGAGAGCAGACAGCCTCCACGCCGGCCGATTGCTGCCTTCACGTGGGCCACGCCGATGGGCTAGGGCCAACGAGAGCAAGCGGGAGCTCACGCAGTCACACGGGCCGACGCGCCTGGCTGCGTGCGTCTTTGCCTGCGCACCTCACGCCAAGCTGATTTTTGGGAGTAGTGGTGGGTCCATGGTGTGAAAAAACCGCGGGTAGAAAAAAATATAGGTGACAAAAAGAAATCGTTTTTGGCAGAAACATTTTCTAAATATCAAATTTTTGGGTTTGGCCTCCTTCCCACCTCCGTTGACCCTTACATATGGGTCCAACGTAAGGGGTACGGTGGACCCGATTTGGGTGAAAAACGTTTGCAATTTTACTCGTTCTTTTATAGATAGATTCAGCACGTAATTAACCAATCCAATGTTTGTTTGTTAGTACTCCATGAAATTGGTTATCCAGACAAAATCACGTGGAAATAAATCTACACAGAAGTTCTTTGTCCACTCATCACACTCAAACATATATGACCAATACGAGCCTCCTTTTTAAATACTACTCCCTCCGTCCCAAAATAAGTGTCTTTCTCAATTCCCGAGAAAACTCTTCGGTCAATTATATAAAAATATATATTAAAATTATGATACAATATAAATATCATTAGATAGATATTTAGATCTAGTTTTTTATAAAAAATATTTAAAGATTTAAATGTTACACGTATTTTGTTCAAATCTAGTCAAACTCACGGCACGGACACCCAAAACGTCACTCTTTTTGGGACAGAGGGAGTACACAACACAAACAACTTTATTTAACCACTGGTACGAGTACGTCTCCAGCCTAATAGTAGCTTGTTTAGTGCAAGTCTAAGAAGTTCACCTTTGCATTGTGGCCATTAGGACTACTTCCCGGGGAAACTTCCACTTTCCAAATATATAGATCTAATCTAGAACGCAATCTTTAATTACATGGCACATCGACATTGTGCTTCAAACAACTTTTAACGCTTACACAGCGTGTTCCCGCATCGCCCAAGAAATTTCCATGTTCCAAACACAATAAGTTGCACCGCGTCTCTTTATCGGAAAGAGACGTTTCGTTCATAGACTGATGAGTACTGACGGCAGCCATATATACCTTTTGCGGTTCAGCGTTGCCACAACATCTTCTGTGTTGTTTGGTCCTGCTAGTACGACTAGCGTATCAGAAAAAGGTCACCTTTGCGTTGTCCCACACAATTTTTTGAGGAACTTCAACTTTCCAATTAGATCTAATTAGGGCTTGTTCGGTTCCATCGGATTCAATCCGGACCGGAAATGATAAATATAACAAGAAATTTATGAGAGATACAACAAGAGGCAAGGATTCATTCCGGGTCAAGAGCTAATTTACTTATTTCTATTGCCACACATGCCTATGACATCTGGGCCCACGGGCATAAAAAGTTGGTAACCATTTGGCCCTTGACCAAGATGCACAAATGTGAACAGGAGTGGAAGCATCCATTCATGAAGTTTCTGATCTACTATGGTAAAGTGGTGACCCCACTAAGAGCAAACCATGAGGTCATGTAAAGGAACTTGGTTTGGTAAAAAACCAAATGAGCGCTGAATCTTCCTTCCAACATATCACTAAAAGCGTCAGCTCTGTTTATCCTTCGGTAACCCGTGAAAGCCGGTAGCCAATTTAGCCAAAGCCTGGCTGCTCGCCATCCCGGCATCCCACACGCATAATCCCATCCAAGGAAGCCGGCGGCGTCGGTAAAAAAAGATCGGTGGATAAAACAATTGGAGAGGAAAATAAAAACGAGGAGTTTTGAATATGAAGAGTCCAAGTTTACCTTGTCTGTTGGTTCCCTCCCTTCTAGACGTTACAGATAAATATACATATCTAAATGGCTAATCTTTTATAGTTGCTCTAACCCGCAAGGCGGCAAAGGAGGATTTGCAAATTGCAAATATGTCCATCCACAATTCTCTAGAACAGGGTTAGCACACCATGGAAAAACGGCATCACCACCCACCCATGGGCCCAACGCCCAAGACGCGGTAGAGCCTGTCTCACCCGCCCAAAAAGAGGGCCCAAGGACTGACTGGTGAATGCTTTCTTTATGTAGTGACACGGACACGATGATTGTTCTTAAATCTTAAGCACACCTCATGTCAATGCTTGTTTCCCTCTTGTAGAGCCGAAAACTCACGTGAAGAGAAACATCCAGGGCACTGCAGTGCACGACATAAAACCGAACTGTTTTTCCCAACTAAAATTTTCACGCTCAAAAAATAATAAACACGGCCACTCTTTCGATCCTCGCTTCACGAACTGTGCCTTTTTGACCGATGACCGCTAGCTTATGACTCATCTAACACCGTCGCAGTGCGGTTTCGCTTGCATTGTTTTGTCACGTCGCACGCAAAGTGAAGCGAACGTCCCATTTTTTTTTTTTGAGATACATTTATTTATTTCTTTTGTTGAAGAATGAAAATCCCATGCCTCTGTCTGAGTCGTCGTCGGAAAAACAAAGCCTGGCTCAAGTTGAAAGCCCATCAAGGCCCATGAACGCTGTCAATTCCAAGCCCAGACCAAGCCACGTCAGCGCACACCTGCCCGTTCACACCTTCTCCCCGAGCACGGGCGTTTGAATGGTCAGAGGGCACGGGGGGCAGGGCTGTCTTTCCGCCGCCCAAAATTTCAAACCCAGAGGCCGCTCCATGCCCGCAGCGCGCCCCTGTACCTCGCGCACCTCTCACTGCAGCTGGGCCCCATGGCGTGCGGCGCCACCCTCAGCCTTTGAGGCTGGCTGCATGTACGTGAGAAAAGACCGAGAGGGCGAGTGGCCGTTTCGAAAACCCCACGAGGAGGACGCCACAACCCCTTGCCCGTTTTTAACCTCTGCTCTGCTCCCCCCCGCGGAGCGGATCTGAGCTGCTGGTGCTGTTTTGATTTGGGCCCTGTTTAGATGAGTTGGTGAAAATTGGCGAAATGTCACATCCATCCTTTTGACACTAATTAGGAGTACTAAATATAGACTAATTATAAAACTAATTACACAGATGGACTCTACATCGCAAGACGAATCTATTAAGCCTAATATGTGCCGTCATTAGTGTATTTTTAATGACGGGTTACTGTAGCACGACAGTGTCTAATGACGAATTAATTAGGCTTAATAGATTTGTCTCACGATGTGGAGTCCATCTATGTAATTAGTTTATTTTTATACCTATGTTTAATACTCCTAATTAGTGTCCAAACATTCGATGTGACAAGTTGGCAAAATAAGTTGGCGAAAGTTGGCGATCTAAACAAGGCCTTGGTTTGATTTGCTGCCTTTCTGTCGTGTTCTCCTCCTGCCAATCTCAAGGGATTTGAATTGGAGAGAGGAGTTCCCAGAGAAAGAGAGAGAAGAGGGGCAGAGCTCGCGGCCCCGTTCTTGAATCCAGGTGAGTTCAGATGTTCAATGCAAGCTCGCACTCTCTCATTATCTCGTTGCTCCAGTCTTCACAGTTCTTGATAGAAGAAGCTCTAGTTTTTCTTTTCCTTTTCTCCTCGCGCGATTTATGGCGATATATTGGTTCCTCTACCCTGGATTAGTATTTTGGTTCGTCGATTTCCGTCCGTTTCCTCTTCCAGTTATCCTCTCTGCCGCGACGCCAGTGCGCCGATTGGTCGGTGTGATGTTATGGGTCAAGAACTCCTCATACGGTGCTCAAACCTGATGCCTGGCAAAATTTTGCTGCCGCGGCTATCGATTCGCAGTCGTTGCTTTCTTTCCCGTCGAGATTCATGGCTTCCTGCGCTTAATTTTGCTTTCAGACGCGCAAGAGCAACAAAAATGGGGCCTTTTTTTCTTTTCTTTTTTTTTTCTTTCCCCAATCCCCAGCGTTTGATGGATTCGTGCTTGGTTTGTTTTGCAGTTTGGTACAGGGGGAGGAGGAAGGAGCTCCCGCCTCTCGTGCTCCCCGTCGGCCGCCGATGGGCCGGAGCTTGAGCCCGCTGCTCCGGGAGGAGCTGGACAACCTCGACAAGGACGCCGACAGCCGCCGCGCCGCCATGAAGGCGCTCAAGTCCTACGCCAAGCACCTCGACTCCAAGTCCATCCCGCACTTCCTCGCCGAGGTCTCCGACACCACGGCCGGCGGTTCCGGGGCCGCCGCCGCCGCCGGCCTGGCTTCCGGCGAGTTCACCATCTCGCTCTACGAGGTGCTTGCTCGGGTGCACGGCCGCAAAATCGTGCCGCAGATCGGCAACATCATGGCCACCATCATGTGCACGCTCTCCTCCAGTGGTGGTTCCTTCCCGCTCCACCAGGCGTGCTCCAAGGTGGTGCCTGCCATCGCCCGGTACGGCATTGCCCCTTCTGCGCCTGATGAGGAGAAGGCTGGCATCATCGCCTCCCTCTGCAAGCCGCTCTGTGGTGCGCTGATGGGGAACCAGGACGGTGCGGCGTCTGGCGCAGCGCTCTGCATCAAGGCGCTTGTGGAATCCAGCAATTGGAGGTTTGCATCTAGTGAGATGGTGAATGAGGTCTGCCTGAAGGTGGCTGGGGCGATGCACGATACGGCGACACGGTCCAATGCCCACATGGGGCTTGCGATGGCACTGGTGAAGCACAATGGCCTGATTGCAGAGGCGTATGCGAGGTCCATCGTGCGGTCTGGGCTGCAGATTCTTGATGGGGATACAGCGGAGAGCAACTCCCAGAAACGCCTCTCGGCGATCCAGATGATCAATTTCTTCATGAAATTTGTTGATCCTAGGTGCATATCTTCAGAGCTTGGCAAAGTGATTGATGTGATGGAGCAATGCCAGAATGACCGCATGCCGTTTGTCCGTGGTGCTGCTTTTGAGGCATCGCAGAGTGCGAAGAGCATCGCTGCACAGAAGGGGTCAAGGCATGAGGTTGGCACAAGCCCAATGGTTGGCTCCAACTTTCACAAGAGAAGAAATAAGAGCCCATGCAGGAGCCTCTGGAGTGCCAAAGGCAGCCCTGCAAGCTCCTGCTTGGCTGCTTCTCCAGGCCAGTTCCGATCACCTGAATCACATGTTGTGGATTCATCCATCATGAATGGCAGTACTCTTACTGAATCGCCAGTCTCAGTTGGGCAGTCCTCTTGCAACTTTTATCAGAGTCGGCGCACGAACAGGAGGTTGTGGAACAATGATGGTGTGGATGTTTCTCTGAATGATGGCTTATTCCTTCAACTATGCTCAAACAACAAGGACTATGAAGATGACATGGGTGAGGTCTGTCACAGTGAGGTGACTGATGCTAATTTTGAGTGCACTGATACATTTGCAGGATTTGTGTCACCAAGCCCCAATGGTGCCATATCAAGAGACAGGACACCTAGTCCCAAGGTACACTTTTACGTTTCTGTGCTGTTTAATTACTCTTCTCAAAGATTGATTCATGTTCTGTACCAGTGTAGTGTATCTCTGCTAAGCTATTAACCAACTATGTCATTTCATTTCTGCCTTAGGCTTATGATAGGAAGATCAGTATTGATGATGTTAAGATATACTCAACACCGAGGAGGCTTCTTCGATCGCTTCAGAGCTCATATGACTCTGACTCTGGTAGCGGTGATGGGCAATCCACTGCAAAGCACAGCAGCTCGTCAACATCAGATCAGGAACTAGTAGAATCATCTGAAGAAGTGCCATCAGATCAGGAACTAGTAGAATCATCTGAAGAGGTGCCATCTCTGCATTTGGACAACAAGGTTGAAGAGATGAAGGATGAGAATGAAGCCATCGATATGCAGAACAATAGCAGTAGGACTGAGAGTATGTCAGATATGGAGAATAACAAAAGTAGGACTGAGACTCTGTCAGATGAAGTCAAATCGGGACTGTCTGCTGCTGAGACGGAGAACATATCCTGCAAGGAATCACCTAAAATTGAACTAAAAGAGAATGAGGTCTGCGTTGCAAGCAGCAGAGGGAAGACCAGGAAGTACAGGGTGAAATTCACTTTCCTTGTGAGCATCATTGTAATCATTTTAGCAGTAATTGCCATCTTAATTAGGATAGATAACTACGATGATTCAGTGGGCCTTGTTCCCACTTGATGCCTATAGGCATTGTGCCTAGCTTGTTCAGGTTGTTGTAGTGATTGCACCACAAATCCGTGGTTACTGTTCAGAACTGCAATGCGGTCATTGATCCATGTATGACAGCAAATGAATCAACTATGTTTTTCATTTTGATATTCACAATGTGCTCATACAATGTCCTGCTGTTTCTACTGATGTGGCGAAGTAGTCACTGAGCGTGTTTATCCTGAATGTCTGCCATCTTTATACAGTTTTCTGTGGTGAAGAACTGAAGTAGGCAAACTGACTGGCCACTGGTTTAAGTCTGGTTTACTGCTTGCACGGCAGGGAATGACAAGGGTGATGCTCAGCTGCTTGAGACTGGGATTTGTATTTATGAAGATTAGAGATCTCATTGGTAATGAATTTGTATGCTGTAAGATACCAGACTGTCATAGAGTCTAACAAAGTAGCAGAGTAGCTTTCAGCCCATGGTGCATGCTTAGTGTGCTCTCTGTGTCAAGATGATTCTGAACCAAGCCCTGGAGTTTATATCCAAGTTTGTAACTGACCTGTTTACTACTGCAATGGGGTCTTGTACTCGTTTATTGTGCAGTGCAGCAGCTGTGTACATCTAATTTCGAGTGTATCTATTGAGGTATGGTGGTTATCATGAATGTGCGCATTCTTAACAGAATTGTATTATAGTGGGGACGGAAAAGATGTGCTTGTCCATGAGTACAAGTAACTGAAATGCGACTGTTTTCCTGCAGAAAGAACAATAACGAATACTGTTTACCCAGATTATTCTGAAAAAGAACTAGCAGACCAGATGGAGGAGCACGAGATGCAATCACAAGTCGTTACCAGAGTAGCCTGTGCAGTCACTGAGAATCAGCAAACAGAATCCAGGGCAACACCAAAGTTGTATTTAGCAATAAAACAGTGCTCAGCAATAAGATGGAGGCAACCAAGTTATTGTCGGGTTCAAAGCATCAAAGTTTATTTGCCTTAAATTGCAATGATAGCATGCCTTAAATTTTAATGATAGCATTAGTGAACCAGTTTTATGCATTTGTTCGAGATACTTTCGTACATATATCTGAAGATCATAAAACCAAATAGGTAATGTTTGCACTTCAAGCTATTCGTAGTATTAAAACATATTATCGTGTTTTTATGATATTTATATAACCTAACTTGGAACAAGATTAGTTCGATCACATGCTCTAACTGCAATAAAGTTCAGTTTGCAATTCTAATTTTCTTACTGCATAAAAAATGATGAGTTTGTCATAACATAAACTTCTACAGAGTGAAGTACCCAACTATACCATTTTGCTAGAAGTCTATCCTTCATCAGATGGACATATAGGATCACTGAATTTTTCTTTTTTCACTAACCATATAACAACAACATAGCCTTTAGTCTCAAGCGAATTGGGGTATGCTTGAGATGAAACCTAGAAGAAACAAGGATCACGGTTCAGCCATGTTGCAACTTGCAAGTTAACCTCCAAGCGCTTTTTCACTGCACCAAACATAAAACTTACCCATGGGCTAGCCACTGCATAAGAGTCCATAATTTCACAGTTATAACAAAGCCATCTATTTGAAGTCAAGATTTTGAATGGTATTGTTTGTGTTACCATATCGTCCTTCCATCGTTAAAAAATGTTTATTATGAAAGTAATCATTGTTGTTCTTTACATTGATCTGTTGGCCTGTAGCCCTATACTTAATCAATGGTCATGAAGTACATGATGCTGGTCTTTCTACAAAGTATATACTTTGATATGGAAAAGGCGGCACCTGTGTTAACATTCTGGTAGCATAAAATTAAAGAAATATCCTAAAGGTGGAACTGAAAGCCTGAAGAAAGAAACATGCTTGACAAACTAAACCCCTTAGCATGTCTGTGAGCATGTCTTATTAAGATCCATGTTTCCAAACTACACGTTCAATCTTAGGTTCGTAATTTCCAGTATTTTAAGTATTGCTACATTCAATTAACATTCGCTCAAAAAACTTACGAAACTTCTCATAATTATACAGAAAAAACAAGCTCGCATGCGCAGGGTTGGCAATTAGTGTGTCATAACAGAATTGCTAAAAACAATTAAAGGGTACTTTTTATTTCTTAGGCACCATATACAGCTTGCATCCAGGAAACATATGGAGAAACATTGCTCTCGCACTAAAGGATGACAGGTAGTAGTACTAGTTTAGTATGCAAGTCTCTGGAGTAGATCGAGCAGGAAATCAGTCTATCTGTGCATCTTATTACTTCTGCAACTGGAAAAGTATGAGCTGAGTGCAGGGATCTTGAGCTCATCACCTAGACTTTTATGGGAGTGTAGAAAACACGGAGCTTGAGCTCCCTGATATTCATGTCTTTACTATCTTGCACCTTCTTGAAGGAGATGACCCCCTGGGCAAGGGTGAACTCTCCAGTTCCGCCGACAATAGCCCACTCGCCATCCACTTGCCCAAAGCTCCCCAACAGCTTGAGCGTGGATCCCACAAACCTGCAGTTCATACATTTAAAACATCTAGATCATACATGATATTCATCCATTAATGACTAATCTATAATAAGCTCGTAACATTATACTCTCTCCCTATTGTAAAGGAAGTCACTTTGAGATAGTCCAGAGTCAAATTTTTAAAACTTTGACTGCAAATATCTTTCCATGTGTTAAGTTTAGAAATGTGAAAATGGTATGAGTATATTCATATTGAAATATAGTTTCTTAAATAATCTTTAAATATATTTTATAAATATCATAGAAAAAAGTATTAGTTAAAGTTAAGTTTTGGAGATCGTGTCAATTTTCTAGATGACTTCGTTTCCAATACGGAGGAAGTACTTGAAGAAGTTCGTCAAAGAACCACCAATGAAGATGAACAGTTCAAGACATCTCATGCATGGATCTGATCGATCAGCGTTCAGCAGTATGTTGTACCTCCCGTTTTTGAAGACGAGGTCGAAGTAGATGCACCAGCTGTCCTGGGTCATGGATCCCAGCATGTGCATGCCCTGCGCGTTGCCAACGAGGCTGGCGCCGCTGCCGAGCCCGTCGAAGACGGTCCAGTCGTTGGCGGCGATGAGGCCGAAGGAGGGGTTGCTCCGGGGCACCACCACCTGCTGGTTCTGCTCTGGACCATGAACGACCTGGTGCACGAACAGCGTCATGCGCAGCTCCTACTTCTGCAGCTCCACGGGGACGATCTCGAAGTAGGCTCCTTTGTTGTCTTCAGCCATGGTTGCTCGATCAGGCTAATTAACGTAGCTATTACTACTGATGAATTTGGTTTTCCTGTAATGTTTGTTGATCTGGCTGATCAGCTGATCCTTCTTTGTGGAGAGAAGCTTGGGAGCAAACCTCCTATTTGAAGACAGAGCGCTGACCTTGTTGTATGACTGCATGCCAAGGTAACATGTTAGCAAATTGGACTTTATAATTCCAGAAACGTTACGTGAAGCAATTCCATCCCCAATTCCAGGCTTGATGGAGTAACAGTGGACTGATTAATGTATTGGACGGTTTTTTTTTTCATTTTTGAGGTCGATCAATGCTGACGGTTAGTGTTAGATGTATATTGTAAGTGCTTTCTGTTACTGTGGACTGCCGGCCGGATTGATATGGATGTGTGCGGCGTTTCTCTTTATTTGAAACGTTCGTGACTTAATGCATGGTTAAGATGCAGGTAACCCCTTTCGCTCTATGCCTCCACAGCAAGGGAAAAGCGAATACAGAAATCACTACCAAAGTGTGAGAGAAGCACAACTAGGAGTCTAGTTTGTGTTTCTCTCACTTTGGTAGTGATTTCTTAGTAGTAATGGAAAAGAGCAATATATTAGAGACATATGCTATACTAAGAAAATAAATTGCTGGATGTTGACATGTTGTAACACACTCCAGGGCCAACTTTGCTATCCTAGCACGAGCCGGGCTAAGGCAGAGCGGCAGCAGGATGAGACCTGGGCGTGCACGATTGACGTGTACTAGTGGTCTTTTTAGCGAGCTGATCACATAAGCATTATATGTAACTAGATATATAGGTGACTGGTGAAAAATGAGATGACAACTCAATGTGCTCATTAGCTAAGGGAATGGACAGCCCACCGGAGTTGTAGCTGAAGAATGAAATGGCAACTCAGTGTACTTATTAGTTAAGGCATTGGGGCCCCGACCTGAGGCACGGCACGCAGTTAAGTGGACATCTAATAAGCACAAACCACTGTCTGATCTGTGAGGCAGTTGAAGATGGTACTAATCAAGGGGGACTCTGAATACTATATATGATTCAAAGATTGCCGGGGTCAAGATCAGCTTCATTGTCGAAAGAGAATCCTTTTAAAGTGCTTATTATTCAACGCTGTTAGTTTAGAAAAAAAATGCTTTATTATAGCCACTTTCAGTGGAACAACTCCTATCTGAAATTTATAAGGACTCCAAGGATTCAGTCTAGTCCCAAGGGCTAGTACTGTTTCCAACGCTAGGACCTGAGGGCATGTATCGTCTAATTAACTCATCGATGGATTTTATGCCAAAAAGAAAAAAAAACTCATCGATGGATCCGTAAGTTATGGGAGCATAAACTTGTTCATTCCAGGCCATTTTGTTGCTTGCTCGATCGAGAGAATTCAGGGCAAATAATTCAAATAAGTCATATGGAATTATTCCCATGTGCAATATGATACATACGTTGCTCCAACAAAGAAACGTTTCGGTTCCTTTCACTCCCCTCGATGGATCGCCGCGTGGATTATCACAACGTGGCCGATCCCCGGCCGGTTATATATCATCATTAGGATGACGGCGATGCTGACGCTGCCGCGGAGACTACCTGCTGAACGATGCTTCCGGCGGCCTCCAAGCCCAGCTCCAGCGACCCGGCCTCCCCGCCGGCTGTCCGCCGCCGCAGCAAGCCGCTCACGACCGGCACGCTCGCCTCCAGTACGGCGCCGCCGCCGTCGAGGTCGCCGGCGTGCTCCCAGCTCTGCGCGGCGATCCTCTTCATGCACCCCACGTGCAGGTAGCACGACCCTTCCTCGCCGGCGGCGCTGTGGAACCACCGGTACGCCCAGAGCTTCCTCCCCGACGAGAAGAAGTGGTGGCCGTGCTCCTTCTTCTCGCCGCAGACGACGCACCGGAGCTTCGCCTCCGCGCAGAGCTGGACGCGGTGGCCGCCGGCGAGGACGGTCTCCGTCGTCAGGGCCGCGCAGCATGGGTGGAGGTAGATGTCCTTCTTCTTCCTGGAGTCGAAGCAGTGGTAGACAAGCCCCGCCGGCCAGACGCCGCAGGCGATGCACACCACCGACGCCGCGGCGGCGTCGGCTGCCACCGGCGGCGCACCGGGTAGGAGCGTGAACACGAGGTCGCCGAGCAGGGGGTGGCTCAGTGTTGGCCACGCGAGGGCGCAGCGTGTGTGGAGGTCGAACTCGCAGCCGGCGCCGCACCGGTACCGGCGACCCGTGCCGGTGCCGGGCTCCTTGCAGCCGTCGCAGCGGAACGGCGGGTCACCGGCGGTGGTGGTTACCAAGGTTAGCATGTGCGCCGGGTGGGCGGCGTGGGAGATCACCGCCGGGGGATCCTCGTGCATCTTCATGATTGTTCTCGATCAAAAAACTCTCGTATTTCCTGACGTATGCTACGGTTGATTCTGCAAGGGTTAAAGCAGACGTTACCTTACTACCACTACCTGCTGTATATATATATACGGAAGGTAAGCTGAAGATTTCACTCTCCTCCTAAGGCCAAGAAATGAGGGGAAAAAAATCTTTCAGACAGGCCAAGAAATGAGGAAAAAATATCTTTCAGACCAATAGTTAAACTTGTCTTTTCTTTTTGGCCTTCTAGCAGTAGTAGAGATAAAGGCGGATATGAGTCCACATAAGCAAAAATGAGTTGATCCATCCATCATTAAATCAGAAAATAGTGTGTTGATGTCTACTATCTCGTCTACTATTCTGGCTCGTGCTCCTATACAAAACAAAACTAACTAGAGTATGCATTAAATATAACATAGACAACTAAATAGAAAGTCCATTATAAAGCTGTCTTTTTAGTTATCTATATACATAAAATAGATAGTTACTGTCCCGTGACGTGAGAATCCTTCGGACAGTTCAGTCGTGGAATAGTCATCACAAGGGAGCCACGTCACCACACGGTATTGGTTGATAAGTATACATACAAGGCTACAAGCATGCTGGTTTTGTCGAACAGCGACTTAACCTAATGTGTACAAGGAAGCTGTAGTGTACTTGTAGAACAAGTATCGGATCTTGGAGATCCCGGCAAAATACATGTCAAGATACGTTTTTTTATGTGTCAACATCCAATCTGATAAACTGCTGTGATGTCCTGCGATTTTACGCCACAGAGATCACTAGGTACACGCTCTTAAGAAAAAAGACAACGGTGGCATTTTCATGCAGATATTATTTTCAGTAAATGTGAAACACAATACTCAGTCTTCAAATCTTGGTAAAATACAAGTGAAAGGTGCTAAAATATTTGGGTTGGGCCCATTATTCTTTTTAATTTAAAGGATTAAAAGCTGATATTATGGTTACTACTATATAGGTAGTTAGAAAAGATCTCAACCGACTTAAAGAGTGGACCATCGGTGCACCCCTTGTGGAGCAGGTAAGAAGAGATCGATGTGCCACATGCGCACTCGCTCGCCTCACTGGGTGGCATGGCGTGGCGTGGCGAGCGTGAGCCTGCCAAGGAACCATGATTAAGGGAGCGGCACTGCATCCGGTCTCCCTGCATCGAATGTGAACGACTACTTCGAGCAAGGCCAATTGAGTAATAGCATGGCTACTCCTCCAGTTGGGAACTATGTGTCTGTTTCCTCCGGAATTGGCTCCGCCTCAGGGTATAGATCGATATCATACTCATGTTCTTACTATTATTCGTGTTCATATTTAAATCTATGTTAATTTTGAACACATGCACATGACTTGTCTCACTCACCATTATCTGGAAATATTGTTGAATTATATATAATTTATTATAATTAAAATATGACAGAAAATACATATTTATCCAACAAAAGATATGTTACTTTTTGTATTCAGACTTAACTACATGTATCCTGCAATTTTAAGTCAAAATGATCAGTACACACGGACACGGTTTCTAAAAGGACAACCGTGACATTTTCAGGCAATGCAAAAATGCCATGTTCATTCCATTTAATTTGATGGGTTGCATGTACGCTGTGCAACCATTGATGGCATCCAGCAATTTTTTTTTTCATCTACAGATTTTCTAGGAAAGGGAACCTCTGTGGCGAGCTGGATGTGATAGTGAAAGGATCAACATGCGTAAGAGGGAGGGTTGAATTAGGCTTCTACAAAAAATTAAGCAATAAAACAATCCTATGCAATAAGCCAATTCACCCCATGTGCCTACAAGTGTGGTTTGTGCCTAGCTAGTGTTGAAAAGAGTTTAGCAACATAGTTGCAATCCTACTCTAACATGACAATTCTAGGAATAGAAATACGAAAAGTAACCTTGCTCAAAGTAAAGAGAAGAGTAGGAAGCCGATTTTTTCCGAGGTATCGAGGAGTCGGCAACTCCCCCCTAGTCCTCGTTGGAGCACCCGCGTAAGGGTATAGCTCCACCTTGATCCGCGCAAGGATTAAATGCTCTCGTAGGGGATATCCATTTCCCACTCCGGGACGGTGGATTCCCAAACCGTGTACACCTTGTTGGGGCTTCACACAATATCCACGTGAGCTCCCAAGATCAACACCACCAATCCGTCTAGGTGATGCCGAATCACCAATAGTAACAAGCCAAAGATCTTCACTTGACCTAGACTAGACCAAGAGCTAGATGGATGCACACTTGCTACTCCCAAGCACTAAAGAGAGTTCTTAATCTTCACAAGACCAAGAACACCAATCAATCTAAGTGTCTCTCTTGCCCTCAAACACACCCCAACAGCAGATGGATGAACAGTGAACTCGTGTGGCAAGAGAGCCTCCAAGTAGGAGAAGAGTGGCTATAAATAGACCACTCAATAGCACTAGCCGTTAGTGCTGACGCAGAGGGACCGACTGATTCGGCCCTCCAAAGATGGCCACCGAACCAGTCGGTGCCTCCTTGGATTTGAACTTCCAACGGCTAGCCAGTGACCACCGACTGATTCGGTGGCCAAACTACGTGCACACCGAATCAGTCGGTGCGCACCAGTACCGAACTGGTATTTCCAGCCACAATGACCGACTGATTCGGTGCTGCCCACCGAATTAGTCGGTCCCCCTTGGGGACATGGACATTAGCTGGATCACGAGGGCCACCGACTCATTCGGTGGGTCTTTATGGGGATCACCGAATCAATCGGTCCCCCTCCATTTTCACTCAGTACATAACAACCATTTCTAACCATAATGACCGACTGATTTGGTGCTGCCCACCGAAACAGTCGGTCCCCTCTGGGACTTAGGCTACCAGATGGCCAAGGGCACCGAGTGATTCGGTGGGCCCTGCTGACAGGGACCGAATAAATCGGTGTCTTTGTTTACTTTGCAAAGCAAACAGACCACCGACTGATTCGGTCACTACCCCAGTGAACACTGAATTAGTCGGTCCCTATTGAGCAAAAAGATTAAAAACTTCTTAAGGATGAAACTCGTCCAATTCAAATTCTTTGAGTTACCAACCTTCTCAAGGACTTTGACATAGCTACCTAGCACTAGGTTTCACAAGTGTGCACCTAAACTCTAGTTTCATCTAAGTCAAGCTACCAATCCTTAACCCCCCTTTATAGTACGGCCAAAGGAAAAAACAAAGACCTAAACTACTCTAAGTGCCTCTCATCATCCAAACGGCACTTAGAACTAGCTTGTCCTTAATCTTCGAGCATATCATTTGCACCAATACAATCATTCGCGAATGATAGGGGCCAAGAATACCGTGAAAGCCCATCATTGCACTAACTTAACTTAGTTTCTGCAAAACACTCGTTAGTCGTAATGATTATGTTGCCATTAATCGCCAAAACCGAATTAGGGGCCTAGATGCTCTTTCAATCTTCCCCGTTTTGGTGATCGATGACAACACAACCTCTAAAAGGATATGAGAGAATAAAAAGAGGTAAAGCAACAATAGGATAAGCTTGGTTTGTATGAACTTTGAATAAAAACGCGAAAGCATGATAGATAGTTCATACAAAACAAGATAGACATAGCGCATAAGAGATATGAAAGGAGATAAAAAAGCGCTTAACAAGAATATGTGTGAGACATGACATAGGATAATATTAACAGAAGCACATGTCAAACACATAGAGTTCCAAGGGTAGCATAACAAGCATCACATATAAGCAACACACATATAAACAAGGAGACACGTGCATGAAATAAACATGATGCATGAGTTCACTCAAAGAGCCAAAAGCCTATGCTACCCAAGCTCCCCCTATCTCTCATATCTCACTCTCTCCCCCTTTGGCGTCAAGCACCAAAGCTAAGCGTCAGAGGCGGGAGGAGCACTCGCAGGTGGGTCGAGAGCCATGGAGGTAGGAACTGCTGCTGCTTCTTCGGCTTCATTCTCAATCTCATCAAGAAACGGATCGGCTCCGGAAAGTGGTACGCACTAGAGGATCTAGAAGCGGAAGATCAACACCCAAGCTGATGGCCTCAAGAATCTGAACCTCAAGAGCTGACTGTATGGCTGAGTCTGGCACTGGCTGAGGCGGAAGCTGAGTCTCAGGAGCAGGCTGAGGCTGACTCGACTGGGGTGTGTCCAAGTTGAGTAGATCCGTGTAACTACACCCCAGCTGACAGGACCCTGGAGAAGTGAGTGGTGTGGTCTCAGTCATCACCGCTGTCACTGCTGGTGTGCTCCCAAACTGACCAACAAAGGCAGACGTAGGTGTGCCAAACGTAGTAGGTATGTCATGAAGACCAACGGTCACACTCGTCGTGGCTGGCTCATATGGTGCCATCTGTGGAGAACTGAGAGAAGCCACAGGACGCACGGGGGACATCGGAACTCGAGGAGGCAGACCAGGGTGAGCAGGGCGAGGTAAGCTCTGAAGTGTAGGCCCTGGGAACACCGGTGGAGGAGCAATACCTGTCTGCTGGAAGAGGTACTAGAACTGATACTGGGTAAAGTCCGCCTACCTCCTCTGCTGCTCAGCTAAGGACTGCATGAGCTCTGCATGCTGACATGCCTGCTGCTGCTGCTGAGCCTACATCTAAACAATGGCGGAGGACATGGTCTGAATTGATTGCATCATGACCGCCATCATCTCTACAGTAGAGGGCCCAGTGGTAGACGGAGGAGCTCCATGCTGCTGAGGTTCCTGAGAGACAGGAGTGGCTTCGGTGATTGGCACAGACCTGGACCCACCAGCCTCAGTGTCATGAGCAGCGCTGAACGGAGGGACAAAGGGTATCTCAAAGTCATCGTCCTCCGAGTCAGTGTCAGAGAGAGAGTCGCTGTCAAGTATCTGCTGGATGCCCTCAAGGCCTGCCTCAATCTCTAACTGGCGTAGCTGCTGATCCTCTGCCTCATACTGTGCTCGCTGCTCGGGTGTCCACTGCTGGGCCACATGATGAAGGGCACGCTGACCCCTGCGACGATCATTTGGCTTGGCAGGCTTGTAGTCAATAAACATGGGAGTCTTGTCAGCAAGACGCTCTGCCTTAGCCTCATCTCCACAACTGGCAGCTAGGATGCAGCTGATGATGTGTGCATAAGGTAAGAATCTGCCAACCTTAAGCCTATCTGCTATGACATCCTCAATCTCACATAAGATGAAGTCAATGACATCAAAGGGCATGCGCTGAACCATGTGAGCTAGAAGCCACTGCTGCAGAGCTGTCACAACCTCTCTGTTTCCAGTACGGGGCAGCAGAGAGCGACAAAGAGCCTCAAGAAGAATGTATGCAAGCTGTGTCAGGCCAGAAGGGTGCCTCTCAGATGGTGCACCAAACGAAGGACGGTAGATAGCACAAGCTGTCTCATGATCTGGTGCATATATCCCCACTGAATATGGACAACGAGGAGGCTCCACATTGGGGCATGCAAGCTGATGAATCCTCGGACCCTCTGCCCTGGCACCAAATACTCCAGCAATCTGAGCACGTGTCAGTTGATTTCGGCGGTTCTGAAACATGTACTCAATGAATCTGTGCTCGGGGTCAAACCAGACTGAAGCATAGAACTGATATACCCACTGTTTGACAACTCTGCCAGGAGTCATCAGAATCTGAAGCAAACCAGGCATATAGGCAATGTAACTTCTGAGCTCTGCGACTGTAATACCAGCTGCCCTAGCCAGAGTCTCTGGAACCAACACACGGTGACTGAAGAACTGAGCAGGAGCGTTGATGTAAGCTCTGTAGAACGCCTCCTGCCTGTCAGTCTAGAAGATACACTCATCTGGGGTCTCACGTGTCTCAGGGAACCAAGTTTTGTACTTCCGAAGCCTGAGCTTCCAGACTGTCCCTGCTGTGGCCTTCTTCAACTCATGATAGGACGGAACAACTGCAGGAGTGTCAGAATCTGAGCCCACAGGTGCCTCTGGAATCTCTGGCAGAGTCGAAACAACCTTCGAGGTGGTGGAAGCTGGAGTCTCTAACCCAAGTGGCTTCGGCTGAGAACGAGTGCGCCCTGAGCGGCGTGGCTGAGGAGGCTGTGGGCCCTCAGGAGCTGCTGGAGACCCTGAAGTGTCAGCAATCTGGAACTGAGCGGCGCCATGCTCAACACGCTCAGCAGCATGGACAGCTGCCATGGTAGCTTCCCAGTTGTCAGGATGACTGGGAGGGAGCTTCTTCTTCTTATTTTTCACAATAACCTTGGCCTTGCCCTTCTTCGGGTCCCGTGGGGGACTAGGAGGAGGTAGATTATCACCCCCTGCACTGCCAAAACCTCCCTAAACATCTGCCATATTTGTAACTGAGGTATGCTCTGTGAAAACCCCTGAAACTGACAAGGTCCTTGATCAAGGCTTTGCCTTGACTGTCCAGAAAAAGAACTTGAGGCTTTGCCTCAAGCACTGTCACTGCAAACTGCCTCTGTCACTGCCACTGCTGTAACTGACCCTGTCTCAACAACCACACCTGCTCGCAAAAAGAAAATATATATATAGGGGCATAACTAATTAGTAGAGAATCCTAGAAAGCATGAAATAGATAAGAGCTTAGAAGCATGTCTATCCTAGGATATGATTGAATTGTAGCTCTCATTAATCCGAATAAATTATATGTATTAAAACATCAAGAGATAATGAGAGCAAAAGTTATTCTAGCTCTAATTGTGTCATATAGTAAGAATATGAATGAAATTCTACTCATGAGCACATAGAGCATAGGCAAGGGAAGAACTGCACCTTGCACGAAATCGGGAGAAGGAGAGATGGATGAATCCACGAGCTCGAGGAGAGGGATCCCACAACGTCGCCAATGGCACGGAGGCGGTGGCAGCAGCGGTAGACGGCGGCGCTAGGGTTTGGCGGCTGCCGCGGCGCAGGCGAGCGAGCGTGGCGGCGCGTGGTGGCGGCTGCACGCGGTGGAGGCGCTAGCGCGTGGGCGTGGGCAACTGCGGGAACTACGGGCTGCGGCGCAGGGCGACGGGGACGACGAGTGGCGGCGCAAGCGGCGGCGGAGCGAGCTGCGCGAGCAGGCGAAGGAGAAGGAGGAGGAAGAGCTGATAGGTGGGCCCCCTTGAGCAGTGGACGGATAGGGTAAAACGAGACGAACGGACGAGATTGAATGGTTTTGAATCAACGGTCAGATCTGCTCGGCTTCGGGGAGGACCGACTGATTCGGTCGTACACGGTGATAGGCATCGAACCAGTCGGTGGGTTGTGGGTTTGACCCCGCACACACAGAGCACCGACTGATTCGGTGGCCTCCACAGTGTACCACCGAATTGATCGGTCCGCACCAGAGCCAAACACGCATTTAGACAAAGAATGACCGATTGATTCGGTCCCCTCCAGGAAAAGCGTTGGTCCTTCTGCAGTGAGTATTTTTCAAGGATTTTTCGTGGAATTTTCTTGTCTCAAGTCCATGGATCCAAAGAGAGACAAATAAATATGATTATTGGACAGAGACAAGCGAACCTCTCTCAAACACTCATGTTTTTAAATAGTTTTATATATGTCCAAGTGGCTTAACATAGTTTTGAAATTGAAAACCAAAGCCAAAGCATCGGAGGGCACCAACACCTAGAGAGAGCACAAGGGATGATGAAAGCAGTCCATGCTCCCCCTAAATGTATGCCACAACCAAATGCCAACAAAACGACTAAGAAAACACTATGCAAGATACATGCAAGTGCATAGACAAGAATTTAAATCTATTTTGCTAAGTTTGAACCCTTTGCAAGCTTACTCATGGATTTCACCACTATCTTCCAAAGGTTAGGTAAGTTCCTAATGCATATGAGATATACTACACATGATATGCAAAAGAGTCTAGCAACTAATTTTTTTTTTGAGTTTTTCAAGCATATCTATATACAAACAACAATGAGCATTCTAGGTGAAGTTGGAGAAATCAACCACATTGAGCTCATTCCGCAAGTTGCAAAACCTATTTTCATCCAAAGGCTTTGTGAAGATATCCGCCAACTGATCATCCGTCCTTACACCATGCAAGGATATATCATCTTTAGCTATATGATTTCTAATAAAGTGGTGACGGATATCTATGTGCTTGGTACGTGAGTGTTGGACGGGGTTATTGGCAAGCTTTACCGCACTCTCATTGTCACAAAGCAAGGGTACACTCCTAAGAACTAGGCCGTAGTCTAGGAGTGTTTGTGTCATGTAAAGGAGTTGTGCACAACAAGAGCCGGCGGCAATGTACTCGGCCTCGGTGGTTGAAAGAGCCACACTATTTTGCTTTTTGGAGAACCAAGAGATTAGCGACCTACCAAGCAATTGGCACCCGCCGGAAGTGCTTTTCCTATCCACTTTGCAACCCGTATAATCCGCATCGGAATAGCCAACGAGTTCAAAGTGTGCTCCTTTGGGATACCAAAGGCCAATACTTGGTGAATATTTGAGATATCTAAAGATCCTTTTCACGGCCTTAAGGTGTGCTTCTTTGGGGTTGGCTTGAAAGCGAGCACACATACATACATAAACATGATGTCGGGTCTAGATGCGGTAAGGTAAAGTAGACTACCAATCATAGAATGGTAAAGAGTTTGGTCTACCGGTTTACCTCCCTCATCAAGGTCGAGATGCCCATTAGTTGCAATGGGGGTCTTGATGGACTTGCAATCTTCCATCTTGATGCGCTTGAGAAGGTCCTTGCTATATTTCTCTTGACATATAAAGGTGCCTTCTTCAAGTTGCTTGATATGAAATCCAAGGAAGAAAGTAAGTTCACCAATCATTGACATCTCAAATTCCCTTGACATCATTTCACCAAATTGCTTGCATATCTCTTCATTTGTTGAGCCAAAAATAATGTCATCCACATAGACTTGGCAAACAAAGAGCTCGCCATTCTCCTTCTTGGTGAAGAGTGTAGTATGAACCTTCCCAATCTTGTATCCCTTGGCAATGAGAAAATCCTGGAGACGCTCATACCAAGCCCTTGGAGCTTGTTTGAGTCCATAGAGTGCCTTGGATAGCTTGTACACATGATTGGGGTTGTATGGATCTTCAAATCCCTTTGCAACCAACCTTACCTTGTTCCTCACAACATTCCCTTGGTCATCTTGCTTGTTTCTAAACACCCACTTGGTTCCAATCACTCTAGCATTGCTTGGCCTCTCCACCAAAGTCCATAGATCATTCCGGGTGAAGTTGTAGAGTTCTTCATGCATTGCATTCACCCAATTTGGATCGATCAAGGCTTCTTCAACTTTGGATGGCTCCTTCTTTGAGACAAAGGAGAAGCACTCTCAAAACATCGCTTGTTGATTCTTTGATTTGTCATGATTCCTTTGGTGGGGCTTCCAATGATGAGATCCTTGGGATGAGCTTGAATTCTTGGATTGTGTCTTCTAGGTGGTTGTTCTTAAGGAGCCCTTGGAGCATCAACATTTTGAGCTTGAGCCTCTACCTCTTCTTGTGGAACATGAACATCTTCACGAGGAAGTGGTGTATCATCTTCATTGTTCTTGCTTTCATCCACATCCACTTGAGGCGCCATGGAGGAAGAAGATGGTTGATTGATCTCTTGCACTTCATCATCATCTTTCTTGGGCTTGATGACTCCAACTTACATGTTCTTCATAGCCTCCCTCAAGGGTTCACCACCTACATCATCACAATTTTCCATTTCTCCTTGGGAGCCATTAGATTCATCAAACTCCACGTCATATGTTTCTTCAACTAAGCCGGTGGCCAAGTTGAATACTCTATATGCGTTGGACTTCAATGAGTAACTAAGAAGAAAACCAATATCACAATGTTTTTGAAACTTCCCTAGATGTTGCCGCTTCTTGTAGATGTAGCATTTGCAACTGAACACCCGGAAGTATGAGATGTTTAGCTTCCTCCCAACCAGAAACTCATATGGCGTCTTCCTCAAGAGGCGATGAGGAAAGAGCCTATTTGATGCATAGCATGCGGTGTTGATTGCCTCGGCCCAAAACTTCTCATGTGTATCATATTCATCCAACATAGTTCTAGCCAAGGTGATCAAGGTTCTATTCTTCCTCTCCACTACTCCATTTTGTTGAGGTGTGTAGGTTGTGGAGAACTCATGCTTGATTCCAACTTCATCACAATATGCTTCAATATTGGAGTTAGCAAACTCGGTGCCATTGTCACTTCTAATCTTCACCAAAGAGACTTGATATTCATTTTGGGCTTTCTTGGCAAACTTCTTGAAGACTTTGGCAACCTCGGACTTGTCATGAAGAAAGAATACCCAAGTGTATCTAGAGAAGTCATCCACTACCACAAGACAATAGAGATTCCCACCAATGCTAGCATAAGTTGTTGGTCCAAACAAATCCATGTGAAGAAGCTCTATAGGTCTTGATGTAGATACATAAGCTTTGGTTGGATGAGTATTTGCTACTTGTTTGCCGGCTTGACATGCACTACACAATTTGTCCTTCTCAAACTTGATGTCCTTTAGGCCCACAACCAAATCTTTCTTCACTAGCTTCTTGAGAGTGCCCATGCCAACATGTGCAAGTCTTCTATGCCACAACCAACCCTTAGAAGCCTTCGAGAATAAGCAAGTGCACAAGCTTGTTTCATTTGAGTTGAAGTCAATGAGATAACGATTGTTGAATTTAAAACCCTTGAAGATTGCTTCATCACTTTCCTTCTTTGTGACAACCACACCCTCATCGGTGAATGTACACTTGTAGCCCAAGTCACACAATTGACCAACGGACAAGAGGTTGAAGCTCAAAGTATCAACTAGTAGCACATTGGAGATGGAGTGATCATTGGAGATGTCAATCTTGCCAACCCCTTCAACCTTGCCCTTGGAGTTGTCACCAAATGTAATTTTCTCATAACTTCCACTCTTTTCTAGTGAGGTGAACATCCGGAGATCACCGGTCATATGTCGAGTACATCCACTATCCATAACCCAATGGTGTCCTCCGGTCTTGTAGTTCACCTACACCCACAAATCAAATCAAGCTTGGGGTTTAGCTACCCAAACCTTTGAGAAAGTTTGGAAGCTAGAGGTTGATGATGATGCAAAGTTTGACTTGTGTGGTTCACTCAATTTTGTAACAAGAATCTTAGGCACCCAAATTTGCTTAGGCCTAGTTGAATCCTTAGGTCCAAAGAATCTCACTACCACCTTCCCATTTGATATCTTGGACACACCATAATGGGCATTGAAGGCTTTGGGTCTCAAGTGATCTTTCATCTTTGGAGGAGGAGGAGTATTGCATTCATGAGCAAAGTGACCTTCTTGTTGACACTCGGTGCAATACTTAGTCTTGGGCTTGTATGACTTGGGTTGAGGTATATTATTCTTTGCTTCAACAATCTTGGTGGACAAGTACCCAAGCCCTTGAGTGTTGTAGTTGATTGCTATATCGGACAACATCTTACCAAAGAGTTGATTGCCATTTGTAAGAGTGGTGTAACCGGACTTGAGATCATTCACTTGTTGCTTGAGCCTTTGAATCTCACTCATGGCATGCTTGTTCTTGACTTGAAGGTCCACATAGTCCTTGCCAAGTATGACATTTGGTGACACACCCAACACAAACTTGCCCTTGCATGTTGCACAATTTTTGGTTGAATTTTCATTGCTAGAGCCTTCACCTTGATTTGAGTGACTAGCCTCCATTGGGGGATTAGGCAAATCACTAGCAACTTCATCATTTGCCTTCATTGGGGGATTAGGCGAGATCTCAAGCAAATCATCACACTGAATTCCACAATCAACTTGCATTATGCCTTCCTCCAGAAGGTCATCACATTGAATAGCACAATTTACTTTCACAATTTTCTCCTCAATCAATTTCTAACTTGATATCACATCAAACTTTTCTTCAAGCAACTTGTGGTGGGTAGTGAGCTCTTGGAACTTGGTTTTCAACTCAACATGATCACTAGCAAGCTTAACGTGCTCAAGTTTTATCTATTTGTTCTTAGCTTCTAGATCAACACATTTAGCAACTAGTTTTGCCTTCTTTTGCTTAAGCCTATCAATTTTCTCATTTGATTCTCTAATGATGCTAGTATATTGTTTAAGATAAGCTACTAGATCATCATAAGAGGGCTCATCATCATCATCACTATCACTATCACTTTTATCCTCATGGTGGGAAGACTTTCTCACCTTGCTATCACCCTTTGCCATGAGGCAAAAATGTTTTCTTGACTTGGAGCTTGAGTAAGGTGGTGGAGGGATAGATGCACCAATAGCAAGACCGGCAACGCCTTCATGTTCACTTTTATTTGATGAGTTGCTTGAAGTGTCGTCGTCGGTGATCCATTCCCCAATATAAGCTCTCCCTTGCTTCTTCTTGGTGGGTGTGGAAGGCTTCTTCTTGTTGCCATCTTTCTTGCTCTTGAATGTCTTCTTCTTGTAGTCACCATCATCATCACTCTCCTCCTTCTTATAGCTCTTCTTCTTTCTTTTGTCGGGGAGAGGACATTGATGTGCAAGATGGCCGAGCTCACCACAATTGTAGCAATCCATATCCTTGATGGACTTCTTCTTGATAGAGAACTTCTTGCTCTTGTGGTTGAAGTCAATACCCTTCTTGTCAAGCTTCCGAAGCATCTTGGTGGTCTTCCTCACAAGGAGAGCAACCTTATCGAGCTCCTCACTCTTGCCATCGTCATTATCTTCACTTGACTCCTCAACAATCACCTTCTTCATCTTCTTATCTTTGCTAGCTTTGAAAGCTATCTCTTGCTTGACGGAGGAAGATGAGCCTTCATACTTCTCATATTCTTTTGTGTAGCCCATGTAATCTTCTTGACCCTTGATCTTCCCCAACATCTTGGTGATTGTGTGAGAGTTGAGATCATCATAGAAGTAGACGGTGACGATGCCGGAGTACTTGTCACTTGGAAGAGCACTTAGCAATCTTCTCTTGACTTCAAGTTCCTCCATCTTGGTGACATCAAGTTCATTCAACTCCTCTACAAGAGCATTCAAGCGTGAGTACATTGTACGAGCACATTCATTAGAAAATTTCTTGAAAGCATTAATTTCATCCATAATGACTTTGTGGGGCTCCTCTCTCTCATCCTTAGAACCCATGTGAATCTCAACAACCTTCATCCACATTTTATGGGCTTTTGTCTCACTCCTAACTTGGTTGAAATTTTCCTTGTTGAGACTTCTAAGGAGAGTGTTCCTAGCCTTAGCATTGAGCCTCGCATGAGATACCTCAAGTGTGGTGAGGTTATCCTCATCAACGGGTGTGGGAAAGCCAACGGTGGTAGCCCTAAGCACATCGGCATCCATGGGATCAAGGTATGCTTCCATACTGATCTTCTAATAGGAAAAATCCTTGCCATCGAAAATTGGGGGGCCTTCATTAGACATCTTGCTCTAGGCGGTGAAGCCAATCCTTTGAGCAACATGGCTCTGATACCAATTGAAAGGATCAAGATGTCTAAGAGTGGGGTGAATTAGGCTTCTACAAAAATTTAAGCAATAAAACAATCCTATGCAATAAGCCAATTCACCTCATGTGCCTACATGTGTGGTTTGTGCCTAGCTAGTATTGAAAAGAGTTTAGCAAGCTAGTTCCAATCCTACTCTAACATGACAATTCTAGAAATAGAAATGTGGAAAGTAAACTTGCTCAAAGTAAAGAGAAGAGTAGGAAGCCGATATTTCCCGAGGTATCGAGGAGTCGGCAACTCCGCCCTAGTCCTCGTTGGAGCACCCGCGCAAGGGTATAGCTCCCCCTTGATCCGCGCAAGGATCAAGTGCTCTCGTAGGGGATATCCATTTCCCACTCCGAGATGGCGGATTCCCAAACCGTGTACACCTTCTTGGTGCTTCACACAATCAACACGTGAGCTCCCAAGATCAACACCACCAAGTCGTCTAGGTGATGCAATATCACCAAGAGTAACAAGCCAAAGATGTTCACTTGACCTAGACTAGACCAAAAGCTAGATGGATGCACACTGGCTACTAACAAGCACTAAAGAGAGTCCATAATCTTCACAAGACCAAGAAAACCAATCAATCTAAGTGCCTTTCTTGCCCTCAAACACTGCCCAACAGCAGCTGGATGAACAGTGAACTCGTGTGGCAAGAGAGCCTTCAAGTAGGAGAAGAGTGGCTATAAATAGCCCACTCAATAGCACTAGCCGTTAGTGCTGACGCAGAGGGACCGACTGATTCGACGCCCTCCAAAGATGGCCACCGAGCCAGTCGGTGCCTAATTGGATTTGAACTTCCAACGGCTAGCCAGTGACCACCGACTGATTCGGTGGCCAAACTCCGTGCAGCACCGAATCCGTCGGTGCACACCAGTACCAAACTGGTATTTCCAACAATGACCAACTGATTCGGTGCTGCCCACCGAATTAGTCGGTCCCCCTTGGGAACATGGACATCAGCTGGATCTCGAGGGCCACCGACTCATTCGGTGGGTCTTCATAGGGATCACCGAATAGATCAGTCCTCCTCCATTTTCACTCAGTACGTAACAGCCATTTCTAGCCATAATGACCGAATGATTCGGTGCTGCCCACCGAAACAGTCGGTCCCCTCTGAGACTTAGGCTACCAAATGGCCAAGGGTACCGACTGATTCGGTGGGCCCTGCTGACAGGGACCGAATAAGTCGGTGCCTCTGTTTACTTCGCAAAGCAAACAGAGCACCAACTGATTCGGTCAGTGCCCCAGTGAACACCGAATTAGTCGGTCCCTACTGAGCAAAAAGCTTTCAAACTTTTTAAGGCTAAAACTCGTCCAATTCAAATTCTTTGAGTTACCAACCTTCTCAAAGACTTTGACATAGCTACCTAGCACTAGGTTTCACAAGTGTGCACCACACCTAAACTCTAGTTTCATCTAAGTCAAGCTACCAATTCTTAACCCCCCTTTATTGTACGGCCAAAGGAAAAACAAAGACCTAAACTACTCTAAGTGCCTCTCATCATCCAAACGGCACTTAGATCTAGCTTGTCCTTAATCTTCAAGCATATCCTTTGCACCAATACAATCATTCGCGAATGATGGGGACCAAGAATACCGTGAAAGCCCATCATTGCACTAACTTAACTTAGTTTCTGCAAAACACTCGTTAGTTACAATGATTATGTTGCCATTAATCGCCAAAACCGTATTAGGGGCCTAGATGCTCTTTCAGATAGTTTGTCCTGCATGGATAATTCTTTTGCAAGTTCTAGAGAGCGTAAAGTATGTCACCGGTCGCTAAACTTATACCGATGTGTCGTTCCGGTCCCTAAACTCACAAATAAATCGTTTTGGTCTTCAAACTAGTTCGGTTGTGTCATCCCGGTCCATAAACTAGTAAAGCACCCGTTTAGGTCGTCAAACTTATTCATTTGTGTTATCCTGGTCTTTAAACTTAGTTTGTAGCAACATTTGAGTCAAACTAAGATGATATAAGTAAACCTCATATAAACAAGAATCATAACTTTTTCATATAAACTTGAACGAAGACAAAATTTATATCAAATTGTAGATCTCGATGCGATCTACAAATATGTTGTTGAAAATTTTTTGAAGTAAAAATGTTAAGGGTCTCAAAATATTATTATATGTTTATAGATGTAAAATTTAAATTTAAATTATAGGACAAAAACAACTTTAATGAAAAAAAACTTTAACTACAGAATTGTAGATCATGTTGAGGGCTATAATTTTGATATAGATGTTTTGTTCATTCGAGTTTATATGAAAAAGTTATGAATAATTTTTTCGATATGAAGTTTCAAGATCGTTTTGTTTTGACTTTGATGAGACTAAAAACTAAGTTTAAGGACCGGGATGACACAAGTGAATAAGTCTGAGAACCTAAACGGGTGATTTACAAGTTAGGGACCGGGTTGACACAATCGAACAAGTTTGAGTACCTAAATGGTCGATTTGTGAGTTTAGGGACTGGGATGACACAACGATACAAGTTTAGGGGACATGTGACGTATTTACTCTTTTAGAAAACACGGTCACCAGTCAATGGTCATTCATTGGTCTTTTGTTTTACGAGCGAGAGGAAAATAAGACGGATAGTTTGTCTTAATATGAGGAAGTTGACCGAGGAAAACGACTGGGATGTATATCCAACGATCCCTACGCAACGTGAGAAAACTGGCGCTCATTGTTTCCAACACATTGGAAACCGAGTGAAACTCCCATTTGGATGAGTTGTTTTTATTTTTTAGAAAAGGGAATATATATATATATATTAATAATATTACAGCATATGTATAAATCGATATATTTTGCTGTCCAAAGACCGGACCAAAACACCACACTCACAGAAATATAGAGCTTATGAAATTAGGAATATGAGACTTTGCACTGGGAGACTTTATTTTATCTATCTACTCAAACATTTTTATAAATGATAACACTCTTCAAAAGACTGCAAGGAAACATGTACTAGAAATAGATTAATTTTGTAGTGATCAATGGTCAGTAGAGAAAAAATGAGCATTATTACCGGCAGGTAACCCTCATTTAGTCCCAGTTATGCAACGAGTACTGAATTTTGGGTACTAAATGAGCAGCCAACTTACTATACTGACCATTTAATACTAGTCGGTACCAAAGAGTTTTGAGCGTAAAAGAGATTTTATTTAACCAACTTGGAGGCCTGCACACGTGCGACATTGAAGTGACAAGTCACCCGATTGTTAACGCAATATATGTGCGCGCGAGATCGGCGGGGTTCAAAACTCACGACCTTTGGCCTTGTGGGTAGCCTTTCTTGCCATTCCACCCATTGAGCATAGTATATGCCTAAGAGGGAGATGGTATCGTTTTAAAGTAACCAAGGGTGAACCATTTGGTACTAAATGCTAAATGGCACAATTTAGTACTAGATGATGTTATAAACCGTTACTAAATAGCTAGAGTGCCCGGAGGCCATTTAGTACTGGGCCATAACGCCAACTCGTACTAAATGATTCTGAAGCAATGTGTTGTATAACCGGTACTAAATTAGAATTAGAATCGAATCTAAAGCAACTGATGCTAATGGATAGTGGGATGTCCAATGGCTGAATGCATAGATACCTGGTACAATGGTCTGTTAGACCATTTAAAACTAGTTAACTCATCAATGGACCAGAAAATTATGGCGATCAAGCATAAACTTATTCGTTGTAGGCCATTGATCTTGTGGCTTGCTCGATCGAATTCAGGGCAAATTCAAATAAGTCCCATAGAGTTATTTTGAAGCCCAAATGCAATATAAACTATATCAATAGATACACATGTTGGCCCAATAGACAAACATTTCGGGAGTAATTACAACCTTATTTGATGAAGTACATGGGTAATAATATGTATCGCAGGTTATAACTACAAAATATGTATACTATAGGAGTAACTACAATAAAAAGTCCAAATGAAGTAAATATGATGCATTAACGCAAAGTCTAAAATCCTAACAAGGGAATAATTCCTTGAATGAAAAGTCATAATAATCAAGCAACAACCTTATTTGATTCGTGATGGATATAATAAATAAAACCGATATATATGGTATGATGCATCAATGCAAAGATCTGTCCCCTCGATCAATCGATCTAGGATGATGTCGCTGCCGCCGAGACTGCCTCAGCGATGCTGTTGCCGATCTCTATCCCGTTAGAGAAACGCTCCGACTCCTTCTCGCGCCGCCGCAGCAGCAAGCCTTTCATGATCGGCACGCTCGCCTCCATGACGGCGGCGCCGCCGTCCACGTCACAGTCCTGCTCCCAGCTCAGCACGGCGATCTTCTTCATGCACCCCACGTGGAGGTACCCTTCCTCGCCGCCGTAGCACCACCGGTACGCCCACAGCTTCCTCCCCGGCGAGAAGAAATGGTGGCCATGCTCCTTCTTCTCGCCGCAGACGGCGCACCGGAGCTTCGCCTCCGCGCAGAGCTGGACGCGGTGGACGCGGCGAGGACGCTCTCTGTCCTCATGGCCGCGCAGCACGGGTGGAGGTAGAGGTCTTTCTTCTTGGAGTCGACGGACCAGTGGTAGTAGACGAGCCCCTCCGTCGCGCCGCCGCAGGCGACGCAGGCGGCGGCGTCGCCGGCGGCCGGCGGTGCTCCGTCGGGGAGGAGTGTGAAGGCGAGGTCGTCTCCGAGGAGGGGGTGGTTCTTTAGGGTGGGCGACGCGAGGGCGCAGCAGGTGTGGAGGTCGAAGTCGCAGCCTTCGTCGCCGGCGGCGCACCGGTACCGGCGACCCGTGCCGCTGCCGAGCTCCTTGCAGCCATCGCACCGGAACAGTGGGTCGCCGGCGGCGGTGGTGATGGTCACCAAGGTGAGCATGTGCGCCGGGTGGGCGGGGTGGGAGATCACCGCCGGGGGGGCCTCGTGCATCTTCATGCTTTGATTGCTCGCTCTTGATCGTTAATTTCGTGTCCACCTCACCTCGATCGATCAAAACTCTCCTCTCGTATTTCCTGAAGGTTTGCTAGCTAGTAGACGGTTAATTCTGCAAGGGTTAAAGCTGAGTTACCTTACCTGCTGTATATATAATGTATGCAGCCGTATTTACTTAGGTCAAGAAATGAAGAGAAGATCTTTTCTGTTTGTCAGGTCAGTTGGAAGGAGAGTGACTACCTAGGTGAAGACTGAAGAGTCAATGCAAACACGTGTTTTTTTGGCCTTCTAGCAGTAGCAGAGATCAGTAGTAGCTACTGACAGGTGTATCGCCTTCTGACAGGTCATAGGATCGTCGAAAGGGATCGGAGCCAGCACACGTTATTGGTTGACAAGTAAACACACGAGACTACAAGAGCATGCTGGTCTCGTCGTCGAACAGCGATTGAACGAACCTGATGTGGTGTCCAAGCCTCCAAGGAAGCTGTGTAGTGTACTTGTCGAATAGTACCGGATCTTGGAGATCCCAGCAAAATACATGTCAAAGACACGTTTTTTCTGTATCCATCCAAACTGATTAACTGCTGTGGTGTCCTCAGATTTTCCGCGAAAGAGATCAGTACCTACACGCGGCTAAGAATAAATACAACGAACGATGGCATTTTCATGCAGATATCGTGTTCAGCAGTACAGTACATGTAAAACACAGTAGTGAGTCTTGGAAATCTTGGCAAAATACATGTGAAAGGTACTTTTTTTTTCTGTATTCAAACTCAATTACATGCAGTGATATCCTGCAATTTTACGTCAAAAGTATGAGTATACACAGACACGGTTTCCAATAAAGACGTAACGGTTGCATTTCCATCGTGTTAATTTCAATATTCCATTTTGATCGGTTGTGTGTTCGCTGTCTAGTCATGGATGGCATCGAGCAATTTTACCATCTGCAGAATTTCTAGGAAAAGGGAAAGGCGTTGGGAACACCTGTTGTGCGCTGGATGTGATAATTGTCCTGTCCTGATTGCATAATTCTTCTCCAAGTTTTAGAAAACACGGTCACGGTCAGTGGTCATTCAGATTATATTCTGAAAATGAAACAACAAATCAACTAAGGGGAAGAAATGTAGGACAGCACTAAACACAACTTGGCTCCACTCCCGCCTTTGAAGGTTGCATTTTGTTAATGTTTGGATGCTGGTCACTTTGTCTATTTTTTTCATTTTCTTTTCTATGACCAAGAGGGCAAATAAAGGGGATACCTTGTCTTAATGTGATGAAGTTGGCTGAGTAGAATGATTGGGATGCTAATGCTACGGCTTTCACCAAGAAAGGCAATATATTTTAAAAATTAAGTAAAGAATGATACAGTGTAATGGCCATGCTAACATTCATCCGAAAATTTTATGTATATCCATATGTCACCTTGTAAATGAGTTCTACTATATAGAGTATGAAAATATAATTATCTAAAACAAAAAGGCACGCGACGCAAACTTCATATAGCATGATGTTTTCAATGTTATTGATATGGCAAATTTTGTCAAAATGGCAGAAGCTAACTTAATGGCTTACAGTATAAAGCTAAATGAACAGTATGGCTATTTACATGTAGTTATTTCCACTAACTAATTTCTGAGACGTCAGTCTTTTTCCCTAAAACATCTGCTACCCCTTCCTAATTCCATAGTTCTCGCCCTTTTGCTCCCTAAAAATATCCGCAACATAAAAAAAATTAAACTCAAGGTCAGAATCAAGAAAAATGAAATAAAAATATTGATCTGATTAACAACCATTGATGCCGACAAAAAAATGACATCTCTTTTTCGCTTCAACAGAACTCATTAGTAGGAGAACCAAAAGGATTCATGGTCATACAAGATTTTAGGAAGTGAAGCAAAAACATATGATCTCTAGAGATACATTGAGTCGCTAAAAGCCTGCAAGAATGAAAACATGCAAACCCATATTTTGAAAAAAAAAAATCTTCCTAGTAGCTTTTCATGTGCTCTAAACAATGTGATAGAATGAAAAAATACCAACAAATAAAATATCACAACTTATTTAAGTTGATTCATTTTGAATCTCCAAAGATTCCATGTGTGTCACGTTTATAATATATACGAACAAGAGTGAAAGCTACATAAGTTTGTTGTCAAAAAAATTCTTTAGGAATATTGATAAGAGTCCTACCCATTTATTGCCCAACGTTGGCTTTGGCTGGTACTTGAACTGAATTGAAACAATGCCACAACATCGAGCGATGGTTATGCAGCATTGCCAACACCAACCATTCTTCCTCCATCTCTATATCCATGGTGATTTGATCTGTATAGTGTATATAGAAGAGTAAATGGATGAGGCAAACCTTGAGTGACTATGGATGTAACTTTACCAAAATTCCACTGTTGTGTGGCAATGAGAGCACCATCAACCTAGCCAAGAACCCCATCAACCACTCAAGAACCAAACATATAGACATAAGACATCATTTATTGAGAGACCATGAACTTAGGGAAGATATACACATGCGCCATGTGAGCACAAAAAGAAACCTAGTGGATATATTTACCAAGCCACTTGATGAGCGAAGGTTTTGCTATCTAAGGAATGAGTTAAATATCTTGGATTCTTGTAACTTGGATTGATGCCTAGCACACACTTGACATGTTGCCTAGATAGGAATAAAATGCTTTATTTGTGTGAGTTTTTCAAAATGTTAGATTTTGTGATCGTTGGATCATTCCTTGCCTCATATGACCATTGCTATGTATTGTTGATTGTGTATGGTCATTATGAGTCAAGTTTCTTATATGTCTATCTCTCAAAATATTATCAAATCTTAGATCAAATTTCTTCTCAAAATCTGGTCTAAGTTATCTGGGACCATCGGGTCGTCCGGGTCGGAGACGGATCTTCCTGGCGTCGGAAGTTCCGGCTCCCGACCGGATCTTCCGGTTTAGTTGGGGTATAAAAGAAATACCCCTTCACCCCTTTGGAACCCTACCCTCATTTCTTTCTTTCACCACCGCCGGCCACCCGCTCTTCCTCTCTACTCCGGGCGACGATTCGAGGATTCCACCTGGAAAACTCGATTTGGTGATTGGAATCAACTTCCCCATCCTCGGCAATCTCCGATCCATCCTCCGGTCGTTCAATTTTTGCGCACGAAAATCTCAAAGATGCCTCGTCTCAAAGCAGCTGCTAACGAAGGCTCTCATCCTCCAGCAGCAGACTCTGATAATGAGAAGGAGCTTGAGGAAGTTGAGGAAGAAGAAGTGGCTCCTCAGACCAAGGGAAAGGGCAAGGGTAAAGGCAAAAGGACAAAGGAACAGGCACCTCCAGCTCGCTCTCGTGGTCGTGATCGTCCTGATCCAGGTGGGCGTGGTAGTGGCGGAGGTTCATCCAGTCGCCAGGTTCCACCACCATACGAGTGACCACGTAGGCACACGAGTGATCCACACATGCTTGACTACAAAAAGAGTGGCAACACAGATATGAAGGCCACCGGGTATGGGACTGATGGAGAGTCAAATGGGATTCTATGGTGACCACCGCTTTTAGCTTCCCTTCTAGGCAGACTGGTATGAGAGTGTGATCATGAGCAAGGCAAATCCAACCACTGAGATGAGCTATATCAATTGGAATCATCTCATGACTCCTTTTTCTCCAGTCAAGGAAGTTGTTGAAGAAGTTTATGCAAACTGTCAGCAGAAAGGGTTGGTCAATATCATGGCTTTCAAGTGTGACTGGAATGAAGGGGTGGTGGCTCAATTCTATGCCACATTATTTCTCACACAAACCTAGATTACTTTCTTTTCACTCTTGGTGGCAGACGGTTTGAGATACATATCATGGAGTTTGTTGAGTATCTTGGCTTTGAGTCAGATGATCAGTCAAAGAGGGATCTTCACTGTTGGGGAGTTGTGGAGGACAGTCGGATGAGCTTCATGTATGACATGCCATATGGTAGAGTTGTGCATGGACAGACCAAGGGTCCCACACCATACTTCAGGCTACTCAACCAGTTGTTCAGGTTTACTTTGATTCCAAGGGCAGGAGATGAAGACAACATATCACAATGGCCAAGAGTCTTATCTTTCAGATGTAGCCTGACAAAGAGGCATTTTCTGTGACAAAGTTCCTTTGGAATGATATAGCTAATTGCTCCCATGATGCAAAGAGTGGTTTTCACTATGCCCCATACATCTTCCATGTCATCCAGAGGAAGATTCAGATGTCTATCCTAGTTGACAAGCCTCACCTTGCCTCATCTCATGAACATTGGGAACTCTTCTCTTGGTATTCGTCCTATGTCGTCCTATGGTGGTGATCCAGGTGCTTCATCCTCTCAAGGTCCAGCTTATGGTTTTGACTTTGCTTCCCCTCCCACTGTGCCAAGGAAGAAGAAGAGTATATTGGCCTTCATTGCTCAGGGGTTGTTTGCCTGCTTCAAGGGTATCCAGCACAATACCGACACACTTCATAAGCAAAGTCTGAGGATGGCCAAGATTGAGAAGAGGCAGCAGAAGATCTTGGCTAAATATCAGATCACACTTTCAGATGATGAGGAGAATGATATTCCTACTTACCCTGCTGCCCCTTTCATGTTTGAAAACCCTTGGTATTCTGTTCCATCTTATTCCTCACAAGGACACTCTTTTGGACCCGGGGTTCTAGATGATGAGGTAGAAGATATAGGGGAGAAAAGGAGGATGGTGCCGAGGCCACCAAGGACGAGCAGTAGTCTCTCTTTTTGGTGTTTGACGCCAAAGGGGGAGCGAAGTTGTGGCATTTGGGTGTTTGGAGGGTGCTTGGAGGCCCCTCAAAACTTTATCTATCTATCTATCTATTCTATTTGTGATGGACATGTAAGAACTTATTTGTAATGTGTGTTATGTGTGGTGTGTGCCATGTGAGACTTTTATGCTTTGTAAGACTTATTTATGCTCATGCTAGTGTGGTTGAACCTTCTTCTTATGATGTGATGCTATATGTTTGGTGCATTGTTATTTCTCACTTTGTTTTGTGATTATTATATCATATGCATCACGATTTGCTACATCACACATGGCACAAATATGTTTCAAATGATTATACAAGGAAGTTCTCACAAATTATGTGCAATGGCATTTGAGGCCTATTAAAGTTATGCACATATTAAGGGGGAGCTTCCTTACATGTGAGGTTGATATGAATTTTCATGAAACTATATCTATACTATTCTTCAGCCAAATTGTGTTGTCATCAATCCCTAAAAAGGGGAGATTGAAAGTGCATTTGGCCCCCTAGTTGGTTTTGGTGTTGATGACACACATAATTTGGAGGTTTCATGTGTTTATTGAGATGTGTGCAGGAAGTAAACAAAAAGGGATGAAACGGAAATGAAAAAATTCTACAAAAGTATCCCAAAACCAAAAGCACAAATGGTGTAAAGGTTAATGGTGGAATTAAATCTCATATTATGTTACTGAGTATAGGAAACACCGTACTATCAAGAGAGATGTGATCTATAAGCAAAGGATGCCAATTTGCCTTGAAAAGATGAGAGAAACTAATTATACTGCCCAAATCGGAAGATCCGGTACAGGACAGAGAAACCCCAAATTTTACATCGGCAAATTCTGGCCACATGGCACCCCAACTTCACTGTACACGGCTGACTAGAAGTTCCGTTAGGGAGCCAAAAGTTCCGGTGCGGGACAGAGAGTTCCCGGATTTTACTTTGGTAATTTTCGGTGTTTGAGAGCTGACCCCAAGTAAACTGTGCAGACCGGAAGTTCCGGTTTCCTCGGGAAACAGCCACCAACGGCTAGATTTTGGGGGTTCTTATAAATACCACCTCATACCATTTCACTCACTCTCTCTCGCCCATTTTGACAGCCCAACACTCTCTCTTGCATTCCTTTGAGCTCCTCTCCCCTCTCTAGCCTCCCAAAATCATAGGGAAACACTTGGGGATAGATTGGAGTGGAGAGATTTGAGAAAAGCGAGTTGACTTTGGTGAGGGAAGGTACTCATCCATCTCAAAAGGCACTTGAGGCATCCTTGGCTTGGATTTCGCATTTGTTACTCTTGGAGCTTTGCTCCTAGACAGTTAGACATCGCCAAGTGCAGCACCTAGATTGTGGGAGCACTTTGGAAGTTTTTATTACCCATTCCTTGTGTGGAACCATTGAGTAAGTGACTCAATCTTGATCTTTGTGGTGAATTAATTGAGGAAGCGAGTTGAAAGATACTCCACTCTTTGTGGGTAGCCTCAACAGAGACGTAGCTCCCTTGGGAGTGAACTCCGGGACCAAATCCTTGTCTCCGCGTGCTTCATTGTTTTCATATTTGCTCATTTAATCATATTTGCTCATATTTTCCTGTGACGGATCGATCTATTGTTATACAATTTTCCGCTGTGCTAGATCATAGTTATAAGCTTAGATTCATCTATTGGTACCTTTCTATTCAAGTGAAATTGTGATATTGTGGTTAGATTTTGAATCTCGAGTAGGGGAGTTCATCATGACCAGAACATCCGATACAGAGCCGCCAGAAGTTCCTAACCTAAGTTGGAAGTTCCAATTTAATCGGCACTAATTTGGAAGAATGTTTCAGGTTTTATTAGGTACACCTATTCACCCCCCTCTAGGCATCTACAAGATCCTCTCCCACTCGCCGTCAACAAGCGCGTCGCCGCCCTTGCCTCCGCCCACGCCTCACCAGACTCCGGTGAGTCCAAGTACACCATCGGCATCCACCGCATGTCCGCTTCACCGGCGTGCTCCACCGCATCATGACCTTCGTTGAGGACGAGTTCCACTCACTCCTCGAGGACCCTGGCGTCGCCAATACGGTCGTCATCCCCGGTGCCAGCGGTGACACGCTAGTGAAGTCGATGAAGCACCCTCTGTCGTTCGGCTACGGCACCGCCACCGTCGCCGATCCTGACCTGCGTGGTGGTCATACCTTGTCGGACACTAGTGAGCCTCCGTTCTCTCTGGAGACGGTAGAGCGTCTCTGCGCCACGGTGGTGGCGATACTCGCATTTTATTGTGTTTATTGCTGAAATAAAATCTACCACAGTAAGGATGAAGCCCTCAAGTCTATAGTCTACAGTTACAAGCACGCGTTCTCCGGTTTCGCGGCGAAGCTCACCAACTCCCAAGCGGAACAACTTAAGAGTATGTAATCATCACAAAACCTGCAGCAGCATGATGAGTATGGCGCACACGAACTAACTAACTAACTAACTAACTAACGGGTGTGTTCTGGATCGGATGCAGAATACCCTGGAGTTATCTGTGTAAAGCCAAACACTTTCCACAAACTTCACACCACCCGGAGCTGGGATTTCCTTGGGCTCAACTACTACCAACCATCAGGGCTCCTTAACAAGGCAAACTACGGCAAAGATATTATCGTCGGTGTCGTCGACTCAGGTTTATTTGTTGACGTTAGCATATTGTCACTTTTTGCAATCCAATATGCCATCTAGCTAGATAATTATGACCCAATGGCCAAGGGTGCACGTGTGTGTAGAGGCTGGAGATATGCCTTTAATTAACTTGGTGTATTTCACAGACATATGGCCGGAATCTATAAGCTTTGACGACAGCGGGTACGGCCCCGTGCCGAAGCGTTGGAAAGGTAAATGCCAGCCGGACGAGGAATTCGACGCCACAAGTTGCAACCGGAAGATCATAGGTGCACGATGGTACCTGAAACACGCCGACGCCAAAACTCTAGTGAAGGGCGAGCGCATGTCGCCGAGGGACACCGACGGCCACGGCACGCACACCGCGGCGACGGTCGCCGGCGTGCCGGTGCGGAACGCGAGCCATGGCGGCGGCGGCCTGGGCGCCGGCGTGGCCCGCGGCGGTGCGCCGCGCTCGCTCCTGGCCGTCTACAAGGCGTGCCGGAACCACCGGGTTGATGGCTCGGTGTGCTCCGAAGATGGGGTCCTCGCGGCCATGGACGACGCCGTGAACGACGGCGTCGACGTCCTGTCGCTGTCGCTGGGAGGGATGGGCGAGTTCGCCGGGACGCTGCACGTCGTGGCGAGCGGGGTCACCGTCGTGTTCGCAGGCGGGAACTCCGGCCCCGTGCCGGAGACGGTAGAGAACGCCTCACCATGGGCCATAACGGTGGCCGCCAGCACCATCGACCGGTCCTTTCCCACCGAGATACTACTCGGCAATGGAGAAAAGATGGTGGTACGCACTGCACATGACATCATCATCATCATGTGCACACGCCTTCTTCTTGCTAATTATTGCCTAAAAAAAGAAAAAAAATGTAATTATGGGTTGCGTGTTAGATGAAGTAGTTCATGTTTCACCAAGTTTCTAAAAATTGTATGCATATTTAGGACTCTAAATAAACTTATTATAAAAAATATATTTTTTAAGTAACCTAATGATATTTATTTGACATCATAAATATTAATTTTTTAGTATCTATATTGGTCAAAATTAGCATATTAATATGACACCCACGCGCCGATTATTGTGTATGCAGGGGCAATCTGCTTACCACGACGACGTGCCAGCAGTGAACAGCAACGACTTCCATGCACTTGTTTATGCGGATGAAGGGTATGTAACACACACGCACACTTCTTCTGGACTATATATATTTTGCTCTTGTACTCTACTCCCTCCGTCCCTAAAAGAGTGTCTTTTTCGCTTCCCGAGAAAAACCTACGGCCAATTATATATAAAAGTATATAAAAATTTAGAGGAGTTTTACAATACTGGTAAGCTACCAGAAGGTACCACGCGGTACTTTTGTGGCTGATTAATGCTAGCCGTTGATCTAGCTGAATAGTTAGCTAAGTATTTATTTTTAATAAAAAAATATTTAGTTAGTACCTCCAGGTACCTTTCTTTGGGTACCTCCCGGTACCTCCTGGTACCACCCATTTTATCACCATTGGATCTTTGGGAATGGACGGTTCTCTCTTTTTCCAAGTATTGTAAAACTTCTCTAAAATTTATGCTATAATATGAATACTATTATATAGATATTTAGATCTAGTTTTTAATAAAAAATTATTTGGATATTTAAATATTGCACGTATTTTCTACAAATTAAGTTAAACTTGTGGCGCACGCACCAACGACAAACTCTTTTAGGACGGACGGAGTATTTACGTCTTGATTCAGTGACACTGAGTGAGGCCGGACCCATCGTGCGCATGCAGCTGCGACGAGGAGAATCTGGAGTCAGTAAACGTCACCGGCAAGATCGTTGTGTGCTTTGCGCCGTTCTATGCGGCGGACGATCCGCCGGACGCTGCCATGGGCGATGCCTTTCGCGCCCTCTCCAAGGCCCAGGCGAAGGGCATGATCTTCGCCGAGTACATCGGCGCCAATCTTATGGATTCTGCGCAAACATGCGAAGGCACCATGGTCTGCGTGTTGATCGACTACCACCTCACTTACAGAATCGTCGCCCACATTAAGAGCGCCCGGTGAGTACGTACTAGCTAGTAGTTGAGAGAAAAGTTTCCACATTAGTACGTTCCACTATCAATAGAGCTAGCATTAATTATATTGGAAGAAATCAATTTCTTAGTAACTCTGAATATGTCTACTCTCCATGCTTTCAGTCTCGCTGGCAGATCACCGGTGGTCAAGATATCTCCGGCCAAGACAGTGTTCGGAGACTGGGTTCTTTCACCAAGGGTCGCCAGCTTTTCGGCGAGGGGACCAAGCATGGCGTATCCTGGCATACTGAAGGTGACATCCTTGATCCTGACATGCATGCATGCTCACATTGTTTGCATTGGGCTAGATACCTCTGTGACACAATTCAACCTACTGGAATCATAATAGCTAGCTATTAGCCCTCCTGATAACTAGGCTGATACTGAACTCTAAGGCCAGTTCCCATTAGTATTAATATCATAACAATTAATTAAGGTCTTAGCATTTTAGAGGCCTGACCGCCTGAAGCAAAATTAAAACAGGGTCCAATAAGATGAAAATATTACTTATAAATACTAGTCCATCAACCCATGCTCCTTCACGGGCAAGCACTGTGAGGTGACATAATTTTTCTGAAGTCTTTGTCTAATTTAGCACATTGTATACAATTAATCAAATTTGCTTTTATCTATATGAATTCTGTAAAAGTGTGTCTTCACCATGTAGTATAGCTAATTTAGTTTTCTGTTGCTTATTGTGAGTATTTGGAAATTAATATAGGCTGACCGACTTCTATAGAATCTCGGTGTATCATGTGGCTTAACTAATCTTCAAGTATCTCGATTTTTATGATATGCCATTTTCCACTATCTGAATGATTCTTCAGATTGCGGCACCCATTTCTAATTGTTTTTACATAGCATGTTAGGAATTTTTGTTGCCTAAAATTAATCATTTTGTGATTTAGGGCATACATGAAAAGGGGAGGACAATTGGGAGATTACCTGGTTGATCATTCTTAATTGCTTTGGTTATAAAGAGATTTTGGTTTAGATGGAAATTCTTTTTTTTTTGTATTTGGTGGTGTTTAGATTTTTCTCACGTATCATATGGTCAGGGACGTGCATTAAAAAGTATGGATGGTCAGTATGACACATAATAATAAGTATTTAATATTCGCTTGATGAATTGTCGAATGTTGTCTATACTCTTGATATCCATTGAACTTGTAATAGTATTTATCAAAAGGGCTCCTGTGTGGTTTTGACTTCCCCACAATTCAAATCACGGATTTGAATGGAACGGTAGAAGATATCAGTTTTTAGTTGGCATCCGTTTCTCTCTGGTTTAAATAGTGAATATATCACCCTAATTCAAATAATGAACATAGATCAAAGGAGCGAGAGCTAGAGTCCGGATAGATTTGACTTTGCATTATGATCTATCGGCTTTTTTGGAGATATATATTCTTTGGTTTGTACTTACGACGGCAGGTTAACTAGCAGTAGATTTAGTTTGATTAGCACAGTTTATATTTGGCCAGTAGGATATTTTAACGTTATTGTTTTAGAACTATATCTACCTTACGTGAGATGTCATAATTTTAGACTATGTTTTTTTCTAATGGCAGTGGGTAATTAAGATATAAATATAGGGGTTATTTTAGGGTAATTTTTATAATTGTATAGGTGGGTAATTTTTAAATAAATGAGTAGATCCAACGACGATTACTATCAATATTTTACCAATTAATGTCTAGATGTTTTGTTTTTTTAGAATTTCTCTATTTTTCTAGGTGGCATCACGTAGAGGCCTGAAAAGGAGCCTCCGATTAGTAACAGTAAGATACTAGACTCATAAGTATGGATTGTATCTTGTGGATTGAAGATACAACTTTGATACGGTTTCTTATGTTGCGGCGCAAAGTCTAATAACCATGATCCACTCCCATTGAAACATTCTCACAACAATTAATTGTCTTGGGTATTGAAATATGATACTACCCATAGTTGATAATGTTTCTTCTAGTAACAATTATCAAACTTTTCATCATATACGATATTCTTGGATATTGAAGAGTGATACTATTGACTGAGATTAGCCTAAGCAACTATATTCAGAGTACGTCTACGTATCACGTTCGTTTGAATAGATGCTACGTGCCCTTCTGAATTTTCAAAACCCTATCTCGGTTTGAACAGCCTGACATAGCTGCTCCGGGAGTTAGCATCTTGGCAGCGACTGGGGACTCGTACGAGCTCATGTCCGGGACATCCATGGCATGCCCTCACGTCTCTGCGGTCGTTGCACTGATCAAATCGGTTCACCCAAAATGGTCGCCTGCCATGATCAAGTCTGCCATTGTTACCACGGGTAAGGCACTCATGCCACATCATCAGAATTTCTTCATAAAAGTAACAGCACAATTAATGCGTACCAAAGGCAGCCTAGAACTGACTGTATTGCCTGCTGGTTGCAGCATCAGTAACTGATCGTTTTGGCATGCCAATCCAAGCTGATGGAGCGCCAAGGAAAATAGCCGACCCCTTCGACTTTGGCGGTGGCCACATAAACCCTGAAAGGGCCGTCGACCCGGGCCTGAACTATGACATAAACCCACAGGACTACACCAAGTTCTTCAACTGCACTCTTGAACCCGACCAAGATTGTACAAATGACATTGGAAATCTCTACTTTCTGAACCTCCCATCTATTGCGGTGCCAGATCTTATGGACTCTGTCACAGTCTGGCGTACAGTGACCAATGTCGGCCCAGCAGAAACGACTTACCAGGCAATGGTTGAGGCCCCAACCGGTGTGACTATGTCTGTGGATCCTTTAGTGATCACCTTCAAGAGTGGTGGTAGTCAGACTGCAACGTTCAAGGTGATGTTTAAAGCGAGGCAGAGGGTTCAAGGTGGCTACACGTTCGGAAGTTTGACATGGCTAGATGGCCGCACACACTCGGTGAGGATTCCGGTCGCTGTTCGCACAATAATCCATGACTCCATCGCTGATGCATCTTAAATTAGATGGAAATGATAATATCATGTCCCCACATTGTCATCATCGAAAAACAGCAGGCACAGTGGTGTTTCTAAATTCTACCTGAAGTTCACGCTGCCTACAAAGAACCAGAGGCTATATATCACGCCACCGAGGAAGGAAGTGCGGTTTGGGTGCTAGAACACTATAAGCTTGAAAAAACATTTCCTGTACCAGGAACAATTCTTCTTAATAAGATCTGGAACATTCGCTTTGTATATTGGAACAGTTACCAAAAACAGTTTGTTATATGAAAACTCCACGAGAACAGCAGCTATAGGTTTTGAAAAAAATAAACTTAACACACGCATTGGTGGATAATGTGATCGACATCCATACTAAATGATCCTTCTATAAATCAAGTGTTGCTAGTACGAATAAACAACGGTAGTCTCATGCCCTCTGCTGCATGTGACGTGTCGACGTGTGATATGAGGGGCCGTGACCTGGAGACTTTTTTTTTTTAACCTGACCTGGAGACTTGGTTGATACATGGTGATCAAGAATATTCTCAGTTATGGGCCGCGTCACGTCTTACAAGTCTCCATTGTAACAGCCTCTTCAGGATTTGATTTGTTCAAGTTCCTTTAAATTCCTGGCTATCTGCTGTCATTTTAACTGTGCAGCTCTTTATATATGCTCCCGTTAGAAATCCCTGGGTAAAGTGGCAAATGCTGGTAAGCTCGTAAACTCCGTGCTACGAGCATCTGCAACTTCAGCTTGGATAAGACCTACAGTTGTGATGTCTCCATATCAATCAATCACTAGTGGAGTGTTATGTACTCAATGTGGACGTGGTCCAGTTGTTCCTGATGAACAATGTGGTAAATGAACTAAATCATATGCAAACTCCGGAGGAAATTCTCCATACGAACCAGGGCTGAAACAGGTTTGGATGGAGCATCCTAAAAGCGAAGTGGCGCATTTTAAAAAAATGAACATTTGTTATATGTGAACTTGTGAAGGCATGGTTACTACCATGTGTAGAGCTCCAAAATATATAAAGTACAAAACTGGAGGAAGGAAAATTGAATGCTGGTAGTTTGTAAAAATTCACTAGCTGATTATTGAGGTTGTACTTTCCACACGTAACCTCCCACTGAAGCACATTGCATATTTCCATGTTTAAAAGATCATTGCATTTCCTATTACTGTTCTCCAGGTTAGAACAATGTTGCCCAGCACTCTTAGGCCTATAGAGTTTCAACGACAGAGCCACAGAGGAACATCATGGATGGCTGAGGCAGCAGTGCAGCACTACAGCATTTCAACTTCAAACTTTCAGAGGAACATCAAGGATTGCTGAGATGAGTCAGTAGGCAGTACCCCATCTCTTGTCCCAGAGTACATGTACCGACATCATAGGATTCTAATGCACTTTGCACGATGTCCTCTTCAATCTTTATTTCTTCGAGACCACTCCCCAGGTGGCATGCAATCTGAGACGATTCCAGACACCTGCAAGACTGCAACAAACATGCTAGGTTTTGAGCTCCACGGCCAATGCTTGCATCTCCTCCCTGCACCATGCCAAATGCTGAAATGCTGGAATCAACTGCTACCAGTCCCTTGTCCAGTCCCTCGTTCTGATTCTCCAGTCCTTTTCTGTGGGTCCTACTTCCCATCTTGATAGCATCCACTAACCACTGCTGAAGTGCAACCTTGAATGGGCCGTTTGGATCCGGCAGGCTAAAGTTTAGCTTCTTGTCTACTTCAATCTGATTCTGCATTTTCCATGTTTGAAGTCACACTCTGCACCTACTGAGCAACCAAAATAACTAAATGAAGATAAATTTTGAACAATATTGTGCTTATGAAAAAAATATTTATAATAGTTATGGAGTGTCTAAACTGGATAAGCTGAGAACACATTCAAATCTAAGTAAACTACCAGTACCTATGGAAGAATCAAGGCGCCAAATGCATTTCCCTGAGGAAATTGTAGGAAAATGTCATTGGAACATTGACGGGAAGTAAAGCAGTTTACCAATTGAATGTCATCTAATTCAGTGGACATCACCATTAATATCGACATTCTGGAAAAATATCTACTGCAGGTATTGAACCTCTCCCAATTGAAAATTAAGAAAGGATATTGTAAAAAAAGCAAACATAATTACCTGAACTGTTATGATTACTCTAATAGAAATATCATGTGCTTCGGGAATATATACACTTTATAGCTTCCAGCTGCACTAATCTCTCTAACATCAGAGTGACCACTTGCCATTTTTTACAATTTAGAGCATCAAGTCAATGGTCACAATAGCTAAAGAAGTTGACTAAAGAAAAACTCATCCTGGCGTGTGATAGTATACAAATCATGCACATGAACTAAAATAGATACCTTCTTCAACCTTCGCAGAAGTGGTTCTAGAGAAGTCCAAAGGAGCATGCATCACTAGACCATGTCGATAAAATTTTCACCAATAATCCTTGCATGAGCACTCATAATTTTTGAAGTGATGGAACCTATTGTTGTCTCGCACGATTATCTCCCTACCAGCAATACCAGATATGAATTTAAAAGCTCGATGACAATCTGCACAAATCCGTAAATTCTTCATGATCCTTATAGGTACACCAGGTGGTATACAGATCAACCCAAACGCCAGAGCAAGCTTTTCACTGTGTTGAAACACCTCAGATTCTTTCTCTTCTTCCTCAAGATCATAGAGAGCATATTGTGTGTCCGGCATGTACCCAGCAGCTTGCATTTGACTCCTGAGCTTGGCCAGTAATGCCTGGATCTCATTATTCATTTCATGTTTTGTGTCCTTAGCCTGGAAAACATGTACAACATTTTTCCAGGTGATCCAACTGCGCCCTGGTTCTTTCTTGATTCCAACATTTTTCATCTCCTTTCTCACATCTGTTGCTTCTGCCCACCTGGAGAGTAAAAATGATGCAGTAAATCCACGGCACAATTAACAAGCGAATGCAATTTGATTGTAAGGCTTTTTTTTTTTGGAAGAACACATATTCTAAATTATTTTTACCTTCCAGCAGATGCAAACATGTTGGAGAGCAGAACATGATTGCCAGAGTCCTGAGGATCAAGTTCAAATAATTTTTCAGCAGCAATCCTTCCTAGTTCTGTTTTACCATGCATCTTGCATGCCCCAAGTAATGCTCCCCAGACAGAAATGGATGGCCTCATTGGCATCCCTTGTATGATCTCATAAGCTTGCTCTTCCATTCCTGCACGACCAAGCAAGTCCACCACACAAGCGTAATGCTCGATTCGCGGCTTTATCCCAAACCTGTCATTCATTGTCTTGAACAGCTCATACCCTTCCCTTGTCAAACCTCCTCTGCTGCATGCTGCAAGAACATTGACAAGCGTTATGTAATTGGGTGCTGTTTCTCCACACTTTATCATATCATCAAACACTGCAAGTGCATTCCTAGCGTCACCAATGTGGGCATAACTGCCTATCATTGCATTCCATGTAACAAGATTCCTCTGTGGCATCTCAAAAAAGACCTGCTCAGCATCTTCGATACCCCCACACTTCCCATACATGTCAACCAAAGCACTTGCAACAAAGATGTTTGCATCAATGCAAGAGCGGACAGCAACAGCATGCAGAGCACGCCCAAGTTCAAGGCCTAACAATCCTGCACACGTGGTGAGCACACTGGAAACCATGAAATCAGTTGGCTCTTCCCCAGCTCTCCTTGCGCCCAGGTAGACCGAGAAAGCTTCCTCCTCTCCACTATTCTGCGCATACGCAACAACCATACAACACCAAGACACGCTGTTCCGAACCCCCATCCCATCAAACACCGCCCTGGCCTTCTCCACACATCGACACTTCCCATAAAAATCAACCATAGAATTGTTGACCGAGACATCCATCTCAAACCCACACTTCACCACGAACCCATGGAACTGCTCCCCAAGGGACAGGTACGTCGCCCCGGCGCACGCATTAAAGAACGCGCAGACCGAGACCACATTCGGCATCCCACCAGCCTTCCGGAGCCCAAAGTACGCCTCCACCGTCTCAAGGGGCCGCCCGTCGAGCACCGCGTTGGTCATCACCGCGTTCCAGGCGACCACGTTCCTGTTGGGCATTTCCTCGAACAGCCGACGCGCAAGCGCGAGTCGGCCGGTCTTGAAGTACATGTCCAGCGCCGCGCACGCGACGAAGGCGTCGGCGGGGAGGTACCCGAGCCTGAGCGCGAGGGCGTGCACCTGTGGCCCGATGGCGGCGGCGGAGCGCGGCGCCGCGATGGCCGCCGCGGCCTTGAACGCGGAGGGGAAGGTGAAGTCATTGGGGCGGAGGCCGAGGCGGAGCATGGCGGCGAAGGCCGAGAGCGCCGGCGCCGGGCGTCCGTGCTGCGCCGCGCCGGAGATGAACGCCGTGTAGGACACCACGGTGGGGGACGGGTCGGAGGCTAGCGCCGCGGCGGCCGGGCCCGGGAGGTCGAGCTTGGAGTAGAGGTTGACGAGGTGGGCGCGGAGGAACGGAGGGACGGCTGGGGCGACAAGCCTGAGGGCGCGCGCGTGCGCCGCGCGGCCTAGGCGTGCCGAGCGGGAGGCGATCGCCGCCTCTACCGCCGCCGCCAGGAGCTGCGCGTCGGTCGCCAGCGGCGCCGCCACGGGGGCGGCGGCGCGGCGCATTCGGATGGGGGGCTTTCTTGGGTTGGTTTGCGATTCCTTTTTTGGCGCGGCCGGGTGTTTGACTGTTTTCTTACTGCTCGATGCCTCGATGGAACTTTGGTTACATGTAATTTATGTTACACCTTACTCCTACACCATATATGGGGAAAAAATAAGAACGTAATATACTTTTTTTGCGAAAGAAATTAAAAATGTAATACACTTTTGTCTACAAAATCTTTTTTTTATCATGACGTGGCGAGAAGGATATGAAATACTCCCTCCGTTCCAAATTGTAAGTCATTCTAAGATTCTTGGAGAGTCAAACTCTTTTTATATTTGACCAAAATTATAGAGTGAATCATAAAAATTATGGAACCAAATAGATATAATCTAAAAATATACTTAATAAAGAAGCTAATGGTATTTATTTGGTACCATAAATCTTAATACTTCATTATATAAATTTGGTCAAAGCTGAGATAGTTTGACTCTCCAAGAATCTTGGAATGACTTACAATTTGAACGGAGGGAGTAGTAGGCACTTAAGCTTGTCCTTGTCTTGCACGACGCATAGTCTTTTTCCAAATCAAAAGTTTTCCTCCTTTTTTATTTTATTTCCCCAGGACTCTTGTCATCCGAAATTAAAAGGCCTAAATCCTGGCTATATAAATAAAGTTATGGCATGTGGTATTAGACCATGCTAATTGGCTAATTGCTAAGGAAGGAGATCATCACGTAGCCTCGCTCTGCAGGATTCCAACCCATCATGGCGTCGTCGTCTCGAAGGCTCCCGCTCCTCCTCCTCCTCCTCCTCGCCGCGGCCTCCTTCCTCGCCACGGCGCAGGCGGCGGAGGAGTACTGCGGGGACTCGCTGGCCGGCCTCACGGAGTGCCGGAGCTTCATGTACGGCGGCGCGTCGGCGCCCTCGCCGGCGTGCTGCGCGGCGTACGAGGCCGCCTTCGACGCCGACCCCTTCTGCCTATGCTACGTCGCCGACGGCACGTTCGGGCGCGCCACCGGGTACGACGTCACCGTCGCCGACGCCCTCCGGATCCCCGCCGCCTGTGGCCAGCCCGAGCCGCCCGTCGAGCTCTGCAGCAGTAAGTAGCCACTAGCCACCCTTTCGTCTTCGTCTTCGTCTTCGTCTTCGTCTTCGTCTTCGCCTCCAGCGTCCATAGATCTCTGAGACACACGACGATATAAGTATATTACCTTGTGATTCCTTTACGATGATGTGTCGGTTCTTTTGTGTCGCGCAGTGCAAGGACTGGTTCTCCCTCCCTACTCGCCGGAGGGCACGCCGGCGCAGTCTCCGGCAGCCGCTCCCACGGCCGAGCCGCCATCAGGTAACAGTCTGCGCGCGCCATGGTGATCGGCCATTGCGTTCACCTATGTATAAAGTTGTAAACAACTCTCTAGTTGGTCCAGCTGAAACTGATGCTTTGACGGCGTTTGCTTAATTTTGGCATCATCGCAGGGTCATCGGAAGCGCCGCCGTCGTTCACGTCTCCGCCGCCGCCGCAGACCTCCAAAGCAAATTCGTCTGGCGGGGTGAAGTTGCTGCTCGTCGCCGTCGCGTTCTTGTGGTGGTCGGTCACCATCTAGTTTTCTGAATCGTCGGACCTCGCTAGTCGCTACTTAATTATAGATTGATAATTTGAGTAATGTTATTAGGACAGGCACATATGTTAAAGGATGTCATTACAGGTTGACATGCTATCTCCGTTCTCTTTTATTTGACTTGATATTGGCTAGTTCAAATTTCAGCTAATTAGCGTCAAATAAATGCGAACAGAGGTAGGACTTGCTGTTGATAATATGTTTAAACTTTAAACCATGTTCGCAACATGTAATTAGACTTGCTTTTTTGGGGGGCTTTGTTGCGTCATGTTGTACTCTGCAACATGTAATTAGACTTGCCTACAAGTTCACACAGAAGATCATTGAATCGGAACCAATTCATGCATTTGCGTGAGCAGACGTCAAGTTCTACTCTGTGTTTTTCGGTACAACAATGCATGCACAGCACGAGTTCTGTTTAGTTGCGTTACAAAACGAACACTACGATCTTTGATCATAACAAGACGTGCACACGCCGGTCTCGTTCAGCACTCTTATCTTAGGCAATGCGGAAAATTTTGTCTGTGCCTTCGCAGCCCAAGGTTTCAGGCAATTCCCAATTCCCAGCAAGGCTAGACAAACCAGAAGACCTCTGACATTGGCTCTCTAACTTTTAGTTGCTGACATGTGGGCCATAACAAGACGTGCACACGCCGGTCTCGTTCAGAACTCTTAGCTTAGGCAATGCAGAACTGTGCCTCCGCAGCCCAAGTTTTCGGACCCGGATCCTCTGAAGTAGTTGAAACTACCTGAGAGGGAGGTAGGAGGTGCTGCATCGTTGAATCAGCATCCGACGATGCGTATAGGAACATATGTTTCCCTGGTTTGGCCTTTATACTTGTTGTCAAGCTTGTCAGCTGCTAAGGCCGTGAACCATGGCTACAGAAAAACGGCACGAGACCACGGAATCATTTATTATTTATATTTTTAAATCTGAGAAAATATATTTTTATTACATCTAATTTAATCGAGTTAGATTTAACTTTCTTTTTTCCCTTTTGTATAATAGATTTAGACTGAACACATTTTTTTCTTCTTTTCTCTCTATATATTAATTACTAAAATATTTTATTTATTTAAGAGCTCTTTTACGTTGCCTTATTACAAACAGTAGTATGGAGTATAAAAAAGATCAGACGACCCATAATCATGGGAACTTGGGAAATGCTATTTTGTAAATCATGCATCTCATTCCAACCCAATCCTCTCCCGATGGCCCGTTACAGTCACTAACTAAAGTATTAATAGGATACGAAATGAAATGGTCTGATAATCCATTTTATCTTTTTTTACTATAGTTTCCTGACCATTATCATATTATTACTTGTCCAAAATATCCTTACATGTACTTACATGTATATACTACCTATACTATTAATAGACATATCAGTAGTATATAATTATTTGGACCATCTGATCCTTTCATTCTAGTCATTTTCGGACAATAGTATAGGATAGTATAAAGCATTGTAAAAGAAGCTCTATTTTAAAAATCGATAGACGAGATTCATTTGAGATCTAACTCTTAGAAGGGGAATGAAGTACTTTAGCATAGCCCATTTATGGCTCACTTTAATTGGTCCCAATAGCCCTTTTTCTATGGAAGAAGCAGGTCGCCGAATTTAATTCCATTGATATGAAAGAAGGGATTAATACACAAAGAGGCCAACAAATCACACCGTGATTTCAATACGTAAGACCCACCAAGTTAGTCTATTGTGTTTTTTAAGAAACCGTTAATCTTGTTTTTTTAGATAAGAAACCGTTCTATTGTGATGTCTTTATTGGCAGTATGGTAGTATATGGGCTGACTGAGTTGACTGAAGTATTGAACCAAGTGTTTCCCTGGATTTTGGATGTGGCCGTTGGATGCCGATCCAACAGCACAGCGACTCCAACCTCTCTCTGAGGTAGTTTTAACTACTCAGAGGAACCGGATCCCCAAGTTTTCAGGCACTCCCCAGTTCCCAGCAGTTGAGTTCTAAGGCTGAACAAACCAGAAGACCTCTGACATTGGCTGAGACGTGGGCCCAAGCCCTATGGGACCCACGTGTCAGCAACTCAATGTTAGATGCCGTGAAGTTAGAGGATCTCACTCCGGACAAACCAGAATAAGCATAATCGGAATTCATTAACGACTGTGGAGATTCATCTCAGTATATTGGTTGTTGCTGTGAACTTGCAGAATTCTGCCCCTCTGAACATACTTGGAGAATTCTGCGCTGTAGATTTCACCTCTGGGGATCAGTTCCCTCTGAACCTTCTGCAATTTCTTCAGTGGGAATCCTGAACCATGCTCATCTGGGACCACAGCCTGCCAGGGTTGCCTTGTACCGCTCCATCAGATACCTGCTGTGATGGAATTCCAACTCTTGAAGAGAGCATGGCACAGAAGTTCAGCTTCTATGGCAAAGCTGAACTTTGGCTTCCTGGACTTCTTCCAGTAGGAAACCACCAACCATGAACATCATTTGGTTTTCTCATGGAACTAGATCTACCACTCAATTAAGTACGATATCATCCCATGGCATATTATGGACCAGACACATGATGCTGAAAGGTTGTTGCAGAAACTAAAACTATCATCTTTTGCATGAATATTGTTACTACATCAAAGATCTGCTACTGAGTCCTGAAGAGAGATATTGCCACAAGAGCATCCACTACACACACAGCTCTGGTATCACCGGCAACACTGTTTCATCGTGCAGCACCATCCCAAATAACAGGGAGGTTTAAATTTTCTCCCGTGCGAAACTAGATGACCTTGTATATGTTCCTGTCAACCAAAAAGGGAAGCGATGGTAACTTTTTATGTGTAGCGAGCTTGCCCATAAGCTTTATCAAATACGAAGTCCATTGTTTCAAAAGCCCATCATGCACATGACCCACCCAAAAGATGATAGTAGAATACTATTGTTGCCATTCCTTGTGTGATAGCACCTGTGAATGAACCTTGAACCATAAAAAACCATGGCCAGCCTTCTATTTGCAACAGATATCATATAAATACTCAAAAACAAAAATTATATATAAAGACAATCTGTTGGTAGATTAAATAAGTACTGTATGATGACTTTCAGGTCGACATGATGCCTATCGAGTAAAACAAACACAAATGTACTCCCTCCGTCTCAAATTGTAAGTCGTTTTACTTTTTTTTACCCCAACTTTGACCACTCGTCTTATTCAAATTTTTTCGCAAAATATCATTTTTTTTTTGTTATGGCTAGGTTTAGTAATAAAAGAATTTCAAGAATGACTTAAATTTGAAGACATTTGCATAAATTTTTTGAATAAGACGAGTGGTCAAAGTTGGGGTCAAAAATGTCAAACGACTTACAATTTGGGACGGAGAGAGTAACATATAAGGTGAGGTCAGCAACTAGCTAGAGAAGTGTTCTGAGATTATTGAAGAAATGGATAACAAATGGAAGGAAATGTTAAGCAGGTAAAACAAGTGGCCATCAATCAAGATAAACATGTTCAAAATTGAAATAAGATATGGAACAAGGACATGGAACTGAACAAATCACTCTTTCATATGTCTACTAGTGATTTACGTGCGCCTTTGCGCGCGGCTTAATCTTTGACTAAATAAATAAAGTAAAATAGGTGATTTATTTGGTTGAGATCTAACAATTAAGAGGCCATCACTCCAGTTTTTTGGCAACATATCAGTAAAAAAGGCTCTCCTCGTATTGTTTTTTGTTCTCAAGCAAAAATCAAGTCGATCCTTAATAACTATCTATTTGCCTTTACTGATGATATGCAATCGGCACTTGAATAACAGAGTACACAATATCTAGCAGTAATTATACATCATGTTAACATATTGTTCATTGTTACAGAAACACAGTAGAAGAGCATCGTAATTGGAGCCATTTAAATACATAGATTAACTCGTAGAACGAATTCATTGTGCGACATAGTAATTGCATTCTCTGTGCATGACTTGGCAGCTAAAGTCTGTTTATGATGGTAGCTGCATACATTGCACCTTCCTATTATACAGATGTTGTAAGGTGTTTATTATGCAGCTGTGTAATAGCGGGTCATATGTCATGAGAATCCTTAGATTACTTGGCCGTTCACGATTTATTTACAAAGTAATGTATAGTTTTCTGTGAGGAAAATGAATATATATTATAAAGGATCTACCTACGAATCTCATATAATCATTTGTAGGAACGAATTACTGAGACACTTTGAATTTAAAATTTTGGTGCGGTCCGAAGATTTAGGTTTTTGAATTTTGATTGTTTTTTTGGTGTTGAACACTTCTTAATTTAAGGACGTTTTGGTATCTGAATCATAGATACGACGGGTCGTAGATAAATATCTGCGTGAATGAATGTGGAAAGTGTTTTTTGGGTTTAAAAATATGTTCTATAATAAAGTTGTAGGTCTTGAAATTATAAGTAAATTTTATGTTGGGTATTTTTTTGTTCGAACGCGTTTTGGTGGTTGAATTGTACACATAGTATTGGTCGTAGGGAAGTAATTAATAGAATGGGCTGTTACGTAATTTCAGTTAAATTTGAGGGCTTCTTTAAAAAAATTTCTGGGAGAGGGCAAAGGAGTGCGGGTTGATTATAAGAAAGTTGAGGGGGTTCTCTAAAAAGTTTGATTGGAAGGTTGGGGTGGATTGCGGGTTAATTCCGAGGAAATCCGAGAGCTTCTTTGAAACAAATCCTGAGAGAGGGGAGTGGATGGCGGGTTGTATTTCCATAAAGTTCAGGGTTTTTTTTGTAAATTGACGAAAAATGGCACGATCTGAGCCATCCGTCCGGCCGATCGGACGGCCGGAAAAATCCGGCCACGTGGATAGCCTGACCGGCCGCCGGAAGCACCAGATTTCATAAGGTTAAATACCAAAGGATTCATGGTATGTCGATAAGAAAGAAACTGAGGGAATTAGAATTTAACAATCTCTTTATTGAACAGAAAACTATAACACTACATGTGTGGTGACTTTGCTTCCAGATTCAACGTTTGTCAAAAATATTAATCCACACAAAACATGGAGGATAAGTTAATTACCTTCAATCATGGCAACAAATTCCAGGTACACTGGCGTTCACCAAATCCTCAAGAACAACCATAGGCAGTTTCTATAAATGGTAAAAGATGAGCCCAATCACACTTGGAAAGGCTATGTTGTTGTTGTTGTCGTTGTTGTTGTAGGAGTCCAATCACACAACATAATTTATGTCCTGTAAGACTGTGAGATAGGTTCACAAATAAGACCAGCCGTCACAAAATTGTGCAACTTGTTGCCAAGGTGCGATATTCCATACCTGAAACTACCAGGCTGAAGGTTCTCTCTGTGCAGAAGAACAGCTTCTCTAATGTCTTCATCTCACAAATCAACTTACTTTCCCATTGAGCTTCAGAAGGATCTCATTGCTTTCTGGATGTTTCTCACCTCCAACTGCAAACTCGTGATTAGGATTGTTCAGTTCCATCCAACTAGAACCTGTTTCTTTTGAGACCCCATGGAGTTTCATTACTCCCCTCACCTCCTCTGCATCATTCCAATTGCCAAATTTCGCGTATATGTTCGACAAAAGCAGAAATGCTCCATCATGATTAGGATCCAATTCCAAAACTTTCTTGGCAGCAAATGCGCCAAGCTTAAGGTCACCATGCATCCAGCATGCTGCTAACAGAGATCCCCAGATAGCCACATTGGGCCTCAAGTGCATTGACTTGATGAGATCAACTGCTTCATGCAAAAGTTTAGCTCTTCCCAGAAGATCCACCATACAACCATAGTGCTCAAGATTGGGCTCAATCCTGTATTCTTGAATCATATATCTAAACAACAAACGGCCTTCATGAAGTAGACCAGCATGACAGCAAGCATAAAGTAAATTAAGAAACGTCACTTTGTTGGGTTCAACACCTTCATTTTTCATCTTCTCAAACAGAACTAAGGCAGATTTTCCATCGCCATGCATAGCAAAAGCAGCAATCATACTTGTCCAGGTGATTACATTCTTGTCAGGGATTTCATTGAAGATATCAAAGGCCACAGTTATACCCCCACATTTGGCAAACATATCAATAAGAGCATTGCAAATGCGTAGTATCTTCCTCAATCCATTCTTCTCAGTGAAGGAGTGGATCCATATGGCTTTATCAAGGGAACCTAAATTGGCACATGCAGATATGGCACTTAATACAGTAATTTCATCAGGACTAACGCCATGTTCTTGCATATCACTGAATAAAGTCAATGCTTCGTTAGGTTGGTTACTTTCAGCATATCCTGCTATCATAGCACTCCAAGACACCACGTCCTTCTCCGGGATTCGATCGAATACGGAACGAGCAAGTTCAACTTTTCCATTCTTGGCATATCCAAAAACCATAGCAGTTGATGATACCAGATCCTTCCTCGGCATCCCATTGTATATCTTTTCTGCTATATCCATTTTGGCGCAGCTAGCATACAAGTTTATGAGTGCACTACTGAGGTGAGCATTGATACTAATATCTGACACCAACATGTATGAGTGGATGGCTTTCCCGATTCTCAAATGTCTTATATGCCCACAGGCTGATAGAACACTAGCGAGGATCAATTGGTCATGAACAGATCCAGATCTCTTCATTTCACCAAACAGAATCAAAGCTGCTCTGTAGTTCTGAGCCTGACAATAACTGTCAAATGATATTAGAAAGTTCTATAATAGTATGCAGTAAAAAGTGCAAATCCTAAGTAGCATCCAAAATGGAGGGTGCATAATAACAGCAACTCTACAGACCAAAATGGATAATTGCCTATCATTTTTTCTAAATTGTGGAAAAAGATGGCTGCATTGAACGAATTATGCTATCTGAAAGTACCTAGAGTTAATGCATGACAAACAGAGATCTTTTAATAAAGTAATTATTATGCCGTTCCTGAAGCATATGACTGATATGGATAATGCACAAAGTATATTCTACTTTCTTAGAAGGTCCTTTGATTGCAATTTATCAAGTTAAAAGGCATCGAAAAAGTTCACAACTGAAGCAGCTTTCAGAAAAATTGAGACACTATGTTACTGCAAATTCAGGTTCTGACTACAATTTTTTTAACTAATGTGTAGCTGATCTGATCGAATGTGTTACAAACCTTCAAACATGCTAGTTGTTCCTTGGTCCAATAGAGAATTATGGCAAGAAGCAAAAAGAAATCTAAAAATTCTTGGCACGCAACAACAATTTATTTTGTTTTTCAACCATGCAACAGTTTTCTTCAAGCAAGATACAGACGATGCTAACTTGCTAAGCTGTGCAGCAAGCGCATGCGCATCGGGCAGCACGACACGATCAAACGAAATAAGAATCCATCTTCTATCCCAAACAAACATACAAACCGCAAGCAATGCTGGATCCATTACAAGCGATTAGCACGTTACCTATCAAGCATGACGCCCCAGGCGACGACGTCTCGCGCGGGCATTCCATCGAACACTCTCCGCGCGTCCTCCACGCGCCGACACGCCACATACGCACCGACCAGCGCGGTCCCGACGAACCCGTCATCCAGCGCGCCGACCCTAACGGCCACCGAGTGCGCGCCCCCGACGTAAGCGCCGGCACCGTCGCAGCGAGCGGCGGAGCGGAGCAGGACGGGGAGCGCGCGAGGCCCTGGCGGGGGAAGGCCGGCGCGGCGGAGGCACGCGCAGGCCGCGAGCGCGAGGCGAGGGGTACAGGCGGCGGCGGCGCGGATGGCGGCGAGGTGTGCTCGCTCGGGTTCCGGGTGGGCCGCCGGCGGCGGCGGGATGGGGTGGCCGCGGCGGAGGAGGGCAGCGCGGAGCTGGCGCAGGTGGTGGTGATGCACGCGCGCGTCCATTGGGATGGCGTGTTAGCCTGCTAGCGTTTATTTGAGCCGTCCGATGGGAGCTTGGATGGCCGAGATTCATTAGCCGTTGGGGCCTATCGTTGCTTCTGCAGAATATGATTAAAAAGCGTAATTTTCCGTTATATAAAAGAGACATTAACCAAGCATTAAAGCATTTTTTCTTTCTTTCTTTCCCATAGAATTTGATAAGCGTAGAGATTCATTTGAGGTTTAGCATAATAAAAACTCAATTACAATCTCATTTTTGTTTGCAAACATGAAGTCATTTTTTAAAGGAAAAAAGTCCAAATTACTCCCCTCAACTATAAGCAAAGTCCACATAACCCATAAACTATTTTTTGGTTTATTTTACCCCTAAACTATGTCATTTGGCATATTTTACCCCCTAGTGTAATTATTTTTTTTTATTTTTCCATGTATAACTGTCATATTACGTTCAAATTTTTGGAGATTATAGTAGACATGCATGATAGAAAAATATAAAATAATTTTTTAACATTATTTTTATGGAAGTAAGATATTTAATATTTAATTAATCCTCGGGATACGACATCATGCAAAAACTAATGATGAAAAGTTCATAATATTTTTTTTGACGTAGATTGTGACGACATCATGCCGACTAGATATGCAAATAGGGCAAAATGTTGTGCAATTAGAGGGAGAGTGATTTTTTTAATTAGTGGTGTACTACGTGCCTCGAGGCTAGAAGGATGCGCACGGTGGGTGGATGACGATCTGCATTGCATTTTGTGAAGTTTTAAGGCACTCTTTTTTCACGGATGAGGCACACATGCAAACCAAAATGTGAATTCTGTTCGTCCATCAAAATGGTGCAACATAATTATTATTCCCCGTTCTAATATCAAGTAGGAGTACAAGATAATTGTGCAACCTCCTTGCATTTGTTTGTTCTATACCTTTTTTTTATTGCAATTAGCTCGTGCCTAGGGCTATGGTACATAAAGACAGGAGACAAAACAGTAACGCGTAACGAAAAATAAATTAGGAATATTATAATGATTAAGAAAAAAGGTGATCAAGGCTCAGCCGGTGAGAGTATGCAAAGGCCGCAACCTAGCTGGGCTAGCATGGACTTCGCCCAGATAAGGCCCAATTTGGTTTGCATGTGTGTGCCTCATCCGTAAAAAGGTGCATGAACTAGGGTTTTATTTTTCGAACCGGGACATCGAACCGCCGGCCAGCGGTAGCGGTTAGCCGGACCGATTTGACCGCTTACCGCTGGAAACCGAACGAATTCAAATTTTGAATTCAAATTCTCCGTGACGTCGGTTTGGTCGGCTTAGCCGACTGGTTGGACCGGTTAGCCAACCGGTTGGACCGGTTAGCTGGCTGGTTAGCTTCAAAAAAAAATAGGCATAAACTATACGCAAACTATACGCAAATTAATGGAAAAATTGACCATAAATGCATACTAATATCCATACATATAATTGTGCATACAAATATCCATACAAATAGTATAGTAGTCCTCTGATACAAATAATTGTTCATACAAATATCCATACACATAATAGTGGATAGAAATAGATCGACGGTAGAATCGCGAGGCCATTTCATACTCCGCGGTGGACATCACATTCAAACCCTGCCTTTGAAGCAACTCAGCTTTAAAGTCTTGCCAAGTTTGGCCCGTCCAGGCCGATGTCGTCTACCATTCCTGAAGTAACATATTGTACCAATGGGGATCTTGTCATTCGTACACCCATCTCATTGATGGCTGCGTGCTCAACTCCGGTATAGGATAGTGATAACTAAACTGTGAGGATTCCCTATAGGAGAGCTAGAAGAGAACTGTGGAGAGCCGTAATCCGTCGGTCCAACCGTTCTCCTCTGCGACATCGGTGCTCCATGGTCAATGTCCTGGGTTGCATGCGTGAACTCAGTCTCCCCTGCAATCAATCATACAGTATAATTAATACTCACAAGTCACAATGATAAACACATGTGCATATGTACGTACACTTGGTACTTCTGAAATGAAGACCAGCAGGTGGGTTTGAAGGTGACGCGCCTCCGCCCCCGCCCCCACCACCGCCACCAGCACCGCCACTGCCACCACCACTGCCACCACCACCACCACCACCATCATTACTATCATCACCATCATTACTATCATCACCATCATTACTATCATCACCATCGCTACTAACATCACCATCATCGGCAGAGCTGCTATCCCGAGACTAGTAATACTCTGGACTTTTATCACCGTCACCATCATCAGTCTCTTCATCGCTCAGGACTTCTACTACTTTCTCTTTGGTTTTTCCCGTGGCCTGGCCTCGTTGGCGCTTCGGGTTAACCTGGCTAGGCCCAACGTGGTACTTCCTCTTTCCTACATGAGTGTTACCCACATGTCGCCGTGCCCAATCACTGATGCAATCATCCCCTGTAGAAGTACAGAGGTCTGCTCGATTTATTTTATCCGTGATAATATGAGACGGGAGCGGTGTCACCTTCATCATCGTCCTCGTCTAGAACTGGAGCTTGATTTGACCTTCCATATTCTATCCATTCCCGCACCGGATTTTTAGGATCATAGAATGAAAGATGGGCTAGCTGCTCAATGAAATCACCTTGATCACGCGGAGGATCGGCAACATCCGCAAGTCGCAGGCGTAGGTTGTAGTTGACATAGACAAGCTTGTTCAGTTTTGTGTGTGACAACCGATTGCGAACCTTTGTATGCAGCAAGGCAAAAGTACTCCAGTTCCGCTCGCACCCACTTGACGAACAACATTGAGAAACAAGCCGCACAGCAAGGCTCTGCAGCTTAGGAGTTTTGTTGCCGTTTACCATCCACCATGAAGATGCAGTTGTCTTTGGGTCAAGCACCATTTGTTGTGCCAATTGTGTGGCAAACTCACCACACAGTTGTCGAAACAGCTCAACCTCTTGTAATGCCTGGACGACGCTCGAGATATCCGTCATGCGCTGAAATGCATCCTTCAGTGTACTGCACATTTCTGGAGTTGGAATATTCGTATAGGCATACCTCGGATTCAGGACGCAAGCTACAAAATAGAAAGTACCACCAAGGCGCCAATGAGCATAAGGTGTACGGAACGTGAAAGTAGAAACTTTTGTTCACAATGAGCATAAGCTGCAAAATGGAAAGTGTCGTCTTACCTGGAACCACATAGGTGTCTATCAAGACGTCGTGCAACCTTTTGTTCAGAATCTCTTCATACTCTTTGAACGTGGAAACATTTCGGCCAAAGAAAGATTGCATTTCATTTCTCACACTCTGTATGGTCATACATACCTCGCACATGTTCGGCCGCTTGTCCTAATCAGCAAAGCGAAGTAAGCTGTATATTGGTTGGACTGAGTCAATGACAAATTTCATTCCCTCCCACCAATCTAAACTTGAAAATATGGCATGAGTAAATCTACCCATATTTGAATTGCCCCATTTGCTCTGCAAAAATTCAGGAGATCCCATCCACTGCATGAAACGATCACGTTTCCGATACATGCTGTCTAGGAACATGTAGTTGGTCCCAAAGCGAGTTGCACACCACTTGACCAATTCACCACCAATCGCTTGCCTCATCATTGCATTCAACTGACCATGATTGTGTAACCATGTTGATATTTTCTTGCATTGATCGATCAAACCTTTATGTTCGTACCTTTCACTGATATCCTTTAACATCAAATTGACAGTGTGGGCTAGACAAAGGTGTCCAAACAATGTGTTCATATGTATCTTGAATCCCCTTGCAGGCTTTCTTGTAGTTCGAGCCGTTGTCCGTGATAACATGAACAACATGCTCTGGTCCAATATCGTCCACCACCTTTAGAATCTCCTGGTAAATACACAGATTCTTTAGCAACATCCAAATCATATTCGGATTAAAATGAACTAGGTAAGGGGTTACCTTCCGCAAAAATGCAGAATCTTGAGATTTTCCAGTCGCATTAATAGACTTGTGGAACCACATGACTCTATTGCAATATATCAAAAAGTTAATGACACTCATCTTCGTTGGCCCAGTCCGCGAATCACACATCAACGTGACGCCAAACATAGGCCACTCTTGCTGAAACTTTGCGTATTGAACCTGCAAGTCTCGCTCGTTTTGATCCAGGTACTTGCCATCAATATCCCGTCCAGTGGGTGACGCGATACCTTCACTTGCAAACACATATGACACTCATGAGATTAGATCCAAACATTTAGTTGCGTAGGTATTATTTCGCATGCAAACAAAACGTACCCCACTTCTGTTCTCTCTGACCGCACTGACAAGGTATGGACTGTCAGCTTGTCTTGCAGGTACTCCCGCACTATGGAAAAACTTTGACCAAGCTTTCCCAATAGCTTCCTTTGTATTTTTACCCTTCTGCATCCACGAGCCTGTGTCAATCCTTGGCTACGTCGGTCCTCTCGCCAAACCCAAGTTATAGTCCGTCACCCCAGGAGTCTACTGATGAGACTTAGGTGGCCGATCTTCCGTCAGGTAAGGATAACTCTCGTTTGGACGGAGTGAAACACATCGATCCGGCTTCAAGTCAGCAACTCGAACCCTACAATCTTAGCACCACGACTTCTCTGGTTATCAATCGTGTCACAACCCGGTTGACCTCACTAAGAAGGCTAATCCCTACAAACGAAACGAAGAACACAAGCAAGAACTTGAAAGAACGCAGCTCTCAATATTGGTGACAATCTGCGGATGAATGATTAAGCACACAAGTTGGGGTTCTACAAACCGAAGACGGCGACTGTTCAAAAAAAAATTAATCTAAAGCAAAACCCAAACCCTAAGGAAGGCGGAGGTTACTGAATTATAGAGCTTAGGGTCTTGGATGACCCCTGGACACGCCCCCTAATGGGCTCGACGACGATACAAGGCCCAAAGGCCAACAGACGGTGACGCAGCACCGGGACAGATTCTGGACGCCATCTTGTTCGGATGATTCCCGACGACTCCGGATGAATTTGGGCCTCAAACCAAAGCCATTGAAAGCTCTATAAAATCTTCTTTCCATCCATATATGGATTGTCGAAATTGGACTCCATATGTGACCTGGGCGTCCGTTTTACCGAAGGCAACTCCTGGACTCCGAGGTGGACTCGAACTCGAGTTGTAATGGGCCTCCACGTAGCTTGGCCGACCCTCGCTGGTCCTCCACGCTTCCAAGCCATCCTACATGTATTTGTTGATCTTCTCCTTGGTTCCTAATCACATTATAAACAATAGGTAGTAACTCATTCTCAAAACTATTAATAGGAACATTTAGGAGCGAGCTCACCTCTAAATTTAATTGTCTCGCACGAGCTCTTGTAATTGGACCTTCAATGGTTTGGATGTCCAGCGGTGAAGCCTCGTATATATCCGTAGAAGTGATGTCCTCATCGTCCTCCTCCTCTTGAATTGGAGTCGTCCTCGACTCAAGCGCATCTTCTTCTCCCAAATATGGCCGCAAATGTGAAATGTTAAAGGTGGGACTAACCCCGAACTCGGGAGGCAACTCAAGTATATATGCATTATCATTTATTTTCTCAATTATTTTGAAAGGACCATCAGCTCTAGGCATTAACTTGGACTTTCTCAAATCTGGAAAACGTTCTTTTCTTAAGTGCAACCCCACTAGACCACCTGGTTCAAGTTTTAACTCTCTCTTACCTTTGCTACCATCAATTCTATACTTTTCAGTCATCTTTTCAATGTTGTGCTTAGTTGTCGCATGCATTTTCAATATAAACTCAGCACGTTCCTTAGCATCACTATGAATCCTCTCAGTAGTAGGCAAAGATAGAATATCAATAGGAGCACGGGGGTTGAAATCATACACTACCTGAAAAGGACTTACCTTTGTGGTAGAATGTGTTGCCCGATTGTATGCAAACTCCACATGAGGCAAACATTCTTCCCACATCTTCAAATTCTTCTTTAAAACAGCCCTCAACAAAGTGCCCAACGTACGGTTGACTACCTCCGTTTATCCATCGGTTTGTGGATGACAAGTGGTAGAAAATAACAACTTTGTTCCCAACTTGTTCCACAAAGTACACCAAAAATGACTCAAGAATTTCGCATCACAATCTAAAACAATAGTAGAAGGCATACCATGAAAGCGTACAATCTCTTTTAAAAAGAGGTCAGCAATATGAATAGCATCATCACTTTTATGACATGGTATAAAATGAGCCATCTTAGAAAATCGATCCACTACAACAAAAATGATATCCTTCCCTCTCTTAGTCCTAGGCAATCCTAACACAAAATCCATAGAGATATCTGCCTAAGGAATAGAAGGCACAGGAAGAGGCATGTACAAACCATGTGGATTCAGGCAAGACTTAGCTTTTTGACATGTAGTGCAGCGAGCAACGAACCGCTCAACGTCCCTCCTCATCTTTGGCCAAAAGAAATGTGTGGCCAAAACATCGTCCGTCTTTTTAGCGCCAAAGTGTCCCATCAAACCTCCTCCATGCGCTTCCTGCATCAACAAATGATGAATGGAACCAACTGGAATACATAGGCGGTTAGCTCTAAACACGTACCCATCATTAATCACGAACTTGTTTAATATACGTCCCTCTTTGCAATTCAATATCACATCTTTAAAATCAGGATCAAACGCATATTGTTCTTTAATTGTTTCAAGCCCAAAAATCCGACAATCAAGTTGAGACAGCAAAGCATATCGCCTAGACAAAGCATCAGCAATCACAATATCCTTTTCTTTCTTATGTTGAATGATGTAAGGAAAAGATTCAATGAACTCAACCCATTTAGCATGTCTACGATTCAGATTACTTTGTGAACGAAGGTATTTAAGCGCTTCATGATCAGAGTGTATAACAAATTCTCTAGGCCACAAATAACGACGCCGCCACAAATAATGACGCCATGTCTGTAAAGAACGTACAAGAGCATACAATTCTTTATCATACGTAGAATAATTCAAAACAGAGCCATTCAATTTCTCGCTAAAGTATGCAACGGGTTTACCATCTTGCATCAAAACACCACCAATGCCAACTCCACTAGCATCACAAGCAAGTTCGAAAGTCTTACCAAAGTTCGGAAGTTGCAGCAATGACGCGTGTGTAAGCTTGCCCTTCAAAGTGGCAAAGGACTCCTCTTGTGTTGTTCCCCAATGAAACACCACATCTTTCTTTGTCAAGGCATGTAGGGGCGCTGCAATGGTGCTGAAATCCTTGACGAAGCGGCGGTAGAAACCTGCAAGACCAAGAAAACTCTGTGTGACGTTTTGGGGTAGCGGCCTACTCTGAATGGCTTCAATCTTTGTCCCATCCACCTCAATTCCCTGTGGAGTAACAACATAGCCAAGAAAAGAGACTCGATTGGTGCAAAAGATGCACTTCTCAAGGTTAGCATACAAATGTGCTGCTCTCAACGCATAAAAAACAGCACGTAAGTGATCCATATGTTCATCCATAGACTTGCTGTAAATCAATATATCATCAAAGTAAACCACCACAAATCAACCAATAAAAGACCTCAAAACCTCATTCATCAAGCGCATGAAAGTACTAGGTGCATTGGTTAAATCAAAAGGCATCACTAACCAGTCATACAACCCAAATTTAGTTTTAAAAGTTGTCTTCTATTCATCTCCAAGTTTCATTCTAATCTGGTGGTAACCACTACGCAAGTCAATCTTTGTAAAAATTATAGCGCCACACAACTCATCAAGCATGTCGTCTAGCCTAGGAATAGGATGACGGTATTGAATAGTAATATTATTGATGGCTCTACAATCAACACACATACGCCATGTACCATCCTTCTTATGAACCAAAAGCATGGGCACAGCACAAGGACTAAGGCTCTCACGTACATACCCGCGGTCCAAAAGGTCTTGGACTTGTCACTGAATCTCCTTAGTTTCCTCGGGGTTGGTTCTGTAAGCGGCACGGTTTGGCAAAGAGGCTCCCGGAATCAAATCAATCTGATGCTCTATCCCTCTCAAAGGTGGCAGCCCCAGGGGTATCTCAGCTAGAAAAACAGCCTTATACTCCTGCAAAATGTTAGTGACCGCAGGAGGCAAAGAGCTAGCAATATCATCAAGTGAAAACAACGCTTGTTTGCATAACAAAACATAGCAAACATCACCCTTAGAAATTTCAGCAAGGTCACATTTTGTTGCAAGCATAACTCTACCCCCTAATTTTATTCCTTCGCTCTCAGATTTATGGGTGGGTGTCTCCTTTTTAGGTGGATATATGGAATTAGCAACTTGCTAATTTTCAGATACATCCTTACTCAAACTAATAGCTCTTTCCTTATCAGCTTGTACTATTTCAGCAGGGGTCAAAGGAACCAAAGTGATTTTCTTTCCCTTATGCATGAAGGTGTAATTATTACTTCTACCATGCTGTGTAGCATCATTATCATGTTCCCAAGGACGACCCAATAAAAGTGAACAAGCTTGCACAGGTACCACATCACAATCAACAAAATCAGCATATGCACCAATAGAAAAATAAACTCTACAAGTGTATGTTACCTTTGCTTTACCAGAGTCATTAAGTCATTGAATGTAGTAAGGATGTGGATGTGGTCGTGTGGCCAAGCCAAGCTTCTTGACCAGATCAGAACTCACCAACTTGTTGCAACTTCCTCCATCAATAATCACACGTGCACGTCGGTTCTTGATGACGAAGAAAGTCTGGAACAAGTTGTGACGTTGCAACCTCTCAGGCTGCTGAACTTGCATGCTGAGCACACGCTGAACAATGATGTTCAAGAAACCCGAAGAATTGTCTCCACCATGAATGACATGATGGTCGACATCTTCAGCAGCACCCTCTTCATCATCATCGTCTTCTATGTCAGAGGTGCTGATGTAACCTCCATCCTCTGTCGCCAAATATGCCCACTGACTTGGGCAATCCTTTTTCACGTGTCCAATGTCATGGCAGCGATGGCACTGAATGCCAGACGTGCGTCCCATGGAGGCTACAGATGAGGAACTATGAGCCGGTGCCTGCGAATAAACATTTTTACCTGAGTCTGCAGCACGTGAGGAAGACTTGTTTGGTGTATTCGAAACACCGCTCGTCGTCGCTTTCTTGCTCGCTGGTGGAGGTGTTCGAAAAGTCGAAGGTTTGGGCAGCCCAGAATGCGCCGACATGGTGGTGCGTGGCAGAAAGGATGTCCGGGGGGCGTTGCGCTTGTCCTGCTGCTCCTGCAATTGTCGACCCTGCAATTCCTTCTCTGCAAGCATAGCAAACTGGAACAACTGGTTGACAGTATGAAAGCCCTTGTAATCAACTATATCCTGTATATCACGTCTCAGGCCTGAATAAATCGAACAATGGCATCCTCCTCACCCTCAACTATCCCACAACGCATCAAACCCTTATGAAGCTTACCATAGTAATCCTGCACACATTTATCTCCCTGATCTAAACGCATCAATTGACAACGCAACTCTCTATGGTAAGAAGAAGGAACAAATCTATCACGCATAGCAACCTTAAGTTGTTCCCAAGTATTTGGTGCGAGACCTGCAGCAACTAAACCAGTCCACCATATGATTACAAAATCTTTAAATACACTACTGGCTTGTCTAACTCTATGTTGCTCAGGCACAAGGTGGGCATTAAATTTTTGTTCTACCGTCATCTCCCAATCAAGATATGGTACAGCGTCATATTGTCCATCAAAAGAAGGTAGAGTAAATTTTACCTTAGCATAAGGATCTGGGGCAGGACGATTATCACCAGCGGCGTTAAGCCGAATATTTCTTCGTATGCGTGCCTCTCGTGTAGCTGCCTCGTCCACGTTACCATGGATGTCAAGCACCACATCTTGATCGACTGGTTGAGGAGGTGGATGAGCTTCCAACGCCGCAAGGCGGTTGGTTAGCGTGGTAACCTGTCCATTGAAACCCGTGATGGTGTCTTGAAGTCTAAGTCTGTTGATGCTCTTAGTGACGGACCTGGCGACCGTGTCTCTTATCCCGTTTCTCATCTCGGTCCGCATCGTCTCCATGAACATCTGCAGCTGTGCTTGGCTAACACATCGTTGAAGTCCTTTGGAGAAGCTCCTTCATTACCTGCCACTGTATCCACAAAAACAGGAACAAACAGTGAAGGTTATCCCTAATAATCTAATGTTGTCTGGTGGAATCGCACCCTCACACACGTCTTACCAAGTTCTTACCAACACAAGCAGTGGAACGGCACAACCGGTGGCTGGTACGTGATACCTGTGAGGAGACGGCACCAAGATTGTAAGGGTCTTCGCTGTAATGATCTGAAGAAAGTATGTGGAGCTTTGGGTGGCCAAATATGATAGAAAGGGTTAGCAAATATCGAATGCAGATTAGCCAAGTTCAATAAGCATCCAAAGTACAAGTCACAATTGCTGGCTAAGACGTGTCCTAGGCGTAGCACAACAAGTTGGATCAAGAACAATGGAAGAAGCTGAAAGAACAAGCACAATGGCAGTTCGGTAATTACATGCTCATACGACAACTAGTAGGAATCATAGTTGTTTTCGATTTTCTTTTTTTATTTATTTGATATTTTCCTCACAACCAGGAGCACCAAAATAGTAACACCACTAAATATCACCGCAATCTGATTAGAGATGTGGGCTACACAAATTCAGAGGCGTTTGCCGAAAAGTGGGGCAAGACAGAAAGGCAATTTTTTAATTATCTTCCCGATTTTTTTATTTTTTTGAGAACGGCCCAACCGGCAAAGCGGAGTACCGAGCGAAAAGTTATGCCCGTTTTTACTAAAGGTACCTCAAGTTATGGTTTCAAAGAGGCACAAGAGGGCTGCGAGTTCGGCAGATAGATCAACAGTGGCTAGGGCAAAAGATAATCGCCAGATGAATCCAAGAGTGGCTGCGATGCAAGGCAAAAGGCACACGACAGTTCGCAACCTATCTAGGGCTGGCGTGGCGTGAATTCACACAAGGCGGCTAGCGGGGCAAATCGAGTAATGGTGGTATCGACTTGTGATCTGGGTAAAGGTGGATGGGCGAGCGGCGGAACACAACACAGCAATGGTGCGGTTGGACTACGACCAAGAACACAAATTAAACCAGCAACAAGAATCGACTACGAACACGAACTGAACAAGCCAATCTGAAACGAAATTGCAAAGGCAAAAAAGGAATCTAGGACAGCGGAATATTTTTTTGTAGGTTTTTTTGGACTCTAGGACGAAGGCGAAAACAAGGATAAGGGTGGACCTGACGATAAACCTTGCTCTAATTACTAGTTGATGAGACTTAGGTGGCTGATCTTCCGTCAGGTAAGGATAACTCTCGTTTGGGCGGAGTGAAACACACCGATCCGGCTTCAAGTCAGCAACTCGAACCCTAAAATCTTAGCACCACGACTCCTCTGGTTATTAACCGTGTCACAACCCAGTTGATCTCGCCAAGAAGGCTAATCCCTGCAAGCGAAACGAAGAACAAAAGCAAGAACTTGAAAGAACGCAGCTCTCAATATTGGTGTCAATCTGCGGATGAATGATTAAGCACACAAGTTGGGGTTCTACAAACCGAAGACGGCGACTATTCAAACACAGATTCATCTAAAGCAAAATCCAAACCCTAAGAAAGGCGGCGGCTACTGAATTATAGAGCTTAGGGTCGTGGATGACCCCTGGACATGCCCCCTAATGGGCTCGACGACGATACAAGGCCCAAAGGCCAAAAGACGGTGACGCAGCACCGGGACAGATTCTGGACGCCATCTTGTTTGGATGATTCCCGACGACTCCGGATGAATTTGGGTCTCAAACCAAAGCCATTGGAAACTCTATAAAATCTTCTTTCCAACCATATGTGGATCGTCGAAATTGGACTCCGTATGTGACCTTGGCGTCCGTTTTACCGAAGGCAGCTCCTGGACTCCGAGGTAGACTCGAACTCGAGTTGTAATGGGCCTCCACGTAGCTTGGGCGACCCTCGATGGTCCTCCACGCCTCCAAGCCATCCTCCATGTGTTTGTTGATTTTCTCCCTGGTTCCTAATCACATTATAAACAATAGGTAGTAACTCATTCTCAAAACTATTAATAGGAACATTTAGGAGCGAGCTCACCTCTAAATTTAATTGTCTCGCACGAGCTCTTGTAATTGGACCTTGAATGATTTGGATGTCCAGCGGTGAAGCCTCGTATGTATCCGTAGAAGTGATGTCCTCATCATCTGCCTTGATGAAGTTGCCCTTCGAAGCATCCTCTGCAACGTACCCTCTCCCCTCGTACCACTCCCCCCTCCATGCTCGTATGCACCTCCTCTCTGTTGCACCCCGCGACGGAACTCCTCTTCCGCTCTTGATTGGTTCATGGCACGCTGCAGCTCAGCCTCCTCATCATACGCTTCATCTCCACCAGGATAGTTACCTTCCGCTGCAACCTTCTCCTTTCTCAGCTTCTCTTGAGCCCGTTGAGCAATTACCTTCTTAGCCCTTTCAAGTTCACGCTGAAAGTACTCACGCACCACCTTTGAAACCTTCATACAATGGACGACCTCCGTCCCGCGCCCTGCCAAATGTTGTTTCAATCTAGTGGCACCACCTCCTCCCTTGGACGTATGACAATAGTTCCATCTCCAACCGGGATAAAGATTTTCACCGTGTTCCCATACAACATCTTTCTCTCTGCCAGACATTGCGTATCTACAAACATGGAACGAACGTAAACATATCAATGTCAACTTGGCAACACATAACTATATCACAATACTTAAATCCTACATCCATTTCCTAATTTCCAAAATCACAATACCCTACATCAAAATATACATACATTGCTACAAATCACTAGATCCACTTCATACATTCTAAAATCACTTGGATGGAATCACAATATACCTAAATATCTCCATCACTACATCCATTTCATAATTTCCTAAATCACAATGGCCTAAATCATTGAAACCCGCATTAAATCCATACCTCAGCCGCGCCCGGGCGGCTTACTGCCACGGTCGGGCGGCTTACCGCCGCACCGGGCTGGTTAGCCGGCGTCGGGAGCCGGGAACCGGGGCGCCTACCTAGATATGCCACCCGTTCGGCTTACCGACCAACCAGAGCGGTTCCCAGCCCCTCCGGGGCGGCTAGTCGGCGTCGCGTGGCGGTGGTGGCGCTGCAGCCGATTTTCGCCAGTCAAGTGCGCTGCGCGGGGGGGGGGGGGAATGGCCGACTGGCCGTTGGGGGAGGGGGGTTAGGGTTAGGGCGGCGTTGGGCCTTGACGGGCCTTAAATGGGCCGAGCCTATTTTTTTTCTTTTTTGATTTAATTTTTATTTACCAAAAAAAATACCAAATGAGCAAATATTTAAAAAACTTTTACACCACCAGTTTACATACATCTTGAAGTATTTTTTAGGAATTTTTACGACATTTTTCCTTTTTTAATTCAAATTTAAAAATTTCAAATTTTAAACGGTTCAAACCGCCCCAACCCGGAATCGGTCTGGGACGGTTTGGTCAGGAACCGATCAAACCGACCGGTTCCCGACGGTTTGGTTAACCCTGGCCTGAACGTGTGGGATGGACATGGACTAGTTTAACGTATCGAGAGCTTGTTCGGAGGTGGAGTGCTAAACATTGCATCTGGTAATAACCTAGTTAAAAAAAGAAAAAAGGGTACATGCACAGGCAGTAGGACAATAATTTTTTGTCCAGGATGAGTTTGCGATGTCTTGTACGTACTGCACTCAAAAGAGAAGTATGATTTTAATTATAAAAAAAATGATACTTAGTATCAGGAAATTTGCACAGTGTGGAAGACAGCACTGCAGCAGTGAACGGCCAAGGCCATGCTCATCCGATGGATGATCCATGGCGACGTCGGGGGATGCCCAAAAACGACGCCCTCCACCTACTCCTCTCCCCGGCAACCTGCGAACACTCCAACAAGTCCCAAGCGCTCCGTCGTCCCCGCACGCGCCGGTCACGTGGGCCACGCCCGCGCCATCGCCGCTCGCCACGCCGCGCCACGTCGGCCACCGACGACGACACGCAAGCTCATCAGTCTGCTTCCATCACGCTCGCTGTCTGACTGTCACCCACCACCTGCATGCACACTGGTGCTACCCGCCAAGTCACACCGAACCCCACCCGTGCCATCGACGTGGGCTCGCCCTCGCCGCCACGTCGCCGCCATGCGCCTCGCCACGTCCCGTCGCCGATCGGCGGCGGGCGCGCCGCGTCGATCCTCCCCCACCCACTTCTCCGGCCGGTCCATCTCGTGTATAAATACGTACCTGCTCCGTCCACCTCCATCACCACCCACCCACCCAGCCTCCTCCTCCCTTTGATCACTCTAGCTAGCTCACTCCTCGGTCACTAGTAGCAGTAGCTCGAGTGGTGGTCAGCCATGGGGAAGGGTAGTAGCAGCAGGAGCCCATGGTGGGCGCTGCTCCTGGTAGCCGGCGTCCTCCTCGCCGCAGCGGCGGCGACGGCCACCGCGGAGGATGACGTGTTGTCATCGGCGGCTGACGTGGACACCAAGGACGACCCGAAATGGTGTAAGAAAGGTTGCCAGTGGCAGTACGGCCAGGACACTCGCCGGAGGAAGGAGTGCGAGCGCGAGTGCCGCCACCGCCAAGGTGGTGACATGGACGACGACGTCGAGGCGAGCGGCGGCGAGTGCAGGCGCAAGTGCGTGCGCCGGTACCAGGACCAGCCGTGGCGTGTCCAGGAGTGCATCACCCGCTGCCACCGCCGCCACGACGACGACGTCGAGGAGGAGGACTCCGAGGGCGGCCGCGGTGGACAGAGGTGCAGGGAGCGGTGTGAGCGCCGCCATGGCGGGGAGTGGCAGGAGAAGCAGCGGTGCCTGATGGAGTGTCGCCGCCGCCAGGAGCAGGAGGGCGACGACTCTGACCGCCGTGGCGGCGACCGGTGCGAGAAGAAGTGCCAGAGGTACAGCGACTGGCCGGCGAAGCTCCGGTGCATGGAGCGGTGCCAGCAGCAGCAGCAGCGCGAGGAGGAAGACGACGAGCAGGTGGGCAGCTACTGCAGCGACAGGTGCGAGATGAGGTGCCAGCACCGCCACTACGGCGACCGTGAGAGCCAGCGGAGGTGCGCGCGCCGGTGCGAGCGCGAGGAGGGCTGCGGCCGCCGCGGCGACGCCGGCGACGAGGAGGAGGAGGATAACCACCACAACTGCAGGGAGAAGTGCGAGCACCACCGCGACTACGAGAGGAAGCAGCAGTGCATGCGCGAGTGCCGCCGCCACCACGGCGGTGGCGGTCGCGGATGGGAGGCGGTGGCCGACGCCGTGCTCCAGGTGGTGTAGTGACGTACTGACGTGCATGGCGTGGCGCAGGAAAATAAAATAAAAGGGCGTCCGACGTGTCACCGGGCCTGGCCTACGTGGCTGGCCTGCAGGGGGATCCATACGCATCGACCGTGCACCGCTTCGTGTCCGTATATACTCCTGTGTATACGCGCGCGTATGTATACGTCTCACTGTACGTGTAGAGGCGTAGGGAATAAAGAGCGGTGGTGTAAATACGTGAGATGCGAGAGGGGACCTACTAGCTGCTATCTGGTGACACTGTTTGCCTAGCTATGCTTGTGCTTCTGAATCAATGAGATGTGTGGTATCAAATAAAGTGCCAACGTTTTCCAGAAATTTTATAGCTCACTGGTATGATGCCTTTTTTTTACTTTATTAATTTCCAGGAAAGTTAAATTGTCTCAAACTGTTTCCTGTGAAATGATAAAAACAGCCATGATATTCACATTTTACATCCAGTGAAGAGATAAGTACATGCTTTAGAAATGATTCAAAACACAATTGGCAAAATGTAGATTTTTACAAAATAATGGTCTTAAGACGTGCAATTGTCGAATATCTAAAGACAAGGCATAAGAACGTGTTCTGTGTGGTAGCCGGAACACGAGATGATCGACTGACCACAAAACTTCCTGTGTGTTGTCAGGTTGCACGCATTTACTTATTATTAAGCTCATAATATATCAACCATCCTGTGGGCAAGATCTATGCCAACAAATATAACATGGCAATTCTGCATGCAAATGATTGTATGCCATCTACATATAGCTTGGGTTTGTTTGTCTCAACCTAGCTATCAGCTTTTGTAGCCCCTGTAAACATATCATTAGGGGCTCTTCTGTCATATTTTGGTTGCACTACTTGAGAATCAACTAGTACTCTGAAGAAGGTCATGCTTCATTTTTTCTACCATGCACAAGTTATGATTTCATCTCAGAGCCATTACATCTACACACCATAGCCAAACCATAACACAGTTTTTCTTTGTCAACTAGAAAAGGCTACCTAAGTACGTGTCTGCTTCTTCCACAGCGGTCTTCCATACACCTTCAAGATTCATCACCGCTGTTTGAGTTCACAGAGGAGGAAGATGAGGATGGCGAGTCAGGAGACTGGTAATGCACTTGAGCCTGTCCATGTTGCCAGGTCTGGTTCATGAAGCTCTGAGCAGCATGGAGCACTGGGGGGTGGTGAGATCGGTGTGGGGAATGCTTCTGGCCGTGGCTCATGTTGACGATTGCAGTCATTATTTCCATGATTGTGGGAAGAAGTCCTGATAAAATCGTAAGAAGAGCAGATAGCTGCACATGATAGACACACTTTTGAGATCAGTTCAAAAAAAATACAGTAGTAAGATTCAGTTGCACTGAAACGCATTAGGCAGGAACACAAGAACATTATGCATGATTCTGAATGAAGAAGAGAAGTTGTGCAATTCTAGGAGCAGAACCATTGCTCTATTTAGCAGCTTCCAAATGTAATCTCTCTGTAAAAGTGACTTTTATGTTATTACCGTTCCATGGCGAAAATAAGCAGTGATGTCATATTGTAGCCATATGGCGTATGACAGCACGAAGGCAACAGAGAGCCCTAGAAGGTACAATGGGTTCCTGTTCACCAGCAAAATAAAATGACTACATTAGTTACACATGCCAACAGTAAAATCTGCATTCTGTAAGTGTCGCGGTACTGTAGTCTCTCTTAACCAAACATTAAAAGAAAATAAATGAATTGTTTTGATGAGATGATTACCTAAGCAGAAACATAAATTCATTGTAACCTAGAATTACCAGAAGCAGAATAGTCCATGCAGGTGGCAACCATTTATTGCTACGCCTGTGAGCTTCCTGGACAGGAGGAATTCAGTGGATGAATTTTATCCGAAAGATGTAACGTATTTCAACAAAATGCACGTGATACAAGTGACCCAGCAAAATGAGTAAACTTGGGAAAAGAAACACTGATGAGTGATGACATCTGAATTAATGTTCAGACTTCAGAAGTCTGAAATTAATGAAATATCCAATAAAACTATGAACATGGATAACAATTGTGTAAGCATTGCCGCAAATAGGATGAGCAATTGAGAAGCACTGGAGAAAAAAAAAACCTGCATAGACATTGCTTGTGCAACAGCATACTCTGTCTCCGCTTTGAATTGCCTCCAGATGGATTTACACTGTACTGGTGTAATCAGTGTATCCTTTGGTGACACCTGCACAATTAGAAAAGTATGGCAAACTATTTCTCACTGTAGATCATCCTAATAAACCATGAATATGCAAGTGAGGTGTAGCAGCAAAACCTCTTCCCACGTGCTTGAAGCAAGTGGATCATAAGTAAATTCGATGCTCCTCTTCTGGGAAAAGGGTCCGCCATTTAAAAGAGCAGTAATCAGAGCCCGGTCTATTTTGTCTGGTTTATCATCCAAACGTATAGCTGCCATTACAGACATAAGTCTTAAAGCCTGCACTACAACATGAGATCCAGATTATGTTTCTTATGGGTGAACACTGTAATTCAGGTCAGACGCCCTAGAAGTGGTGCAATATTGATTAGCTGAAAAACAAATGTTAAGGATCAATACTTCTAAGCGTGCTTCTCTAGTGATTGCACGGATATCTTCATCTCCCATCCATGTTCTTGGCATTGAGTCCCTATCGCGGCTCAATACAGTGAAAAACCTACAGATAATCCAATGATATTAGGAGAAAGAACATGAACGCTCATGGTAGGATAAGAAAATCGACACTGCGGTATACTTTTCAAATCTCCCTTTGAAAAACAAGAGAAAAAATATACCTTTCTTTCATACGCATCAAAACATTTTCAGCTTCTTCTCTAGCTTTCATTGCCACTACACTTCTTGCATGTTCCCTTAAGTCTGACACCATCTTACTGGAGATTGTTTGGTCCAAGTCAAACTCTGAAAGGGAAGCTGAGAATGCAAGAGCAGCATGTTCAGTCTCACGCCTATATAGCCTCCTAATACATGCCCATGAGTCTCTCTCCCCAGTTTCCAGTATGGATTGCACAGGACCAGCTAGTGCATCTGACAGATTCTTCTGAATTATGCAATGGAAAAAGGTCAAAAGATAAGTAGGGAATGTTTTTAAAATGACTGTCATTTAGAACTTGCAAAGTCATGAAAAGTAACCTCATATTTAGCTTTTAGTTCAGCCAGTTTTCCATTCCTAATAGATTCTACATGAGCTTGTATATGCTCTTGCAGTTTGTTCCTAACTTTTGAAGCATCCCATTCCACATGTTTAACTGCTGCATCTGCACAAAAAAGACCAAGGGCTTGACATTACTCAAGAAGCATATAAGGTTTGACTGAACGTTAGCATCTTATTTGAATAAATGGCTAAACTTTTTCCTCCCCATATATCTAGTGGCAGTGGCTCTCATACCTCTCAGCCCAGCTTCAAACTCTGCCATTGAAGCCTGAACACACTGACGAACTGATGATGTGAACCCCTCTCTGCTCCTTAGTGATTGTTTCAGATCACTTCTGAATTTGTCGAGAGTAGCAAGATGCAGGTTCTCTATAACTGTCTCCAAAGCGGGATATGTATGCTACAAAAACCAAAATTGTGTCATGAGTCATGACACTGTGAGATACAAAAGGACAAACTACAAAGAAGAATGAAACAGTCCACTGACTTTCAAAGTTGTCCTTCACCAAAACTGAAAAGCCCATTTATAACATTATATCAGCCAGAACTAAGCATACATCAGTGTCTAGGAACTTAGCAGCACATGATAAAGATCGCTACTAAAACGGACGAGATGTTTGCATTAAGATGACTGGTTGGAACATACACTCAAAGTCTCTAAACATTAAAACATAACAAATGACAACATGAAGGATCAGGAACCACTGATTCTTAAGAAAACATAGAAATAATCCTTGGACCTCCTTATAAGCAGATATCATCAAACTAGCTTCTCAAATCAGAGATGAAGTTCGCCATTAGGAAATGAGTTACTCACATCTAGCATTGAAGATTCTAACTGTTTCCGCTTAGCAGTTCTTACACCTTCATCAAAATACATGGTTTCCATGTCATACCTGCAGCAGAATCAGTATAGTAATTTGTCACACGGGCTTCCAAGCAACAATCGAAATAAATTATGAGACCTCTGCAATTTGATTTATGGTACACCGAGACTGAAATATGGTCAGCCACCTCAGATATCAAACCCTCTGTTCCCAGTGTTTCATAATTTTCATGCTCCGGTTTAAAGGTTAAATTAATTCAAGAAAATGGCACTTTATCCTAGTACTAGCATAAATCCATGGTAATTTATAGGAGAAACAAAGGATAAAAACTAAGGGAATTAGTACAACTAAAGAGTAATTAAATTTATGTGGCGTGAACGGAAATACAATTATGTCTCACGGCTCAAAAGAATGAGCTGTGGCAGGTAGTCAAAACTAGCAATTTCAGGCTGTTCCAGGACTGACTCTTGGCAGCCACTCTGTTTATCTTAACTTTCTAAAAAGAAAAGCCACAATGATAATTGGTAAGATCACCCACTCTGATAGATAAGAATCAAGAATAGCTCCTAGCCTCATTCCAAAGCTTGGTATTGGTCCAGATTTTACAGCTTCTTCTAGCTCCCGCCAACCCTGCAGAGCAGAATAATCAATCCCTATTCAGCCAATAAAAAAATAATACAGAACAACGTAAGAACAATGTCACCTTACCTTATTGGACAAAAAGTCTCTGAGCTTTTCATTTGCAATCTCTTCACATCGAACAGTAGCAACCATGACCTAGGAAATGTACAAAAGAGTTACATTTTCAAATATGGAGCGTTCAAAAACAGATTGATGGCACGTTGGTGCGCAATTGTAATTTTTTAGATTTGTAGCGTTAATGAGAAAGATTGGCAAAGTAACCTTGTGGGCAGGAAGGTTGAGGTCCTTATTTTGGCGTATTATTTTCCAAATCTGCGCTGCACTGAGACAGAAACCTGAGGCAGGTACAACACCTCTTCTATCAGCTGCAAGACCACCTGGTGCAATTGAATGATGAAACCTCTGCTTGAGTTGTTCAACCTTCAAGAAAGAAAGAAAAATTGGCATAGTACACTAGAAGACATTCTGTATCATTAAAGTGGAAAAGCTCGTAAGGCTTTTCACTTGAAGACGAAAGTTCCATAACAAATGCAATTGCATCCGTTAGAGAAGAGAAGGGGACTGCAGTACATTTAAGGACAGAAAATGGAGTGCTTGAATGTCCAGTGTACCTGCTCCTTAAATAGTTCTTCTTTCTCTTCATAACTCGACAAAGCAGTTACCTCCACCTTTATTGCATAAAACATAAGTTAGTTGATGCACTGACGGAAACCTCACTTTCAGAAAACTGATGCACCGACATTGAAGAATTCACTAAGTGTGGCTTCCTTGTAAGCTTCTGGTTTCTGAACAGAGTCCCATATCTGGTAGAGAAAGATAACGATGAATGAGAACTGTGACATTGAAACTTGAAAGAGGAAAGCTGGTACGCAGCTAATCAATCATGGCTACCTTCTGGATATCCTCCTTGAGAGCTTGTGTTAGATACTCTAGTGGAGTCTGGGAAGACATGAAAAACAGAGCAAAAGAAAACTCAAATGAACTGAAACTATCAGACTGCAGAAATATAGAAAGAAAGTGGACCTCAGCCACACGAACTGTACAAACCTTTGTTTTATCACGGATAACAAGTAGCAGTGTTGTCTTGCGAGGGCTGAATAAACGCATCAAAACCTTAAAGAGGTAGAAATAGTATAAGATGGCCGAACATGGTACTCCAGAATTCAAATACAGTGCCTTTTGAAAGGGAGCTATCACCTGAAATACCGTTCTCAAAAGAGGCCTGTTTGCAGCATGTTCTCGTCCTATGTCATGGCACCACCTGCAGATCATATTCATATGATAATTAAACAACTCTCTACTCACTAAAATTTTGGCTTCAAATAAATCAGTAATAATAGTAACTCACAAATTTATCATAACAATGTCAGAAACTGCTAGTGCAAACAGAGCACTCTGCTTCTCAAAAGCAGTATCATCCTGCAGGAATAACGCATAGAACAGTGAGCTATAAATACAATAGTACATAGGGACTCGTGTGGTACTCTGAAAAACACCAGAGCATCACTTCAGCAGGATGCAGTGCAAGGAAAATCTTCAATCGGAACTCAGAACAGGTATGACCAATTCAAATGGAATTAATTAGTCTAATTCCTCTGAAAATAACAGATGCTCAAATGAGTTTTTGTATTCAGGCAGCACAGGATGTTAAACTAGCAACTAGTAACGTGTAAAGGGGCATGTATAGCACCCGGCAATCAGATCCATTAATCATCAACGTAGCACCTTTTTGGTGACATTACTCAGAACATGGTAGTCCTGAAGATCCTTACAGCAAAGTTGACAGGGGAACTAATGCTGCATGTGAGTCAAGCCAGGTACCACTAATTACTGAACGCGGCAATTTTCTTCTTGAGAGGTTGAATGCTAATATAATAGTACATAGGAACACAAGGACATGATATAAAGCGACGTACACATATCCATCAATTGCACATGACAAAAAAAAAAAAAGATACGATGTGAATGGGTAAAAGAAAACTCTGTTTCTGAACATTTGTGCAGGTAAAATTTCAGTCACCTGCCCTCGTTCCCTCCCGTCCGTGCCCTCCAGATCCAGGACAACAGTGAAGGTCTCGATCCCGACGGCCTTGGCGATCCAAATCCCCTTGGTGGTCTGGTTTCTGCCATGAATCAACCAAATAACAAAATGAATTCAGAATTCCGCATACTTCAACGAACCAAAAAAACCGATGATGAAGCCGACGATTCCGGCATGGACGCAGAGTTGGTGGTTTACCTTCCTTGCAAGGCATCCATTTCCCTGAAGCTTGTGCCGAAGAGATGGTTGAGCAAGGTGCTTTTCCCTGGCCGCGGAGCAGAGCAGCCGTCAGCTCAGAGGTTTCGAATTTACTAGCAATCACAGTAACTCGCCCGAAACGTACGTACCGCTGCCCTGGGGCCCGAGGATGGAGACGACGGCGTAGGAGAGGCCGCGCGCCGGGAGCCCCGAGGCGGCCGCGAACCGCTCCACCGCGGCGGCGTCCATCTCGCCGTCCGCCCCCACCACCTGCGCCGCGTGGCACTCCGCCGCGTCCATTGCTCTCGGCCTCGCGCGCGCGCGCGTCGCTCGACGAAACAACCCGCCGGGGAGGCGGCGGCGGAGGGGATCGGAAGCGAAGCAACGGCTAGAGAAGGAGCAGAGCAGAGGAGAGGAGAGGAGAGGAGGGGAGGGAAGGAGAGAGACAGGTGTCGCGTCGTCGCCGGCGTTGAGGTGGCGAGGTTTATACGTGGTTTTACGGAAGGAATTGGAGAGACGGAAGGGTGGGATGGATTGCGACGGAAGGGTCGGAAAAAAGAGCCAAAAAGGGACACACGAGCACTCCTCTGGCGTCTGGGTGCTTCCGAACCATGCCGTGTAGCTAAAAAAAAAAATTGTGATGTCGTTTCTTAAGGCCTAATTGATGTACTACGTGGCTACTACTGTACTTGGAGAAGGAGCTGGATTTGAATTGCGATTGCTCGAGTGAGGCAACAAAACTAATCGGATGAGCAATAGGAAACGTGGTGTTGTCTCTAGATTTGTTTGACATGTCATGTGTTATACTCTCTACGGTCCAATTTTTTATATATAGGTGTATTATATTATTGCACTATATTATTTTTCTAGCTTAGATTTTACAGTTTCATGTAATGCGCATCAAATGAGATGCCGTATAGAGAAAAAGGAACAGAGGATAATATGACATGATATTTATGATGAGAGAACGGAGATGTATTTCCTTACGATGAAACTATATATATGCTGCTTCCAATATTATGAAAATACTGAATTTGTTACTAAAACTAAAATATCTATTTTTTAGATTTGAATTAGTATGCTGCTTTCAAAATTGTCATTAAAAACTAAAATATTTACGGTAAATCTATCCTACATTCGAGCATTTACTTCTATTGTGCACACTCGAATTTTTCCTCTTCCTCATCTTCCTTTCTTCCCCACCTCCGGCGAGCTCCGGCGACCTTCTTAGGGTTCGGGGTTGGGGTGTTCGGTGTTACCTGTGTCCAACGGCCGTAGAGGGAGCTCTGGGCGGCAGGGTAGCGGGCGGTGGTGGCGGTTGAGACCGCGGCGGAGCGGAGGCGACGCGGCAGCGCCGCCGGAGCCGGCGGCGGTGGATCCCTGGTTGGGTAGTGCAGGTGGCGGGGGCGTCGAGCTCCAATCGATTAGTGTGGGCGGCGATGGCGGGCGGGGGCGGAGGCGGCGGCAGCCGCCGGAGCCGTGCGGGAGGTGGTGGTGGCGAGGGCGTCCAGTACCGATGGGTTCGTGTTGGGCGGCGACGGCGGGCGGCGGCGGAGGTGGTGGCAGCTGCCGGAGCCGTGCGGGAGGTGGTGGCGGCGGGGGCGTCCAGCACCGACGGGGGCGGCAGCACGGAGGTTGAAGACGATGGTGATTGGCGGGAGGTTGAAGATGACGAGCAGCAGTCCGATGAAGATCTCACGGCTACAAAATTCGAGTGTCAGCCGTTATGGTGAACACTCGAGTGTTTAGTAGCTATCCCCAATATTTAATCTTATTAGATTTTGACTAGTGCGGTTGGATCATTATTAAATGCTAGTATGACTTATGAAATTGTGCAATGGAGATTTTTGTTTTCACTACTAGAGAACCGAGCATTCGTCCCTGGCACGTTAGTATCGGTTGCACTTTGAGCCGGTACTAACGTGCAAAACAGCCATGCGTCGACGTTACTGGGCCAATTTAGCACCGGCTGGTGTCACCAGCCGTTACTAAAGGGCGCCCACCGATGCCTCTGGTTTCAGGGGCAACGGCTAGAACAAGTTAATACCGGCTAGTGGCTCCAACCAGTACTAAATGCGCACAATTAGCACCGGCTGGTACCTTTAGCCGGTGCAGGGAATTTAGTGTCGGCTCGAGCCACCGGAGTGTCGGCTCGAGCCACCGGCCGGTACTAAACGTTTCTGGTTAGTACCGGCTGGAGCCTCCAGCCCGTACTAACTACCAGCCGGTACTAAACTTTGCGATTTAGTACCGGCTGGATCCATGAGCCGGTACTAAATGCAATTCTATAAAAAGGTCATTCTTCCTCCTCCCGACAGGCAGTCGCTCAAATTGCACCCACCCGAGAGGAGCTTGTTTTTGACGTCCAAGATCTCCAGGGGAGGTGCTGCCCATTTTTTTTCAACAATTTGTGGAGATTTTAACCATCTAAGTGTTCTAAAGGTTAGTAACTTCATTCTCCCGTTGACCAAGTTTAGTACGTTGCATTTAATGCTTTTTAGCTAGAGAAATTTGTGATTTCCAAAAATGATAGAGAGAAGACAGATTTTATAGTTGTTCATGATTTTTTTAAAAATTTCTATAGTCCTATTGTTAATAATTTCTATAATCCTTTGCGTGGTTTGTCCTTTATTTTTTTTATAAAAATTACCTGTTTTCTAAGATTATATTGTAATGTAAATGTTTCAATTGTAAACTAGCCTCTAGAATATTTATATTCTTATAATAGCCCTGATTTTCAAGATTAATTATAAACTAGCCCTTGAAAACCATTATATTCTTATATGTTAGTCGTGGTTTTTTAGTTTAATTACAAACTAGCCCTTGAAAACCATTATATTTTATTAAGTTAGCTTTTAGATTTTTAGTTTAATTATAAACTAGCCCTAGAATATTTATATTTTTATAATAGAGAATGAATTTCTGGATTATTTATACTTCAAATCAAACTTCTTTTTTTTATGATATTCCATTTTTAAAAACTGTGAATTAAACCTCTCAGTGGGAATGGATTCCATTTTTGGTGTTTCTAAGATAGACATAGAAGCACCTTGAAAATGAAATGATGTTTGAAACTACCTCTACAACGTAAAGTTTTATGTTGCGGTTTTATAGTTACTACATGCAAGACACAAACTATGTTGGTAACCGAACATACATAGTTTCATCTAGATGAAACTCCTATGTCTCTCCTCGTTAACTCATTGTCACATCACCAAAACTGTTGACATGGCATCCTAATTGATGTGCATGAAACCTTTACGAAACTCGCACTAGGATTAGCCTTAGAAAATATCACAGTGATTAAGGACGGTGGAACTTCATTGTCGTGTACGTGTATATAAAATGGGTTTTCTCCCACAGTATAGCAACACAACATAAAACTATATTTTCCAACCTCTCTATTATATTAGGTAAATTCTAGCCTCTCTAAAACCTTCAAGGTTTGTAATAAGGTTTGTAATGTAGTACTAATGTTACGGCCCACGTGGAATGATGGGCGCTTTCCTTTCGTGGGCTTCCTGTTGAGGCCTTCTTCTTCTATGATGCAGAGAGTACTGCTGGGCTGTGTCCACATGCTTGTTCCACATGTTAATCAATAAAGACGTTTTTTTTTTCTTTTGTTTTGCTTTTGTTTTGGGTGAACGTTTTGTATGTGCCTTCAACTTGTTGCTACTACTCCACGACTTCCAAGTTCTTGTTGCGAGGGAAAGTTGATATATATTGCACATTCTTATAAAATGAGTAAACATGAGCAGTATATATAATACCGACGAAGACGAAGTTGGACACGGATTGAACATTTTTAAATACTCCTACTAAAAAGAGTGTCTCGCATTCACTGCTCCCTTCGTTCTCAAAGAGCAACGTTTAGGATAAGTTAAATAATTTAAAATACATTAATAGATTTTTAATTTAACATCATGTATTTAACAACGGAGATGCTTGAAATATACTATATAATGACAGATATACCTTGCAAGGGAATTAATAATGTTGCTCATAGCTTTCCTTGCGCATTCCTTTTGACCAGAAACTAGTATGAAACATTATTTGTCTCCTCACAAAAAAACAAAACTACTCCCTTTGCATCGAATTATTTGTCATTTTTTGCACAAACGTTGACTATTCGTACGTCTTATTAAAAAATTACTGATAATATACGAAAAGTCAAGCCATGCTAAAAAATATCTTTGATAATAAATAAAATAAATTACAAGCAAAATGTTCAATAAGATAAATAATCAAAGTTTGTAAAAAATCAACAATGATTACTTTTCTGAGGGAGTATTACTTATCTGCCATCATACGGTTTTTTTTAGAATTTACCATTATACCATTTCGTTGGTGAGCAGGGAAACAAGAGGCGTCGCACGCACGGAGCCAATAGTCGTTGTAGGCGACTAGGCATCGCCCTCACCAAAGGCACGGTACCAATAAGATACAAAGAAAGGGACAACTTGACAGGGACTATAGGAATATATAGCACACGAAAATGAAAGGTTGCCACCACGGAATCAAGCCATTCGACCTGATCGAGCACCGATGGTCTTCAAAGCCAAACAACAGTGACAGTATGTATCTAGAACCTTAACAGCTAGCAAACGGGGCGACGCCATTGGACAGTCAACACCGCGTGCACACGATCGACCATGTCTCTGTGAGTCCAAACTCGAAACGCCACCAGAGGACGACATCAACGACGACGTGGTGTCATCGGCGGCTCTGCCGGTTTTACTACCGATGTCATCTCATGGTTTTGTTTCGCCGCTTGTAGGTGTTGGCGTTTGCACCTTGGGGCTCCAAGACAGGGACACATAACCCGTGGGCCCGTGGGAGTTTCTGACAAACTTCCTGCTAGCGCTTGGGCTGTTTTGCCCTCACAGGGATACGGGAGCACGGGCTGTTGGATCGTGGTCAGCATCCATTATAAAATCAGATCGTTTAACTTTTTTGACCCCAACTTTGACCGTTTGTCTTATTTAAATTTTTTTTTATAAAATATCATTTTTTTTTGTTATGGCTAACTTTAGTAATAAATGAATTTCAAGAATGACCAAAATTTGACTACATTTGCATAAATTTTTGAATAAGACAGACGGTCAAAGTTAGAGTTAAAAAAGTCAAACGACCTATATTTTAAAACAGAGGGAGTATTTGTCAGAGTTATGCTTAAAGCTTTGATATTTCAGAAAATAGAAGCTGTGAGATTTGAAATCTTGCAAATTTTGGAAGGCAACGTCAACAACTATACTATGAGGCGCCAGTGGGCTAGAAAACCCCCTTTATATGCCTTGTTGCAAAGGAATATATGACAAATGTGTTGGTAGGCTCAGGCTTCCAATTGTCTTCCAATGACAATGGGGGCCTTAGGAACCTAATATTAGGCTATTGCTTTTGATTTCGTGCTATAAGTTTACTAAATTCTTAGAAAAGACATGCAATATGCCAACATTTATATCTTCATATATATTTATTATAAAATTAGATTCAAATATCATCTAATAATACAAATTTGACCATAAAAATATTTTTTTGTATATTTATAGTCAAAAGTTATTTCTAAGGGTAAAAAAACAAACTAAGGGAGTAACTAACCGCCTGCACGTTGAATAATAACGTGTCAGCGACGACGCCCACTCCAGTCTGACGATCTAATCCGCCTATAAATAACCCTGCATGCCCACCAGCATTCGTACTACAACGAGGTGTATTAATCATCCGTGATCTAATCCGCCTATTAATAATCCATGATGAATCATGCCATTATAAAGAGATAGATCTGATTTTGTAAGTAAGCCCACAGATTTTATTTATGTATATTCCTAGACAGATTATATGTATTCGTATCATTGCTACTTGCGCATTTCATTGACTTATAATAACAAATGGATAATACCTAAGATAGAATAATCGAGTACCTTATTTAGTCTATAACTATTTTGTTGCAGCTTATTTAGTTAGTTATGATTCAACGTTTCTTATTATGATTTGGCATTGTGTAGATACTGTATGGAGATTGTTGTCCATGATCCATGATACTGGTTATGTTCGAGAAAGAAAGTGCCGAAGTTTGTGTGCTGCCCATTCATGTTGCTCAATTGCAAAGGGGATAGGTCTTTTGTGCAGTGTGGGATGTTGGCCCTTAGTGCGGCGATCTCAGCGGCTGTGCTAGCTCTTTATCGGAACGTTGGTAGCCCAGTGCGTTTTGATTTCGTGCCAAACCTAAACTCTGTAATTTCGTTGCATATAGTAGTAATGAAATTCGACCCATGGTGAAAACAAAACCTGAACTCTATGTTTGTAATCTCGTTGTTTTCGTCACCGTCAGGCAGGAAGGTTCCTGCTGGGCCCGCCGGTGGGTGGTCTGGTAGTTTCGTACGAGGTAGCATATATCGGCTGCTGGGCTTTGGAAATCTGCCACGGCGACGCCGCCGTCCAGGTCGCGCCCGAGCCTGCCGAAAGCGACGTCGCACGCGGTTTGCATGGATTTTTCCCAAGCGAGATCGACCAACAGGCAGATATGCTTCCATCTACATCGCTGTCATGAATTGCGTGATCAGATCACTAGAAGTGGAAGGTAGGCAAACCATGGTGCTCCAATGTGGGATTTCGTGCCAAACGATGTCTCATAGATAATGGTAGAAGGTGGTTTATTAGGGTACGTACAACAGTGAGATAGGTGCTGTCTATTTAGGTCCACTAAGTTGTATATTTGAACTTCTACAGCTGGGACTTTTACAGCCGAGCAGGCCTGCAGCTCCTGCTCGGATCGTTTGGTTCGCAAGGTACCGTAACAATATAAAATGCTGGCTCAGCTTGTTGAAAAATAAATAAATGAGGTGAGTTGAGGGAGTTAATGAGAGATAATTCTCCTTTATTTGTGTGTTACAAGGTCGAGCATGGAATCAATTCCAATCGACCTGATCGAGCACCAGGGGTTTTCAAAGTATGAATAACAGCGACTGCATGTATCTGGAATCTAACAGCTAGCAAACGGGACGACGTCATTGGACAACGCCGCGTGTGCACACGATCGATGATGTCTCTGTCCGTCCAAACTCCAAGAGTTCATGTACTACCACGGGAGGATGAAGGTTTATTTCTGGATCGCCAGACTAAACAACCTCGAAGGATCGGGAGCTCAATTACGTTTTTTGAAAAGAAAGGAATACAGGCATAAAAGAGTAAAATGCATGAGAATTAGAGCTAGATGTGCATGGTTTCGCGTAATTTTTTTTTCAAGAACGTGTCGTTGACAAATATTCATTAAGAGGAAAGCAAATAAGCCACAAAGGTCACCGTGTTGATCAGCGCCAACCGTTGAACAAGAACACGATGAAATATTACATAAGAGCATCTCCAGCTGTATCCTAATAAATATTTCCCAATAAAGTGTTATTAGGATGTCTCAATACCACTTTCATAAAATAAATTATTAGGAGAGGTGTTTTTGCAGTATCCTAATAATCTCATACTATGAGAGACTAAACTCTCCCTTTATTTGAGGAGTGTTGGGGTGAATAATTGGGATGTCCCAATAATTTTTAGAAAAAAGGAGATGTATTGGGAGTCTGATGGAGCAGTATTTTTCCATTACCTCTCTCAGTCTGATAGTTGGAATGGGGAAGGGGGAATGGCTAGGGATGCTCTAAGAATCAATTGGAGACCGGTACTAACTTGGCACAATATTCAATAATAATATTTGGCTCTTAATATCTCCTATAATATAATGTTTGTAGCAACAAAATTATAGTCATATGAAACTATTTTTAAATATAAGACAAAGTTTTATTATATAAGATTAATTATATGTCAAAGTTTGAATCTTTGAATTACGTGTGCACCTATAAACTTGGAATGAGAGAGTGAGATGTAGCAAATAAATCATGGTGGGTACAAAATCCACTCTCTTGAGTGGTTTCAAGGTGCTTTTCCATTTTACACAAATACCAAAAGATATTGTTTAAACATAAAAATTTATTTATAATTCATTTTAAATATAAAAATATGAACTTGATGTGACCATTTAAAGGTATTTAGGTATTATTTGTTCATGTTACTAGTGTTTTATTTTTTAAAAAATACTAGGAATAAAAATAAATAAGATGCAAATAATTTCATAATGGTGGCCAACATGTAGTTTATATTTTGTACAAAACTGGCGCATGTTTCATTTTTATTTAAAATAAATTAGTTATGATTTTTTACATTAATTTTTTTTATAATTTTTAAAAAAAATAGAAAAACATATCTGAAACCACTCTAAGGGCAAAATTTGTAAAGTTTTGATAGTTTGATGGCCCATGGTGTCCATTTTGTAGTTGTAGGTTAAAAGTCAAACTTTTGTTATAGTTGGAAGGTGTAAGTCGGACATTTCCCTTTTAAGAATCGTTACAGCATGCTTTGATTACCTATTTAATTAGTGAACACAACTACCACAACAAAACAGAGCGTGCAAAGTAGTTATACAACAGGCAACAACTATTGTAGTGAGATAACAATTAATCTCTTACCTGACATTTTTCTTTTGATACAATCTAACTCTTTTCTAGCCTCAACAGTCGCAGGTAATAGAACTTTCAGATTACATGGCGGTCTTTAGTTAGATGGGATTGGCCTAGCTAGAATTTCAGGGGCGGAGGCCAGAGCCCAGAGGAGCTGCTGGTTGTCACGGTGGCGTCGTGCGGGGATTCACTGCTTGAGATCATCTCACAGACTCTGCAATTGCTTGCACTGACTGCATACCATTTTCCCTCAGCAGCTCATGCTGGGATGGATGCATGAGCAGAGCTGACACGCGCACACAATGGGCAAAAGGGACTAAAGGGAGCCATACCGTGCTGGCTCCCACTCTCTCGCTGATCTGGAAGCTCCCTGTCGGGCTATTTGCCTACTCTTTCTACTCGGCCGGCCGGCCGGTTACACGATTCATTTCATGTGTACTTCAGCAGCAGCAGAGTAACTCCAGAGATTTAAGACTGAAGAACACTAGTGCTACTGAATGGACGTGAATGCATATCTTCTAGAGTACATGAGTACCAAAACGCAGACTGCGTGCCTGAACAAGCCAAGGGGACGGGACCATGCTGACTCCGATCCCACTCTCCAGAGAGTTGAGTGAAGACTGAAGAACAGTAACTGCTACTAAACGAGTGCCAAAACGCAGACTGCCTGAACAAGCCAAGGGACGGTGAGTAAACTTAACTGGCTACGGCGTCCCTTTTTTTTTCCCTGGTGGCTGACCCCGGAGGCGCGTCGTGTTTCTTGGCTGCGGCTGTGGGAAGGCCGGAAGGAGAAGCTGGTGGTGGCCTGCAGCCTACAGGAAGGGGAAAAAATGGTATGTGAGCTCGATTTGTCCTCTCTCTGTCCTCTCCTCTCGTGATTTCCTGTCTTCGTGCTTCGATGATTCTGGACGATGTGGCCGCTAAAAAAATGACATTGTTTTCTTGACTAATTGCTTGACGGGGAATTATCATCGGGGCTTGCCTGGATTGGGCCTTGGCCTAGGTGTGTTAGTTTTCTTTGTGCGACAAATGGTAGGAGATTAACCATTGTCAGGCGCACTGTTGCGGTGCTCCACCGGTGGCGATCAGGACGGGATAAGATTGGGGTTGTGCAGTAAGATTGGGGCATTGGTGTGGTGTGATGTGAGAACGAATCCTGGCTCAACTGATACCCAAGTTTCTGGGCTCGAACTTGAGTGCATTTTTCTTTTTATTTACAATGTCACCTAGCTATCTTCTCCTAGGTTCTTTTTACTTGTTTTTTTTTTGTTGAATTAATGCAAGTTTGTTATTTCATATTGTGAGTTACTGTATAAATTGATAACAGCCAACCTTTTGGTGCTTATGCAGAATGTCGTGTGTGAAATATGTGGAGACATTGGTTTTAGGCCTCTTCTGCTATGTTGCAGAGACTGCCACTGTTCTGCTACACACCAGTATGTTCTCTTTTTTTATCAACACTAGTATGTTCTCTTTACCAAATCATCGTTTATTTTACAAAAAAAATTATGTGATGCCTGTTAATGGCCATAACCAACAATAGTTTGTTCCTTTTCGCCGGGAATACATGGAAAATTACGCCATAGATCTGATTTTGAAAGTACAGTCCACGTACGGATTTTATGTATGTATTCCTAGACAGATTATATGTACATATTGCTATCATAACATCCATTGATTTTATAATAATAAATGGATAATACCTAAATTAGAATAACCGAGTATCTTATGTAGTCTACCTATGTTGTTACAGCTTATTAGTTATGAATTATGATTTCACATTTCTTATTATGATTTGTCATTGTGTAGATACTGTTTGGAGAATGTTATCTATGATGCTTCGTTAATAGAATGGTTATGTTATGAATGCCTACAAAGGCGTGGTGAAGTTACTCGCATCAGGTCTATAGAGAAGGTGCCATGTGAAAGACCGCTGGTGTCAAATCATGCTCAATTTGGTTCTATTATACATCAGCCAATTGCCAAGAGAGTGGAGTCAGAAATAGATGCAGGGCCATGGAGGAATAGTGAAAGTCAATCATCCATGAAAAAATATGCATCACTCAAAAAAATTTATTCTTCACAAAATAAGTCAAACATGCTACCAATGGGAAACTGCACAAACATAGAAGGACTAGTTACTGAAATTACTGCACATACTAGTGCCAAGGCATCATATTCTTGTGAAATAATTAAGACAGAAGCAGCTAAGAGTGACAGTGGTAAGAACCTGCTAGCAGATCATGAAAACCCTGATACATTTAACATCAAGCAGCCTAGCCCCTTGATTATGAATTGCTTGGGTACATCGGGAGATACCGACCAGTGTCACCTCTTGGAAGCAATGGAAGAGTTGGCTTGTAAATCAAAGAAAACGTTAACACCACTAACAGAATCATTCCAAGGAATAGTTACGAATAGAGAGAATCTAATTTTAGGATCAACAACGGAGCATAGAAATGCGGTTCTTGAACAAAGTGGAGGAAAATCAGATAGAATGAACAATAGTGGTGCAAATCATGACAACCGGATAATTGAACATTCTTCAGTTGGCTGCAAGAATATGAAAGTCAAGTCTTCATCGGCAAAGGAAAATAAAATTGTGGTTGGTGCAGATAAAAACAAGTATCGGGCTGCAGGATCACTGAGAAACAACATGGACAAGTTTGAAGTACATGGTGATAGTAATAATAATATCATAGATAGCTTGATGCCAGAAGGAGAAAAGGAAGAGATCAGACTCCAATCAGATTATAGTGTTGGATATGAGCTGCCTCCGAGAAATATGGCTGCAACTGTACCACAGCTGTCCACCTTGGAAAATGATGTTGTGGACAAAATCAAGCCACATTCACCAAATGATGGTTGTGAGGAAGTGCTTCCTTGTCATGGCATAAAAAACACCCCAACTGTTCAAGAAAGAAGTGCCGATTCAATTGTCATTTCAAGCATTTCTCAACATGGTACCACAGAAGCATCAGCAAGCAGTGAAAGATTGACCGAGTGTCAGAAAGGTTATAATATCGTTCATGTTATCTGCATTTTTTTCCTTGAATTATACACCCCTTATTGTTAAACTATGTCTTGAATTTTGTACAGGAGAAGACATTCCTTCAGAAAACATATATTTGGAATATGTTGATATTCAATTACCCCTAGGTGTTGTATCTTCAACCCCTAACAGGCCAAGGACTGGCTCTAATCAATCTGAGCCTCTTTCTGTTGAGTTACCCGAGCCCACAGAACAAACAAATGCTACTGTCAAGGTAAAGACCAAAAGGAAAAGAAAAGAGCATGCAAAAAAGAAAACAAGCATTCCTATGCTACCACTTGGCAGCCCTGCAATGGGCACAAGAAGTAAGAAAATTGTTTCTGCTAGCCCTGCGATGAACACAAGAAACAAAAGAAGGCTTAGCTTGTGATCTTCATATGTGGACTCGGCATGGTTTATGTGAACTTGGAATATTCAGTTTCGGGATGTATGTGAACAGTGATGTATGCGGACCTCTGTATTTCTTAATTAGTTATATGTGAACTTGGATGTATGTTTGAATCATATTTATGTGAGGTCCTAATGTCTCTGTGAACCTGATTTATGTGTATTTCAACCATGTGATGCGTGTGGTCTCATCCTTTCGCTTGAAAAACATAGTTGATGTGCCATGTACTATTAACCTCATCCACCTATGAATATCATCCTACCATTTTTTTCCGTATACAACAGTGCAAGATAATAAGAATATTACAAATGATGTGAAATTGATGCACATCAAATGTGCTGCATCGGTCAAAGTAAAAAAATGCACAAATACAATTCTGTTCTAATGCCTAGTGTGAGCTCACAATATCCGCGAAACTGCATGAGGCTTGAGGGACAAAAGGGTCTTTTCAGGTGGTATTTAACGTTGTAAGTGCTTACAATTGACGGAAGTGTCAAATAGGTGATGAAATTCAGAGTTGGTGTCAAATAAGGAAGTTTAAAATTTTGAGGGACAACAAAGGAAACCTAAGTTTAGCAGTGTCAAATACGTAATTTTCATTATGAAATTAGTTGGGACGTTAATGTAGATCAACTAAACTAAATAGAATGGAAGCTGAATAAACTTGAAAAGGGAAAACACGAAAGCAGGAGAAGAATTTCAATTTGACTTCCATAAATCTCAACAACCTATTGACTGAAAAACAATTCACTTGATACTAAAGAAGCTTGATCAAGCAGGAAAGGTACCTGGTAAGTGGAAAATGATTAGAAGCTCATCTTCTAGATGGCCTTGACTTTCTATGTCTCTATTTCTCATAATGTAGTTTGCTCCACTTGTGTCACTCCTTCGTCTCCTGGCAGATTTAAAGATACAATGAGCTGAACTCTTAGTGACAGGAAATAATGTAACACGCAGAAATTAACAAAGAGCATCCTAAAAATTATGAAAATCCTAAGTAGGAATTCTAATCTTCAAGAGTACCCAAGCTAAAACTCTCCACCATAGCTAGTCAACTTACCATGCCATTGATTTCTTCTAACTAAAATGAATTATATGCCTTTGTGTAAGGTTGAGCTGAGTTTCCCATGGTCCCCAAAAAATGAAAATGATTAGAGAGGACCACTCATTGTTCAATCTATTATGAAATAAAGACATTCGCAATTTTGTTTTTCAGTAAACCATTAACACCGTTAATATTTGGACCTTTTTGCAAAGGTTATGCAACATGGAAACCTTTCCATTTCAACCAAGACCATTCTACATTTAATATTATTTTTATGCACAGATGACCAATGCTACAATAAAATCAGTTTCAAACTCCTAGACTTTGAAATGTTCTATCCCAAGCAGTGACCTTGAACCTGCAGAAGCATGTTGCCCTTAATTGATTGATTGCCCTGAAGATTGAAGCCTCAAAAACATTCATCTGTGGCTTGGTTTGGATTTCAGCGTGACTGATTCAGAATCAACAGTATCAAGTGATATGACCTTGATGCTCCTTTCCTTTTCTTCTTTCTATGGTTTACTTCATAATCAAAGCTGGTTTGAGCTCCCATCATAGCGACGACTTTTCCCAGCACTGATGGGCAGTTGTCTACTTTCAGCCTTTAACCAATGTCACCCTCCCCACCTCACTGCACTCTTCTTCTACCTGATACTGCCTACCTATAAATCTGCACTAATATATCTCAGTGGCCATATCTTCCTCTTGACCTGGACTTGCCACTACCACTGCCCAGATTGCAAATAATAAGATAAGGATCAAAGTGGTCTATCCAGGTTAGAGGTCGGTATAGGTTGGACTAATATAATCGATGGCCAAACCTAATTGGACTGTAAAGCATGTATATGTGCATGCTGCATTGGAGATAACTGAACAAAGGAAACAAGCAAATCTGGAAGTCCTCATGGTCTCCTGGAAAATCTGGAAGAAGCGGAACGAGTGCACATTCAGGGGAGACAGGCCTGTGGTGGCTGACGTGACGCGGGACTTGATCAATGAAGTTGCTCTTTGGATACAAGCCGGCGCTAGGCACCTGGGTGAAGTAGGGTGGCCGGGATCGACCGCACCATTGCCGCCACCTTGAGTGTCCAGTAGGCCTTTTCTTGGTTGCTATTGTTCAAGACTAGCAGCTCGCCTCAATCTCAATTGTAAACCGTGTACGTGTGCTCGGTTCATAGGCACGCGTGTAACAAACTTGGCTATTTTTTCTTAATACAAAGATACGCAGCTCTCCTGCGTATTCTCAAAAAAATAAATGAACAAGGGGAACCGGAAACGGCGGCCTCGTTCCACCATCAATTTAGTCCTTACTATCGTGTTTTGTGAGTTCTAATGTTTGTAATTTTGTTGCATCTAGTAACGAAATTCGAGTCTCGGCCCATGGTGAAAGACAAGCAAAACTTTGGAATCTTGGAAATACTAGTTAGGTGGAAATGGCTATCCTATTTTTTTTCTTCCATTGCATATCTGTATTCGCACCTAATGTAGATATTTGTATCCTATTTTAGTGTGGTACTAATAAAATGGAAGTATCTGAATCCGTTTTCTCTCATTTTTCTCTATCTGAGTCCACATCTGTATTCAACAATACCCGGCAATAACCGTATCCAAGTAAGAATAAACACAAATAAAACTAGTTAAAAATTATATATATGACTAATGATTAGTGCTATTAATTTTAATAATAATAATAATGCATTTAATGGAACTATTAAGAGTGATCACAACTAAATAGCATGTGCTACTAGTTTTAAAATTAGTAAAGATATATGGATATTTAGTTTAATTAGAATTTTAACAACAACAACAACAACAACAACAACAACAACAAGAATAATAATAATAATAATAATAATAATAATAATAATAATAATAATAATAATAATGCATTTAGTAACACTATTTAAAAGTGATCATGGTAATGATATATAAAGATTAAGTTTAATCATTTTGAATATAATTAACTATTTTGATATGGCTAATCATATTAGTCTTAATTTACTTTGTTTTATCCATTTATTGGTAATATTACATATGTGCTCTATTTTATTTTTTCTTGATAACTATTGATATCCCTATTAAAATTATTATTTTTTGCAATTTATATTATGAGATATTTAATATTTTTGGACAATGATATGTCTTTTTCTTAACTACAACAATTATACTCATATCGTAATCCTTATTATATAATGATTTAGCGATGTCTTTGAAGTTTTTATAAGATAGATAAAAAATAAAACAAATGAATGTTCCAAGTATCTGAATCTGATACATCCATTTTGCATTTGTATTTGGCAATATGATAAAAGCTTAATCTCAATATCGGATCAGTATCCGTCCACGTTCCATAGGCGTGCGTGGCCGCGTGGGCGCCTGGCAGACGTTGCTGCACCCTTTCCGCCGTCACCGTCAGGCAGACAGGTCTGCTTGTGCTTGGGCCCTCCCTGAGGGTAGTTTCGGTAACTTGACACGGTAGCATATATCCTCCCTCCTCTGCTGTGGGCTTTGGAAACCGGCTCGCGCCTTCCTCGTACTTTCCTCCCCCGCCGCAGCGGTCCACCACGCCACCACGTCGTCGTCTTCCTCCTCCACCCGCCTTTCACCGCCGCTGTATCTCTCTCTCTCTCTCTCTCTCTCTCTCTGTGTGTGTGTGTGTTGGAGTATATATAAAGCGAGCCAGAGACCACAGAGATCACCGGGAAGTTCACACGGCTACGGTTACTCCACCATGCACACACCACCCCCAGCGACCCGCCGTTCCAGAGGATCGCGCAGAAGGGGGGAGCAGCAGCCAGCGCCGAGCCTGAGCCCAGCCCAGCCAAGGAGACCCCCACCACCGCGGCCGATCGCTTGGGGGAGGAGGAGCAGCAGGAGAATGATGCTTCCGGGCGTGGAGCTCGCGCGGCGGCGGCGCGTCCACTACCACGGCGACTCCGCGTTGGAGCACCAGCACCACCACCACTACGCGGCGGCGCACGCCCACCGCGCCGGGGCGGCCGTGGCGGGGCCCGCGCTGGCGGCGCGCATCCGGCTAGAAGAGAAGCTGCGCGGCGCCGCGCTGCCGTCGTCGGCGACGTCGCCGTCCAGGTCGGTCCGCCGCTAGCCGCCTCTTGTCTTGCCTCCCTTCCTCCCTCTCCCCTGCTTTCCGAAGGCGACGGCGCAGGGCGCACGCGGTTTCCATGGAATTTTTTTTTTTACGTTAGAAAAAACGGAGAAGAGCTCGTTTGGTTCCTTCCGTTCCAACAGCATGAAGCCAAGCCACTCTGATGGCGGCTTCCATCGGAGGCTCCAAAGCCTCCAGCCAACTCTCTGAACCTTCCGTTGCAAAAAAAAAAACTCTGAACTTCATATACGACATCGACCAACAGACACTACAATCTCCAGATACGTTTCCATCTTTGTTAGTGTGTGAATTGAGTGATCAGATCACTAGAAGTAGAAGGTAGGCATACTAGCACGTATCATCTGGATTTTTGTGGTTGCTGAATCATCTGCGTGCTCACCTACTGCGATCTTGTTTCGTCGATCGTATCGTGCGTTCTAGAGGATTCTGGAGTCGTCTAGGAACTGAATTATTGTGATTGCCACTGCCTAGTTGTAAGGTGGAACATTTGCATGTGTGGTATGTAGCGTGTGGCTTAAAAGTTTAAGTAGCCTCAAAAGGTTCATTCAAAAGGACGACAATAGCTCGTACTTGCCATGTGATGGAGACTATGAAAAAAAAAACTCGATCCGCGGGGTATGACGGCCCCCCGGTATGTTTAAGAAGAAGACTTCTCACGCAAGTCGAGAAAACCCCCGAACCTTCTTTTCTCCACCCTTACACGACAGCCTCGTTGCCCATGTAAGCATGGGACGGACCTTAAGCCGTGCTTTGGTGCGGAGTCAGACGAGGGGATTTTTTTAACCTCAGCTTGAAATTCGTTCCCACGGAGAGTCGAACTTAGGACCCAAAAAGTGCTACTTAGACCATCTAACCAATTCAGCTAAGGACCCATTCGCGATGGAGACTATGAGAGAACACCCGTTAATTGAAAACATTTTAAATCTGTTTGGATCAAGCAGACAGTCAAATCAGCGAGAGGTAATGTGACCATGACGAGATCACGCTGCTCCAATGTTAAATTTTAAAAATCAGTACCAGTAAGTAACTAGTTGTTGATTGAATGATTCACTGAAACTGAATTGTTTAAACATTCTTCATCAGTGTGCATTCTGTTTGTTGAAGCGCTTCTGGCATGATGATCTAACTAACAGTCAGCGCTGCTCTGTTTTTTATCCATCAACGCAGGTGGAGCAGGCTGATGGGAGAGCGTGAAACTCGGCGAGCGACCTCCTACCGTCGGAGCCGCCATGATCTTCATCAGCAACAACATGAGCAGCAAGCCGAGGGAGGAATCCTGGCAACCACCACCGGCGCCGGCGAGCTCTGGCCGCCGCCGGAACCTGCATCTGCCTCGGCGGCGGCTGGCCACCGGCGCGCCGAGCTGACGAGGACGCTGTCGATGGTGGACGTGTGCGCGGTGTGCCTGGAGGAGGTCCGGGAGCGGCGGGAGCGGGTGACGCGGCTGCCGTGCTCGCACAAGTACCACTCCGAGTGCGTGCTCCCCTGGCTCGCCATCCACCCTGACTGCCCCTGCTGCCGCGCGCTCGTGCCCTCCGCCGACGCGCTCTCGCCGTCCTAGCCGCTGCCGGCGCCGCCGCCGCCGCCGCCGGAGTGGTGCGGAGATGGTGGGGTTGGATTGGATCTCCTCCCCTGCTTGCGAGACAGAGCGGAGCAGAGCAGAGGAGGAAGAAGAGACGAAGGAACATGGTGACGTGTCACTCCTCGTGTGCTGACATGGAGTGGCTTTGATGGAAGCCACGGTGGCAGAGCTGCTTTTGTCTGTTCTTTTTGGGCTGCAAGGTTGTGTAGTTGCAGCATAGAGAGAATAGAGAGCGTCTGGTAATGGTAGCCTAGAGGGTATGGGTTTGGGAGATGGAAGAGCAGCTTTTTGAGTGCTGTGATTGATGTTATGCTCTTTTTTTTGTGAAATACATTAGAAGAGCTGTGATGATACATTAGCTGAAGTATTTTAGTACAGAAAACAGTAGAAACACGTGTAAAAAAAGTAGAAATGAACATAAAAAAGAAATGAAATGTGTGGATATTATGATCCTCATTTTTTTATATGTTTAGCAAACAATCTTTGTTTTCCTTAGAGGTTTAGCAAAATCTAGATTTTTTTTAAAAAAAACTGCCCAGCTACATTTTTTTATTTTATTTTGGAGAACTGCCCTGCAGCCCTGCTTTCTACTAGTGTACCCAAGAAGCAATGCCCAGCCCAACAGTGTGAAACGAGGCCGCAAATTCTTACCGAAAGGCTGCCAGCCCAATATCTTCTGCGGGCTGCGGCGCGGAGTTTGAGCCGCGCCGTGCGCCCGTGCCGCCACCGTCGACGACGAACCCACAAACATTCCTCTGCAAAACCGTTGCTGAATTCTGAAACGTAACATTTTGAGAGACTCTGAAACACTTTCTGTTTTCACAGAGGTAAAATACTTATACAGAAAACCTTGACTAGATTACCCCGCCTCCCATGTTAATCGTGAAAAATCAGCAGTAACCAGATGTTCATCATTGCATTGGACGGCAGCACTGAAACTGAACCGCCTGCATCTGGTTTTTTTCTCACAATATCCATCATGACGTCATTCTTAAAAAAACATCATGACGTCAGTGTATTATGCTTTTTTTTCTTTTCGAAAGCGTGTAACTACTTGTGCCCCGTTCCTTCGGTGACGTGGTAGTTCGTCCCTGCAGGCTGCAGCGGCTGCTGCAAACGAAAAGAACTTTTGTATCCCTAGTTCTGCAAACTGCAACTCAGCAAGTTCGCAACATTCAGAATTGCAGATCGAATCTTTTGTTCAAACATCATGTGAAGTAGTTACACGAGCTTGTCAATTGTGAATAGTGTCTGAATTTTTCCTAGGAGCACGGGAAGTTTGTGAAATTCTGGTTCAGATTCACAGTTTGTTATCTCGTGCCATTTACGGTTTCCTGTCTATTTTACTCTCATTCGTTTCCCCCTTTTGTCGACCGACAAATGGTGCCACGGACATTTCATTTTTGACAAATTCAGCTAGGGAAAAACAATCCATAGTGAAAATATTAGTAGTTTTCCTCTAGCAGGCAACAATTGACCAAAAGAGATGGCGGGCAGCCTTCGTCATGCCTATCGTCATGTCCCGTGTTTTAAGCGCATTCTAGTCTTTCTAGATAAGATGTCGATGACATGTCATGGATGACTTGTGCTTGCCAAAAACCATGCCCAATTGACAACGAGACACCAAAACTAGGAGCGGCCCAGCATATGCTCTTTGGTAACTCCTATTCGGCCACCAAGAACCTGCAAAACCTCTCTGCTCATTAATGGGATCGTATCAGACCTGCGTCCATTAGATACGATCATATGGAGAACAAATCAATTTTAATTTCAAATGAAAGCAAAGATATATCGAAGTCCAATTCCATCGAATTTTCTGGTCCTTGTTTTTTCATTTGTTTATTGGTTTGTCTGCACATGCTGACCGGATAGAGATAGACATCGGTGCAACTCGTACTAAGCCTCGCCGCACTGCTATCCCTCTGTTCCATCCCTTTAAAGGGAATATTCTGTCCTGGTCATCGAGATTCTTCCCTCTATATTGACTTCTCCCGCACCCATTATCCCTCTATATTCTTCCTCTATACCAACTATACTATATTTTATTCAATCATCCCAACCACCATATACATACTCTCTCCCCCTCCCTTTTTCTTTTCTTTTCTCACCCTCTCCTATTCTTTTTCCTTCCTCTTTTTCCTCTATTTTTTTCTTTCTTTTTCTTCTCTTTTTTCCTTTTTATTTTCCTCTCTCTTTTCTTTTCTCTTTTCTTTTCTCCTTCTCTCGTTCTGTCCCCCCGACCGGTATCCCTTCGTCTCTTTCGCTCGCTCTCGCAATCTCTCGAAGCCGCGCCGCCCGACCTCTCTCTCGCTCGTGCCCGGCAGATCTGCAAGGAGATAGCGGAGGCTCTTCCGCAGCGTGCGGGATTCGCCGGCTGCTATTGCTGCCTCCCTGCTGCGTCGCGGCCGCGGGCGCTCGATTCGGCGTCGCGGCGGGGCGGCGAGACGACATGAAGACCAAGCGGCGCCGCTGCAGACCAAGCGGCTCCGCGTGCGGAGGCACGTGTGCGGGCGGCGGCGTGCGCAGGAGCGGACGGCGGTGCGCGCGTGCGCAGGCGGGCGGAGGCGCGTGCGCAGGCGGGCGGAGGCGCGTGCGCAGGCGGCGTGCGGAGCTCCTCTTCTGCCAGGCGCATCGGCGGCGGCAGCACCAACTCCTCCCTCCGTTCTTCAAAAAAAAGAAAAAACTCCTCCCTCGCTCCTCCCGTGGAGAAGCAGGCGGATCTCACGAGGAGCAGCAGCAGCTCCTCCCTTGATTTGCTTTTTTTTCTTCGATTCAACTTTTGTTGTTGTCAATTTGGTCTTCTTGGAGTCGATTTGGCCTTTTTTTTCTCCTTCTTCATCTGCCTCGGTCCCTACTCTCTCTCGAGGTCGCGCCGGCGCCGAGCCTCTGCTGCTGCGTCGGTGAGTAGGAGGCGGCGCGGTGTGCGGCACGGTGAGGCCTCCCGATGTGCGGCACGACGGAGCAGGAGGTGGTGGCGGCGCGCCATGGGTCACTCCGCCTCTCTCTCACTCCCTCCTGGTGGTTGGGTTGCGCGGGCCCCACGCCACGGTGGCAAGGTAGCGGGGGGTCTCTACCTGCGCTTGCTGTAGCGGGGTCAGCAGCTTCCGCTCCCATAGCGGGGGTCGTAGCGGGAAGCGCTGCAGCGATTTTTCCGCTATCTGAAGGAACCGATAGCGGGAAGCGCTGCAGACAGCCTAAATGCTTTAAATGCTCATATAATTGCTGATATTAATGCCACTAATAATCCTAGTTAAGCCCGGGCCAAGAAGAATAAACCATCACTCTCTCCGCTGCGTGCCAAATCCGATGGCGATGCTGGTGGCCGTCACCTGCCTCGCCCGCCGCCGCCGCATGCACTGCGACGCCGCGGCGGCGGCGGCGGCCATGGAGCTCGAGCAGATGCAGTGCCCCCCGCACGACGACCAGCGCCACCACCGGTGGCCGGCCGAGCATGGCCTCCCTCCCGACCGCCGCCGGCGCGCTTCTTCCGGCCGTCCGGGACGGGGGCGGCGGCTCCTGCAGGGCGGAGCGCCGGTGAGCCTCGCGCCGGACTCCTGGCAGCGTCGGCGGCGGGATCAAGAGGCGGCGCCGGCGAGCACTGAGCGGCCGCCGGATCTGGCGGAGGGAGCTCCGGCGGCTTCCATGGCGGCGTCGGAGGAGGCGCCGGCGAGTGGGGACGCGGGCGCGGAGGCGGAGGCCGCGAGCGCGTCGCCGGCGTCGGAGGCGTCGTCGGCGTCGCTGGTGCTCTGCGCGGTCTGCCTGGAGGAGTTGCGGCGGCGGGGGCGTGGCGGCGGCGAGGCGAGGACGACGACGTTGCCGTGTTCCCACTCGTACCACCCGGGCTGCGTGATGCCGTGGCTCGCCGCGCACGGCGACTGCCCGTGCTGCAGGGCCGCCGTGCCGTCGCCGGAAAATCATCGACACTGAAAAGATCGATGGGAATTTAGAAACTTTTAAAATTGCTGGATGCATGTAAATAAACTACTAGTAGTATAAATTAGCAGTAGACAGTAATCAAGCAATGTTATATGCAAGCAGAATCATGCCTTTGACTTGAAAATGTGAGATGACTATTGCAAAGAATGTTGCCATGTTGGTGAACTGATTTGCTTCTTTTATGTTTTCTTCCCCTTTTCTCTTTTCCAGTCCTGTGAAAGAGAGATGCAGCTTCGTGTTTATAACTTCATGTTTGAACAAACGTACGAGCATTTTGTAATTGTAAGTTTTCTTTTAATAAAAAATATGAACCCGGTACTCCTTCACTTGACGACTTTGTCGAATAGGATCCGTATTGAAATATTTGTCGCTCTTGATTTTTTATCGCAACTTTTGGCTTAAGGTCATCTAACTTAGTTGGTCAGGAGACTGAGTAGTATGGTCGCACGAGTAGACCCAGGTTCAATTCCTCGTGTAAGAGGATTTACGGGGCTAGTTTCAAAAAAGAAAATCCATTCATCGATGTAGCTGGGGTCGAGGATTTTTCTATACTCGGAAAGGTTCTCTTTTTTTAATAAAGGTAAAGTCTATTTTTGCTACCGAACTATTAAGGTGGTTTGGTTTTAATCATTGAACTCCAAAACTAAACAATCTTTGGTCATCGAAATGTGCAAACCGTTTACAATTCGATGGCCAAAGATTCTTGGTTTTGAAGTTCGATGGTCAAAACCAAATCCGCCTTATAGTTGGATGACCAAAAGTGGAAAAAACCTCCTCTTCACTCTCCGGGTCTAATTTTCATTGCGCTCCATGAGCTGCTTATATTTTATTGATAATCTCACATTCACTGCTTGTCTTTTTTTTGTGGGAACCATTCACTGCTTGTCTTGTTCCATCATCTTTATAGCCAGTTTTACATTTTAGCTTGGTATGTTGCCTTTCTTTGGGTGTCACGTTACTTTTTTGAGCGTAGGTGTCACGTTACTAATAAATGCTGTTGGGGATCTTTAGCATTTCCTATGCTTTTGCATACATTACATTAGTAGCAAAGCATATCGTGCAATAGAAATACACTTCTGAAATGAAACTTTTACTTCGTTTGTCTGATGCAATTGACATTTTGTGTTTGCGCATAATTGAAAATTTGAATTTGACTCAAAACTCCCCCTTTTCATTGGTTCTCGCAAAACAAATATGTGTCCTTTATTTAGCGACTTGTTTGACTGGACTGTATTTTTCTGACTAACCAAACTGGTAATCTTTCTGCTTGAATATGTAATTTTTCTACTTCAATTACTGACATAAATCACTAAAATTAGCATAGGTTGCAGGAACAATCTGTACAAAGGAAGATGTATCGTACAGTACCGCCATCTATGTATATTATTTCAGAAGTCCAAGCGCTAAGCCTTGAACATGTTCATTTGCATTTGCCACATAGCCTATATATATTGATCACACTCATTAAAAGCAGTACAAGCCTGCCTGCTTTTAGTGTGTACATCTTGCCTTTTATTTGTAGGTGCCTCCAACCCGTGCTAGGTCACCAAAATTGACGCCCCTCATACGCTCGAGGGAGGAAATGGCAGTGCAGTATGCTGCCGCGTCACAGCATTGGGAACTCGAAACTCCAAAGATGTTAGCAGCAAAGGCACAATGTTATCCATAAAGCTCTCCAAAGATTGGATCTGCTACTAGATCCAGGGCCACTTGGTGTTCTCATATATTTATATCTTTGTTCTCGGGGGTTACCTCCCCTGGTTCTCCAAATAGAGGCTGGAATTTACTAGCTCAAGTGGGAATGGCACACAGGGAAATCAACTGACATAATAATCCCCGGGCTAGCTACCCCCTGCTTCCCAAACTATGCCTGAAGAGGATAGTTTTCCAAATTGACTGATTTTACAGGATATGAAACATCAGGTCTAATACAAAAGATCAAAATCCAACAATAAAAACGCAGACAAAGTCAACAACCATCCTAAAGGATAAAATGCTAAACTAAAACCAAACGCAGACAAAGTCAACAACCATCCTACACATCCCGCAGACAGCAGTGGGCAGAAACTAGTGAAGATTATTACACTACGTTGATAACAATCTTAAGTAGTCAGTCCAAAGGCACGAATTCTGGATCTAAGTACACATAGAATTCAACTTCAATATTTGGCTGGCACATGCTGCGGATCTTCTCACGTACCTCCTTGGTTGGAGGTGTAGATTTATTCCTATGCTTTATGACAACCCTTTTAAGGTTTGATGCATCGCATCTGGATAGTAGCTCCACAAATTCTAGTACTTCATGGGAACTTGTACAGGAAGTGATTTCTACCTCTTCAAGTGCATTGAGAGAAATATCATCAATCCTGTAACTCTCTTCCAATAGACAAGGGCAAGATGGCAGGCAAGGATGCTCCTGGAAAAAAAAAAAGAAATGGTAATATTATTGTACTAGTGGAGAAAGTGGGCTCCAAATCACGCATACACAAGCAAAGACTGTATAACTCCGTCCACCTCCCTAATTTTTTTTATATAAAAATAAATAAGCCAAACCCACAGCCAAAGAAGAAAATGAACTAGATAGAGACAAAGCATGACACTTATATAGCACACCAACATTTTGTAGGTACTGAACAATATAACCACGAGCTGCTTTCGCCCAACGCATCCTTCAGAAAAAATATCTTAGAAACTCACCATTTTCAAACAATATTGATAAGGTCAAACCAAACATATAGTGACAAAAATAAAAGAAGATTCATCTATCCTATAACGTAAAATAATTTAGAAATTACCAATTCATTGGCACAGGCAACAGCTAAGTCAATCTTCCTTGTACTGTTGCAACTCCTCAAGAGATGCAACACGCTTGGTATCAAGGCATGTGGAACAAACCACGAGAATATGCTCAAGAGCTTGCACTTGGGCAGCTTGTTAGTTTCATTTAAGAAGCTTTCGTAGCCAGCTAATTCCTGTCATGAGTAGACAAAGTAATTGATCACTAGACCGTCAAAGAAACAATTTCTTTTTTAGGAGACTGTCGATACAAACACACCTGTGGGATGGAGATATCCAGTATCAACTCGTCGACTTCGTCAAATTGCTGCATCAGGGACCTATTTTGATCGGGTTGTAGCACCCGAAGGCGACGGCCAACATCATCAAACAGGTGGCTGCTAGGATCGAATTCCGGCCAGACTAACTAGCTCTTCAAGCTTAGGGGCAGTGATTCGCACCTCATCAATGGCGGCGTGAGATATAACCAACTTTTCCAACCTTGGTGTAACAATCTCTAGCCGCTGTGTTTTCTTGATGCAGCAGTGTAGGGATTGCAGGGATTCAGATCGTTGTGAGCTCGCTGCCATCCATGCGGCCAAAGCGTATCGTCAGGTCGGCCAGCGCCCGGAACAAGCCTGCCGACGGCAGCCGGATCCGCCATTTTTCTCGGAATCCGAGGTCGATTTTTTTAACCCACTCACATAATGGAAGCTCGAGCACCGGTTCTTCCCCATCGACCGTCCGCGGAGACATTTCGAGGCGGAGGTCGTCCACCACGCGCTCCGAAGCGAAGCGCAGCCACGGCTCGACGCGACCGGTCGGGAATCGGGACGCCGCGGCCGTAGACCACGGGGCACACCATCTCCACACGATGCGGAGTCCCTTGATGACAGGGGCGTCGCAGGCGGCAAGAGCGGCGTCGACGTTGTCCAGGAACGACTCCAGACGCGGCGGCGGCGCCGGCTCTGGCACCGGCACGAAGTAGACTTCTTCAAAGACGAGCTCCGGCAGCGGGCGGACCAAGATGTGGCGCCAGCGGCGGGAGAGCACGCTGGTGCGCACGGCATCGCCGGAGGAGCGGACACGGAAGAGGATAGCGTGCAGCAGCTCGTCGGGGAGGCCGCTGATGCTGTCCTCGCCGGAGGCCATGAGCGCCGTGCAAGGGTATCGACTCCGCTGGCACGGGTGGACTCGACGGCGGCCGGATTTGGGGGCTAGGGTGCGCGAGGAATGGGGAATCGCGGCGGCGGCGGCGCCACTGCAGGCAGCACGGCTGTGCGGGGGCTTCCTTTTTTTTTTTTTTTTTTTTTTTGAGAAAAGCTGCGGGGGGCTGTGGCCTTAGAATTCCAAAGTTGGGCTTTACTTTAGCAGATGAGGTTTTGGCCCAACAGAATTACGTGGGCATTTATGGTTTTTCTTTCTTCATTTGAAATTACTAGTTCATTTCAGCTCAGGCTATAGCCGCTCACTCGCGGACGAACAGTTGAAAACATTGTCAGCTGCAAAACTAAGAATTAGAAGCAATGCCGTGCCCATTTTCTTCCATTATGGAATTGCTCGCGGATCAGGACTTTCTAAAATATTTGTTTTGGAACATATGATGGTTTTGCATCATGTATCTCCAGTCTCTCAATAAATATTTTTCAATAGCATGTTACTAAAATATTTCAATACCACTTTTTATAGATTACTAGAAACATATATGTTTAATAATCTCCTAAAATTCTCATCCCATATGGGGACTGTATAGAGAGTCAACCCCCCTCTGTTTGGGAAGAGTTAGGTGAATTATTTGGGTTGTTCCAGTATGTTTTGAGAAAGTGAGATGTTCAGATTCCCCATCTTTTTACTATTTATTCCAACTTTTCACTATTTTTTCCTTACAAAACACGTTTTCCAGTGAATGCTACATTGTTTTTCTGGATTGTACAGTATATTTTCCTGCAATCTAAACACATTAATAGGTTTTTACCATTGCACTATTTTTTTCATCAGCTCTTGTAATATGCTACTCTCTCTATCGAAACATTTGTAATTTGATCGTTCGTCTTATTTGAAAAATTGTGTAAGTGTTGTTTAGTTTGTTTAGAACTTACTTTATTATTAAAGATATTTTGAGTATGGCTTATCTTTGTATATTTACAACAACGTTTCGAGTAAGATGAATGATCCAAGGTGGTGATATAGAAACTTTATGGATACAGGCAACACAAAACACATTACCTTCATAGTTCAATCTTTGGTGGAGGTTCCTCTCGGTAGAAGCTTGGATCAATAAATATTTATCAATAGCATATTACAAGAGCACAATTCTAAAAACGCAAAATCTAAGAAGAGAGGCCTCTCTATTTAATGGTTTGAGGAGAGGCCTCCCATAACAGGGTCCTGCATGTAGGTGGCAGGGTGGGTCGAGAAAAAAGTTATAACTTTGTAATCAAACAACCAAATGGCAATCAGATCGCATTGTTATATTGGTCTCGATAAACATTTTAAAACAAGATCTCAATCGACTATGTTCTGATGAAAAACGACGAAGTTACTTTTTATGAGAAAGATACTTACTTTCTATATCACACAAGTATGCTGAAAGTTATTTTCTACCCACGCATGCCGTTGATAAGTTACTTTCTGTCACGGCATCGAAGCCGCTCTTTGCATGGTAGCGGAGTGTAGAGTTACTTTTTTTTATGTTCGTTGGCCGTAAAATTACTTTTTCAAAACATCAGCGGAGCACAAAGTTACTTCTTAACCAAGGGGCTGCCAGCTAGCCTGGGAGCACCATCGGTTGCACGTGGAGGCAATATGCAACCGCATGCAAAGTGGAGCTCAAAGCTTAAAAAAGTCGTAACTTCATTCAAACGGAAATCAGACTGCACCATTGTATTCGTTTCGTTAAATACTTAAAAAGATCTCAATCGAGTATGTTTTGATGAAAGATGATGAAATTATTTTTTTAAGGAAAAAGTTACTTTTCATATCGCAAAACATGTGAAGATGTACTTTCTTTTATGCTTATGTGCTACAAAGTTACTTTTTAAGATAGCGGCAGAGCAGAAAAGTTACTTCTACTCCAGCAGAGTCTAAAAGTTACCACAAATATTCATAAAGTATTAAACATGTGAAGTTGTACTTTCTTTTATGCTTATTTGCTACAAAGTTACTTTTTAAGATAACGGCAGAGTAGAAAAGTTACTTCTACTCTGCTACAGCAGAGTCTAAAAGTTACCCCAAATATTCAGAGTAGATCGAATGTCGTGAAACATTACGCTCAACGAGTCAACGTTGTGTTCTACTTTGAGAATACAATAGTTTCCCTCTGATGTCTCCGTTGCGAAATTTCTAATGTCCAACATGGGATGGCAAAAAAAGTTGATCCAATTCACACGTTCCAAAACACAAGCTATTTTCTCTAGAAAACTGTCCTAAAATCATACGTCGTGGACAGGTTCAGAAAGTCCTGATCCGCAAGCAATTCCATAATGGAAGGAAATGGAAACGCTATTGCTTTTTATTCTTAGTTTTATCCACGAGTGAAATAAATGAACTGTTTTCGAAAAAAGAAAAGAAGGAAACTACAAATCCCTACGGATATTCTGTTGGGCCAAAAGCCCATCTGCAAAAGCCCAACTCTGAAATTCTAAGACCGCAACTCATATCAAGAAGAAGCCCAGCAATGCCCTGCTGCCTGCGCCGGCGGCGCCGTCGTCGTCGCCCGCCGCCACCGCCGCGATTCCCCATTCCTTGCGAACCCTAGCCCCCCAAATCCAACCGTCCTCAAGTCCCTTCGTGCCTGCGGAGTTGCTCGACCGCTCATGGCCTCCGGCGAGGACCGCATCAGCGGCCTCCCCGACGAGCTGCTGCACGCCATCCTCTTCTGCGTCCGCTCCGCCCGCGATGCCGTGCGCACCAGCGTGCTCTCCCGCCGCTGGCGCCACATCTTGGTCCGCCCGCTGCCGGAGCTCGTCTTCGAAGAAGGGCTCGGCGAGCCGGCGCCACCGCAGGCGCCGCCGCCTCTGGAATCGTTCCTGGACAACGTCGACGCCGCCATTGCCACCTGCGACGCCCCTGTCCTCAAGCGACTCTGCATCATGTGGCGTGGCCCGCTGCCTACGGCCGCGGCATCCCGACTCCCGACCAGTCGCGTCGAGCCGTGGCTGCGCCTCGCTTCGGAGCGCGTGGTGGACGACCTCCACCTCCACGTGTTTTCGCCGGGACGGTTAGTCGATGGGGACGAAGCGGTGCTCGAGCTTCCATTGTGTGAATGGGTGAAAAGTATCAACCTCAAATTCGGAGTACGCTGGCGGATCCGGCCGCCGTCGGCCGGCTTGTTTCGGGCGCTGGCCAGCCTGACGATATGGGTTGGCCGCATGGATGGCAGCGAGCTCACATCCCTTGTGTGCACGCAGTGCCCGGGTCTAAGAAATCTCAATCTCTATTTCGTTTTGGTTGATGCTTTCGACATCTCCATAGGATCTAAGTCACTGCAATCGCTGGACTTCAGCGTCTTAAGAACACAGCGGCTAGAGATTGTGGCACCAGAGCTGGAGAAGTTATTTATACGTAACATTGTAGATGAGGTGCGACTCACTGCCCCTAAGCTTCAAGAGTTAGCCTGGCCCATATACCATCCTATCTGCCACAAATTTGATGATGTTGGCCGTCGCCTCCGGATTCTAGACTGTGGTAAAAATGCATACCTGATGCAACAGTTTGACGAAGTTGATGAGTTGAGGCTGGACATCTCCATTCCACAGGTGTGTTTGTATCGCAGAGTCTCCTAGAAAAGGTTTCGTTTCTTTGATGATCTAGTGATTAATTACTTTATGTCTACTCGTGACAGGAAATATTTGGCTACAAACGCTTCTTGAATGAAACCAACAGGCTGCCCAAGTGTAATCTCTTGAACATATCCTTAAATGATCGACATGCCTTGGTACCCGGCATGTTGCATCTCTTGAGGAGTTGCAATAGTATGAGGAATGTTTCCCTAAATGTTGAATGTGGCAATCCATTGGTAATTTCTAATCATTTTATCTCTATAGGATAGATTAATCTTATTTTATTTGAGTCACTACATAGTTAGTTTGACCTTTTCAGTGTTGTTTGAAAATGGAGAGTTTCCCAAGCTACTTTTTTCTGTATGTTTGGTTGTGCTTAATTGGTTATGAATATGTTTGTTCAATATATACAAAATGTTGGTTTTGCTATATAAATATTCGACCAATTTCATGCTTTGTCTGTAGCTAGCACCTATTCTTCTTTGCCCGTGGGTTTAATTTTATTTATATAAAAAAGGAAAAATTGGATAGATACCATCAAAAGAACCCATCTTTAGATATTAAACATCAAAAGAATCATTCATAGATATTTACCGTCAAAAGATTGCGCTCTATAGAATCTTACCGCTTCTGTTAAGTGAAGGTTACTTGTGTCTATTTTACCCTTTGCTGAGAAAAGGTCAAGCAACAGCATTGCTGCACTACTACTTTACAGGGAAAGTCTCCTCTCCATCCCAAACCAGCAAACTGTTAAAATGAAAAGAAATTGCAATGATTTGATTGGGAGGAAAGGGATTATTACCCTCCAGGAACCTCTGCAGGATCCATACGCTTCCGGGTCAATTTGTATGCACTTCAAGAGAGAAGAAAATTTAGAATCTTAAAATTAGGGAGGAAGAAGAGGAGGAAGAAGACATACTGTGGAAAGGAGGGTGGAGGAGTGCGCCATTGCATGGGAGTGGGAGACGCACGGGGGGAGTCATCCATGCAGGGAAGGCCGCGGATGAGGCACGCCTCCGGTCGCTGCTCTTGCAGTCCTGCTAAGTTCGTGACGAGTCGTGTCTTGTGTGGACGATTTCAAGCTTCCTGGCCAAAATGGGAGCCCACCTGCTGAGGTAATTAGCCTGAGGGCAAAACTGGACTCCAACACTTGTAAACGGCAAGAAAAATGAGTGAACATACGGCTGGAGGAAAAGGAGTGCTAATACCTCTAACTCGTAACCTTTTAATGGTAAATATCTAAGGCTAGTTATTTTGATGGTAAATAGCTACACATGGGTTCTTTCGATGATAGATATCCACTTTCGCCAAAAAAGAAACCAGCGAGGTGGACAGTGTGATTTGGTGCCCTTTGGAGCCAGTGAACATGACAGTAAAAAGAAGCAAACTTCGTTGTTTTTCTCTGCTTACATTCTCCGCTAGTACAATAATATCACCATTTCTTTCTTCCAGGAGCATCCCTGCCTGCCAGCTTGCCCTTGTCTCTTGGAAGAGAGTTACAGGATTGATGATATTTTTCTCAATTCACTTGAAAAGGTAGAAATCACTTCCTATACAAGTGCTGATGAAGTAGTACTGGAATTTGTGGAATTTGTGGAGTGTTTATCCAGATGCAATGCATCAAACCTCAAAAAGGTTGTCATAATGTGGGTGGAACCTGCCCCTCCACCAACCAAGGAGGTATGTCAGAAGATCCGCAATGTGTGCCAGCCAAATATTGAAGTTGGATTCGCTGTGCTTTTAGACCAGGAATTGGTGCTTTTGGACTGATTACTTAAGATTGTTATGAACATAGTGTACTAGTAGTCTTCACTAGTTTAGGCTCACTGCTGTCTGGATGTGTAGGATGGTTGGGTGACTTTATCTGCATTTGGTTGAACTTTAGCACTTTATCCATTAGCACTGTTTTTGTTGTTGGATTTTGATATCTTGTTTTGGACATGATGTTTCACTTCCTGTAAAATCAGTCAGTTTGGAAAATTCTCTTTACTGATAATATTTCCTATGCTCCAAATGGTCTGGGGAAACATGATTTCCAGTGGAACAGATTCCTCCCAAAAATTCTTTTGAATTCCCTTTAATCTAAACGTGGTCTTAGATTGAAACATTTTGATCTATGGTTCCTGAAAAAATGGGACAACTTAAATAGATGTTTTCACATAATTTGCCTGAAATCTGAAACACCGGGAATTAAACAATAGAGGACATTCATATTCACAAGAAATGAACATGATAAGGGTCTATAATGTAGAGAGAGAAAAATTAAGAACGATTTTCACTAGGAGTAATGCACATGTATACCTTGAAATGACCCCATTTGCTAGACTCAGGTTTGACAAGAGGGGTGGAAACCCAGTTTTTGCTGAAAGGAAATGTTTGTACCGAATCTAAAATCTTTTTGTCACCACGCATTTTCCATGCCCATAGGTTGTACCCGCCGATTACTTTCCTTCATTACTCACTTGAGCAATCTTTGATTCTTTGTCCTGAATACTGAGTCACCAATCCTATAATTACGCATTGGTCCCCTTGTCCTCTCTACTAATCACTTCCTAAAATAATACAATAGATATCATCTTCCAATAATCATATTGCAGTCACATATTGCCTTCCTTCCACCAGCAGTTACCTGCCGATTACTTCTCTTCATTACTGGCCGAGTGAGATTTGTATTAACCCATCAATCCAATAATTATGGTGCCAGTCCATCTTGATCTCTTTGCTAATAACTTTTTAAAATAACAGTGCAACCTCTCCTCCACCAACCAAACAGGGTATGTGAGAAGATCCGCAGCATGTTCCTGTCAAGGGCCTGTTTCCCCAAGACTGCAGGACCTCGACTACGCAACTCGTAGCCGCGGCCGGTAGGGGCGTCGGGGTTGTTGCCCGGCTGCCCAATGGCGAAGGGATGAGATTAGGAAGAAGAAAGGGGGATTATGAAGGATAATTCATTGCTTAATCTCAAATGGTCCTGGTTACATGAATAAATAGGCCATTGGCCGACTAACTAAAGACACAAACTCCTTAATTCTAGCTTGCCATGCATGCAGCTGAACAAAATCTCCTTAATTTTAGTCCTTAGCCACTAGAGCCGGCCGCCTGCTGCTGCTGTTTGCGCCCTCGGCGCTGTACTGGCGGCCCCACATGACAGTTCGGGCTAAATATTGAGGTTGAATTCTATGTGTTTTTAGATGGGAGATCGGTACCATGGGGCTGACTACTTCAGACTGTGATGCATATGATGTAATGTTTTCCTAGTTACTGCTCACTTGTACCTGTCTGGAGGTGTAGGATTGTTGCTGGCTTTATCAGTTCTCTAGAGTTTCATCTTTTATCTGTAGTTTGATTTTGATCTTTAATTTGTCTTGCAGTGGATAAGCCAATTTGGGGAAGTTTCCTTTGTTTATACGGTCTAGGCATCTTGTGATCCAAGTGGCTGAATGTGGGGAACTTACAGAGGAACAGATTCCTCCAAAATTCTTTTGAAGGTATGCTAATCAAAACTGTGCCTACTGCCTAGATTATAACATTCTGCAAGCCTATAATAGTCTGACATAATGGGTAATTCTGTTGTGTAAGCTAGGGCCAGTAACCTAACAATTTTTTTTTTCACTTGTGATAATGAATCGATGTCTAGCTCTTCTGCTTGTTATAGAAGATATCTAGGGGCATCTGAGAGTATAAGGGCTAATTGTTTGAAGAAAAAAGGCAATAAATTAGGCCGCAATAACACTTCTTTATCATGTAACTCAGTCCACGTTTTTTGCATTGACTCGAGTCTTACCTATGCTAAACCTCATATTTCTATTATGCTACCAATATAAACAAAGAAAGAAAGAAAGAAAGAAAGAAAGAAAGAAAGAAAGAAATAAATAAATAAAGAGTACATAGGATACAGGGTCTGAAGTTTATTGGGCAGTGCCCATTCTAAAGTCTGTGAGCAGGAGCCGATTGATTAAACATACATTATTTCTAATAAAGTAATCGAGCAGAAAATAGACAGTGAAAATAAATTTTAAGAGAGCAGAGGGGACATAAAATCTACAAGTTCTGACTATAGTGATTACTGAATATTAGGCCCTGTTTGGATCCCCCGTGTTAAACTTTAATATCTATCTGTTTGGATCCCTGTTAAAATTTAACACTCCACTTTTACAATGGATGTACAAAAGACTTTCTTACCCCTCATTAAGACCACTTTTTTTTTTCCCTTTACCTCCTTTTTCCACCCTCTTCCCGCCAGCTTCATCACCACCAGTTCTGGCGTTTCCTGCCAGCGCCCAGAATCCTTCCCTCCCTCCTTTGCACATTGAAAACAAGCATTTCCATACATGCACGCAAGCATTATTCATTGAAAAATACAATCATTGTTCTATAAAAAACTAAAAGCGTTGTTCGTTGGAAAATACAAGCATTGTTCGTTGAAAAATACATGCATGTATGGAAATGCTTGCATACAAGCACACATTAGGATTTTTCACTGCATACAAGCATCCAAATTGCTTATCGCCTATAGAACAAACCACGAGCTATCTCATCACGGACCGTATTCATGTTAACATCTTCATCCCCTAAATGGGAATTAGCCACCCGTGATCTAGACGAAGATGACACCTCCATTGGAACATAGTTTTCATCACGATCACACTTGTCAAATTCTTCATCGACGACAGCCCTTTCTCTAGTGAAATTGTGAAGTGCCATGCATGCAGTGATTATCTTGCTTTGTTTTGGCATAGGATAACTTGGCAATTCCAACAAAATCCTCCATTTCATCTTCAAGACTACAAATGACCTTTCAATGACATTTCTAAGCGAGGAATGTGCATAATTGAAGGTTTCTTTAATACCTTTTGGCTGCGGGCCATTTCTGTACTCCGGCAGATGATATTTGGTGCCCTTGTATGGTGCCAGGTACCCTGGACGATTTGGATACCCCGAATCAACTAGATAAAACTTGCCTGCAGATAATTCAATTGTTGGCATCTCGAAATTTAATTCCAACAAGTATGGATAAAGAAAATAGAGAGGAGGCTACCTGGAGGTGGATGTGGAAACTTGTCACCATATTTGCTTAACGCAACATTGAACACCCTCATGTCATGCACCGACCCAGGCCATCCAGCGACAACAAATGTAAATCTCATGTCAAAATCACAAATGGCAAGCACATTCTATGTGGTGAAACCATATCTCCCCATATACTGAACCACCAATTTTGTGGGCACCACAACAGGCACATGTGTTCCATCTATTGCTCCTATGCAATTGGCAAAATAAGGAGCAAACCTACGTTGTTGTACTCTTGGGTGTGCTGTCCTAAAGTCAGGGTCCATTGGCCTTATAATATCTATGGCTAACTTCACAACACAAGCCAAGACTTCATCAAATTTTTGGCTGATTGTCTCTGTTGATCTAACCAATCGATTCTCAGCTTGTCTAAAGGATTGAGGTGCACCAACCATCCATAGGAACATTCCTAATGCCTCTAGAGATGACATTTTTGGGCTACACTTAAGGCCATATTTTTTAACCAACAAGTCATGAAGTTGATCAAAAACCGGTCTAGTCATCCTAAACATATTGTAGTAATCTTTATCATCTGCTAGTGTTCTCAGCACCCATTCTATTCCTGACTCTTTTGGGACTCTTCTTGGACCTTTGTTCATGTAAGATTCATAGTACATACCAGCAACTAGGGCTGCCTTCATAATTTCCCGGTTCCTCTTCAGCCTATTCGGCAATATGTTGATAACCTCTTCATCAGACGAAGACGAATCCCCACTATCATTAGAAGAATACCCATTATCATCAGTAGATTCCGCATCCTAAGACAGAACATAAATTTTTTTTATTAGTATTAGCATAAAAGTATAAAAATATCATAAATATGGGTATAATTGATAAGAAAAGTACAAGATCATAAATTTATTAACATATATTAAAAAGTTCTTCAAACAGTATAAATAACCACTACATGTCTCTCTCACTTAAGACCAATACACCATTATTTAGATAACCACTACACCAGTACTTAAATATTACAAATAACCATTACTGGTACATGTTATTGGTCTGGCACCATCTTTTCAAGAACACAAGCCTTGCTTCAGGGGTTGGTATGTTGCAAAAGAACATCCTGTTGCATTCATCTTTGAAAATTGTTGCACATGCAAAGTACTCAACGCTGTTTGGATCCACCCCACATTCCAACGCTAAATCTTGGCACTTTGTAATTGATTCAGCCAACTTATTCCTTTTCTCGGCTTTCTGAGCTACAACATTGTTCAAAGCTTCTTGAGTTGCCAATTCATTCTTGCACATTGAGGATGCCATCTACTTCATCACATGAACCATTGGGCTTTTGAACTTCTTTGATGGACTAGATGCTGTAGACCTCATGCTTGCATCACTTCCTCTCTTGCGGGTAGTAGTGGTTGCTGGGCTACCGCCATTGTCAGGCTCATCTTCTTCCTCACCAGCCTCTTCTTCTTCATCATCTAGATCATAATATTCTTCCTGACCAGGAATGTAGGAGGTTGTCCCATCGACTACGGCATCCTTGAACACTTCCTCTAACTGGTCTAGGTACTCAGGAGCCCCGTGTTGGAGTTTTTTGTACTCTGGTTTGCTCTGAAATGAATAGAGGTATTACATATGAACATAGGTACTCAGGGATTATGGTGAACAACAACAAATGAACATAGGTACTCAGGGATTATGGTGAACAACAACAAATGAACATAGGCATTACAAATACCTTTGGTACATTCTCCTTCCACCACCATGCAGGAGCAGCAACAGACCCATCAGCATGTAAGCCCAGACCACTTTGTTTTTGCAGCATGACCCAAAAACTATATAAACCTTTCAATTGGTTCATTCTGTTCCTAAATTGCTCCCTATGATGCCACAATCCAGTTGCATCGTAAAACTTGTCAGCAATTATTTCAAAACCTCTCCTTGACGTTGTTGCCTTCGTAAAATTTCCTGCTCTAACTTGCTCAACACAAAAGTCTAAGAATATATGAGTATTTCTCTCTAACCAATATGCCTTGACATTCTCAATCTAGCGAACAATTACAGAATAAGCATCGATAATATACTTTCATGCAAACATTTGATGGAAAACAATGTACCTGGTTCCAATCGGCGACTGCAGCTTGATCCACCACCTTCAGCGTTGGCTTCTTCACCACCAGCTGCAGCACCACCACTAGTCGATGAGCCGCGACCACCACGACCTCCGCGGCCACCAGCAGCTTTGCGACCACCACGACCTCCATGGCCACCAGCAGCTTTGTGACCACCACGACCTCTGCTCCCACCAGCAGCTTTACGAGCTCCCCGAACAGCATCACTGTTAGCAACGGATCCGCCGCGGCCTCCTGCAACGTCGGTCACGGATCCACCACGGACTACACCAAAGTCCATAGCCTTCTTGTTGACTCCGCCACGGCCGCCGCGGCGAGGAGTACGCAAACCCAAAGTATGCCCAGGCCCTAATCCACAGAGGCGAGCAGGCGTGGTTACCCCAAGCATCTTAGAGTATGAACCCATGTGAGGAAACTCATCTGCCTCGGCGTTGACGTCCAGTGTGTCGAAGCCGTTGCGGGAGGGCCGCACGGCACTCGCAGCCGCATTGGCCGATGCCGCCTGAGAGAAGAAGTCCATCGGGACAGTTGATTCACCGATGGGGAACAAATAATTCAAATCGTCGTTGTACTAGTCGTCCATCCTCGCTGCAGCCGCAAGAGGAAGGTGGATCGAGACGATGGAGGGAACGGCGGACGGGGTAGCGACTGGCGGAGAGGAGGGCGATGGATGGAGGGGGCAGCGACGGGCGGAGAGGAGGGTGGCGGATGGAGGGGACAGCGACGGGCAGAGGGGAGGGCAGCGGAGGGGTGGGTGATGGGCGGAGGAGAGGGCGACGGGCGAAGAGGGGAGCGACGGCGGCGTCAACCGCGAGTCCGGCGGCGCGGAGAAAAGTCGCGCGACTGCGCAGGTGCGTGGGGGAAAGAGAGGGAGAGGGGAGAGGATAGGGGGTAGGAAGGTCTTTTCCTCAACACATGGTACCTTTTAACAAGTTTTAACAAATTTTACCACCTCACCTCAAAACCAGGTAAAGGATTTTGGGGTGTTAAACTTTAACACCTCCTTTTTAACAGGGTGTTTGGATGTTTTTTTTTAAAAGTAGGTAAAACATAGGTGTTAAAGTTTAACATGGTGGATCCAAACACCCCCTTAGTATCCGTGCTGCAGATCCTCGGACTAAAAATAAATAAATGATTGGTATGCCTTTCTAAGAGATGCGGACATGGGGATAGCTCTCACAAGAAACGAGAACACATGCGTAGTTCAGATGAGCTAAATTCAAAAATTTACGATCCTCCCTCAAGAAATGGAGCAAAAGCATATCAAATTTGAACATTCTGATTGAAAAAAATCCAACAAGGTTCTCCTTTTCTTTGATTTTCTAAAGGAATGTAGACATTTGTATGCCTCTGAATGGAACTTTAGGAATATCATAAACGAACACCTTGCCAAGTTACTAAATTTCAAAAATCTGTATTGGAAAAAGAGGTTCTCAGCTAATAAGATCAAATTTGGTGATGAATGTACAAAATTCTTTCATGCAATGGCAACAGTGTTTTAGGCAAGGGACCCCCTCTCCCCTCTCCTCTTTGTTATAGAACAACAATCTTTAAGCCCCTCTCCCACAGGTTCACCCAGACTTTCCGATAGTCCAATATGCTGATGACAATATTCTTATCATGCAATCTACATCTGAAATCCTTGTTACATTTGTTTTCTGAGTATACAGACCTGCAATTCAACTATAGCAAATCATTAGTGATCCCCATCAATGTCCTCAGATGAAAAAACTTCCCAGCTAGCTGCAGAATTTGGGTGCCAAGTTGGATCAATGTCTTTTACTTATCTAGGACTGCCAATGGGCACTACAAAAGCCAAACATAAAATATTTATCTCCCTTTATGGACCTGATTGAAAGAAGACTCATTGCATGCTCCTATTCTTTCTGTGTCTTGTAGGTTGCAAATGGTTAACTCAGTCATCACTCCTACGATCCTATACCCTATGTGCATAGTGAAACTCCATAAAGGTGTCACTGAGAATATTGATAGGGCCAGGAAGCAATGTCTCTGGAGAGGCATTGATTTCAGTAAGAAGGGAGGGAATATGGCTACTTTGACAATGTCACTTTACCCAAGGAAAAAGGACAATGGTCACTTTACTCACATGATAATCGGGCGCATAGGGATCTCTGGCTCGCCCAGAGTGAACTCCGCTTCTTCTTCTTGCTCGTCGGCAGCTGATTTCTTAGATGATTCTGCTTGTGGCCTTTTTCCATTGCCTCTTGGGCTAGGACATTCATTGCGACAGGAGCATGCTCCCCGGGTTCTGCGATGACTTCATCCTTGGATCTACACACTGAGCTATGACTGAAGCTTCGTTGGTATTCATGGGATCCAATGGTGGCAGACTGACATATAACACCCGCCTGGCTTCGTACCATCAATATTATGGCAACAATTGCGTTATGAAGTGAGAGTTCTATATCTGGTACATTGATACATAATAAGTTTAGATGTGTCGGTTACCTTTGGTGTCATGGTGGCGGCGGATACTTTTTCCATAATTTTAGGGAAATCTTCTTCTACCCCAGACATATATTTCTTCACGAGTTGTATTGCTTTTTTCTCTGGAAATGCCTCTGCTTCATTCCTTGATGGGTCTGCTTCCCCAGCATACAAGTACCCCGGAGAACAACATTTCTTGCAAGGTTGGATTCTTCGCTTCAAAAAGGACATGTACACGCCAGCACCAGTCAAACCTTGATCCTTCATATCTCGAATCATGTTGAGTAATTCTGGAATTTGCATGGCTTGGTTCACATCAATTGAATCACACCAATGCGGCTTCATCACTGGTGGTTTGCCTGAGCGGCCTGGCAGTTGTGGATGATGATTACAGGCATAGAACCACCCTTTGTGCCAGTCCTTCAAACTCTACTTAGTCGAGTACTCTAGGTACAACGACTTTATCCCCTGTCTGAATTGAATGACAACTTTGCCAACAATTTGGGATGGTCCACTTGAAAGCTTCACTCGAAACAAATGGCGAAACAATGCATAATGTGGGTCTATCCCTAGGAATGCCTCACACAAGTGGATATAGATTGAAATATTCAAGATGAGGTGGGGGTCAAATGGCACAGTTCTATCCCATAGAAACTCAAGATGCGGCGAAAGATATCGCCAGTTGGCGTACCGAAACCAACCTCATAAAAAGCTTTCCAAACGGCGATTTCCTCGGGTTTTTTTTATCGGATAGTCATGCTGGTACGCACACCTCCAACGGCTGATCTCCTGCGTTGCTATGAAACCATCAGCTCGCAGATTCTTGATGTACTTCTCCTTCAAAATGCTTGATGGCCAGTCACTGAATGGATCCTCAGGCCCTTGAATTTCTTCAGTGTGGCCCGATGATTTTTCTTCACCAGATGTGATTCCCTTCATTGCTTCGGCTTTCCTCTTTCCACTCTTCCTTCGGCTGGATCCTTCTCCACCGACCATCTCGGTTCGCTGAGGATTTGGTGGTGAGGGGATTGCGGATTGAAGACTTGTGTGTATGCAGGTCTTGGATTGCTCACAGAATAATTGTCGCTAACCCTAGATCTGTTTCGCAAGTCATGTGGACAAAAACAGGGGAGGTGAATGGTTTATATTGCCTTTTCGAATACTTTGGTACTTTTCATTTTTAGTCCTTCCTTGATCCTATATTTGATTACATTCAAATTTAGGCTCAGGGGCTGTGGGAACATTTTGGGGAAATATTTTTCCGAAATTTTTTGGCTTAAATTGACAATTTAAAAAGAGTTATAAAAGAACTCGGATTCCTTTGGGAAATCGACTCTCTTCCGATTCGGACTTTGAAAGACCTCAATTTTCTTCTTTAAAGATAAACAAGGCTCGGGGGTTGCCCAATTGGGCGCACGTGTGCACCAATATGATCTTCAGAGGAATTTATGAGCACTTCATGACCTTTTGTACAGCATGGTCGCAGATCTCTAAAGAACACGGCTGATTACTTGGTTGGGCTTCAAAGAACACTGGCAGAATTCAAAAGAACTTTGTATTTGCAACAACGCTGTCCTTCAGGTGATAAGGTGCTCGGGGGCTTGACGGTGTAGAGTCCTAATGGACTTAACAATCCTGGCAGACCGTTGTATGGGCCGGCCCACGTACAAGACTTGACGGATAAGACAAGGATTAGTCCTAGTCAGTTAGGATATGCTGTATTAGAAAATTAGAGATTAACTTGTAAAAGTCTCATGTTCATATACGGTTTCTATGTAACCTTGTCCTCCAGCATATATAAGAGAAGACTGGGACCCCCTCAAAACACACCAATCAATACAAGATACACCAAACAGGACGTAGGGTATTACGCATATTGAACCTATCTAAATTGTCTCTTGTCACCTTCGGTTCTAGGAGTGTATAAATTGTCTCTTGTCACCTTTGGTTCTAGGAGTGTTAGGACATACTACGTTTGAACACCCATTTCAGAGGGGTTGCCACATGTACCATTGGAAACGGGACTACAGTGATGTTCTGGGACGGCTTATGAAGCTAACATATTATTGCTGGTCTCTTCCCAATACTTAATACATTTGTCAAGAATCCTGTACAGTCAGTAAAGGAGGTGATGGAAGCTTAAGACCTGTCTACCCTCTTCCCCCTCCCCCTCTCAATTGAAGCTTTTGAAGAGTTGGGTGCATTACAGACTTCCCTGCAAGATTTCACATACCATGAAAATTCAAAAGATACTTGGTCTTACATTTGGGGAAACACCAATTACACCTCTGCCAGGTTTTACAAATTCGTGTTCTCAGGCTTGCAATCACCTCAAACCTTTACCTGGTTATGCAAATCATATTGCACACCTCGGGTAAAATTTTTCTGCTGCCTGCATTTGGTAGACAGGATGAACTCAAAGAATATCTTAAGAGAAATCTGAATATATAAGACGGAAGTAATAATTGTGTTCTGTGTTACAACAATGTAGAAGAGGATAGAGATCATCTCTTTTTTCACTGTCCTTTCTCAGTCAGTTGCTGGTCCAAACTGAACATCACTCAGGCGCCAGAATACTGGGATTCATAACAGACTTGCTGGAAATTATGGAAGATGCGCACCACTTTTTCATGTTTTAATCCTGGCGTCCTAGGAATTATGGAAGATGCGCAATGCTATTATCTTTGATCATTGGATTGCAAAGTTCAAGGAGCAGGCTCTCCTCCAATCCATTCGGTTGTGTAAAGTTTTGTTCCTTTTGTTCTGTGTTGTAGTCCCCATGCTCTTTCTCCCTCGCCTATGTAAGTATCAGCAAATTTCCCTTCGACCGCAGAAAATATCGTACAATTGATAAAGATACAAATTCGAAATAAAAAATAATTAGAAAAGAAATTTTGGAAAATAAAAACTGAAAAGGTAAAAAATAAAAAGAAAAGGAAGAAAAGTGGCGGAAGCGGGGTATAGATAGGATTATTATTCTACCTTTTAAACTGTGCTAACTTCTTTGACACGAAGTGTTGTGGGGAACTCCCCTACAGTTTGCCTCTAAAAAAGAAACAAGAACACCGAGATGAAGGGTGACAAGAAAACGGAACGAGTAGCGCTCTTGTCAGCAACTCATAATATGGTTTCGATCGATAGCCTAAAGGCAACTAGGAACTTTCAAGACGGAACAAGTAGAAACGAACGATCAAATGTGTTCGGAAAAAAGAAAACACATTATAGTGTAGTATCCCGGTTTCATAATGGCATTTTGGTGAAGCCCAAGTACAGAACGGCATCGGTGAAACCTTTTTTTTCTTCACAAACCTAACCTAGTTGTATAGATAATTTTCTCCATGGAAAGGATGAGTTGTATATGAGCATTTATGTTAAAGCATTTCACGGAGACGAGGAAGAGTCAGTTTCACAATTAAAAACAACTACCCAATTGTTGATGAACCATTTTGGTCCAACATATGGCAAAGCGATGGCAAGGCTAGTTGAGCAGCTGCATCCAAGCTCTTGTCATTCTGTGTGAGGATATATTGCCATTTTCCTTAACCAAGCAGGACGGACATAGTGACAATGTTCCTGAAACGCTTTGAGGAGCCAATGCACTTGAACAAGCAAACGTCCAGAACTGCACGTGATCCAATCACCCAATCCTCAGACAAGCAGAAAATGCAACTGAAGCAGCGGCAGCTTTTAATTTGAATGCTGATCTTCTTAGAATTATATTAAAACTTTAGAAGGTTTTATTACTTTATTTTTTTGGGAAAAGTCCATTTTTGGCCATCCAACTATCGCCTGAGTTTGATTTTGGCCATCCAACTCTAAAACCAGGAATTCTTGGCCATCGAACTCTTAAAACCGTTCATTTTTTTACCATCGGGCGGTTTTGAAGGGCGGTTTTGCTGACATGGCGGTGGAGCCCACCTGTCAGCCCTCTTCTCCCTCTCTTTTTTTCTCTCCTCTCCCTCCTCTCTCTCTCCTCTCCTCTCTCTCCCCTCTGCCGGCCGCCCCTAGACCGTGGTGGAGTTCCAACGGTGGTGTCTCCACGTGCTTATCTCCAAGCCGGCCTCTAGATCCTCTCCTAATGCATCCACCATGAGCATGCCATGGCCGACGGCCTGTTTCTTTCTGCTCCACCTGTCTCCGTCAAATTCCTTGCAACTAATTCCTTGCAACTGAAGCTCACTAACCTCTCTAGCTTCCTCACGAACTCCTCCATCTGAAGCCTCGATCACTGACGGCCGGGAATCGAAGGTTGTTGGCCGCCATGGCTGCCGCCGCCGCGAAGCTCCACCCCACGTCGATTTCCTTGCTCCGGCCACCATCTTCATCGTCCAACCACTCGAATCGAGCCTAGGTGACTCGCTCATGCTCATGCTCGCCTTATTTTCTTGATTCCCACAAGTTTCCACGTTCGTCCACGAGGCGCACCGCCGGACATCCACCGCCGCACGCCGCCGACCATGTCCGGCCAGCTCTCTTCATCATGTTCACCCACCACTAGGTTTTCCATGTCATGTAGATCGTGTAGGTGCCGAGCATCGCCGGCGGTGAGCTCCTCACCGGCCGGAACGCGCCGGTCAAATCCGGCCGGCCATGAGCTTGACTGGGGAGCTTCCGCCCCGGGCGGCCATGGCGGGAGGAGGAGCTTGGCGCCGCGGGAAGAGGAGCTCGGGTCCGCGGCCGTGGCAGGAGGAGAGCTCGGGGAGCCAAGCCCGTGGTGGCCATTGCCCGCGGCGATTGAGAACCGGGTGGCGTCAGTGAGCTCCGAACGGGGTTGGTGCGAGAGAGAGATGAGAGAGGAGAGAGGAGAGGAAATGGGCTGACAGGTGGGCTCCACCGCCACGTCAGCAAAACCGCCCTTCAACATCACCCGATGGTAAAAAAATAAACGGTTTTAAGAGTTCGATGGCCAAAGATTCCTGGTTTTAGAGTTGGATGGCCAAAATCAAACTCAGTCAATAGTTGGACGGCAAAAAGGAGTTTTCCCTTACTTTTTCAGAACTCAAGGTTATTTTTTTTTTGAGAAAAAGAACTCAAGGTTATGTACGACAGTACTTGTTGAAAAAAACTACTGGGCCGAAAGCCCATCTTAAAAAGCCCATGATCCCCGGGACCAACCCTGAAAAGGAAAATCAGCAAACGCACTCCAATCGGATCGATTCGATCCCCCATCGCCGCCACCACCCTCTTCCTCCGCCACCGCTAATGGGCGCCGGCGAGGACCGCATCAGCGGCCTTCCCGACGAGCTGCTGCACGGCATCTTTCTCCGCCTGGGCTCCGTCCGCGATGCCGTGCGCGCCGGCGTGGTGTCCCGCCGCTGGCGCCACGTCTTGGGCCGCCCGCTGCCGGAGCTCGTCTTCGAACAAGACCTGCACGACCACGAGCCGCCGCCACGGCCGCCGCGCCTGGAACCGTTCCTCGACAGCGTCGACGCCGCCCTTGCCGCCTGCGACGCCCCTGTCGTCAAGCGACTCCGCATATACTGGATGTGGTGTGGCCCGCTGTCTATGGCCGCGGCGTCCAGGCTCCCGACCGGCCGTGTCGAGCCATGGCTGCGCTTCGCTTCGGAGCGCGTGGTGGACTTCCTCGACCTCCACGTGCATCCGCCGGGATTGCGAGGCGTCAATGGGGAAGGAGGGGTGATCGATCTTCCATTGTGTGAATGGGTGAAAGGAATCAGCGTCGGATTCGGAACAGGTTGGCGGATCCGGCCGCCTTCAGCCGGCTTGTTCCAGGCGCTGACCGAGCTGACGATACGCGATGGTTGCATGGATGGCAGTGAGCTCACAGCCCTTGTGTGCACACAGTGCCCGGGGCTAAAGAAGCTCCACCTCTGTCTCCGATTGGTTGATGCTTTCGACATCTCCATACGATCTGACTCACTGCAATCGCTGTGGTTTGGTGTCCAGAAGACACGGCGACTAGAGATTGTGGCACCTGAGTTGGAAAAGCTGTCTGTAATTCTCGCCATAGATGAGGTGCAAATCACTGCCCCTAAGCTTGAAGAGCTTGTCTGGCCCAAATTCGATCCTAGCTGCCACGGGTTTGATGATGTTGGCCGCCACCTCCGGATGCTAGAACCTGGCCGTAAAAGTGGGTCATTGATGCAGCAGTTTGATGAAGTTGATGACTTGAGACTGACCATCTCTATTCCACAGGTGTGTTTGCAGTGATAGATTCTCCTCAAAAAAGGAATTGTTTCTTTGACAATCTATAGATATTAATTACTTGTGTCTACTCGTGACAGGAATTAGATGGCTACGAAAGCTTCTTGGATGAAACTAACTGGCTGCCCAAGTGTAAGCTCTTGACGATATACTCCGATTGGGATCTACATGCCTTTGTACCAGGCATATTGCATCTCTTGAGGAGTTGCAACAGTACGAGGAAGATTTCCTTAGCTGTTTCCTCTAGCTATGCATTGGTAATCTCTAATTTTTTTTTATCACTATAGGAACAGGATAGATGAATCTTCTCTTATTTTAGTCACAACATGGTTGGTTCTACTGTGTTTTAGTGTTGTTAAAAATGTAGAGTTTCCTATCTATTTTTCTGGAGGTTTGGTTGTAGTTATAGATATGTTTGTTCAGTAGTCAAAATGTTGATGTGCTATATAAAATATTCAAGTAATGCCATGCTTTCTGATTGTCTCTAGATAGCGGCTTTTCTTCTTTGACTGCGGATTTAAGTTCATGTATATAAAAAATAATCAGTGAGGTGGACAGAGTTATACAGTCTTTGCATGTGTGTATGTGTGATTTGGAGCCCACAGTGAACATGACAGTGATAAGAGGCAAAGCTAGTTGTTCTTTCTCTACTTATAGTAATATTGCCATTTCTTTTTTCTAGGAGCCCTGCCTGCCATATTGCCCTTATTTTAGTCACTGTATGGTTGGTTTGAGCGTTTTAGTGTTGTTAAAAAAATGGAGAGTTTCCTACCCACTTTTTCTGGAGGTTTGGTTGTGGTTGTGGTTATAAATACGTTTGTTCGGTGATCAAAATGTTGGTGCGCTATATAAAATATTCAACCAATGCCGTGCTTTTTCTGATTGTCTCTAGATAGTGCCTTTTTTCTTTGACTGCTGGTTTAAGTTCATGTATATATAAAATAATCAGTGAGGTGGACTGAGTTATACTGGCTTTGCATTGCAGCCCACTAATAGTGAACATGACAGTAAAAAGAAGCAGACTTAGTTGTTTCTTTTGTCTACTTATAGTAATATATTGCCATTTGTTCTTTTTCCAGGAGCCCTGCCAGCCATATTGTCCTTGTCTTTTTGAAGAGAGTTACAGGATTGATGACATTTGTCTCAATTCACTTGAAGAGGTTGAAATCACTTTCCATACAAGTTCTAATGAAGTACTGGAATTGGTGGAGCTACTATCCAGATGCAATGCATCAAAACTAAAAAAGATTGTCATAGTGCATAGATTTGCCTCTCCACCAACAAAGGAGGAACGTGAGAACATCCGCACTATGTGCCAGCCAAATATTGAAGTTGAATTCTATGTGCGTTTAAATTGGAAATTGGTGCCTTTGGACTGACTACTTCATATTGTTATGAACATAATGTAATAATCTTTATTAGTTTCTGCTGACTTGCTGCCATCTCTTGGATGCGTAGGATGGTTGCTGACTTTATTTGCATTTGTTGAAGTTTAGTGTTTTACCCTATAGCACAGTTTTGGTTGTTGATTTTGATCCTTTGTATTAGACCCTCTTTACTGTAATGTTTTAAAACGGTCAAGGGGCACATTATTCTAGTCGAACAGATTCCTCTAAAATCTTTTAAACTCCAATCTAAACCTGGCCTTAGATTGAAACGTTGACATCTGGTTCCTAAAAACTGGGACAAATTTAAAGATGAGTTAAACAAACGAGGACATTCATACTCATGGGAAACAAGTGTAATAAGGCTCTAATATACTATAAAGAGAAAAGATGAGAATAATTTTCATCACGAGTAATGCACATGTATCTCCTATAATGGCCCCACTTCCGAGACCGAGATTTGATAAGAGGGGTGTTTTTTTTTTGCTCAAAGAATAAGTTTGCGCCAAATCTGTTGAACCCACTCATATTTTCTTACCCATATGTCATACCCACCGATTACTTTCCTTCACTAGAAAAAAAAATGCACGTGTGATACACTTGATAGTTGATACAAACAAAATTCAGCAACCATCGATTTTATAATTCTTTGCACCTGATACATGGAAAAGTCAACAACCATCAATTGTAACACTATCATTATTAATGGAGTGTCTGGGCCAACTACTTCCCTTATTGTGAAACATAATTTTTGTTACTTCTTTATAAATTTCCTGCTATATTATTATTTTTGTGGCATATCATTTATGAGAATGAAACAATATAAAATTTATAATGAGAATGGCATTAATTTATGGGTCTGTGCCCCTTCCCACCTGGGCCTAACGTGAGGGCATGGTGGATCCAACTTAGATGAGAAATCTCCAGAATATTGAGTCAAAAAAAAGAAATGTCCAGAATATTGTACACTTCTATTTATAGAGTATATCCATTCACCCGTCAAACTACTGTCCAAATAACGTTTGGACATTTTGTCGAACACATGCAATGAAACGGGGTCCTGACTTCCAGTCAAAACTGAGCAAGAGATGCTCGCTGCTTCTGCCAGTCTCCGTTAGGCGATGAGTACCGCCTGAGCTCGCTTGCTTTGTCCTTTGTGACTGGCCTATATCATTTATAATTTTATAATATTTTACCATCAGATGTGGAATGTATGTGCGACACAGACATGTTTTTGGGAGAAGTTATGTCGAAAAATGAATCGCTCATATAAACTACATTATGGTGTGCATACAAAGTAGCCATTGTATCTTTAGAACTCAAAGACTAAAAGCTCATCCAGTTTGTTCACAAGAAATGGGGGGGAAAATCCATACCTAGTTTTCGGTAGGATTAATTCTTCCCATATATTTATATTGTAAAGGGATGATTTGCTACTCTCTCCATCGATCTTACTGGGAATGTAGCATCTCAAAGAAGCTCGGTAATTTCGCTTTGTGTAACCTGTTTTCACTATTTGATAGGATAATTTCAACAATAGAAAATAGTAGAGACGTTTTTAGAATTTTAGGGACAACGCAGACTCCTCTGGTCCAATGGGCTAACGGGCATTCGCCAAGAGGCTAACAAAGCGTCTGCACAGTTTTCTTTTGGCTCAGCCCAAATACCGGCCCACCAGCAACTCGCTGTCTGCGTTCGATTGGTTCCTGCGCAGACAAAACTCACAGGTTCCATGTTCGATTAAAAAATGATTTTGGTGGCTAGAAAACACGGATGAGAAAATAAAATCACTCTTGTCAGAAATATTTTCTAAATATCAGTTTTAGTGCACGTGCGGCACGCACGTGTTTAGAACAAATCTAGCAAAAGAAATTTATATTCGCTTAGGTCAAAAGTTGTGGTCTCATATTACATGCTCCATCCTTTCCTACTTGTAAGTCATTGAAACTTTTTTGGAGAGGCAAAACATCTTAGGTTTGGCTAAATTTATACAATAATAGACTAACATTCGTGATACCAAATAAATACTATTAATTTTTATATTAAATATATTTTTAGAGCTCTTTTACAATGATTGACAAGTACCATGATACTACCAGAATATAGAATCCAACAGTAAAAAAAATATCTAGTACCTAAAGTATCCATCCAAAAGTACTTAAAAAAGTACCAAAATTGTGGGACCAAGTACCAGATAAATAGACCCAACTAATTATTTTATTTTATTTTTAAATTAAAAAGAAAGGGTATATACGTCTTTTTCGCTGATGTGGGGGTGGAGGCGGTAGGAAAAAATTATCACGATATGTTGTGGGAGGGTATATTCTAATCAGGGTATATGAAAGTACCAATATACCCTTATTATTATTTATTTATTCAAAATTCTAGTTAAAGTACCGGTAAGTACCAGAAAAAGTACTTAAAGTACCTGCAAGTACCTAGTAGCACCAGCTGGGTATATCTACTCAATATATCCTCATATTTTTATAGTATATCTACTCAGTACCATTAATCAAAATGATCCTCCTGTTTGATTTTCGTCAAACATAAATGGGTTAACTCTCCAATAAAGTTAGAATAATTTACAATTTGAAACAAAAAGAGTATCTCTGAAGCATCCAAAATGGTTTCCTTGACCAAATATCATTTGTGTGACCTACAAGAACTGAAAGTTCAGGTGCACTAATTCTCTGCCTCATAGACTCGCTTAGACAACCCAAAAATATATTGTAGTACTGTCTAATATCGGGGCATGTCTCAATCTTCCGATCCACCATCTGTCCATGCATATCTTTAGCAGCAAGCCGGTGTAGCATAAAGCATATATTTGTATTTTGTACCCAACAAGGTGGCAGCATGAAGCTTAACCATCCTCTTGATTCCACAATCCGCAACAGTGTGTTCAGAAGCAAAAAAAATTGCAACCATGATACCGAACCTTGCTAATCTGCACACGTCATTAGCATTAGGGAAACCACCATTCTTGTTATTCATGCCAATTAAAAAATATTCAGATAGGAGTTTCAGTGTATGATGTTTTTGACATGGAGAGCAAATCTAAGCTAGATCAAATGAATCAATGTTAGCTGAACGCCTGAACCCACTATTGATGATTGATTTGCTGCCGCTGCCTCACGGAAGCCCTAGGATTGCAAAGCAGGCATTCAGGGCGAGCCAGAAGATGCAGTAAGGCCCAAGTAAAACGCGAATCGAAGAGCAAGCTAAACTCGAGCCTAACAAGCAGTTTAAGATTGTGCTGGTTGGATGCGACGAGCACGAACCCGGCGAATTGGCGTAGGGGCATCCACAACATCCTACAGCGCGCGTGAGGGCTCTTGTCGAGTATGTCCTCCCCGGCTCCCGCCGCCACCCCGCCACCGTCACGAACAAGGCTGCCACCATCTACATCGGACATCGGAGGCGCTGTTGTAGGAGGTGTATTCCAGTTTCTCGACGCGGCCTAGATCATCGGGGCGAGTCGCCGTGACGAGTTGGACAGAGTCTGAGGGAAAGCATCGATGCGAATGCAAGTCGGATGGGAACGGGTAACCGGGATCACGAGATCGTGGGCGCTCGACTGGTGTGCGGACACAGGTGGGTAGACAATTATGGTGACAAAATCATTTATTTTTTGGCAGAAATATTTTCTAATATCAATTTTGATGGGTTTGACCACACGTGCGACACGCACGTGACACAAATTATCTACCTTTCTCTTACAAACGGTTTGTTTAATACGAATATGAGATATCCCCTATCTATATTGGTTGTCTTTTTTTCTTAGAAACTATTATTGTATATTTAATGGTTTTTATTAAAAATAGCATTTGTGCTAATAACTCCACCCTTCCAGGCTAAGAAATTATATATTTTACTCTTGAATTTTGCTCCCACCGCACATGCTTTGTTTTTATTTGTTTGTTCCTTCATGGTTTAATTTATTAGTCATTTTAAGCCCTCAAATCTAATTAATTTATACTCCTAATCCTTCAATTGATCAACCATGTATTATGAACAAGATTACTTGAGACTAATCTTGGATTTTCATGCATGCAAAACCACTAAGATCGGTTGCAATACAAATTTATGTCTCTGCAGTAAAGAAGAGAATAGCTTCTGCTCACAACTCAATTGCGCTTACTTTCTTATTGTGCGTAGTGGACTGGCCAGGCTATTTTTACTGATCGACGGTGAGGAAAACACGAGATCGGCGTGCACCAGCCAGCCGGAGCTTTAGGAGCAGCAGGAGTCAACAATCCATGGAATACAGCTCCATTGTTCGAGTTCAGGTCCACGGGCACCAGCAGCAGTGCATATCATGCATGGCGCATGCTGCCATGGTGCGTGCGTGGATGAGCCCAGCAGACAAGCGGCAGGCACAGGGGCACAACAGCTGCATGCAGCAGCAGTGGGTTCCTACCTGCCCAACAGATGATGGGCCGTGGCGTGTGGTGGTGTGGCCTATATTTGCCCTGGCCGGCCAGGACGTGCATGAGTTGCGTGGGCCACTAATGGGCCGAAGAGCAATCGCACGTAGGTGGAGGGACGCGGACCGTGTGTGCATGGAGTCCTGCTCTTTTACACAGTGAATAAATAATTTTGGTGGCACTTCCAAATAAAAAAGGAAAAATAATTTTGGTGGGTAAGAAAACATGGGTGACAAAAAAATTATGATTTTGGCAGAAACATTTTCTAACTCTCGGTTTTGGTGGGTTGGACACCTTTCCCACCTCCGTTGACCCTTACACGTGGGTCCGGCGTGAGGGGTACCGCGGGCCCGATTCAGGTGAGAAACGCTTTCAATTCTACTCGTTCTTTTATAGATAGATCTATCATATAAAGAGCGAGCAAATTGAGGACACTTCTTACCCGTAACTCTACCCCCTTACCCCTCACAAAAGGCCCCATATATCAGGGCTGAATGGTGGGCCTAGGACGACCAAAGAGGGGGGGAGATTGATTTGGTCGTCCTCACCCCATCAAAAATTACCCCCAGCAGCCTCCCCCTCCCATTTTTCTCACCTTCAAATGTACCCACAATAGCGTCAAGAAATTGGAAAGCAACCCACATAAATAGAAATAAAAGACCCTCCCATGATCCCTCAGCATCTCCCCATGACCAAATAAAAGGAAAGAACATTATTTGAGGAAATATAAGGAAATTTGAGAAAATAGGAGGAAGGACTCCCCACGCTCTCAACGAAAGGAAAATATCTCTTATTCAGAGCTGCTCCGTGGAATATTTCTAGCTTTCCATGCATATACATGAGACATCTGCAGTCAAGTTTGTTTCCATAAAAAACCAATTTTCTTCCATGCAGAGCCAATCATGGATGCACTGTTCTTGCTCATGACCGTTGCCGTGGGGATAAATTTGGTAGGCAATAAAAAAGTTGGAATACTATAAGTCACATCCTTACCTACCAAATTTATTGACCAAGACACATATATATATATATATACATATATATACAGAGAGGGAGCGACTAAAATGCACCTTGTTGTATTTACTGTTGTGTGGATTCCCAGCAAACCAGGTCCAATCGAGACGAGTCCCCACCCCGCGCCTCCTTCCACAGAGACAGGACTCCAGCTGTCGTGTCCGATGACCGGCTGTTCCGCCCCGACCCCGGGCGCCATGAGCAGCTCGCGCGGGAGAGGCACCAGCTGTGGCGATTCCCGTTGTAGGGCACGACGGTGGCGAGGCCTCCCGTGAGCGGCGGCGCCCCTGCCCCAGCGAGTGCTCCTCCACGGCGGCCACAACAGGGACGCGGAGGCGGGCCAGCGGCGGCAGCAGGAGCCGCTCGGTGGGCGTGTGTAGGTCCGGCGACGGGCACGTACGGAACAACGAGATTCCAGTAGCGAGCAGTCAGGGAGCGTTGGGCTCTCCAGTAATTGAGGTGAGCTCTGCGAAATTCGTCTCGATCTCTCTCAGTCCGGAGGTGGCAATGCTCTTCTCCTTCCTCGATCCTTGACTATGCCTGTGCGAGTACTGTTCCCGAGCAGGTACTACGAGGCCACCGGTTCCCTGGTCAGCGACGCTGTCGGCTTGTCCTTTCCGGTGAGTCCTGTCCTCCCATGCTCCAATAGCATGCCCTGTGTATTCGTGCCTCTGCCACTGCTCCAGTGGCTTGAACTGTGTCATCATGCCCACAACATGTTTGTTTTATTGCCTATTCAGAAGGAAGCATTCATAAAACTGGAAAGAAAATAAGAAATAATGAGGCAAAGGGCAACTAGTAAACAGTTCACACTGATTTTTATATGCTTGGACTGAAACTCTAACTGCATAACGGATCCATGAATGTGTTGTTTCTGAACATTTCAGACCGTCTCGTATTGCATAAAATTGTTTATCTTGCACCATTCTTTATAACATATTGTCCTGCCTCATGTGGTTTTGCCGATAATTTCCTTCACTTATTTTGTGCACATGCTGACTCCAGATAGCAATCTTCTTAGTAATTCCTAATCTTCTTAGTAATTACTCTGTTGGTTACTTGATTTGCTCGTAAGTGTCTCAGATTATCGAATTACTCAGATAAAGTTGATGTGCGCTGGGCATCTTAACAAATGCAGTGCATTTTTTATATAATCTCCAGGCGTGGTGTTCATTTTTCTTTTGCAGATCGTGCCTTGCTTTTATCTCTTCTGTAGATGCAAATGCATACCCTTTTGATCGATTATGTGCAGCAACAGCTTGTTCATTTGGATTGCAGGTTCTCCAGTGCAGGTGTGCGGCAGCTGAGTAGCAAAAGATGGTAAGACGGTCTGGGTGTTTCTATGCTTGGCTTTACAGGTTTGTATGCCCAATTGCCCGTATAGGAAGATTTTGTTGTTTCTATGCAAACGAAGTCTCATTTGCAGCTCATTCTAATCATTCTAGTTACAATTGGACCAACTGCAAACGGTCTAGTACTTCGATTGCCATTGAAGACAATAGCCGAGTTGTAAACACATGTCAGAATCGGTGCAACATAGCTCTTAGCTGCACCAAAACATGATCTGATATGTACTCGTTTTAACATGAACTGAGCTAGTAGAAATCTAGGTGAAAGACACTGATTTACTAAATTACTAGGTGTGCTGTTCAATTGCTCTCATCTAAACAGAGCCTTCAATTGCTCGAGGGTGTGATGTTGTTGTGATGACGCTGTGCTGTTGTTTTTCAGGTATGGCCATTTAGCATGACACACTGACAAAATTGCTGGAGGACAAGTCGTCTCTGTTCTCGAAGCTTGTTTCATAATATAATATGAGGTCGATGCATACCTAGCTGACCAATGAAGATCCAGTGCTGCTTTAGGCCGCTTTCAAGGCAGGATGAGTTGCCGAAAATCAAAAGTTACTAGATCCTGTTTGGTTTGATAACAAACAGGGAGGTTGTTACTTCTTATCAGAGTTTATGGTAGTGTTCATCAGTTCATGACATATAGTAGTTTGCTGAGCATTAGTGATATAGTAGTTTGCTGATCAGTTTATGATTGCTGAAGCTGGCAAGAACCCAAAATATTAGTTATTTTCATTAGATTTCCTTGGAACGTAATTTTCATTAGTGCATATATGGATTCTCACTTGTCAAGCATTTCTGATGATCAGTTGCTGCTCTGGACTGGACAAAATAGACAGGTTCTTGTCAAAATTTGATGATGGCCCGTTCTTCCTAGGCCAATTCAGTCTGGTAAATTTATAGAAAAAAAATTTGGCCTATCCTGCCAGTTGTAATAGAAAAGAACAAAGTACTAAATAGCATATGATGCTCTGGAACAGGTGGACGTTGCATATGTACCATTCATAGGTGGATTTCATATATTTTTTGCAGGCATAAAGAATTATGACATCACACAAGGGAGAGATCATATACAAAAATTTGTTGAGGTACTTAAATAACATTCCATTTGCTTATTTTGACAGAGTATCTTAACAACACCATGAAGCCTCCGTTTCTAGTTAGGTTCTGAGCTACAACACCACCATGAAGCATACACAATTGTAACTTGCACACTAATTTAATTTTAGCTGAAGCAATTGCAACGAGTCAGATCCTTCAATTACAACTAGGACAATAACACTATTACAACTATACTAGGAAGGCATTCACTTCACATCGTAACCGATTGCTACAGGTCAGAGCCTCCAATTGCAACCAGGACAATAAGCTAGTTGCAACAATAACATTGTTACAACTATACTAAGGAGGCATCTACTCCACACCACAACCGATTGCTACAGGTCGGAGCCTCCAATTGCAACTAGGACAGTAAGCTAGTTGCAACAATAATCGTGTTAAAACTATTCTAGGAAGGCATCCAATCTACACCGTAACCGATTGTTACAGGTCGGAGGGTCCAATTGGAACTAGGACAGTAGGTTAGTTGCAACAATAACATTATTAAAACTACACTAAAAAGGCACCCACTCCACACCGCAACCGATTGCTACAGATCGGCGTCTACAATTGCAAGCATGACAGTAACCTAGTTGCAACAATAAGACTGTTATAACTATACCAGAAAGGCATCCGTTCCACACCACAACCGATTGCTACAGGTTGGCGCCTCCAATTGCAACCAGGATAGCAACCTAGTTGCAACAATAATACTGTTACTACTATAATAGGAAAGGCATTCACTCCACACTACAACCAATTGCTATAGGTCAGAGCCTCCAATTGCAACCAGGATAATAAGCTAGTTGCAACAATAACATTGTTACAACTATACTTGGGAGGCATCTACTCCATACCGCAACCGATTGCTACAGGTCGGAGCCTCCAACTGCAACTAGGATAGTAAGCTAGTTGCAACAATAACATTGTTAAAACTATATTAGGAAGCATCCAATCCACACCGCAACCGATTGTTACAGGCCGGAGCCTCCAATTGCAACAATAACCTAGTGGCAATAATAATATGGTTACAACTATACTAGGAAGACATCCACTTCTCAACGCAACCGATTGCTATAGGTCGGACCCTCCAATTGCAACAATAACCTAATTGCAACAATAACATGGCTACAACTATATTAGGAAGACATCCACTTCGCAGCGCAACCGATTGTCATAGGTCGGACCCTCCAATAGCAACAATAACCTAGTTGCAACAATAACATGGTTACAACTATACTAGGAAGACATCCACTTCGCATTGCAACTGATTGCTATAGGCCGGACCCTCCAATTGTAATCAGGACAGTAACCTACTTGCAAAAATAACACTATTACAACTATACTATGAAGACATCCACTTCATGCCGCAACCGATTGCTACAGGTCGGAGCCTCCGATTGCAACCAAGACAATAACCTAGTTGCAACAATAACACCGTTACAACTATAGTAGGAAGACATCCACTTCACAACGCAGCCAATTGCTACAGGTCAGAGCCTCCAATTGCAACTAGGACAATTACCCAATTACACCATCAGTAACGCAGGAGATACATACTAGTCTGGTCCTCCAATTGCAACGGATACTAACCGAGTTACAATAACAGTGACGGCACAATTGCAACTCAGGTATTAATCTATTTACTACCGGACCAATTACAAGTGGTGGATTACTTTGATTGCAACTAGGACAATGCTCGAGTTACAATAACACTAGGAAGCTCATCACAGTACCAGCTAGTCAGCTGGTCTAGCTTCTACAGCAATTGCAATTGGTCAGGTTCTCCATCTGGACAATTTTTTTTTTGGAGAAAACAGCTGGACAATAACACATCTATAGCTATACTAGGAAGACATTCACAACTATAACAAATCTAACAAGTGATGAACAATATGAAGTTGATCACTTGAAATTCAGCAGAAATAAGTTGTGTTTCAGCAATTCTTCCTCTTCAGCAATTACATGTTTAACAGTTCATTTTCCTATACAGTTCAATAGTGCTTGGTAATGTCGCTACTACAAACTACCTGAGACTCAACACTCTGCCAAAGAGGAGCAGAGCAACATGCTTGAAGTGGATCTCATCTAAGTTTGCAAGAACAGAGAACAACCAGAATAAAATCCTACAACATTCATCCCTGTATACAAATGTTATCAGGAACAAAGAAATGCAGCGAGAATGGGCAGCTCCAACCAGCCACATTGCCGGCCACTCCAAAACGAATTAGACCTCCTGGCGCCTGATGCGTGATCGCCGGCTAGCTGTGCCCCCACCAGATGCTCCACCGATGGCCATGCTCATGGGCTCACCCGTTGTGCTGCCCTCAATCGTGGGATCCCTCGCCGGCAGAGGTTGAACTTGAGCACCCATGGCCATCCATATCTAGGAGATGAATGTACTGCAAGAGAAAAAAAAAGGAAAAAAAAAAGATAATACATCAGCCAAAAAACCAGCCCGCCTAAACCAAAAATAAATTGCTGCACATCCTGCACACACACAGCGGTCACATACATGGACAATGTAGGAAAGATACCTGCTAGACTGCCGGTTTAACACACACACAGTGCATACACACACACACACACACACATTATAATACAAGTATGATACTGAAATGATGTCACATCTGTATTATTCAGTACTAGCTATATGCCAATACATGTTAACCAACAAGCAACATCATAACAGTCTGATACTGAAATGATGTCATGTGTGTACTATTCAGTGATAACAATATTTAGAAGCTCAGTATATTCTGTTAAATAATTAGGGAACTTTTTTCTTTCATTCAAACTAAAAAACAAAAGGAATAGAATAAAATACAAACAACACAATTGGATAACTCAGAAGAACTTAACTGTGAGCCTACGACTTGGTAGGTAGAACAGTTCAGAAAATAACTGAATCTATGGTTACCAAAAAGTAACTATGCAAACAGCAAGTTGTACCTTCTTCCCACACAATGCTTGAATGCAAACAGTCCGTACACATCAATCTCTGTCAATAGGATATCCACAGCATGGTAATCCTGAACAAAAAAAAAAGAATTTACACATGAAGAATTTAGGCATTTAAGGACCATAACAAACTGGACAGATTTGGGTTACAGCTTAAAAAGCATCAAAAGGGATCAGACAAACCCATTACAAGATCTCCAGGAATTTATATAACTTTAGTCATTTTTCTATTTAATAAAAGAAATACCAATTCAACAGGATAAGGGTATATTCTGATCAAAAGATGCACTTGTTACCAAAACATTGAAACCATATGCATGTTCAAAAATTACATATGCTTAAAAACCCTGTTACTATTTAAACCCTCACATATTGAACCACCAAATATCCAAGATTTAGAAAAAGGATGCAGAAACTATAAAACAAACAGTTGCCTAAAATAAGTTCCAGGCATGTGCCAATGAAGGATTTATGCATCTGATATACAGTTAGTATGCATCGAAATTAAAACTTAAAGCTATATGCTCCTCGGTCCTTTTGAACAAGAAAATGAACAGCATTTGTGAGCAAATGCGTATGAAATTCAAGCATATCAGCATGTATGCAACAAATGACATAGAAACAGATAATCGATAATGTAGAGCATAGAAATCTTTCTAGAATAGCATAGAAACATAGTCAGATGCATTGGGCTTGTTTGGTTGCTGCCTGGCAGGCAGCCGGAGCGCCAGGCAGCGATCTCCACCGTAGGCACATGAAATCGTGCGCCTGGGAGCGCTGCCTGCTCCAGGCAGCTCTACCAGGACCGCAAGCAAACAACCCCTTTGTGCATTTTGCCAAGCACAACATGGGCTGCCACAACATATTCTGGTGGCATGCAAGATTAAGAAGGTGCATAAGAAAGCATGAGAAATTTTCACTGAAAAAGTGCCGACACAATAACACAGGAGCTCCCAGTTTCCACATACACGTAGAAGCACTATTGTAGAAACCAGCAGCTGCTTGATCTTCAGAGGCATTTGATCGAACATATTACCTGCATAGAAATGGCAGCCTGGAGAGCTGCACCACACCGAGCCTGGTGGTTATACCAACACGATCTGTAAGGAAAAATGAAATCTGGCAAACACAGATTTAGTTCCCATGCTAAAAAAATTGGACACTGCACACTCGACTCAGGATTGGGGAACAAAAGGATTGAACCTTTGCTTGCTCCCCTGCATGGAGAGGACAACAGGGGAGGAAAGCCAAGAAGGTGTGAGAGCTTGTAGCTTTGCTGATGGGTGGATGAATGCCACGAGCTGACCAAGGGGATGGAGCTAGCGCCTCCAGCTTCTCTGATTTGGCGATGGGATCACACCTCACATATGATCAGCATTCACATTTCACAAATTAATTAACTGTGCTGTCACAAAACAGGGTGGAATGACATACCACAACTCCAGTCAGGGAGAGTCACATTAAGTAAATGAGAAACAGAGACAGATTGACGCTGTTACTGATGACCGACTCAATGCATGTCACATTAAGTAAACTGTCATGGAGAGTCACTACTCACTACAGCACATACACCCTAGCACCACACATACAAGAGCAAATCACTTGTAGATCTCAAATCTAACATAAATAAACAATAATATAGTACTACAAAGATCACATCACCAACATCAAGGGGGGAAGCTGAGACATTCTTTATAAAAAAAATTGAGGGTATTCTCTAAAAAAAAGTACACAAATAAAATAAGAATATCAAGAAACCTGATTAGATAAGCATGAACAATAAAAAATTAGTGATCAAATATTACCTTTACAGTATCTCTTTGTGCTTGAACAAGGTCCACCAAATGACCTCTTCTATCTGCTTCCTACACAAATTCAATTCTCTGGACAACCAACTCAGTAATCGATCCAACTCTTCCAACAGCCAGGAAGATGTAGTTCTCCAGGAAGTCTGATGCCATTCTCTGCATTCATTAGATGCATTCATGAGAGTAACATCCATATCATTAAATGTAACATGGAACCCTTTTGGCATAAAAATAAATCAAAAAATGCAAAAGGTAAAATATCAAGTGCACATATTTAACTACCTCAGTATGCAGCTTGTTAAAGTTACACAAGTCCCAGATAATCATCTCCAAATGGAAGATGTTTGAAGAGAATTGAGTTTGGAACAGATAAATGGTTACCAAAGCACAATCCAATGTCCATACTAATTTTCTTTACCAGTTTTCATGCATAAGTGAGTGCAGTCAAGGTTGAGAGGAATAACACATACACAACACAAAAGCATGGTACTGTACTACGATAGAAATGCTTCTCCATTGACACAGTAATAGATCAGGCATACCTAATTGAATAGCCGTATTAAATAACATACTAGAAGATTCAGCTAGAAAAGTATGGCAGTATCACACCTCAATAAACTAAATTGAAGTCACATAATCCAACAGGGCACGAAACGACAAGAAAGGTCTAAGGTTTCTTAAAACTGTAAACTTTAAGAAAAGAAAGAAATTCAAAGGGAGACATGCCAAGTTAGAACCTGTCGCTCAATCACATACAGGACGATATTTGTGGGGGCAAATGTGCTAAACTGTAACAAGAAGTAATACAAAAGCACACAGGGATAAATTGCTACAGGTCGGAGCCTCCAATTGCAACTGGTACGATAACCTAGTTACGACAACACTAGGAAGACATGCGCATGACACCACAATTGCAACTAAAAGCACTAATCTAGCTATAAATTGGACAAATTGCAAATGGACGAGTAGTTCGATTGCAACTAGGACAATAACCAAGTTACAACGACATCAGGAAGCCAATCACAATTGCAACTAGGACACTGATCAAGTATCCAGGGATATAGAGACAAATGCTGTTTTCCACCTTTCGACATGTTCAACTCAGTAGTTTAAATGTGAAACCATAAACAAATGAAAAATGAGCAGCAGGAAGGACAAATCACATGTGAAGACAACAAAAGGAACTGAAGAAACTAACACTGTATAAACAATCCAATATGAGCAAATCCAGTTGCCACCCACCAGACTTTAATATTTTTTCTGAAAAGAGCACACAAGATAAATCTACATAGGGCATACACGGGATCAACAAGAAGGCTACGAAACTACTAGAAACAAACACCTAATTATTGTGCGTATATGGCAATCACTCCAAATTGTCCCAAATACAAACATCAGGGCATCTAGCTAGTAGGATGCTGACACCACGCTAGTTTGTGGGTAAGAATCCTGTCTAAAATGCCAATGTAACTGGATATGCACTCTCCCCACATGCGTTCACTTGGGCATTTCATCGAGCACAAGCTGAACACGTTAACAACAAGTCAACCACAACGAACGATCACTACATTTTCCTAAGCCTTAAACTGGTCACTGAAGAGCAACATACAGACAAGACGCTGACGATCTGGGCGTAAATCACAACTCAAAAACCTAACGCAGAACAGGGCATGGGTGAAGCGCAACCACGACTTGCGGGTTGCAGATGGGAAAGTGGTGGCGAACAGAAATTACACACACAGAGAGAGAAATTACCCGCTAAGCTCGCTGCAGCAGACCAACGCATGCACGCACGCCACCGCTGTCCCTACCTCGCGCCCGTCGCGCGTCGCCGTGCTGATTCAATCCTGCTCGCGCGTCGCTGCTGGCCCCACGCCCGCACTCCGCTCGCCTGTCCCGCGCCGCGTGCAGTCGCCGGCGATCCGCGGCCGCTGGACCCCTCGCCCGTGCGCTCAGTGGAAGAAGGTGGGAATCGAGTCAGGACACCTCGCCCTCGCCGCCCACGCGGGAGCGCGCTCGTGATATCTCATAGCCTCTCCCTCAGTACCATCATGCCTCTCGCCTACTAGCTCTCGCCACGCCTACTAGCACTAGCACAAGCCTCTCCTACAATTCTCTTCAACGATCACAGGTATGATGGCTTATCCCGTATTTTGTGACTCTAGCAGAGGATCTTTCAATGGTACATGGATCCAAGGTTGACTTGTTCGCCGTCGTGGCGAGTGTTGGCCCGGTGACTCACCAATGTGCGTTGGATCCATATACCACCAGAGAAATCTGTTTGAAGGACAGTAGGTTCGTGTGTATATTATTGCTCTTGTTTTTTACTTTACTTTATTTTAATTAGCTACATAATTTAATAGATCTTCATTCATGTAGCCACATCTCCTTCCTGTGCATTGTCACCAATTATAGCCAGCTTGCTGAATGTGTTTACGAGAGTTCGTGTAAAACGTGATGCATGTACGTGGCACAATCTAAATATGTTTATGATTATAGTATTCTAACTTTTTGAACTTTAAAATTTCGCAGGATGCTTTGAGGAGACCGGAAACACTAATCGCCTTGATTGAGAGGTGTGTATCCTAGAATTCCAGATCTGGAAGGTGTCATATATATATATATATATCTGCGTGTGTGTGTTTATTCGTCTATGTATTTATTAATTGGAGTTTCTCTTGATTAATTAATTTGTTTATTCTCATGCAGCGGTGGGGGAAGAGCTTCATACCGATGTGATGGCTCATGATGGGATCAAAGCTGCTGTCGCCGAGCGTGATTGTACAATGGCGATTGCAAGAGATGAAAGCTGTGCAATGAGACCATCGATTGAGCGTACCTTGCGATATGTCTAGGAGTACATGATCAATAGCGGCCGCAGCGATTATGATTATCTTTATGCGCGTTGAGTTGAGGAGCGAACATTTATTTGTGAAAAATTTTTTTGGAATAACATTTTGAGATCAATGTGGCTATCTCGATTTTCATTTGGACAGATCATCACCCACCTATATTGTGATCTAAGCAGTTTAACTGCACGAGCTAAAAGTTTGAATACGTTTCAGATTTAATCTCAACTCTCAACATCAATAAACAGAAGGTAGAGAGTGTGATTATTTTATTCCAATCAATGTGATTTCTTCCTTGTAGCAAATTGAATACGTGTGGACCATTTTTGCTTCTTCAATCAAATAAAAAAGAAATAATCTTGTTATTATAACTTGCAGTTCCATAAAAAATAATGCATGCCTTAAAAAAAAAGAAAGATCCCCTCCTCAATATCCTCCACGGCTTGGAGAAAAATGAAAGACCCTCCTCATTGATACATTGCAAATAAAAGTGAAAGACCCTTCCTCAATATCCCCCACGGATTGGGAAAAAAAGGAAGGTCCCTCCTCATTGATAGCTTGCATCCCTGGTCAATGGAAATAATCTTAATGTCCCCCACGGCTTGAAAAAAAAAGAGAAAGCGCCTCATTAATCTCTCAACATTGATTCGGTGCATGCATGGCAAAAAAAAAGGAAAAAACAAAATGAAAGAGCCTCCTCATTGATACGTTGTGCAAAAAGAGAAAGACCCTCCTCAATATCCCCCACGGCTTGGAAAAAAGGAAAGGCCCTCATCAAAGAAAATAATCTCAATGTCACAAAGGGCTTGAAAAAAAATATTACCCCTGCATTGATTCCGTCCCATCTTCGCGTACCAAATATTTTGACCCAGCCACCTATACATGTGTCTCTCCTACCCATACCAAGATTGGAAATGACAATAAGATCTATGTATGTACACTATGAAAATATATAGATTTATGAAAATTATCATGAATCACGACTACCTTTCATATTGTTTCCATCTATACTAATTTTCAGCTTGATTATTTGCATCTATACTAATTTTGAGATTGTGCACCCACGTATTTTCAACTTGGATATTTCATCCTTATCATATTGCCTATTTTGCACCGGGCCCACATAATCCATCCTGCTTTATTTGCACCAGCCATAATCACCGGTCCCTTCCACTCTCTTCATTTCCTTTTTATCATACTGCCTAAATTGCACTAGCACTATTTAATCTAGCCAACCAGCAAGCAGCAAAAAGAATAGATCACGCTTGGTGTCGTGTGAGCTACCCAGCGGCGAGGTTATTGGATCAATCCGCACCTACATATCAAGTTGTTGTACTAAATTAAGCCTTTTACAAGTTAGTGAACCTATTCGCATGCACCTGACAAGTTGTTGTATGGTGGGTGCAATTAACTCTTATAAGTACTAACTTCAGGAGTCATGGAAATCTGTCTTTGTGACAGAAGGTTAGTTCTATTCACTATTCTGCATGAAATAATCCTATCATTGTCCTACAATACTAACTCCCGCTCGTTCCAGTGACTTAGCTTACCTCCATCTTGTCTGCGGCAATGACGAAGACACACGTCGGAAATTAGTTGAGGCAAATGTCGATAACCAAATGGTCATAGTACAAAATGTTATAGTGGACAAAACTAATTGTGAGTACTCTTCTCCATGAAGGCATTAAACTTGACGTTGCAATGCAAATAGAGTATCTTAAATGCATATCCGTTACACCACTGCCGGAATTCAAAGACATTCCAAGTCTTCCAAAACTATAAATATGAAAAAAGTTTATTTAAGAACAAGTTTTATATATTTTTATATGATTTTTTATATTAAATAAAAATTTTAGCTCTATATTTTTAAATTTAATGTAATGGTTCTAAATTTATTTCTTTTTTATGCTATTTCTATTAATAGCACGTGCGTGCCGCACGTGCCAAGACACTAGTATATATAGATATAGATAGATATAGATAGATATCAGTGTTGGTGGGTTTGACCCCTTTTCCACCTTTGTTGACCCCTACGGGTGGATCCAGTATGAGGTGTAAAGTGGACCCAAATTAGGTGAAAAACGCTTTCAATTTAACTCGTTCTTTATATTTTAGATATGTGTATGCCACATATTATAGATATGTGTAAAGTGGACTCAAATTAGGTGAGAAAGTGCATCAGAAAATGTAAGGACCTAGGGGCATAGGTGCATTATTAATTCCTTCTATTCCCTAAACACCAATTTTTATGGATTTGCATATTTTCTCATCTCTATTGACTCTTACACGTGGATCCAACTAGATTGGTATAATTGACCTAATGTAGGTAAGAATTGTTTTTAATTCTACATATTCTTCATAGTATAGATTACTCAATTGAGAGACCCCTTTGTCCAGAAAATTGAGCCACCAATCCTATAATTACATGGTCAGTCTATTTGATCTATCTACTAATAACTTCCTAAGAAATATCATCTTCCAATAAACATATTGTAGTCACGTACGTATTGCTTTCCTTGCATCTTCTGGTATAATTCTAGTTTAGAAAACCCCATTATAAGGAAGATACCGATGCAACCGAAATTTGATTGTGATAATTTGTTATAAAATGCCTTTTTTTTTTACTTTTGAGATGTTTGTACCTCTCTGTGGATGCTGTAAATACTTTCTACAAGCTTGTAAATCATAGGTCAGCCAACAAAAGTGTTCCTGCTGTGATGTGATTTACGCTCTTTAAAGAAAATATAATTTTAGGACACTGGACACTATCAGGATGGTAAGAGTATTACAGGCACGCGAGATCGTGATAACCAGTGTGAAAATTCGGACTCAAATGATAATCCATGGGCGTGAATTTTTTTGTTTTGCTTTGCAGATAATAGAATCTGACAATGCAGTGCCACAGCCCAACAAAAAAACCGTGAAGGCCTACTTACCTAAAGCCCATCTGACAAAGCCCAAACGCACCGCCATCGTCGTCGGCTCGTCGTTGCTGCGATTCGTGCCTTGACGGCGCAATCCATTCGAGCTAGCCTCGACCTCGCAAAACCCTAAACAAAATCCCCATACGGTCTCCAATCGATTCGAGCCCCATCACCTCCTCCTCCGCCACCGCCGCTCATGAGCGCCGACGAGGACCGCATCAGCGACCTCCCCGACGAGCTGCTGCACCGCATCCTCGTCCGCCTCGGCTCCGCCCGTGCCGCCGTGCGCACCGGCGTGCTCTCCCGCCGCTGGCGCCACATCCTGGGCCCGCTTCCAGAGCTCTTCCTTAATGGCGACGACCTCGACGCGCCGCCGCCGCCGCCTCTGAAATCGTCCCTGGACAACATCGACGCCGCCCTCGCCGCCTGCGACGCCCCCATCCTCAGGCGACTCGACATCGGCTGGGCGCTGTCGTCCATCGTCGACGGCCGCGGAATCCCGGCCGTGCGGGCCACGCGGTGGCTGCGCTTGGCTTCGGAGCACGTGGTGGACCAGCTTCACATCGACCTGCCTCGTCCGGAAGTCGCTAATGGGGAAGAAGAAGAAGCGGTGCTACAGCTTCCAGCGTGTGAAGCGGTGACATCAATGAACCTCATACTCGAAGGAAGTTGGCGGATTCAGCCGCCATCGGCGGGCTTGTTTGCGGCGCTGACCAACCTGACCATACACTGTGGCCGCATGGACGGTGCTGAGCTCACAGCCCTCGTGTGCACGCAGTGCCCATGCCTGGTGCGCCTGAAGGTCTCGTTGATGCTTCTTGTTAATGCTTCCGACGTCTCTATACGCTCCGATTCTCTGCAGTCGCTCCGGTTCACTGTCTGGAAAACAGATCAATCATTGCAGCAGTTCTTCGTCATGAATCGTTTAGAGATTGTGGCACCAAGAATGGAAAAGCTCTCTTTTATCTACCGACATGGATGAGGTGCGAATCTCTGCCCCGAAGCTTGCAGAGCTACTATGGAACGGCGGCATCTATGACTCTTGCCGCCACGTGATTGATGGTGTTGGTAGTCGACTCCAGGTTCTACACCCTGGTCAAAATGCGTCCCTGATGCAGCAATTTGAGGAAGTTGATGAGTTGAGACTGTTCATCTTCATTGGCAGGGTGTGTTTGTATCAACAAAGTCTCCTGAAAAATGAATTGTTTCTTTGACGTAGTGACTAATTACTTTATGGACGTAGTGACTAATTACTTTATGTCTACTCGTGACAGGGAATATCTAGCTATGAAAGATTCTTGAATGAAACTAACAGGCTGCCCAAGTGTAAGATCTTGAGCATATCCTCAGTGTCGAATCACCATGGCTTGGTACCAGGCATGCTGCATCTCTTGAGGAGTTGCAACGGCACGAGGAAGGTTTCCCTATTTGATAGATGTGATGACCACCCATTGGTAATTGCTCTAAGCTAGCATGCTAGCTACTTTTATATAGGAATCTTCTTGATTTTGGTTGCTAATGGTTTGATGGCTCTGACGACTACCCATTGGTAATTTCTCTCTATATTGTCCACTGCTACAATAATACTGACATTTCTTTCTTTTTTTCAGAGGCACCACCCTTGCCTGCAATCTTGCCCTTGTCGCTTTGAAAAGAGTCACAAGATTGATGATATTCCTCTCAGTTCACTTGTAGAGGTAGAAATCACTTCCTATACAAGTTCACCTCAAATACTGAAATTTGTGGAGCAATTATCCAGATGCAACGCAGCACAGCTCAAAAAGGTTGTCATGAAACATAGGATGAAGATGACCAATCCAATTCCTCCACCAACCAAAGAGGCACGTGAGAAGATCTACAACATGTTCCAGCCTAATGTAGAAGTCGAATTCTATGTTGATGTGTAAGATTGTTATTGGCTTTACCCGCACTCAGTTCAAATTTACAATTTGATATGTTGTTTTTTGCTGTTGATTTTTATAGAATTTAATCTTTTTTTATTAGAATGGATGTGGCATTTCTTATGATATCGGTAGTTGGAAAATTTTCCTTGTTTATTGTTTGTGTTTCCTGTTCCTCCAAATTTCGAAAGTTTCTTTGATAAAAAAGATGTTCTACGAGGGGGATGGAGAGGCCAAGAGGGAGAGGGGACAGAGGGATGATAGTGGTAACTTCACCTATTGGAAATACAGGGTCGTCTTATTATTACGTTGTGCACCCTACCAAACATGAGCGTAGCAAAGCAGGCTAATCTTTAGCCACCCAACTAAACACGAGCAATTCGAGCCTCGACCTCACAAAACCCTAAAAAAATTCCCCATATGCCCTCCAATCAATTCGAGCCTCCATCACCTCCTCTTCCGGCGCCGCCGCTGCTCATGGGCGCCGGTGAGGACCGCATCAGCGGCCTCCCCGATGAGCTCCTGATCTGCATCCTCCTCCACCTCGGCTCCGCCTATGCCGCTGTGCGCACCGGCGTGCTCTCCTGCCGCTGGCGCCACATCTTGAGGAGTTGCAACAGTACGAGGAAGGTTTCCCTATTTGATGGTTCGTACGAATTGGTAATTTCCAAGCTTGCTACTTTTATATAGGAATCTACTTGTCTCCCCATTGTTTGAGCTTCTGATTGTTGTTTGGAAGTCCGTTTTTTTCTTGAGGCGTGAGGTGAGGCGGAGGTGTCTGCACCTGCATGCCTGGCTACTGGGACTGCAGCTGCAAGAGTGAGGTGGGAGGGGATGAATTGGAGTGGAGCTGCATGCGGTTTTATCTGCTTAGCCGCCTAACGCAGTTGCCTGGTTTATCCACTAGATGAATGGGCACGAAGAACACTTTCTTAGAGTTGGTATGTTTTATACCAAGTGAATTGAAGCATTCTGGAACACCGATCCATAAATCTTCAATTTCTGGATAGATAATAGGACATGGCTTCCTAGCTATCTTGTAGTAGATAGATAAGTCATCCATCTTTGAAGTTCACTTTGACCTAATTAGCTTACACATATGTTAAATATTTCCTCTAAACATATTCAATATTTGATGTTGAAAATATCAAAACAATAACGATGAAATGTTGAACACCAAATGACGTAGGCGTGTGTGCGGTGGCGGTGCAGGCAGGCAGGGACGACAGCGGAGTGGCCACCCTGGCACGGGTGGGTGGCGCCTGGGGTAGGTCTACTGTTTAGGGTGGATACAATAGCTGTTGTTGTTTGCACAAATTTCAAACACCGAAAAGTATGGAAGATAAGATCTACTGGAAGATGGATAAGAAATCTGTAGTAGGACGTCGTACCAAGTGTTTACAAGGGCCGGTTTGCGTGCCACATATGCAGTCCAAGCATAGCACTTCCATAGAGCTAGGCCAGCACGACGATGACCGAGCCATCCACTAGGCGTGATCCGTTTGGCCGTGCATAATGTGTGGACCAGAATCGATTGGAAAATGTTTAGGCATAAGGAACCATGGTGGCGGCCATGAGCGAGTTTGGTGGCAGGGGTGAATCTAGCGGTTTGGTCGGTTGTGGCTCAAACCCCTCCTATTGCTGCTCACACATGTAGCCATAGATGAAGCATATGAAGAAATAAAGTGGGGAAGACGAAAAAAGAAGAGATGAATAAAATAGAGAAGAGAAGAAAAGATGTAGAAGATCCAAACTCGTTCTGCTAGATGAGCCATTGCTTTTTTTCGAGAACAAAATCCGCCATTGTGTGATCTTTGGTGCGTTTGGGCTTGGCCAAATGTGCTTTTAGCCCAATGGCATTGACTTTTGAATAATTTTGAGCCTCAAAATCGACTCATCACTACCATAATTACTTTCACTACAACAAAAACCATTTTTGGAAGTGGTCAAAATTGTTTTTCTGGAGATGGTTTTTGCATCCGCCTACGAGTCAATGCTTCTATTAATTAGACATTTTTATAGAAGGTTTTCTGTGCACCTCCATTAATAAAAAAATAAAAACCATATGATGGGCCCACCGAGCCCATCCAGGGGCACATCGCCGCCATAGGTCACGCCTGTCGGTCCTCCGCGCCTATGCTCCTCCGACCTCCTGACCACAGTGTCACGCCGCAGCTTTCTTAACACCTCACCGCTCCACACGCACCACCACACCGCGGCGATGCTTCCGCGATGCCACGCCACCGGATCCACAACACCCTGCCACTCCTCCCGTGACGCCGCGCGGCCGGATCCGCGATGCCTCGCCGCTCCATGCACCACTGTTTCATGTGCCACTGCGCCTTGCCACTGCGGGGGCGAGAGGGAGGAGGAAAGAGGTGTGTATGTTATCGGGCTTGTTGGGCCTCGCCTTCTTTTAGAGGCGGGCTTTATAGGCTAGTCACCTCCAAAAATTGATTTACGGAGGTGGACACCTTAAAATATAGGTCTCTAAAAATACTAAACTATTTCGGAGGCGGTTGTATTAAGGTGACCACCTCTATATGTCGATTCTCAAAGATTTCTAGATGCAAACATCTCTTTAAATAAAAAATATTCACCTCGATGCAGAGGAATATTATGTCCGACTCAGAGGCCCGACTTGAAGTGTATTTGCCAAGTGTTTTTTTATAGTGTTTACCTCCTTTTTCTTGCGTTGTGATTACGCAGAAAATGCGAACTAATCCTAGATTAGTTGGTTGGGTTCTTTGTGCTGGAACCTACCCACCAGGGTTCAAATCCTTAATTTGGCACTGGTGCTCGTATTTTCCTAGATTTATTCCAGGATTTACTAGCGCTTTGCATTCGGTGGTACGCGATGTCACTATCAACGTCGAGGCGCATGTGGTGACTTCGTGAATCTCAAGATCTGCCGGCTCAGTCCTTCGGAGGTGCTCATAGGGGTAGGGTTTGTGTACGTATATTTATAGGAGTGAGGGTGCGTGCATGTTGAGCGTCTACATTGTACTGTGTAATTAAAAAAAAATACGCACAAAAAGGATTGCAATACGAAATTGACATAGTCTTGGACACCTCTTTGTGAGGAATGTAACAATGCAATCAAAATTTGATTTGGGTAATTTACAGTAACAAAACCCTTTATTTACTTTCGAAACTCGGAATCACAGTATTTTTTTAGCTCTTTTGTGATGGCGGACAAGCTTGTAATAAATCATGGGCCAGCCAACAAATGTGCATATCAATTAGCCTTCTGTGACGTGAAGTACGCGTTCTCTCTTCTTATATATATATATATATACATATATATATATATACATATATATATATATACAGTATATATATATATATATATACAGTATATATATTGGGAGCCTATAGGCTTCCAATAGCTATTGGAAGCCTCGAGCAAAAAAAAGGCCACGTAGCACCCTCATATGCCTCAGGCTGCGCTGGTGCTGACGTGCCACACCTGCCACCACCACGTGGGCCCCCTGGATCCCACCACAGCAAACAAATATTAGACACCTCCCGACCCAGCCATCTCTCTCCTCTTCATTTCAAAATTTTCTTTCTCTCTCCTCCCTCTCTCTCTCCCTCTCCCTCCCTTGTCCCTCCTCAACTGGTGGAGCTTCAGCAGCTGCGACAGCACGAGGAAGCTCCGGCGAGCCTGCTCGCCTTCCTTGTCAACGGCACAGATCCGGCACGTGTGGATCCCGGCTCGACTCGGTGCGGCGAGCGCGTCTCCTTCTATCAGGCGGTGGGTTTTTGCATCCAGGTACGGTGAGTTTCTAGCTGCCCTGCCTTTGCTCACCCATTCCTAGATTTGTACTCTCTTGAGTGGCGATTCTTGATTGTGGTTCATGTATTTTCTGCAAATTAACAAGGGTGCATGCTCTGTCTCCATGTATTCCCATCGCTGGTGCATGCTCTGTGTTTGTGTAAATGCACCAGTGAAGCTGAACTGCTGAAGACAACCCCTGCCTGCTGAGCTTGAGTGTCGCTGATTCTTGCTTCTATGTCATTTTCGTTTGATGATTTCTTTAATCCTGTTGTGCATCGAGGCACTAACACAGGAGAAGGAAGCTAGCTCATATGTTTGCAGTTAGCGTGTAGCTGATTCATTCTCTGTTGCTCACAACATGCTCGATGAAATAGCTGCAAGGTGCAGTGCTTATTGCTTGAGCCGATTCCTAGTAGTAGGCATGGTTAGGATGTGCTGCTCATCGTCGCGTTGTTGCCGTCGCCCATCAATCATATATACATAGTGGTCTATCATAGATAGTTTTCTATGACATCTTCCTACTATTTATATGCTCATTATTGCTTTGGCCAATGATTAAGTATTTGGAATCATATATTTGTTTGTCGTTGATCATATATATTATTAATTGAACCACTGTTTGTAGACTTTCCTTGATGGTTTCTATGATTTTCCTTGATGATTTCTGTGCTTGTATTTCATTCTTTAGTTTTTCAGACTAACCATAGTCCCATTCTTTAGTTTTTCAGAGTCACCGGTGGAGAAGATAGCAAGTAGAGATGGAGGATGAACAAGCTAACGGCAAAGACGCTAGCAAGCAGATATGGCGGTTGAAGAAGCTATCAGGCTTCGATGTTGGGTTCGTGCACGAGTAGACATGACCTTCATTAGCTATTAGCCCAGCTTGGACTAGATTTCCTGCATGATTTCAGTTTCTATTGGCGGTTGAAGAAGCTAACAGGCTTCGATGATGCTTATGCAGATTTTGATGCATTTTACGACTCATTGTATAGGGTTATATACCATGTGTATTGCTGTTACAAAGCCATTGCATTCTACGATAACATTGTACTATATATGTTTCTATAGAAGGCTTGGTGGTGTCAGTCGCCCACAACATTGTACGATTGTTTCTATGATATGAGCTAACATTTCTGTGATCATGCTACCGCTTTCTATGCTCTAGCAAGCGAGAGCACGTGTTACTGGGTTCTTATATCCATTGTTTATTTTGCACGAATAAGTTGTATCCCAAATTCAATTTGAAAAGGGAACTATAGTGGCTCAAGCTTTCAATGCTCGTGTCCTTGCTTGTTTCCGTTAGGTGGAAGGTGTATCAATTCAAGTGTCATGTATGTCAGCTCTGTCCACTTGTACTCAAATTTCAAACATAGAAAAAAAGAGCATCTCAATATTTCTATGCTTGCATGTATCTATACTGATAAATCATCATATTGGATCAAAGGACTGTCATTTTGAAATTGTAAATTTATATCCTTGGGTGAAGAAACTACCACATGCTCATATTATATGCTCGTGTCCATATATTTATATGCTCCTGCCCTTGTGTTTTATGCTCGTGTCCTTATGTTTCTATGCTCGAACATATTCTACGCTCGTATTCCTACACTCGTGTCCAGTGCCCTTGTGTATACCCAAAATATTTTTTATGCTCTTAGTTGTATGTTTCTATGTTAGTTCCATCGATCATATCTACATATTAGTTTATCATAGATATATTTCTATAATCTCATCCTAGTGTTTCTATGCTCATCATTGCTTTGCCCAATGATTAGTTATTTGCTGTTCTCTTGGTTCAGTTAGCACCGTAATTCTGCAGTTGCCTCGTGTTTTAGGCTGCAACTATTTGGAATCATATATATTTCGTTGTGTTTGGAGTATAGATACTATTAGTTGACTGCGAGTCCATACTTTTGCAATCATATATCATACAGACGTGTGATTCCGATCATAGATACTTCCTGATGTACTAGTAGTAACCACTTTCGTGCATGTTGGATGCATGGATCATATATTGCAAATGTAATCATCGAACCGTTTGGTCAATTTCTATGATCTCCCAGTGAGATACCTATATAATGAGTCGTAAAATGTTATGGCTAGTCGCCTAGACGTACAAACATCATAATTGATTCCTATACTACCGGTCATAGAATCCTATATGCTAATAGGACAGAGGTCTAGTTAATGTGTAGAAAGCATGCTACATTGGCATAGAATTTTTCAGAGTGGATGATTGCAGTTAAAAAAAATTGATTCTTCAATCATAGAATCCTTGCTACAGTGCATCCCCTGCCTAGCGGATGGGCATAGAAACCTTCTCTGGTAGCATATAAATTTAAGGATTAAAAATAGAAAAGCATTTAAGGATTGAAAATAGAAAAGCATAGAAACCTTCTCTAGTAGCATAGAAACATTCTCCAGAAGCATAGAAACCTAGCGGATGGGCATACAAATCTTCCCCAGTAGTAGCATATAAACCGAGCGGATTGGCATAGAAATCCTCTCTAGTAGCATATAAATTTACAGATTGAAAATAGAAAAGGAGAAAAACATAGCACAAATTCAAAATGCAACGTGCATGCAGATGGCTCGCACATGCCAAGATGCAACGTGCATGCAGACAGTTGGTTGCCATCCCGTGCGGGCGCCGCTTGTGAAGGCATGCAAGGACGCAGGTTCATGCGCATGGCTGTGTTGCTGCTGCGCGCATCTCGTCACCCGCCACGGCTTCCCGTCTCGTCGCCGGCGCGGGGCAGCGCGCGGAGGCGCGTTGGCCCGCTAGTGTCAGCGGGTGGTCGGTCTGGCATGCCGGTAGTCAGACCTGGGGTCTCGGTCCAGGCATGGGGTGGCTGGACCCAGGTGGCAGCTCCGTGTCTAGGCTCTGAATATTATTCGGAGCCTATAGGCTCCTAATAGTCGGCCGCTATATATATATATATATATATACACACACTCCGTATATAATATTCTGACTACATATGTGGTCACTCGACACTCATGAAGGAAAGAATATTACAGTCGTACTAACCAGTCTGAAAATTCGGGCTCAAATGATAATCCATGGACGTAACGAAGATTTTTCTTTGAAGGATCCATATCCAATAAACCATGAAGGCCAATCTATCGAAAGCCCAAAGTAAATGCCGTCGGGCTTAAAAGCCCATCTTATCAAAGCCCAAACGTACCCAGGAACCCAGCGCCGCCACGTTTCTTCTTCATCATCGCCGCCGCAATTCGTTTTCCTTATACCTGAACATCGCCACCAATCGATTCTAGTCCCCATCACCTCCTCCTCCGCTGCTCGTCATGGGCGCCGGCGAGGACCGCATCAGCGGCCTCCCCGACAAGCTGCTGCTCTGCATCCTCGCCCGCCTCGGCTCCGCCCGCGCCGCCGTGCGCACCGGCGTTCTCTCCCGCCGCTGGCGCCACATCTTGGGCCCGCTTCCTTTGCTCTTACTTGATGGGAACCACGGCGCGCCGCCGCCACCTCTGGAGTCGGTCCTGGACAAAATCGACGCTGCCCTCGCCGCCTGCGACGCCCCCATCTTCAAGCGACTCGACATTGGATTCGGGCTGTGGTCCACCGCCGACGGCCTCGGAGTCCCGGCCATGCGCGCCGCGCGGTGGCTGCGCTTCGCTTCGGAGCGCGTGGTGGACGGGCTCTATATCTACCTTCCTCGGCCGGAAATCGCCGATGGGGAACAAGAAGCTGTGCTAGAGCTTCCAGCGTGTGAAGCGGTGACAACAATCCAACTCGTACTCGTGGCAACTTGGCAGATCCAGCCTTCGTCGGCCGGCTTGTTCCGGGCGCTGACCGACCTGCGAATAAGATGTGGCAGCATGGATGGCGGCGAGCTCGCAGCCCTCGTATGCACGCAGTGCCCATGCTTGGTGAACCTGAAGCTGTCCTTGATGGAGCTGGTAAATTCTCCGGATGTCTCTATACGATCTGATTCTATGCAGTCGTTGGACTTCGCAGTCAACGGAACACTTCGGCTACAGATTGTGGCACCAAGACTGGAAAAGCTCTCTTTATCGTGTATCAAAATAAACGAGGCGAGAATATGTGCCCCGAAGCTTGCAGAGCTAGGCTGGTCCAACGGCAGTTACGACCCTGACCGCCACCAGTTTGAAGGTGTTGGCCGTCGCCTCCGGGTGCTAAAACCCGGTCGAAATGCGTCCCTGATGCGGCAATTATTTGAGCAAGTTGATGAGCTGAGTCTGTCCATCTGGATTGGGCGGGTGTGCTTGTACTTTGTATTCAACAGAATCTCCTCAATAATGAATTGTCCTTTTTTATGATCCAGTGATTATTTCATCTCTACTCATGACAGGGAATAGCAGAGTACAGAAGATTCTTGAATGAAACGAAGAACCTGCCCAAGTGTAACATCTTGAACATATCAGTAGTGTGGAATCACCATGGCTTTGTGCCATGCATGTTGCACCTCTTGAGGAGTTGCAACAGTACGAGGAAGGTTTCTCTATTTATGCATGTCTCTGCCTATGAAAAGGTTAATTTCTAAGCTTGCTACTTTTATACATATATACGAATCTTCAAGATTTTGGCCTCACCATTGTTTGAGGTTCTAATTGTTGTTTTAGAATGGAGATTTCTCTAATTTGCTTTTTTCTTGAGCTATGGCGCTCTGCTATTTGTTGTGAACACATTTGTTCATTGTTGCCATGCATGCCTGGTAAACCATTCGACCAGTGTGATGGTCCTGTCTCTAGCTTGTCTTTTTTCTTAATTCTTCGGTTGTTGGGTTGGATGCATTTTTTTTTAATAAAATGGAGGTGGGCAAGTTATACAGTCCTTGGATGGATTTGTACTTGATTTAGACTCCGCGAACATTACATTAGAATGAAGCAAACATAGTAGTTTTTTGCACTATATATTGTCCACTGGCACAATAATATATATTGATATTTCTTATTTCCAGAGGCGCCGTTGCGATCCATCTTGCCCTTGTCGCTTTGAAAAGAGTCACAGGATCGATGATATTTCTCTCAATTCACTTGAAGAGGTAGAAATCACTTCCTATACAAGTTCCCAAAATGTACTGGAATTTGTGGAGCAACTATCCAGATGTAGTGCAGCACAACTCAAGAAGGTCGTCATGAAACATAAGATGAAGAAGATCAAACCAGCTCCTCCACCAACCAAGGAGGCACGTGAGAAGATCTGTAGAATGTTCCAGCCAAATATAGAAGTTGAATTCTATGTGTTCTCAAAATTGGAGCTGGTGCGCTTGGACTGACTATGTTTGAATTCTATGTGTTCTCAGATTTGGAGTGGGTGCGCTTGGACTGGCTATATAATATTTTGTGATGAAGATAATGAAATGAACTTCACTTGTTTTTGCTGACTTGCATCTGTGTTGAGGTGTAAGATTGTCGCTGGCTTTACCCACATTCCGTTCAAATTTACAGTTTGATCTATTGTTTTTTTTTCTGTTTTTTATGGACATTAATCTTTTTTATTAGAGAAGCTGTGTCAGTTCTTGTGATATCGGCTATGTGGGAAAGTTTCCTCTGCTTTTTGTTTGTGTTTCATGTTCCTCCAAAATCCTGAAGTTTCTCTGATCCAAAAAAATGTTCCACGATGGGAGGGAGAGGATCTAGATAGTCTGCAATCAAGCAAAACGAATGCTCTCGGCAGTCACCCTATCGGCGCCGTTTCTTTGCGATCGGTGGATGACCAGCTCCCATCGTGCTCAATGCTTTCACATGATGGATTGATGAGCCTCGGCCCAACACGGACACGCTGGCTCCTTTATATTTTAGCATGAAGCTTCTTCTTTTTTTTTTGGTGGTGTGGAGGCTGCAGTATTGGCGTGAGGGCGTGCCGTCGCTGATCATCAGGTGCCCATGCTCGGCGTAAGGTCCGGCAGTGATGGCTGGTTGCAGCGGTCGACGGTCAGGGAGGCTGGGAGGTGCAGTGGCGGGACGGCGCTGTGGGAGGCCGGGAGGCGTCTTGGCGGGGGTGGCGGCGGCAAAGAGGCTCGAGCACTCCTGAATCACAAGCTGGGACCGAGATGGGTGTCTCGGCCTGATGTTGAGAGGCTTGCAAGGGAGGAGTTTTTCATGGTCGGTTGGATTGATTTGACGGCGGCGATGGGGTAACTGTCAAGAGCATTCATTTTGCTTGATTGCAAATGATCTCGATCCAGAGGGAGAGGCGAAGAGGGGGCTGGGAGGGGAGGGGAAGAGGCAAGAGGGAGAGAGAGGGAAAGGTCAATCGGCAGCTTCGGTTCGTTGTTGTTCGATACAGTGTTAGTCGAAACGCTAAATAATCAGCCACCTATCGTTTCGCTCTTTATTCTTGCTAAACAGAAATTTAAATAATTAAATGGGCTAAAGGCATGTTTAAACGAATATGGCTAGCCAACGTTAGCATGTACATAGCCAGTAAACATGCTAAACACCCATGGGTCAATAGTGGTTTGGTGTCGACAAGGACGACGAGTATTTTCTGAGTGTACATAGCTGCTGTACGAGGGAAGGGAAAGGATGAACAGGATCATGGGGGTGGGGAGCAACAGCCAGTCACGCGAACCATTTACACGGGTTGTATGCCACATATGCAAACCAATTATAGCATGTCTGTCGTGCTGGACCAGCACGAACACGCCGAGGAATAGGCTGCCCGGCAAGGCCCATCAAGTATTTTCTGAATGGTTGGCCATGTGGAAACTCATAATTCTGTTGAAGATCAAAGTGTTCCTTTGGCGTCTGGCACGTGCTTCTATTCCGTCAGCGGACGTCTTGTACCACCGCAATATGTCGACGCATGATAAGTGCGATATTTGTGGAGCAAGAGATTCATGGAAACACTCATTGATCGAGTGCAATCTAGCTAAGTGCATCTGGGCACTAGAGAGCGAAGAAGTGGTTAAACATTTGTGTTGCATCCAAGACACAAGTGCATATAATTGGCTCATGTCAGCAATGGAGACTCCATCAAGCGTCGACTTCATCGGGGTGGCGATCACCTTGTGGTCCATCTGGTATGTGAGACGGAAGGCAATCCACGAGGACTCTTTCCAGAGCCCTATGACTACGCATCTCTTCATCGACAGGTATATCGCGGATCTTGGCATAAACAACATGGAGCAGACTGCGAACAAGGTAAATGTTCCGAAGACAACATGGTGGATTTCCCTGGCGGCTGGCTTGATCAAGATCAATGTGGATGCTGCTATATCAAAGAACATGAACAGGGCATCGGCGGCAGCCATTGTGCGTGATGGTGGCGGCTAGTTCCTCGGGGCATCGGCATTGGTGGTGGAAGGATGCGCTGACCCAGAAACCATGGAGGTCGTGGCATGCCGTGAAGGTCTAGCGCTGACGAGTGACCTCATGTTGCAGCGTTTCAAGCTAGCATCAGACTGCGAGTTGGTGGTCAGAAGTATACAAGGTGAAGGCCGAGGACCGTATGGTCAGATTGTTAAAGAGATCAAGGACCGAGCTAGCGTCTTTGAGTCGTGTATCATAGTTCATTAAGGGCGATCGTCGAATCGCGACGCGCATATTTTAGGCAAAAGTTCAGTTTATTTTGAAGTTGGTAGGCAAGTCTGGCTCTTAGTTCTGCCAGCAGGGATTTGTAACTCCGTACCTCCACTTGTCTAGTCAAAAGGTGGTGGTTCGCTAAAAAAAAATTTAGTGATTAGTGTTATGTTACATACAATTACTCGTGCTTATATTGACATAAGTCTTATTGCTTCAATTGTCTAAATGTTTATATTCGGTCACCTGTTATGTTACCAGCATATGTGTGCTAATGGGATCCTGCCGCCAAAGTGGACCGTGGGAACGCAAGGACATGCACCTAGTGAAACTTAGACTAGTCTGTTGCCATATAATCTATAAGCTATATAAACAGCAACGGCTTGTTGTGTTGACGTGTTCACCACCAACACATACACTGGCCGTGACCAAAGCCCCCAACTGAGAGACCCAACAAACCCATCTACGAAAGCCTAACCGGTTGCACGCAACTGTCACCCAACCTCTCAAACCCTAATCCAAATCCTTCCAACCGATCCCCTACCTACCTCCGCTGCCAATGGCTGAAGGCCACCGCCGCTGCTCCGGCGAGGACCGCATCAGCGAGCTCCCCGACGAGCTGCTGCACGTCATCCTCCTCCGCCTCGGCTCCTCCCGCGCCGCCGCGCGCACCAGCGCGCTCTCGCGCCGATGGCGCCGCGTCTGGGCCCATCTCCCCGAGCTCCGCCTCGGCACCCACCACGACCCGCCGCCGCTCCCGGCCTCGCTCCTCGACGCCGTCGACGGCGCCCTCGCCGGCTACTCCGCCACGGCGCCGCTCGAGCACCTCGGCATCTTGTTTTTCACTGGCGGCCCCAACGTCACGGCCAGCCGTGCCGCGCCATGGCTGCGCTTCGCCGCGAAGCACGTGGTGGGTGAGTTCAATCTCCGCGTCCCTTATCAGAAGATGGGCAAAGATCAGGAAGAGCTGGAGCTTCCCGCGTGCACCCGTGCGAAAACAATCAAGCTCAAGCTCCAAGATCCATGGCGGCTCAGGCCGCAACTGGCCTGTACGTTCGCCGCGCTGATCTCCCTTACGATACGAGATTGCCGCATGGAAGCGAAAGAGCTTACGGCCATGGTGTCCAAGCATTGCCTGTGCCTTAGGGACCTGATCCTTTTCATCGACCTGGTTGAAGTCTCAGATGTTTCTGTGCTCTCTGACACGCTGCACTCGCTGACGTTCTTCGTTGCAAACACACGGCAGCTAGAGGTCATCGCAGGAAACCTAGAAAAGCTGACAGTAGATGACGCCGCAAAGGCTCGTATCTCCTCCTCTAAGCTCGCAGAAGTGGATGCATATGACCCTCGCCACCACAAGTTTGACAATGTAGGCCGTCACCTCCGTCGACTAGAAGTTGGTCAAAATTCTGCAGTGGCATCCTTCATGCAGCAGTTTGATGAAGTTGATGACTTGAAACTGGAAATCTTCGTCCCGTGGGTGTGTTTCTTTGTGGTACATTGATCTCCGTAAAAAAAAATCAATTGTTTTAATTTTGTAGCAATCCAGTGATTATTTTGTGTCTGTACTGATCATGACAGGAAATAGCGCGCTACGAAAAGTTCTTCAATGAAACATACAAGCTTCCTAGGTGCAAGATGTTGAGAATATCCTTATTAGGGTGCCGATGCCATGCCTCCGCACCATACATGCTGCATATCCTGAGGAGTTGCAATTCAAGGAAGACTTACGTACTGCTTGATTGTTCTAACTCTTCATGGGTAATGTCTAAGCCTTTAACTTCACAGGAATCTCCTTAATTGCATTCATCTTGTTATTAAGTTAATTACGACATTTCACTTGCTCGATATATATATTGCAGCATAATGTTGGGTTTGCTAATCTGTTTTAGGGTGGTCAAGGTTAATTATGAATGTGTTATTGAGATTATAGTCAATATCCATTCTCGAGCTAGTAGCCTTGGTCTGAATTTATTTTATAGTTATAAAGGGAGGAAAACTGCTCAGGTAGCACTACTGGTGGGTAGGGGTTGCCAATGGTGCATAGTCAACATAGAATATGCATGATTAGAGCCTATTGTTTTAATAATCGCTAGTAATATAATACAATGATATTTGGCTTTTCTTATTTAGATCCAGGCAGCTTTTTGCCCATCGTCTTGTCCTTGTCGCTTGGCAGAGAGTCAAAGGATAGATGGCATTGCCCTCAATTCACTTGAAGAACTAGAAATTGATTTCTTCAAAGGATCCAAAGAAGAATTGAAATTTCTGGACCAACTATCCAGATGCACCGCAGCAGTCCTAAAGAAATTGACAATCAATTATAATGTATCCGTTGATAATGATCAAATAGCCAAGGAGGTATGTGAGAAGGTTCGCAGCATGTGGCGGCCAAATGTTAAAGTGGAATTCTGTGTGTTTCTGGGAGGGAGGTGAGTGTGTTTCCACTGAAATTTCATGGCATGTGAAGAATATAATTAAATGATCTGCTATTCTTCATCTTGAACCTGATTGGATCGGAGGAGGATTCTTGTAGGCTTTTTCACTGGTCCAAATAGACATTTATGTTTTAGCCTACGCTTACTTTATTGCGAATAAAAGACAACTTTATTCTTGATGTCGTTTTCAGTCCTTGATCTTCCATTTCTAATGTTTTAAATTGCAAGTATAATTAAAGTAGCATGGTTGGAAATATGCCATGGCTGTGTCACTGACTGGAGAAGAATGTAAAAGTGGAAAGAATGAACATGTTGTCTACGTTTCATCAGTAAAAGTTAGTCACCTATATATACCTCGACATGCTGTCACAACGTGGAAAGAATGAACATGTTGTTTACGTTTCATCAGTAAAAGTTAGTCACATATACCTCGACATGCTGTTACAATCGAGATGCGACTCACGGAACACCTCTCTTCCAACGATGAACTCTATCAAATTCACAGATTTTAGTAGCTACTCTCTCCGTTCCAAATTATTAGTCATCCTGACATTTTACTAGATTCATTGATGATGATGTTATGAATTTAGGACAACTGTATGTCTAGGTTCATAGAAGATATCATGAATTTAGACACTCAAAATGGCACATAGGATGACTAATAATTTAGAACAGAGGGAGCAGTACATACAAAGGGATTAGGAACTCGCCGGAGTTGTCCAGCCCAAGCTTGCCGCCGCCGTCTATGCCGAGGAGTTCCCAAAGTCTCCTCTCGTACAAGCCTCCGTAGGTTTACACACTGATCGCAGTGATGCCCGTTCATGGGCTGCGTTTGCTCATGTCATCGCTTATGCCCACGACTCCTTGAAGATGATTCAGGTTTAGCTCGCCATGATGGTCCTCCTCCACTACAGCTGGGTTCGTGACACATGCTTAGCAGCTTAGGTTTTGGAAGCATATAAGCATAACCATAGTCTCGGATCAGTACATCTCTCCTTTGTCTTCATGCAAAGATTAATTATTAGGAGGCTTGGTGTTATCAATTTGAGAATGCGTTATCAGTAGAAAGCATTCATGGAAAAGAAAAAAAAACATGGTGACCTGATGTTCTCTTTATGGAACGTGCATACACAGGCAGTTGTGCTTGCCGTACGCTCTACTAAAATACCAACACTATCTTGTGTGTTCGTTCAAAAAAAAAAAACTAAAATACGAGCAAAAAAATCATCTTGCAGGAGAACGCAACAAGTGCTGTCGGGCCGGAAAGACCCAACCTTTCGGCCCAACTCCAAACCACCCATCCCAAATCCAAACGCTCTCCATGGATCAAGACGTTCCCTGCCGCCGCCGGTGTCGCCGGTCCGGCAAGGACTACATCAGCAACCTACCCGACGAGCTTCTGCACAGGATCCTCCTCCGCCTCGGCTCCATCCGCGCCGTGGCGAGCACCAGCGCGCTCTCCCGCCGGTGGCGCCAGTCTGGTCCCACCTCCCCGAGCTCGTCTTTGTCAACAACACCGGCGGCCACGATGACCAAGACGCGCCGCCGCCTACTCTGACGAGACCCTCTAGCCCCTCGTCGTCGTCCTCACCACCGCCCACGCCGACGAGGCCCTCGTCGATCCTCGACACTAGGGATGCAGGTGGGCCGGGTTCTAATACGAGGCCGCAAACCCGCCCCGCAAAACTATCGTTTGCGACAGATGTGGCCCAGCTGCAAAGTTTTGGTGGCCCAACGTACGCTAGCCCACGAAGCCCGCGGACCAGTGAATAAACCCGTCTCGCTGAATCCCTAGCAGTCGCCGCCGGCGTGAGGTTGTGGGACGCGGCCGTTGTCGCCACCGGCGTCGATGTCCGTGGGGTCGCGACCGCCGGTGGGTCGAGGCCGCCGGTGGCGGCGACGTCGAGGTCCGTGGGGGCGCGACCGCCGCCTTCAACGTCTGTGGGCTTCACGGGTACGCTCTCATCTCCTCCTCCCTCGTCACTTGTCTGCTCCAAGAACCTAGTCCCGTCAATAGCGCACTTGACAGGGCTCTCTTCTCCTCCTCTTGCAGTGGCGCGGTGGCCGGCGGCGAGGGTGAACCCAGGGGGCACGGCGGTGCGGGGAAGGGGAGCGGGTGCCTGGCTACGGATGGGAGCAAGCACTGGGACAAGGCGTTCCTGATTTTTGGATTTTTGGATTATGGAGGAGTTCCTGATTCTTGAATTACTCGTTGGCAAGGTAAGCATACATGTAGAATCTTTTAAGTTTATTGCTCATTCAGAATGTATAGAGTACATCCAACATCAAATGTTCTACACCCTTGTCCACTGGAACTATTCGTACAAGATTATTTTTCAGTTGAAGCATATAGCTTGAACAACCACACTGTGAAACATATTATTCCCTTTAATTAGTGCCTTCATATGCTATCTTTTTTCTGAATCCATTTTTTTAAAAAAAGTCGAACCATAAACCCCTAAACTATTTCATTTGGGAAGCATGTAGTCGAGTCGACACCATCGACGCGGCCCTCGCCGCCTACGCCGACCCCACCATCGAGGCCCTCGTCGTCGTCCTCTCCACCTCCGACGTCATCACTGCCCGACGCGTCGCGCCGTGGCTGCGCTTCGCCGCGGAACGCGTCGCCGGCGAGCTCGTCGTCTTCGCGCCTCCTCTGCGTGCGGTGCTCGAGCTCCCCGCGTGTCCACGAGCGAAGACGATCGCGCTCCGCTTGATACTATTTGGCGGCTTACGCCGGCCGGCGTGTTCACGGCGCTGACCTCGCTGACGATCCTCATGGGCGCCATGACCGGCGGCGAGCTCACAGCTCTCGTGTCCACGCGGTGCCCGTGCCTGAGGAGACTAAGGCTCTGCCTCACCGTTGTTAGTGACCACGACGTCTCCATTTGCTCCGGCTCGCTGCACACGCTGAGTCTCAGGCTGTTCGGAACACAGCGGCTTGAGGTCGTCGCCCCAATTCTAGAGAATTTGTTTCTATGTGACACCATTGACGAGGTTTGTATCTCTGCACCCAAGCTTGTAGAGTTAGCTTGGCGTGGGGCCACCTGCTACCCTCATCACCGCCATCGGTGGCCGTCGCCTTCTTCGACGGCGTCGTATCTCTGCGCCAAAGCTTGCAGAGTGAGCTTTGATGATGTTGGCCGTTGCCTTCGGTTTCTAGACGTCGACATCGGTGCAAGTTCTGCGGTGGCTTCGCTATTGCAGAAATTCGATCAAGTACACGAGTTGAAGCTGGCAGTCTCTATGCCACGGGTGTGCTGATCATATATAATCTGAATTTTCTCAAATAATGGATTTGTTTTTCCTCACAATCCTGTGAGGCTGTGACTATATATATTAATTCCTCTGTCCATCTATGCTCGTGTCAGGAAATAACGGCGTATGAACGCTTCTTGAATGAAACAAACAAGATGCCCAAGTGTAAGATCTTGACAGTATCCATGCCGTGGAATCAGCATGATTCGGCACCGGTCATGTTGCATATCCTGAGGAGTTGCAGCAGTGTGAAGAGGATTTCTGTACAGTTAAATGATTACAGTGGCTGCTCATCGGTAATTTCTAACCTTTTTTTAACATTTTTATATTTAAGGGAACATTTCAAGTTTAGATCCACCATGGACACCTTGTTTGAAAATTAAGAGTTTCCTTCTTTTTAAGTTTGGTCCTTTTCATCTTGACTTGTATAGTCCCTTTGTAGATCTAGACCCAACTGAACATAAAGCACATCAGAATAAAGCGAACTTAGTTGATTGTTGATATATTTTGCACCGGTATATTGATATTATATTGTTAATTTCTTATCTCCAGTGGCATCCTTGCCAGTCATCTTGCCCTTGTCACTCCGAGGAGAGTTACAGAACTAAGGACATTTCTCTCCATTCACTTGAAGAGGTTGAAATCACTTCTCATAGATATTCAATGCAAGAATTATTGGAATTTGTGAAGCAACTATCCAGGTGCAATACAGCAATCTTCAAAAAGTTGGTCATCAATCATACAATGTACTATGCTCCTTCACGAAGCAAGGAGGTATCTGAGGAGATCAGCAGGATTTGTCATCCAAAAATTCAAGTTGAATTCTATGACTTTTCATCTGGGAAGTGCGTGCATTTCAATTAATAGATTGTTAGTCATGGCTCTAAACATATAGTGTAATGGTCCATTTTCTGCACTTGCACATTTGGAGGTAAAGGATTTTCAGGATATAGTTTAAATTTAGATTTTGAAATTATGCATTTAACTTATTTTTACTAACTGACTTTGTATTTAATGTTTTTATTTCCTTTTTAATGTAATGTTTTCGGTTTCGACATACTTTCTACTAGAAAGAAGTACAAGCTGTAAGATCTTTCCGGATGTGCTAGATTACCAAGGTTTTTGCCGTCATACACCAAATGCAGCCCAATGAAAAAAACTCTTTTTTTGGCTAAGTAGTTACAAAACTCAAATAATTGTTTTTCCAAGCATTACTAAATTTCGGTGGGAAGATATTTGAAAATTTCTGATAATAGTTTGACATGAAAGACCAGAATAATTGGTTACGAAAATTGTTTTCCCAAACATTACTAATTTACCATTAATGCATGTGCAAAGAAAAAAAGCAAGCCAAACATAGAGGAAACTTTGTGGGTCACTCACAAGCATATGTTTTACTGCCATGTGCCATTAATCCTGAAGGCCATACATCACTACTACAAATAGGATTTTAGGAGACACTGCATTTTTATTTTCAGAGACGGACATAAAATCTGTGCGCCCCCGTTAATCGTAGCCATTATGGAGACGGACACATTTTATTTTTGTTTAGGAGACATTTGTATCTGATTGTCTCAGAAAATCATCTATTTTCGGAGGCGGACGTTTTAAAGTGTCCGCCTCCATTAATCTATTTCTAGAAGCACACATCTTAAATAGCCCGCCTCCGAAATTGATGGGCCCAATCAGACCCATATTGCCTGTTACCAGATTCCGCATATATATTGAACTGTTAGGGTTTGGTCTCTCCCACTTCTCTCTCACCCCTCTCTCTCTCTCACCCTGGCACCGCCGCCCCCTCTCTCCCACCCATTGCGCCGCGCCGCCAGAGCCTCTCCAACCGCCAGAGCCCAGAGCCTCCTCCTCACCTCCATCATCTGCCTGGGCAAGCGCTCCTCATCTTCGACGCACGGCTCTCGGTCGAGCGTGAGGTGGCGAGGAGAAGGGCGTGGAGGCGGCGGCGCTGAAGGAGGCGTCGGCCTCCTCACCTCCCTATGCTGCGCTAGAGCCAGCGCGCTAAGGCGAGGGCCTCCTCACCTCCCTCCTCCGACATGGGGCGGGAGGGCGAGCGTGAGGTGGCGAGGAGCGGTGGCCGCGGCGGCACGACATGAGGGCGTGAAGCGGCAGTGAGGCCACTTCTCCTCGCCCTGCAATGGTGGCAAGGCCACTTCTCCTCGACCCTGCAGCGGTGACGAGGTGCAGCAGCGAAGCGCGGTGGCGCGCCTGGCGACGGCAGCGGCGGATCTGCCGCCGGTACCCTGGATGGGCCCAATGGGGCCCAGATCTAGGCCCATCAGGCTCAACTAAGGATTTGTTCTTTTATTTTTTCTCTGATTTATGGAGTAGACACAGAACCGCCTCTGAAAACGTGTTATTAATAGAAGCTCCATGTCGTAGGTGGATGCAAAAACCGCCTCTGAAAATGGTTTTTGACCGCCTCCAAAAATCTATTCTGTAGTAGTGCATACCCATTAGGCTGGTGAAGGCGTCGTCGCTGGGGCAGGAGATGGAGCATGGAGCCGTGTCCAGGGGTGGGATCTAGGAGCTAGAGAGGGAGGCGTGGGAGAGGGTAGAAGGTGGTGGGAATGGAGAGGGAGGAATGGCGTGAAGGGGATCTACAAGGAAGAAGGCAGCGGAATGGAAGGTGTGAGGCGTGGAGAGTGGCCGCGGCGGAGGAAGAGGGAGGCTAATGGGGATATGAGGACAAGGCCCATAGGATGTATTACCCTTAGTTTTATGGGACGATTAAATTATAAAGAAAATTTCTCATTGGCTTCTAACTGAAATTACTCGAGTAGCATAATGGTGAGTTGACGCCCGTTAGATACGCCAATTGTTAACTGCAAGCGCACGGGACGTTGTAGCTCTTTCTCTTGAGTAATTCCCCCAAAGTTTATCAATCCATAGAACTAAAGACAAAGAAACAAACTAAGATGCATGAAAACCTGTACTTTAGTGAAAAATCAAATCAATGGAAATCGAATCTAGTCTACTTGAGTCAACCAACCATACAGGTAGCGAGAAAGAGATAGAGATAAACGATTTAGATCACCTAGACAAATGCATAGTCGTAGTTCAAGCTAGATAGAGCAAAGATGGATGTGAATATCAATAAAAGCATCTTTAAATCATGACCTTCAAACTGACTCCCAAAACCCCAACCTTACACAAGGATACACCCTGTCATGATACTATCCCCTTCGGCGTTGTAGTTTCAAGGCACGAAGTAGCGCCGAACGCTCTTTGATAAGTCCGGTATGAACCCCTAGCCACCACGGCTACAATAACATCCAAATGATCTATCTCGATAATAGATCTAAAATAAGCACATCAAAGATCGAATGAAATAAATAGAAGAGGCACTCCCCGACACCAACCGTTGAGATACTTGATCGCAAGAAATTCGGAAACACAAACACCTTCATCACAAATGGTAGTACATCACAAGATCCCAACCATGGCCTACCTTGATCCTGATCTAAGCTCTTGAACTCCGATGTGGGAGAACCGTGCAAGGTTCCCACGTCGGCTAGGGCGAACCCTAGACAACTAGCAATGGCCCTCGGCTCTCCGAAAGGTGTCTCTCTACTCCTCTGCGACAGCTGCGAATGTCAACTCCCCCTGGGCATGGGAATACGGACTCCTTTTATCGGCGAGATGACCTAGGTCAAAGCGGGGCTCCGAGGCGCGGCCAGAATGGCCAAGGCCGACCGGCTAGGGGGCCTGTGGGCCGGCCAACCTGTCCTGTTCCAGGCCTGGCTCGTCTTCCCTTTCCTCCATGAGTCTTCTCATGCCTTCTGGAATCCGCGATTTTCTTTGATGATAGGCATTTGGCAATATTTTCTTCAGGATATCTTCGAGATAAAGATGAAGGGGTGAATCTTTCCTTAATCTTCAAATCGCTCTGCCTTAATCCCGAAGTAATCTTGGTTGGGCTTGTGTCTTGGGTCTCTTGGGGTCTTGGATCATCAAGCATGGACCTTGAATGAGCCTTGGATCAACGGGCTTGTGATCTTCATTGTTTTATGCTCTGAAATAGCCCAAAGTCATGCAAAATCACAAATCCTCCAAGAACATATGCATATGCAAATATTGCCCAATTATCAAGTACGATCAATGACTTAGATGTCAAATTCATGTCATTATTGAGGATAAACAAGGGTGATAAGGTATAGTTAAAGAGCACCAACAGTGAGTGTACTTTGCTTGATGCAAGAGATTGCCGGTTCGATTCTAAGCCTCGACATTTTTTTTGCTTTCTACCTTTTATTTTCTTTAAGCATGCATTTCCTTTATTTCTATTTTTAAATAGCAATATGTGGTTTCTGCCTTTTATTTCCTTTAAGCATGCATCTTCTTTATTTCTATTTTTAAATAGCAATATACCCGTGCGTTGGTACAGGAGAAAAATATTGAGACTGACGTATTTAGAGACCATGTACTACTGAGAAATATTTTCCTAATATCTCAGAAGTAATTTCTCACAAACATTACTAACCTGAAGCAAACTGAAAGGCATGCAAGATCTGCCCGAGGTTATCATACGCAACGCATGGTGTAGTTCCCCAGCTAACGTGAAAGAACTTGATTTTATTGCACATAGCCTTGATCATGGCGCTGGCCACCAAGACGGCTGGAGCATGAGCCTTCTGACGGAGAAGGATGCGACAGTGCCATGTCCGTCATGGCGATGCTGGAGACCATCGTCATATTAGATGATAACGACGTGCAAGCGGTGGACTCCGTGAGTATGGGAAGAACAGGTATGATATGGAGTCCGGTCCGTGACATCGTTGTGCGGCGCTTGAAAGGCTAAGGGGGCAGGACGGTGCACGGAAGGCAAATGGAGCAAGACGATCGGGTTGTGGTTGACTACCCCAATTGGTTTTCTTAGTAGTAGAGGAGAGTAGAGAAGAGATTTGTCTCTTCCACTATCAAAAGAATTATTTTTATTTATGTTTGTATTTTTTAATATACATATTACTCCATCTTTCACAAACAATAATTACTATATATAAATGTATGGATTTGGTCCTAAAGTAGCATACAATCCAGTGTTCATGTTTATTCCCATTTTTAGGAGCAATGTATGTGCAAGTGTTTTATCGAATCTTCATGTCATGCTATATCATCTGTGCAATAGGTCATAATGTTATGTAACATGACAATGTGAGCCACACTAATTATTTAAATTTTCCAATGTAATAGTATAATTATTTATAGATTATATACATAGTGTCATTTCATAATGTGTGTATGTATCACATTGAGCCGTACATATTGACGTGTAGTTTTCATGAGTTATCTGATTAAAACGGTTTCAAGCCTCGGGTAACCAAATTACCCAAACAGACCAAATTCATTCGTAGAAGCCCACTACTGTCTCAACCTAAAGCCATACAATTTTACTGTTCATTCAGACAATGCAATATAATATTAATGGAGATCGAGTATAATATTAACTATGATGCTTAATCGAAAGACAAACACTATATAAAGACACTCTTTATTTGAACAACAATAGTAATAACACTTTATGAAGACACTCTTTATGACAACAATAATATTACTAACACTTTACAAAGACACACTTTATAACAACAACAATATTACAAAGGGGCGCCCACACCCTTATAGGTGGATAGCCTAACACCACTACCACACTCCACTCTTCTATCATGCTCATGGGGTGTATGGCATGGCAAGGGAGGGTGTCTTTATTTGTAGGGCAAGGGGGCCATGGGGTTGAGACAAGTGTCCCTCTTTCTATAGAATTCCTAGATATTACAACATTTTCTAATTTATTTAATTACTAATTATAGAGTTCTCCATGGAAAATATCTTTCTCTTGTATGGTGGAGAACATCCTAGAAGTTTGCGTTGCTATTGTTTCAATACTCCCCCACAAGGCAAACGTTTTTTCAGAGTTGTCCTGCAAACCATGCCGAGTGCCTCTCAAAACTTTTCAACCTTGTTGATACCTTCAGCCGCCTGCCTCAGCCTCGCTTCACTCACTGAGCCTCAAGCTCTTGGGAACACATCGACTCGAGGTGGTCGTCCCAATTCTGGAGAATTTGTATCTATGTAACACCATTGATGATGAGGTTTGTGTCTCTGCGCCAAAGCTTGTCGAGTTAGCTTGGCATGGCGCCACCTACTACCCTCATCACCGCCATCGGTGGTGGTCGCCTTCTTCCATGGCGTCGTCGTATCTCTGCGCCAATGCTTGCAGAGCTAGCTTTGATGATATTGGCCGTTGCCTTCGGTTGCTAGATATCGACATCAGTGCAAGTTCTGCGGTGGCGTTGCTATTGCGGAAATTCGATGCAGTACACGAGTTGAAGCTGGCAGTCTCTGTGCCACTGGTGTGTTGATCATATATAAATCTGAATTTTCTCAAATAATGGATTTGTTTTCCTCACAATCCAGTTAATATGTTAATTGCTTTTGTCTCTGCTCATGACAGGAAATAACGACGTATGAAAGCTTCTTGAATGAAACAAACAAGATGCCCAAGTGTAAGATCTTGATGGTATCCATGCCGTGGAATCAGTATGGTTCGGCACCAGTCGTGTTGCATATCCTGAGGAGTTGCAGCAGTGTGAAGAGGGTTTCTGTACAGTTATATGATTACAGTTGCTGGTAATTTCTAACCTCTTTTTACATTTTAAAATTTAAGGGAATATTTCATGTTTAGACGTTCCATGGTTTCACACCTTGTTTGGAAATTAAGGGTTTCCTTCTTTTTAAATTTGCTCCTTTTCATCTTCACTTGTGTAGTCCTTTGGTGGATCTAGACCCAACTGAACATAAAGAACATCAGAACTAAGCAAACTTAGTTGATTGTTTTTATATATTCTCCACTAGTATATTGATATTATATTGTTAATTTCTTATTTCCAGTGGCATCCTTGCCTGCCATCTTGCCCTTGTCACTCCAAGGAGAGGACTGAGGACATTTCTCTGGATTCACTTGAAGAGGTTGAAATCACTTCCCTAGAAATCACTAGAATTGATTCGACGGTTCGAGTCCCAACTCCCCATACCGATCCGCTGCCAAGCACTCATGGGCGTCGGCGAGGGCCGCATCAGCAGCCTCCCCGACAAGCTCCTGCACTACATCCTCATCCGCCTCGGCTCCGCCCGCGACGCCGTGCGCACCGGCGTTCTCTCTCGCACTGCTGGCGCCACATCTTGGACCGTCCGCTACCGGAGCTCCTCCTCAATGGCGATCCTGATGCACAAACACCTCCGCCTCTGGAGTCGGTCCTGGACAAAATCGACACCGCCCTCGCCACCTGCGACGCCCCCGTCTTCAAGCGACCCGACATCGACTTGGCGATGTCGTCCAACGACCACGAATCCTAGCCATGCACGCCGTCCAGTGGCTGCGCTTCATTTTGGAGCGCGTGGTGGACAATTTCTTCATCTACCTGCCTCAGCCGGATGTCGATGATGGGAAAGAAAAAAGGTGTTAGAGGTTCCAGCTTGTGAGGCTGTGAAATCAATGCAACCTCCACCGGCCGGCTTGTTCCGGGCGCTGACTGACATAACGATGCACTGTGGCAGCATGGGTGGGGATGAGTTCACGGCCCTCGTGTGCACGCAATGCCCATGCTTGGTGCATCTGAAGATCTTATTGATGCTGCTGGTTAATTCGTTGGATGTATCTATACGTTCAGATTCTTTGCAGTCGCTGCTTTTCAAAGTGAGGATTATACGTTGGCTAGAGATTGTGGCACCGAGACTGGAAGAACTCTCTTTATTGTCTGGCGACATAGAAGAGGCGTGAATCTCTGCCCCGAAGCTTGCAGAGCTACTATGGTCCTACAGTGTCTACGACCCGCGCCGCCACCAGTTTGATGGTGTTCTAGAAACCAGTCAACAAAATATCTCCCTGGTGCAGCAATTTGAGGAAGTTGATGAGCTGAGACTGTTCATCTGCATTTCGCGGGTGAGTTTGTATCAACATAATCTCCTCAAAATAATTTCTTTTAGACCATCCAGTGATTTCTTTATCTCTACTTGTGACAGGGAATAGCGGACTATAAAAGTTTCTTGAATGAAGCAAACAATCTGCCTATGATTAAGATCTTGAACATATATACTCTCAGAGTGGAATCACCATGGCTTGGTAGCAGGCATGTTGCACCTCTTCAGGAGTTGCAACGGTAGAAGGAAGGTTTCTCTATTTGATGGCTCTGAGTACGAATTGGTAATTTCTTAGCTTGTTACTTTTTTTTTTAGATAAAGGAACAAAGGTCCTGGCCTCTACATAATATACACGGCCATCAAATTATCACAAGATATCAGCCAACTTTGCTGATAGTTTGGGAAAACAAAGGAAATTCGTCTAGACCAATTCTATTATTATATTTCCATCCAAGATTGGCCATCTCCAAGGCTATGATCTCTAAAGATGAGCTCGTGTGCCTGAAGATCTCCTTTGTTGTGTCTTCATGCTGCAGCTGCACCCAAAAGCGTAACCAATACGCCCCCCGTGAAAATAGCCTGCATAAATGATGGATATCTTTTTTCTCAAAAATAACATCATTATGGCATCTCCAAAGGAATCTTCATTGTATCTTCATTGTTTGAGGTTCTAACTGTCTGAAATGGAGAGTTTGCTAATCTGCTATTTCTTGTGAGGTGTGGCGCTCTGCTATTTGTTATGAACACATTTGTTCATTGTTGCATGCATTCCTATGTAAACTATTTGACCACTGTCATGGTCCTGCCACTAGCATGTGCTTTTTTCTTCTTCGGTTGTTGGTTTGGGTGCATTTAATTAAAGAAAAGGGAGGTGGAAAACTTATACAGTCCTTGCATGGATATGTATTTGATTTAGAGCTCAGTGAACATCACTTTATAATGAAGCAAACCTAGTAGTTTTTTTTGTCTATATATTGTCCACTGGCACAACAGTATTGACATTTCTTATTTCCAGAGGAACCGTTGCCGGTCATCTTGCTCTTGTCGCTTTCAAGAGAGTCACAAGATTGATGATATATTCTCAATTCACTTGAAGAGGTAGAAATAACTTCCTATACTAGTTCCCATGAAGTACTGGAATTTGTGGAGCAACTATGCAGACGCAATGCAGCATAACTTAAAAAGGTTGTCATGAAACATAAGACACGGATGATCAACCCACCAGCTCCTCCACCAACCAAGGAGGCACGTCAGAAGATCTGCAGCATGTACCAGCCAAATATTGAAGTTGAATTTCTATGTGCTTTCGGGTTCGGAGTGGGTGCTCTTGGACTGACTATGTAATATTTTGTAATGAACATAACTTAATGATCTTCACTTGTTTTTTGCTGAGTTGCATCTGTATACATTTTTAGATAACTTATTAGGTCACGCACAGAGTTGCCAACAAGGTTATTTATTGATATAATATATTTGAGTACCTATTTCAAACATATTGCCTAATTCTTGGATAGCTAGATTTTTTTTACTGGATAGAATAACGCTGAAAATGAATGGTCGACTAATGTATTTGTTGAACCTATCAAATTATGAGATTACAAACTGTTTCTCAAAACAAATATATGCTCAACTTTTCGTGTGTCCAATGCAAACATAATATCAACAAGTTATAAATAGATGAGATTAGGCATTCTATTTTTTTAGATCTCAAATGGCAGGACGGAAAATGAAAGGTAAAATAGAGCTCTCTAATGCATTAGAAGCCTATAAGGTGTACTTTGCAAGAAGAAACACCAGAAGTCTAAGAGGCACCGGTTGACACCAGTCACCACGATAAAAGCTGGCCAGGAAACAAAAAGAAAGGAAAAGTTATGCTCACTCGAGTGATTTGAGACCTCTTTTCACCTCAAATCTTTTCAACACTCAAATCATCCTCCCTTCTTTTTTCAAGTCTGGCGAGAAATCCGGTGAGATTAGAGTTTGGGGTTAGGGTCCCAGAGTTGTCGTATGGTCATGCTCACCATCAGGCTTAGAGGAGACCTACGGGCAACAGGGGCCGGCCCGGTGGTGGCCAGTGGTCGGGGGGGGGGCAGGCAGTTGGGCTAGGGAGTGGCGCGATCAAGGGTGTGAGGAGGCGGCATTGATCGGAGATGGCGGCAGCGGGACCCAGCCATTTAGGGTCGGGCTATGGTGGTTCGTATCAGTGGAGGCGACGTGAGTCGCTGTGGCGAACCACCTTAATGACTTTGGTTAAAACACGAAATAGCATGAGTAGAAACACTCAATTGGCTAAGATATGGTGCTTCAACCAAAACAACCAGGGGATCTCTGGTAAACGTCCCGATGAAGGCCACCATTAATTGTCCAGACCCTTTCCAAGCTCACACAATGGGAGTACCCAGAATACATACATCTCATCTTAGCATTTTACGTCAAAGGACTGTTCATAGATGATTTAAAGAAAAACATGAATCTCAAATTATGAATTATTACAACACGATGTTCAACTACAGCAGAACACTTTTTAAATACATCATCATGTTATAGATCCATTATAAGATGATACACCCAACACACAATGAACTGTGATTGGCTGAACACAAGGAAATCAGCCGATCTAAGAAACACTTCACTGATTCATCTGAGGAAATCGGTTAGACACAAAAGAAAACTCTAACTGTTCGTGGTGGAGGATCATTCATGACCTATCGGCTACACAGAAAGCAGCTACATGTCTACTCGTCAGACACCACAACCTCCATATACCACCCGACAGGAAGCTCCACGGCATAGACGCATGAGATATCGGACGAGGGTGGATCGGCCGAAACAAACATAGCTCCAGCAAAGTTGAGTATACTAATACTTGCAATACTTATCATGATGGCGATGAACCAATAAAAAATTAGAGTTATGCAAGCTATTTTAGCTAGCGGGGTTGTTTTGCCAAAAGCGACTAAGGTTGTGTTCAGATTGGGGTAAAAAACACTATAGCTGTAGAAAAACATTGTAGCACTTGCTGTGAAGCATGTTTTGTGAGGAAGGTGAATAGTGAAAAGTTGGAATGAATAGTGTTTTCTTAGGGAATCGGCGGGTCAATCCTTACTTTGAGATTTTAGCAAATTTAACTATTAACTTACATCGGCTACAGTCTTGTGCGAAAGAAACTGGAACATTATACTTGTTTAAACAACTTGGAACATATTACATCAAATTCATTCTCCTCAATCATCATTTAGAGTACAAGATTGACCCAGTGAACAAGACCCGAATGGAGCACGTGGGTACAGGTGGACAGGTAAGGCTGAGCTAGTGGCAATAAAACATTTAGGCAATTGGTAGAAACATTTCCTACCAATCAGTTTTATGGGTTTTCCACCTCTTTGATATCTATTGATTCTGACAAGTGGGTCCAATGTGAGGGGTATTGTGGGCCCAATCTGAGTTGGAATTGTTTACAATTCTACTAATTTTAAAAGTATATATGTATTTTTAAAAAATATATTTATTGAAAGGCATAAACCTTTATGATCCCTTCTATAACATTAGTCAAATATAAAATAGTTGACTTAGAAAAAAGTAGAAATTTCTTATAATTAAAAAAAACATAGTTGTCTCTTTGCTCCATGCCTTCACCTGATGTATGCATAGCCTTTGGGATTAATGGCTGATGGCAGTAAACAAATGCTTCTGAGTGACCCGGACAATTTCCTGTATGTTTGGTTTGCAAATAGTAATGTTTCGGAAAACTTCGTTACCAACTATTTTGGTCGTCTTCCATCAAATTATTATCAGAACAAGATTTCGAATTTCTTCGCACCGAAATTTCGTAATACTCGGGAAAACAATTATTTGTGTTTTGATACTAAGCCAATCAAGTTTTTCACTGGGCTGCACCTGGTGTATAACGGTAAACTCCTTGGTAATCTAGCACTTCCAGAAAGATCTACAACTTGCCAATAAAAGGAGTATTTTTTCTGTGTAAAGTATGTCGAAAGCGAAAACATTACATTTAAAAATGAAATAAAAATATTAATTAAAAGTCAATTAGTGCGAAATAAGTTAAATGCGTAATTTCAAAATATAAATTTGAACTATATCCTGAAAATTCTTGTACCTGTGCAAGTGCATAAAAGGAACCATTACACTATTTTTTTAGAGCCATGACTATAAATCTATTAATTGAAAAGCACGCACTTCCCAGATGAAAAGTCATAGAATTCAACTTCAATTTTTGGATAACAAATCCTGCGGATCTCCTCGGGTACCTCCTTGCTTCATGAAGGAGCATAGAACATTGTATGATTGATTACCAACCTTTTGAAGATTGTTGCATTGCACTTGGATAGTTGCTCCACAAATTCCAATAATTCTTTTCTTGAACTTCCATGGGAAGTAATTTCAACCTCTTCAAGTGAATCAAGAGAAATGTCATCAGTCCCGCAACTCTCCTCAGAGCGACAAGGGCAAGATGGCGAGCAAGGATGCCACTGGAAATAAGAAATTAACAATAGTTATAAAACAATCAACATTTGTTCTGATGTACTGTATGTTCAGTTGGGTCTAGATCCACCAAAGGACAATAAATCAAGATCGAAGGGAGCAAAAGAGATTGAAACTCTCAGTTGTCAAACAATACAAGTATTGAAACGTACGACAAACCATGGAACATCTAAACTAAAAATATTCCTTTATAAAGGTAAAGGTTAGAAATTACCAATGAGTAGTCACAGTCACTGTAATCATATAACTGTACAGAAACCCTCTTCATACTGCTGCAACTCCTCAGGATATGAAACATGACTGGTGCCGAACCATGCTGAGTCCACGCCAATGATACCGTCAAGATCTTACACTTAGGCATCTTGCTTGTTTCATTCAAGAAGCTTTCCTATGCCGCTTTTTCCTGTCACGAACAGAGACAGTCAGGGAAACAAATCCATTTGAGAAAATTCAGATTATATCAACAACACACCCGTGCAATAGAGATTGCGAGTTTCAACTCATCGACTTGATCGAATCTCTGCATCAGCGACGCCACTACAGAACCTGCACCGATGTCAATGTCTAGCAGCCGAAGGCAACGGCCGAGACCATCAAAGTTACATCTGCAAGCTTTGGCGTAGAGATAGGACGCCATCGGTAACAGCCGATGGGGGCAGTAATAAGGGTAGTAGGCGTCGCCACACCAAGCTATCTCTGCAAGCTTCGGTGCAGAGATACAAACTTCATCAATGGTGTTACATAGATATAGATTCTCCAGACTTGCGGCGACGACCTCGAGCCGCCGTGTTCCCCATAGCCTGAGGCTCATAGTGTGCAACGAGACGGAGCGTATGGACACGTCATGGTCATTAACAATGGTGAGGCAGAGCCTTAGGTTCCTCAGGCACGGGCACCGCGTGGACACGAGATCTGTGACCTCGCCGCCGGCCATGGTGCCCATGAACATCGTCAGCGAGGTCAGCGCCGTGAACACGAACACGCCGGATGGCGGCTTGACGACCGGGAGCCGCCAAAAAGTATCAATGCGGAGCGCGATTGTCTTCGCTCGCGGACACGCAGGGAGCTCGAGTTCCGGCACGTACGACGGCGGCATCATCGGAGGAGGCTCGAAGACGACGAGCTCACCGGCGACGCGCTCCGCAGCGAAGCGCAGCCACGGCGCGACGCGTCGGGCAGTGACGATGACGCCGCCGAGGCCGTCGGCGTAGGCGGTGGAGAGGACGACGACGAGGGCCTCGAGGGTGGGGTCGGCGTAGGCGGCGAGGGCGGCGTCGACGGTGTCGAGGAGTGGCCGCACGTCGTGGTCGTGGCCGGTGTTGTTGACGGAGACGAGCTCGGGGAGGTGGGCCCAGACGTGGCGCCAGCGGCGGGAGAGCACGCTGGTGCTCGCCGCGGCGCGGACGGAACCGAGGCGGAGGAGGATGCTGCGCAGAATCTCGTCAGGGAGGCTGCTGATGAAGTCCTCGCCCGAGCGGCGATGCTGCCGTCGGCGACGGCGGCGGCGACCTGGACCGTCTTGATCCATGGAGAGTGTTTGGATTGGGGAAGGGTTGTGCACGAATCGGTCGCTCCAGAGCGACATGAGTCAATATGACATCACGGCAAAGCTCTGCCTGGTTTGGAGTTGGGCTGAAAGGTTCACGGTTAGGCTTTGGCGTATGGTCTTTCGGCACGACAGCACTAGTTTCGTTTACTGCAAGATGATTTTTTTGCCATTAGAATACACGTACGTGATAGTATTTTAGACCGTGTTATTAGGACGGCAAAAAAAAAAAAGACTGCATGTGCACGTTCCATAAAGAAACATCAGGTCACCATGGTTTTTCTTTCAGAAATGCTATGGCCCGGTCGTACAGAAGGACTAGAGCAAATAGGACGGGGCGTTCCCCTGTTCCTCATGTTGCAATCAATAACGAGCTATGTGGCCCAATGAGTCCACGTGAAACTAAATATACAAGCATCCTTATCCTTTTTACAGCCACAACCAGTCCACATCTATCTTCTGTGGCTTCTCCTCCACTCGTCCTCCATTCTGCATCTCTCTCATCATTTATATAAAATTTGAATTTCAAATTTGAAAAGTTGGTATTAGGCTTTCAAATAAAAAAGTTGACAACTATAAAAGTTTCCTAACTTCTTGTCATCTACAACTTTCCTTATAAAAGTTTCTCCACACGAGGTCATTTGAAAACTCAAATTTGAAATTTGAAAAATTCAGGGATAAATTTAATTCAAATCAAATGCTTACAAGTAAAAACTTCAATAACTTTTGAATATCTACAACCATCATTATGGTCATTTCTTTATTCAACAAAGTGATGCTAAAATTATTTATAAATCTCATAACCTCTTCTATAGTTTCCAGAAACTTTACGAGAGATGTAAATTTTGTGAACAACATTTGATCAATTTGTTTGAACTAGGACATGACTAATATAAAAGCTGTACATCTTGAAAAGTTATACAACTTTACAGTTACAATTTTTTAATTTAAGTTCATTTCGGGCTTCACAATGTGCTTGCAAATCTGAGTGTTTCAAAAAATACACTCGACAAACCATCTCTTTACCGAGTGTGAAATAATACACTCGGCAAACACCCTTTGATGAGGCCAGGAACCGAGTGTGCCACATATTTGCCCAGTGTTTCAAAAAAGTACTTGGCAAACAACCGCTTTGCCGAGTGTCATTTTTTGAACACTCCGAAAAGAGTATTTTTGCCGAGTGTTTTATGCTTTCCGAATGTTTTAAATAAAACACTCAGAAAATAATTGTTTTCGAAGTGCCCGATAAATTGACTCGACAAAGCAAGGGGCACTCGACAAAGTTCAATTTTCCGATAGTGGAGCAAGAAGCTCAAGCTCGTCGTCGAGCTCAGGGGCACTCGACATTTGCAATACTGAAAATTATCTCTTGCAACATTAAATGAGCCTGTATAGAAAAATTCATCTACTAAGGATAGAAAATTTCCAACGCAACATGACCTCATGTTCCATGTACTATCCACCAATGAAACATAGAGAAACAATTGTTGCAACATCAACAAATATCTTTTGCAACTTGTCTGGACCGTCTGATTTTTTTTTTTTGGACTTGTAGGCATACCGATAAATAAAAGTCAAATTTGGACGGTGCAAAAATCCTATAAAAATTCTCTCCTCCAATCAAGTTGAAGCATGAAAAATAACAGATCATTTCATTACACTCTTCAAAGGCGTTAAAATCTATCTATTCAGTTGCGACACACTCGCTTTCCTTCCAGAAACACATAGAATTCCATTCTAACATTTGGACGCCACATGCTACGAAGAACCTTCTCACAAACCTCCTTGGCTATTAGACGACTAGCAGGGTATACATTATAATTGACGACCAATTTCTTTAGGACTGCGGCATTGCATCTGGACAGTTGCTCCAGAAATTTAAATTCTTCTTTGAAACTTAAGATTATTTCTACCTCTTCAATTGAACTGAGGGCAATGTCATCTATCCTGCGACTCTCTGCCAAGCGACACGGACAAGACGATGGGCAAAAAACAGTTGTCTGGAAATAAGAAAAGGCAATATCATATATTAGTAGAGAATATAAAAATAATTGGTTCTACCGTTTATGTTCTATACTGGGCCCATCGTCTTGTCCGTTTATGTTCTTAGCCAATGTCATATATTGTTCTATACTGCAAAACAATTGCTTTTTGCAGAAATCAAGTGATTGCTTTTTATAAAACCCGGGGCCCTTAGCAATATTCACACTAAAAAATCCCCTTAATAGATGACATGCTCTATAAAAAATTGATTTTTATTGTGACTGGCATTTTCTTACTTAGTTTATCATGACCACTTAGATGATTAGTCTTTATAAATAACGTGTCAATTGATCTTCTCTATGACTCTATAAACTCATCACCTACTCATTTTCTCATACTCCTTTTCTGTGTGCCGGATAAGTATTTTCTAGATGAAATGCTTATGCTTTGTGTTAAAAATTAATGGAAGATGAATTATATACACAATTTGTCCAGAATCAATTATTTAAGGCACAAATGCCTAGGTATATACTAGAGTTTAACCTCGATCATTATATTTATCCACAATTATATGAATTCTATACGTAGTTATGATGTAAACATACGGGTGGGGGGCCCAGGCGGGCTGCCCCTCTTGCCCCCCCCCAAGGACCGGCCTTGGCGGCAGTGGGTCGTGGTGGGAGCCGAATCGGAGGCGGAGCTGGGGAGATGGGACTAGACGCGGCGCCATCGGCACGAGAGCACGCTGGTGCGCGCGGCGGCGCGGGAGGAGCCGAGGCGGAGGAGGATGACGTGCAGCAGCTCGTCGGGGAGGTCGCTGATGCGGTCCTTGCCGGAGCAGCGGCGGCGATCTTCAGCCATTGGCGGCGGAGGTAAGGGATCGCCTCGAAGGAGTTTGGGTTAGGGTTTGCGAGGTTGGGTGACAGTTGCGTGAAAACTTCATTGCTGGGTCTCTCGATTGGGCGTTGCTGGTTCTCTCGATTGGGCGTTGTTGCGTGAAAACTTCATTGCTGGGTCTCTAGAATCAACTACTTTCCCCTCAAACGTATATTCCACGTGCCTCGTCGCCTCCGCCGCTTCGACATTTTGATGATGTTGGCCATCACCTCGGGTTGCTAAAAGTCTGTGGAGATTTTTTGTAGTGGCATTAGAGCATATCTAGTGGGGCATGTAAATTGGGCTCCTAAATTCTATTTTACAAGCCCACATATAAAATTTAGCGGCTCAATTTTGCATCCAACTCCAATGGGACATGCATCCATACTCTTGTGGGGCATGAAAATTGATGAGATCCATGATTAATTGATGATGGCTTGGGAGGGCGGATGAGAGACTCCCAAATCTAGGGTCTTGTAGGGGAAATTTAGGAGGGCATGTAAAATAGGAGGGAGTTTTGGAGCCCCATGGATATGGGTTTTTTTTTTTTAACTTCGCTCTTAACATTTAGAGTATGGACCCATTTAGGAGCCCTACTAGAAATGCTCTTATTGATGCATAAATTCGATGAAGTTGACAATTTGAGATTGTGAACCTCGATACCACATGTATGGTTCTTTTTAGCTAGTGATAGATTGATTAGTCTTTGTCTCTGCTTGTTGCTTGTTGTGACAGGGAATAGCGGCATACGGAAGCTGCTTGAGTGAAACAAACAAGCTGCCCTAGTGTAAGACCTTAAAAATATCCTTGGGGGCAATCAGCATGGCTTGACACCCGTCATGTTGAAGTTGCAGCAGTGCAAAAAGATTTCCGTAAAATTACGTGGCACACAAGTAATTTGTAACGTTTTCACCATTTACAGCGCGGCGCAAGTGCTGTCGGGCCGAAAGACCATCTGCTAAAGTCCAACCGTGAAGCTTTCAGCCCAACTCCAAAACCGGGCAGAGCTTTTACTGTAATAGCATGTCGCTGTGCATAGGGATGGCAATGGGTTGGGTTCGGGGCGGATATCTACGGATTTGGGGTTTTGGGTTCTAGTTTGTGCCCACATATTTGTGGTTTGGATATCCGAAATAATGTAGGTTTGGGACGGATTCTGAAATTCACCCATGGAGCTCCATTGGGCCCCGAAACATGTGTCAAGATGAATTCCCCAAGTTGTCTGCCTGGATTTGATAAAAAAACTGTCAAGTAGTCATACGTCGTGTCTAAGTGTATCATGTTGTCATGTCTAAGTGTATCATGCTTCTTATTTTGCATCAATGTTATGAAATCTGGATACTTTCCTTGATGTTAAATTACTATTTTGTTGTTGCTGGCCTTTTCTAAATACTGATTTTATTATAATATTCTTGGGTTTCGGTTAATCCGTGGGTTTGGGTTTGGAGATGAATTTTCACCCGAATAGAAGTTTGGATCGGATTCAGATTTTCGGTTAGGGTTTTGGGTTTGGGTGCTTAGACACTCCACCCGATCCGAACCCGACCCATTGACATCCTGTGCAAGGAACAGCCGGAGCGAGCGAAACGCGCAAAACCCTTCCCCAGTCCAAACGCTCTCCTCTCCATGGATCAAGACGTTCCCTGCCGCCGTCGTCGCCACCGTTACGGCGAGGACTTCATCAGCGGGCTCCCCGATGAGCTGCTGGCTGCTGCACAGCATCCTCCTCCACCTCGGTCCGTCCGCGCCACGGCGCGCACCAGCGTGCTCTCCCGCCGCTGGCGCCACGTCTGGGCCCACCTACCCGAGCTCGTCTTCGGCAACAACGGCGGCCACGACCACAACGCGCCGCCGCTCCTCGACACCATCGACGCCGCCCTCGCCGGCTACGCCGATCCCAACCTCGAGGGCCTCGTCGTCGTCCTCTCCACCGCCTCGGCGTCACAGCCAGGCGCGCCGCGCCGTGGCTGCGCTTCGCTGCGGAGCGCGTCGCCGGTGAGATCGTCGTCTTCGAGCCTCCACTAAGGATGCCGGAAGACGGCGGCGGCAGGGAGGAGGCGGTGCTCTAGCTCCCTTTGTGTCCGCGAGCGAAAACAATCGCGCTCCGCCTTCTTACAATTTTGTGTCTCCCGGTCCAGCCGGCCGGCGTGTTCACGGCGTTGACTTCGCTGACGATGCTCATGGGCGCCACGGCCGGCGGCGAGGTGACGTCCCTCATGTCCACGCGGTGCCCGTACCTGAGGAGCCTAAGGCTCTGCCTCACTGTCGTTGATGGAGACGACGTCTCCATACGCTCCGGCTCGCTGCACTCGCTGAGCCTCAGGCTCTTGGGAACGCGGCGGCTCGAGGTGGTCGCCCCAATTCTGGACAATCTGTATCTATGTAACACCATTGATGATGAGGTTTGTGTCTCTGCGCCGAAGCTCGCAGAGTTAGCTTGGCGTGGCGCCGCCTACTACCCTTATCACCTCCATCGGTGGCTGACACCTTCGACTTCGATGGCGTCGTCGTATTTCTGCGCCAAAGCTTGCAGAGCTAGCTTTGATGGTGTTGGCCGTTGCCTTCGGTTGCTAGACATTGACATCGGTGCAGGTTCTGTGGTGGCGTCGCTATTGCGGAAATTCGATGAAGCACACGGGTTGAAGTTAGCAATATCTATGCCACGGGTGTGTTGATCATATATAATCTGAATTTTCTCAAAGAATGGATTTATTTTCCTCACAATCATGTGGCTATGTTAATCACTTTGTCTCTGCTCGTGACAGGAAATAACGGCATATGAAAGCTTCTTGAATGAAACAAACAAGATGCCCAAGTGTAAGATCTTGACGGTATCCTTGTCGTGGAATCAGCATGGTTCGGCACCAGTCGTGTTGCATATCCTGAGGAGTTGCAGCAGTGTGAAGAGGGTTTCTATACAGTTATATGATTACAGTGGCTGCTCATCGGTAATTTCTAACCTGTTTTTACCTTTTTAAATTTAAAGGAATATTTTTAGACGTTCCATGTTTTGACACCTTGTTTGAAAATGAAGAGTTTCCTTCTTTTTAAATTTGCTCCTTTTCATCTTGACTTGTATATAGTCCTTTGGTGGATCTAGACCCAACTGAACATAAAGCACATCAGAACAAAGCAAACTTAGTTGACTGTTTTATATATTTTCCACCAGTACATTAATGTTATATTGCTAATTTCTTATTTCCAGTGGCATCCTTGCCTGTCATCTTGCCCTTGTCACTCCGAGGAGAGTTACAGGACTGAAGACATTTCTCTCGATTCACTTGAAGAGGTTGAAATCACTTACCATAGATGTTCAATAAAAGAATTATTGGAATTTGTGGAGCAACTATCCAGGTGCAATGCAGCAATCTTCAAAAAGTTGGTCGTCAATCATACAATGTAATATGCTCCTTCACGAAGCAAGGAGGTATCTGAGGCGATCCTCAGGATTTGTTATCCAAAAATTGAAGTCGAATTCTATGACTTTCGATTAATAGATTATTACTCATGTCTCTAAAAAATTAGTGTAATCGTTAATTTTTTGCACTTGCAACTATATATTTGGAGGTACAAGAATTTTCAGGATATAATTTAAATATAGATTTCGAAATTATGCAATTAACTTATTTAGCACTAACTGACTTTGTATCTAGTGTTTTCATTTTCTTTTTAATGTAATGTTTTTTTGTTTCGACATAAATGTATAAGTTGCAACATCTTTCTGGAAGTGCTAGATTACCAAGGTTTTTGCGGTTATATACCAAGTGCAGCTCAGTGAAAAGCACGCTTTTTATTGGCTTATTACCAAAACATAAATAATTGTATTCCCAAGCATTACTAATTTTTGGTGTGAAGAAATTCGAAATCTTGTACTGATAATAATTTGACATGGAAGACCAAAATAGTTGGTAATGAAAATTGTTTCCCAAATATTACTAATTCCATTCATGCATGTGCAAAAAAGAAAGCCAAACATAGAGGAAATTGTGTGGGTCACTCAGCAGCATATGTTTTACTGCCATCAACCATTAATCCCAAAGGCCATGCATACCCATCAGAGGTGAAGGCGTGGAGCAAAGAGATAACTATGTTTTTTTAATTATAAGACATTCCGACTTTTCTTAAGTCAAACCATTTTATATTTGAATAAAGTTATAAAAGGGATCATAAAGGTTTATGGCTGCGAATAGATATATTACAAAAATACATATTATGCTATAAAAACGAGTAGAATTGTAAACAATTCTCACTCAGATTGGGCCTACGTACCCAGCATGTTGGACCCACTTGTCGGAATCAAGAGATATCAAAGAGGTGGAAAACCAATAAAATTGATTGGTAGAAAATGTTTCTGCCAAGAGAATTGCTCCAATAATCCTCTTTTAATTTTTTATAGGAATCTCAAAGTAACTCAATGTAATTAATTAATCATTTTTTCTCATGGGTCCCTCCCGTACTGGCTCGTGCCCATGTCCAGCCCATACTTCTCCCTTCGTCCCAATTCCTCATCCGCATTTACCGCCTTCCTAGGGGCTATGTTGTTTCAGCCGATCCACCCTCGTCTGATGTCTCATGCATCTACCCTGTGGAGCTTCCCGTCAGGTGGTATACGGAGCCTGTGTCGTTCGATGAGTAGACATGCAACCGCTTTATGTGTAGCTGATAGACCGTAACCGACCCGGTACCCCGACTGATTGGAGTTCTTTGGTGTCTAGCCGATTGCCTCGGGTGAATTGGCGAAGTGTTTCTTAGATCGGCTGATTTCCTTCTGTTCAGCCGATCAAGGTTCTTTCTGTGTTGGGTTTATCATCTTGTAATGGCTTTGTAGCATGATGGTGTATTCAAAACTGAGTTGTTTTAAAAAGTCTTCTATTGTAGTTGAACAGCTGTTGCAATAATTCATAATTTGAGATTTATGTTTTCCCTAAATTATCTATAAACATTCCTATGATGTAAAATGTTAAGATGAGGTATATGTATTCTGAGTACTCACCATCGTGTGAGCGTGGAAACGGTCCACACAACGGTAGCCTTCATCTAGACGTTTACCCGAGATCCCCTGGTTGGTTTGGTTGAAACATTATGTCTTAGCCGATTGAATGTTTATACTCATGCTAATTCGTGTTTGAACCAAAGTGATTGAGGTGGTTCGCCGCAGCTGCTTATGCCGCCTCCGTAGCTACCGACCATCACGGCCGGGTCCCGCCACCACCATCTCCGGTAAATGTCACCTTCTCATGCCCCCGACCCCTCTTCCCTGGCCCAACCAGCTTCCCATGCCACACACACCCCCTGCCGCTGCCCCCCGCCGCTTCCCCCCGCCCATCAGGCACCGCCACAGGCCAGCCTGCCGGCCCAGACCTCTTTTAAGCCCGACAGTGAGCATGTCCTCCTGATAACTCCTGGACCCTAACCCCGAACTCTAATATTGCTGGATTTCTCACCGAAGTTGAAGAAGAAGGGAGGATTTGAGTGTTGAAAAGATTCGTGTGAGAAGAGGTCTCAAATCACTTAAGTGAGCATAGCTTTTCCTTCATTTTTGGTTCCTGGCCGGCTTTATTGCTATGACTCGTAACGACCAGTAGCTCTTCGACTTATGGTGTTTCTTCTTGCAAAGAACACCTTAGGCTTCTAATGTATTAGACAACTCTATTTTACCTTTCATATTCCGTCCTACCATTTGAGATCTAAAAAAATAGAATGCCTAATCTTATCTATTTATAACTTGTTGATATTATGTTTGGACACACGAAAAGTTGTGCATATATTTGTTATGAGAAACAGTTTGTAATCTCATAATTTGTTAGGTTCAACAAATACATTAGTCGACCATTCATTTTTAGCTTTACTCTCTCCATCCAAGAGTTAAGCAATATGTTTGAAATAGTTACTCAAATATATTATTTCAAGAAATAACATTGTTGGCAACTCTGTGCGTGACCTAATAAGTTATTTAAAAATGTATATAGTTGATAAATGTAAGTAGAAGAGTTCTGCATGTTTCTCGAAGGAATAGTTAGGATAATCCCAATTATCAAATAATGCCACATAGGATGGAAGTATGATACTACTAGGACAAAAGTACCAAACTTTAATATCTAAGATAATTAATAATTATTGAAGAGATGCGTCTATGAGAGTGGACCCATATTATTAGACTTTGTGTCACAACATAAAAACCGTGTGAAAGTTGTAACATACTCAAACTTTCATCTCTTTTCTGTTAAATGTGCTACCACATCACAAAAATTTATATGTGGCATCTAATTAATAAGTATCATACCACTCATGGACTAACATATCCAGAAATTCAAAGCATTTTTCCGTAGAAAGAGAAGTACAATGGTTTTGAACTTTCAAGGAAACCAAGGTGTCGCCTGAATTAATTTGGTTAATTTGGATGGATGCAAAGCTTGCATGCTTGCAACTTTGCATAATGTAATTTAATTTCTCCTATTGTCGGTGTTTTATGCCGCCAATGTTACCTAGGGGATACCCTAGGAGGTTGTTTGCGAGTAGTCGTCGAGACCTAGAACTCGAAGGTGATAAAAGAGCTTAGACACGTTTGGGCCGCGATGTGTAATACCCTGCATCATGTTTGTGGGGTCTTCTACTATATTGAAGATCTGTTTTGGAGGGGGTCTCCGCCTCCTCTTGTATACTCTGAGGGATAGGGTTACAAAGAAAATCCTATAGATGTAGGATTCTTTTACAACTATATCTCTAATTTCCTACTGCAGTAAACCTCCCTTAAATCGTGCGCCCAAATAACCAACCTGTCTTGACGGTCACGTTTTGTAGGTGGGTCATCCCATACTGAGTAGGTGCGGCTCAATCCGGGTACTTCTATCCATGAGGATATTCTACCGTCAAGCCCCCGATCACTTTATCTCATGCCCAAGTGATATTACAGGTACTGACGCATCCACTCTAATAAAAAAGATTGAAGTCCAGCAAAACAACAAGGATAGGACGAACATGTCAAACTCTAAATTTGACCTGAATGAGGAAAAAGCCAGCAATCGTACACCTCAACACAGATACAACTATCTTTCAAAAAAAAAACACAGATGCAACTCAGCAAAACACGTGCCTCCTTGGTTGGTGGAGGAGCTGGGTTGATCATCTGCGTCTTATGTTTCATAACAACCTTTTTGAGTTGTGCTGCATTGCATCTGCATAGTTGCTCCACAAATTCCAGTACTTCATGGGAACTAGTATAGGAAGTTATTTCTATCTCTTCAAGTGAATTGAGAAAAATATCATCAATCTTGTGACTCTCTTCAAAGCGACAAGGGCAAGATGACCGGCAAGGGTTCCTCTGGAAATAAGAAATGTCAATACTATTGTACCAGTGGACAATATATAGATAAAAAAACAACTAGGTTTGCTTCATTTTAATATGATGTTCACTGAGCTCTAAATCAAGTGCACATACATTCAAGGACTGTATAACTTTCCCACCTCCCTTTTCATTAAATGCACCCAAACCAACAACTGAAGAAAAAAAAAAGCACAAGCTAGAGATAGGACCATGACACTGGTCGAATGGTTTACATAGGCCCGCTGGCAACAATGAACAAATGTGTTCATAACAAACAGCAGAGCGCTACACCTCACAAGAAAAGGCAGATTAGCAAACTCTCCATTTCAGACAACAATTTCAAACAATAAAGATACTAAAATCAAGAAGATTCCTTAGTAGCAAGCTAGGAAATTACCAATTCATACTCAGAGCCATCCAATAGAGAAACCTTCCTTGTACCGTTGCAACTCCTCAAGAGGTGCAACATGCCTGGTACCAAGCCATGGTGATTCCACGCTGAGAATATGTTCAAGATCTTAATCATAGGCAGATTGTTTGTTTCATTCAAGAAGCTTTTATAGTCCGCTATTCCCTGTCACGACTCACGAGTAGAGTTAAAGTAATCACTGGAACATCAAAGGGACAAATTATTTTGAGGAGATTGTGTTGATACAAACTCACCCGTGGAATGCAGATGAACAGTCTCAGCTCATCAACTTCCTCAAATTGCTACACCAGGGAGATATTTTGACTGGGTTCAAGCGTTCGGAGGCGACGGCCAACACCATCAAACTGGTGGCGGCGCGGGTCGTAGACGCTGTAGGACCAAACTAGCTCCGCAAGCTTCGGGGCAGAGATTCGTGCCTTGTCAATGTCGGCAGACGATAAAGAGAGTTTTTCCAGTCTTGGTGCCACAATCTCTAGCCCACGTATAATCCTGGCTTTGAACAGCAGCGACCGCAGAGAATCGGAGCGTATAGATACATCCAAAGAATTAACCAGCTGCGTCAAGTAGATCTTCAGGTGCACCAAGCATGGGCATTGCGCGCACACGAGAGCTGTGAGCTCACGGCCATCCATGCTGCCACAGTGCATCGTCAGGTCGGTCAATTCCCGGAACAAGCCGACCGCCGGAGGTTGGATCCGCCAAGTTCTTTCGAGCATGAGTTGGATTGATTTCACAGCTTCACACGCTGGAAGCTCTAGCACCGCTTCTTCCTTCCCATCATCGACTTCTGGCCGAGGCAGGTAGACGTAGAAATCGTCCACCACACGCTCCGAAACGAAGCGCAGCCACCGGGCGGCGCGCATGGCCGGGATTCCGCGGCCGTCGTCGGCGATGGCGACGGACGACATCGCGAAGTCGATGTCGAGTCGCTTGACGATGCGGGCGTTGCAGGCGGCGAGGGCGGTGTCGATTTTGTCCAGCACCGACTCCAAAGCGCCGAGGTCGCCATCAAGGTCAAGGACGAGCTCCGGAAGCAGACCGGCGTTGTCCAGCAACGATTCCAGCGGCGGCGGCGGCGGCGCGTCAGGGTCGCCATCGAGGAGGAGCTCCGGTAGCGGGCCCAAGATGTGGCGCCAGCGGCGGGAGAGCACGCGGGTGCGCACGGCGTCGCGGGCGGAGCCGAGGCGGACGAGGATGTAGTGCAGGAGCTCGTCGGGGAGGCCGCTGATGCGGTCCTCGCCGACGCCCATGGGCGCGAGGCAGCGGAGGAGGAGGTGATGGGGGAAGCTGGGAGTCGAATCGATTCGAGGGCGTAGATTGTTGTAGGGTTTTGCGAGGCGTTTTTTAAGTTTGGAAACGAATCGTTTGGGCTTTGTTAGATGATGGGGTAAATGGGCCTTCATATGGTTTCTTGGGATGTGCCGTTCTGATTAGTCAGGAAAGGCGGCGGTATAGTGTGCTGCACAAGTGCACTGCATATCTTTCCCTCAAAAAAAAAAACAAGTGCACTGCATATCTGCAATGTCAGATTCTAGTTATAAGTATCTGCAAAAGAATTTTTGCTTACGTCCATGAATTATCATCTGAGTCCGAATTTTTACACTGGTGGTTATCACGATCTCGAGCGCGACTGTAATCCTATTGCGGCAACGAGCGAGGCTCCTGCTGCTCCAACACTCCAAACTCCGGCTGGCCAGCGACTGGCGGCCCCGTGCAGTAGGAGAAGGGTACAAGAGCACGACGGGCACGGAGGATTTGATATGTTGAAGTTTCTTTTATCGAGCGAGTCCGTAGAGAACAGGATAACTCAAGCAATGAGATTTGCATGCATGCATGCGTGAAAAAAAAAATGAACTCAGGATTGCAGGGCTACGTGGTTTTACGAGAGATTACAACACGATAAGAAAGTAAGCGTAATCACGATCAATATAAGTTGAGCTAGGGGCACAAGCTATTTCCCTTTCGTAATTGAAAAAAAAATTGTTGTCCATCAATGAGTAGTGGTGTTACATCTAGGCAAATCTAAGGTCAATGAACAAAAGTATGTCTTTGTGATAGCATTAGTTTGATGTTCATGGTACTTGATGATTGAAAGAAAAAGCATTATACCGATGTGGACATTTTCCTCAGTCTCGTCCATTTGGTCGTCATCCTGAAAGGCATCGGCTTCATGCACGTGAACCCAGCCTGGAAGTTGTTCTTCTTCTTCATCTCCCATCAAGACTCCAGGTTCACCGTGATTGGTCCAGAGATAGTAGTTCAACATGAAACCTTTGCTAAAGATATGAGCGTGAAGAGCGTGAAGAGTGCTTCGCTTTGAGTATTCTTTACAATTCTGAAAAAAAAAATCTGCAAGGACAACTCATGAATTCCTTTGCCAAACGGTTTGCCTATGCAGCATCGAAGAATTGAATCAAATAATAATATATATAAATTATAGCCATAGTCATATTGACATTAACGGGTGGTTTTTTAATAGATAATATTAGCATGCATTAGATACTCCCTCCGTCCCAAATTGTAAGTCGTTTGACATTTTTTTACCACAACTTTGACCACTCATCTTATTCAAAAATTTTGTGCAAATGTAGTCAAATTTAAGTCATTCTTGATATTCTTTAATTACTAAAGCTAGCCGTAACAAAAAATATGATATTTTGTGAAAAAATTTGAATAAGACGAGTGGTCAAAGTTGGGGTCAAAAAAGTCAAACGACTTACAATTTGAGACTGAGGGAGTAATATATAATTATCTAGAGATAATATATGAAGTAGCCATTACTCTCTAATTATTTTCTCTAGCTAAAATAATTATTTCACTAATTATATTTCAACATAAAATTTCACTAAAGATTTCACTAACTAGCTATTTCCACCTTAAATTTCACGAAGTGTTACACTAATCAAATAATATTCTATAATCAAATGTGATTTCTCTAACAAAAAAGATGAATAAATAAAAAATATCTCTCTATTCAACCTCAATCCAAGAAATTCACAAATTTCTCTAAGTATAAAGTATCGAATACAATTTATTAACCATCAAAGAGAGGAGAATCAAGCTACTAACATTGGATGCACTTAGATACACGAAAATTTCCTCGAAATGATGAAAAAAAATAGGCATAACCTCCCCTAGGACGCCATGCATCTCGGAGGAAACGAGGAAGGAAGCTTCTGTGCTGTCGGGGGGGGGGCCCTTTTTTATAGCCGGCGTGTTGGTACCAGTTAATAAAACCAGCCAGTACTAGATGCACGCAACAGTACCGGCTGGATTCACCAGTCGGTACTGAATGCAAGCAATCAGTACCGGCTAGAAACACATACTGGTACCAACCATCAGCCGATACTATTTGCGTGCATTCAGTACCATCTAGTTTTACCAACCGGTACCAAATGACGTCACGGGTGGTTGTAGCCGTTGCCCGCGGGTCCCAATGAGCCATTTGGTACCGGTTGGTGTTACCAACCGATACGAAATGCCCACTGCCCTGGCTAACGACGCTAATTTGCCCGTTAGCACAACCGGTACTAACAAACATATGATGAATGTGCCGTTTTCTACTTAATGGCCAGTAGTGCGATGCTGAAACCTCTCCTGCTAGCAAGCGTCTCGACATGTTCATCAATGAGATCATGGCACGCACATCCATACCGCTCCTTCAAAAGCCACCACGTAGCAAGGAGACCGCGACCACAACATCGGTTGCCCCCACACGGACTAGCTCACGCCTCTGCCAACAACAAGCTAGCCAAGATCCCAGTGACACGTCACGGTAAGGTGCTCCTCATGCATCGCTTCGAGCTTGACACAGGCAACAAGAACTCGGAAACAAACAGTGGCATCAACGACGTATTCCACGATGGCATCTCACACGAGCACGCTAACAAGGTGAAGGAAATGTTCCCCTTCAGAAAGGTGAACATGGGGAGGCGCAACCCAAGCGTGATCATCGCCTAGGAGAAGCCTAGGTCTCTGCAGGTATTTTCCTCTTGATAAAATGATACATAGCTCTCCTACGTGTTCTAGAAAAAAATTTAAAAGAAATAGGAGTATAAAAAGAAATGGGTCTGAGTTTAAAATGACTAACAAATTATAAGAGCATAAAGGAATAAACAAATATAAACAAAGCATGTGCGGTGGGAGCAAATAAAACACCAGAGGGAAATATATGATTTCTTAGTAAGAATGCGTGGAGCTATTATCACAAATATTTTTTTAAAAATATATTAATATATATTTCTTAGTCGGGATGCGTGGAGCTATTATCGCAAATATTCTTTATAAAAAGTATCAGATATGCAATGATCGCCCCAGAGATAAAAAGGCAACTGATATGGTGAGTGACATCTCACATTTGTATTGATAGGATGTGCGTGTGGCATGTAGATTTCTTCTAGTTTTTAATAAAAATACACAATAATGGTTATGACAGTTCAAAAATTATCCCCAATCTATGACGCATTATGTTTGACAATATACAGCTCCACGAATTTTACTCCCAACTACTGTACTCCACGTCTAGTTGTTTGGGTGTAAAGAAGAACCACTGCAATTCGACCAACGCACTTTTTTTAAGTAAATCAACCAACGCACTTGATTGAACATATCTCCGACGAAAAAAATAAGAGCGGGGAAAAGCCTCATCGAAAAAAAGGAACAAACGAATAAAAAAAAAGGCGAAAACCTCGCAAGACGCAAACCCTACCCAGTGCACCCAAACGCTTGTCCAACGACCTGCGGCCGGCACCCATGTTTGAAGACCTAAGCCGCCGTCGGCGACGTTCCAGCGAGGACCACATCACCGGGCTCCCCGACGAGCTACTGCACGAAATCCTCGCCCGCCTCGGCTCCGCGACCGCCGCCGCGCGCACCAGCGTGCTCTCCCGCCGCTGGCGCCACCTCTGGACCCACCTGCCAGATCTCGTCCTCGACGACGACGGCACCGTCCCCATCGCTCCGCCGCCGGCGACGTTCCTCGAAACCGTCGACGCCGCCCTCGCCGGGTACTCGGGCCCAACCCTCGAGCGCCTCGTCATCTCCACCTCCCGCGACCACGGCGTCCCCATCCCGCTCCGGCGCGTCGCGCGGTGGCTGCGATCCGCGGCGGGGCGCGTCGCCGGCGAGCTCTGCATCCACATTCGTAGGCAGAGGAGGTATTGGGAAGTCGACTGCGAAGTCGATCTCCCCACCTGCGAACGGGCGAGATCGATTGTGCTTTTCCTCCCAGATCACTGGAAGCTCCGTCTACCGGCGGCGGGATCCTTCGCTGCGGTGACCTCCATGACCTTGCGCTGTGGCTGGATGAGCGGCAGCGAGCTCACAACCTTCGTGACCACGCGGAGCCCAAGCCTCAGGGAACTGAATCTTTGCACGAAATTGGTTGCGTTATGTGATGTCTCCTACTCCTCCTTGCGGTCGGACTCGTTGCAGTCACTGTGGTTCAACGTACGAAACGTAAAGGAGCTAGAGGTCGTGGCACCAAGGCTTGAACTGCTGGTGGTATAATGTCACCACGCAATGAGTACTCGTATCAATGCCCCGAAGCTTGCCAAGGTAGCTTGGCATGGCGATGCCTATGTACCCAATCGCCATCGGTTTGACAATGTTGGGCGTAGCCTCCGGATACTGAAAATCAGCCAGAGATCTGTACACTACCGGAAAATCCTAATATGCCGAGAGCTTCAATCTTTGCCGTGAGCCAAATGTCGTGCTCTCGGCAAATCAGACGTTCGCCGTGAGCCAAGTTTCTAGACTCTCGGCAAAGGAACAACCGTCGGCAACAACAATGTTTGCCGTGAGCCTATAAGGTTGGGCTCTCGGCAACGTTTGCACTCTCGACAAACGCGAACTTCGCCGAGAGCTTGAGCAAAGATACTCTCGGCAAACCTGGACCTCTCGGCATACGTGATCACGTGCCACGTTCATGCTCCCGCCGCCAGAGACGGCGTGTGGGGCGGCTAACGGCCGTCAACCTCTTTGCCGTGAGCATACATGGTGCTCACGGCAAAGGGTGCTTTGCCGAGAGCAGCGGACGCCCTCTCGGCAAAACTGGACACGTGGCACGGCATCCGTCAGGTCAGCATGGCCACGTGGCAGCCTCTTTGCCGAGAGTTTTGCCTAAGCTCACGGCAAAGGCAAGGTTTGCCGAGAGCTTTCCAAAGCCTCACGGCGAAAGCGTGCTTTGCCGAGAGCTTCCTCGTGGCTCTCGGCAAACGTGTCCCACATTTTTCACATTTCAACGCCCAAACAAATTTTCTTAGTTCACACATCCTACAAAGTACAACATGTGAGCATTTGACTATTTTACCAATTTGTTTGCTATTTTTAATTTCTTTGTATCAATTTGTTGGGTTTATGGAATAATTCTAAGTTGAATAGAGAAACGATTCGAAAAATAGTAAAAAAATGAATTAACTAATGAGATTCATGTAAGTAAGTGTGATGTGAAGCCTTACCAACAAAATAAGAGTATATTTTGATGAAAACATGGAAAAGACCACGTGGATTAATAGTTTTACAATTATTAAAAATAGCAAATGGAGTCCGAAAATCATGATTTTTGTAGACATCCAATGATTTGGTGTACTAAGAGTGTGGGAAAAGTTAGACGAAGTTTCGGGCAATTTTGTGTCAAACCATGCACAAATCCGAACATCTCGGTAGAAGTTTCGTAAACATCACATGTGATCTCTAGAATTTGAACTCAAAAGGAACTTTAAGTTTGAGTTGGGCTTCAAAACTCTATGTATGTGCTGTAGACACTAAAATATGGTCATGCCAATAGACTTGTATTTTTTTGGTTGTTTTTTACATCATTTTGTATTTTCAATATACATGAAATGATGAAAATTTATTGAAATATACATTAAATGTCAAAATAATATACCGTCAAATTTGACTAAAGTTACTAATATTAAGTTAAAATAACTAAGGTGAACATTAGGAGGACATTAGAACTAAAAAACAATAGAGAAAAAAAGATATAAAAAAAATTAACACCCTTTTGCCGTGAGCAGTACAAATACTCACGGCAAATGGCCAGTTTGCCGTGAGCATTTATGATGCTCACGGCAAAAGGCTTGTTTGCCATGAGCTGTTCTGATGCTCACGGCAAAGAATGGGCAAAAAAATTCAAATAACATCTGTTTTATTTCAAAAATAATAGGAAAAAAATCGAAAAATTGAATCTTTGCCGAGAGCCGGATCTGGGCTCTCGGCAAAGAGCCCCTTTGCCGAGAGCAACATCTGGGCTCTCGGCAAAGTCCTCTACCCAAAAACGCCCAAAACGTCTTTCAACACTTCATTTCTCAGCTCTCTCCTCAGTCCCTCCCTCCGAACCGCGCCACCGCCATCGCTGCGCCGCCGTCCGCTCGCCGCGCCACCGCCGTCCCCGTGCCGCGCCTCCCCGACGCCATCGAGCAGGGCCTCGGGCTGCGCCTCTGCCTCCGCCTCGGGCCGCACCGCCGCCTCAGCGCCAGCCGCTGCCTCGGCGCCAGCCGCGCCGCCGCCTCGGCTTGCGCCTCAGGCTCCCTCCTCGCCGTCCCCACGCCCCCGCCTCGGCTTGCGCCTCTGCCTCGGCCCACGCACCCGCGCCTCCGCCTCGGCCCGGGCCTCTGCCTTCGCCATGCCCCAACGCCTCGGGCTCCCGTCGCCTCCTCGCCGTCCCCGCACGCCCGTCGTCCTCCTCGGCGTAGGTAATTTTTTTATTTTTGTATATTTGTTTTCTATTATAGGTAATTCAATTATTGAGCTTATGATTTAGATTACTTAGTTTGTGCTAATTTAGTTTATATAGTTTGTCAAACTTAGCTTAGGTTAGGCAAAAATGAATGGAAACTTTATGGATTTGCTTATGACAGGGAAAAAATTGAATGGTAAAATTATAAATTTTGCTTATGATTAGCTGGCTATGAATATGGTTGTCGGCCATCGTGTCGTTGATTTGTTGCAGATTTTTGAAACCTCATTTTGTAGGATGGCTGACCGTGAGTGGATGTACACGGGCCGCCCGAGTCCGCGTCAGTTTACAAAAGAATGGATGGACAAGACCCAGAGATTCATTAGACTAGCATTTGCCAAGGCTAAAGGAGCCAATGCGACTTGGTGTCCATGCAGTCGTTGTCAAAACAAGAAACGACAAACAAAGAAAGATATGAGTACTCATCTTTGCAAGAATGGGTTTGTTGCCGGCTATACTCGGTGGGTCTACCATGGATAAACCGATCGGAGAAGGGAGGAGGTGGTGAGGCAACGTGTCATGGAGTTTGATGATGAAGCCGGGGTAGGGGACATGTTAAATGATTATGACGAAGCCCACTTCAATGAAGGACCTAGTGAGGAGGAGCCGGAGGTAACCCCAAAAGCGTACTACGACATGTTGTCCGCGGCTCAACAACCCTTACACGGGCATACCAAGGTTTCTCAGCTGGATGGCATTGCACGTCTAATGGCGCTAAAGTCCCAGTATAACTTTGGGCGGGAGGCCTTCAATAATATCTTGAGTGTTGTCGGTAGTCTGCTTCCAGAGGGTCACATTCTTCCAAAGAGCATGTGCGAGGCAACAAAACTCCTCAACGCACTCAAGATGGACTATGAGCATATCCATGCCTGTCCAAATGGATGCGTGTTGTTTAGGAAAGAACACGAGAATGCGAGGTACTGTCCAAAGTGTAACTCCTCTAGGTATGTGGAGGAAGATGCTGGTGATGGACAGAAGAAGCAGAGCAAGCTCCCCGTGAAAATCCTACGGTACTTGCTGTGCATCCCACGGATCCAACGGCTATACATGACCGAGGAATCTGCGAAACAGATGATATGGCATAAAAATGGGCGTCGATACAATCCTGACCTCAGTTCAAGGCGTGGTGCTTAGCTCATATGGGCAAGGCAACGGACGACATCGACTACAGCGAGGACACTCGCGACTCGGCGTTCACCAACCCCACCATCCCTCCGAGGGTCAGTTCGTACACGTCTAGGTCAAGGGAGGTCTATGGGCCAGACTACGCTCCAAGCACCCAGAACTTTGATGGGCGAGTCGTCATGGAGGTGGGCGGAGGGAAGAAGCATGGGCGGTACTGGATGGGTGACAGCGTCATCGACTCGACCACGACGCCAAGACTCCCCGGGATTCGGCAAAGGGCGCTGAGCGGAAGCGACACAATCCGCCCACGCATGACACAGGAGCAGCTGCAGATATCGTCTCTACAGGTTATTTCTTTTTTACTTTGTTTTCCATTGCTTTTGATGTACGATTGCTTCGTATTCTAACATATATATTTTGAATGTATTGCAGTCCCAGCTCGCCCAAGAGAGGACCGAACGGGAGAGCCTATAGGCCAACTTCACCCAGATGTACCTCTGGATGCAGAGCGTGGGCACTCAAGTGTCCGTCCCTCCCCCACAGCTTCAGTTTCAGCCACCGCCTCGGCAACCGACCCCTGTGAGTATAAAAACTTTTGGTTTGTAAGTTCATTGGTTAAATCTTGTCTCACGTGAAAACATTTCTCCTTTCTGCAGGGTATCTCGGCGGGATCAAATGATCCCGCTGGAATGTTCAACATGTCGCCTGGTGTGTCGCCTGCGCCTCGTGTGTCGGACTGGTCGCCTTGGGGAGCTCAGCAGGATGGACAGGGCTCACAGGATCGCGACCTCTCCAACCCCTCCCAACCGCACAACCCGTGGGAAAGGCGATATAACCATTAGGTAGTTGATGGACGTTGGTGTTTGAACTATCTGTGGTTGAACTTGTGGTCGAACTTGTATGTTATGTGCATGAACTTGTGGTATAACTTGTCGTTGTACTTATGGTGGAAACACTATGTTACGTGCATGAAGTGTTTGTGTAATGGTTATATCAATTGCCTGTGATGTATTTGAGATGTATGTGTGATATATTTCAGTTGTTGGGCACCTTATATGAGCAAATAAAAAATAAAAAAGGCCCAGCCAAGGGGTTTGCCGTGAGCACGGGGCCAGGCTCTCGGCAAAGGTGCCATTTTTTGCCGTCAGCCTTGGACGGCGCTCTCGGGAAAGCCCTGTGCAGAGGCCCCGTGCCTGCCCCCCCCCCCCGGTGTGGGCCCCATGGGCTCTTTGCCGAGAGCCTGGCATGTAGCCTCTTGGCAAACCCAGCTACGGGCCCCACAGAGACGGCGCACCGCCGTCCCGCCGGCGTTAGGGCCAGGTCTTTGCCGAGAGGCACATGCTCTCGGCAAATACCTCTGGTGCACACGACAAAGGATTTGCCGTGAGCCCGACAGAAAGCTCTCGGCAAAGGGAGCTTCGCCGAGAAAAACTTTGCCGAGTCAGCTTTGCCGAGAGCCGGCTCTCGGCAAAGGCTTTGCCGAGAGGATGATCCTCTTTGCCGAGAGTGCCATGCTCATGGCAAAGAGCCTGGATCCGGTAGTGGTAGCGGCATCTGAGCTTATTCGGCGGTTCGATGAAGTTGATGAGTTGAAACTTGAAATCAAAATTCGAGAGGTGTGTTAGTACAAAGGATCTAAGGATTTGATTTTCTCGCCTTGCAGGGGTCCAGTGATAACATTGTGTCTATTCATGGCAGGGATCAGCAGGGTATAAAAGATTCCTGGATCAAACAAATAAGCTGCCAAAGTGCAAGACCTTAAGAATATCCTGGTTGTCAAAACACCATGGCTGGGCAGTAGCCATGTTGCATCTCCTGAGGAGTTGCAACGGTACAAGGAAATTTTCCCTACTATCGCTCAATGATTGGAACCTGACATTGGTAATGTATCCGATTTCAACCAATATAGGAATCACCTTAATTTTGGGTGTTAATTGTTTGTTTTAATTGATTGAGACCTTTTTCTATCTGAGATTTGAGGGTCCCAGATCTGTTTTCCTTGAGGTGGGGCTTTGGTCATGAAAGTGCTTGTTCAGTATATATATATTTTTTATACAATATATAATTAAACCAATCGACCAATGTGAAGATTGGTGGTTTAACTAGTTGGCCCTCCTTTCGAAATTGTATGCCGTTTTGGCATATTTAGATACATGTGCCAAAACAACATACAATTTGGAAGGGAGTGTTGTTAACAGTTTCCTTCATAGCCGGTTGAATTTGTGTTAGCTTACCATACCTATAAAGTCCTTGTGCTGATCCTAGCCTCACATCAATAAAACAGACTTATTACTTAGTTTTATGAATGTAAACCAACATTCTATGCTAATGAATAGTAACACATCTTCTTATTTTCCAGGTCCAGCCTTGCCTATTGTCTTGCCCTTGTCATATGGACGAGATTTACAAGATTGATGGCCTTGCACTCAATTCACTTGAAGAGGTAGAAATCAGTGGCTTTACATATTCTCATGAGAAAATAGAATTTGTCAAATTTATATCCTGCAACGCAACAATCCTGAAAAAGTTGGTCATCAGTATGATCCCTGGTTTCCAATTGATCGAGGAACGTGACGTGATCCGTAGTTTGTGTCATCCAAATGTTAAAGTGGAATTTTATATGTTCCCGAATTGTGGGAGGCAGGTTCTTTTCGACTGAATAGTTGAGGCTGGTGGTAAATATAATAATGTTGTGGTGTTTACTTATTCACACCCTGCTCCAGTTTCAAGCTTTTCAGGGATTCAGTTCAAATTAGTACTTCAATCTTGCACCGGCTCATATAGCACATAAAAAAATAAAATCAATTCCTCCGCTGCATTTGATTGGCAGCCAGAGCAAATGTGCATTGATTGGGTGAGGACAGAATGTCTGACACCAGTGGAGAAGGATGAATCGGCTCTGGAGAACGGCGGTGCATCAAGGAGAGAGAGGAGATCTGATACATAATCTTGCACCGGCTCACATAGCACATAAAAAAATAAAAATAAATTCCTCGGCTGCATTTGATTGGCAGCAAGAGCAAATGTGCATTGATTGGGTGAGGTCAGAATGTGACCATGTGACCAGTGAAGAAGGATGAATCCGCTCCTGTATGATTCGCTTTTGGTTGTATGCCTGAGCTTTTTGGGAAAAAGTCTGCATCCCCCACCTATGGAGGGTGGACTCCATAATCCCTCAACCTATGAAACGGTATATATCACCCCACCCCTGAACTTCTCAAAACCGATCAAATTACCCCCTAAAGCAGTTTTAAAAAATCATAGTAAATCACAAAAAATCATAAAATAGAAAATCAAATTGTGTTGGACTTCAAATGAGTAGACATACACATTGAACATGTAATATGGTATATTTTAGTATATTTTTTACTATAGCTTTAGATCTATACTTTTCTCATAGTTGTAAAAAAATGTATTAAAGTATACCATATTATATGTTCAATGTGTATATGTACTCATTTGGAGTCCAACACAATTTGATTTTCTATTTTATGATTTTTTGTGATTTACTATGATTTTTTAAAACTGCTTTAGGGGGTAATTTGATCGATTTTGAGAAGTTCAAGGGGTGATATAGACCGTTTCATAGGTTGGGGGGTTATGTAGTCCAACATCTATAGGTTGTGGGGTGATATAGACTTTTTTCCTTTCCCTATGATCCGGATCACCGTTGTTGATACCCTTACAGAAGCCTTTCTTGTTGTTATATGTTTGGCAGGTGTTATTAGTAACTTTAGTCGAAGTATAAAGGATCAAATCATTATTAGTGTGAAAAGTCTACATATAACCCCCTCCCATCTACTGTGGTTGGACTACTTTAATTAGCCTCCAGATTATATAACTGGTTATTAAACTTGCAAAAACCATTTAATTGTCTCCTGTGGTTTCGAGTGGTGGTATTGCAACGCTTGGGAGAGAGTCGCAAGTATGATATGATTCATGGAGTTGCTGTCAGCTCACTCAAAGAGTTAGAGAATTATGTGGTTTTGCATATTCTGGTGAAGATGCAAAATTTGTGGAGTTTCATATTGCAATAACGCAGCTGTGTTGGTCCGCCTCGAGGATGTGCGTGGCGCCGTGGCGCGGCGACGACGACGGCGCTGGCACCGTACTCCCACGCGTACGGCGTACCACCCCGGCTGCGTGCGCTCCCCTGGCTCGACGTGCACCGCGCCTGCCCCTGCTGCTGCAGAGCTGCCGTGCCGTCGCCTGACGGAAGTGAGGGCCTGACGACTTTGAGATCGACCGGTGTGCAGCATGGCGGTGTATGCATTTTCCTGCTTGTTGGTACCGTGCTCCCTGCTTTGTTTGGGAAGAAATTATTATATGCTATATGATGATTCAGCACCTTGTTGTATTTTGGAACAACATGCTGTGCAGAAATGTTGTTCAGCTTCTTACATTTTTCGAAAAGAAAAAAAAAAGTGGTACTGTTTTTAATTGGTTTCCTTGCAATTTTCATCATAGATCAGCTTAATTATTAGCTAGCCCAAGGGAAAGCAAAGGTTGCAGCTACCTGATTGTGTTCAAAGCTCATGTTGAACATTTTGCTTCTAATAAAACAAAATTTCATTGCTTTATCAGTTTAACATCGTGCAAGTCAAATACCACCTTTTTCGAGGGTCCGCTGGGAATCACGCTTGACGGCTTGAGTACATTACATAGGACGGGGAAGGCATGTGCTCAAGCTTTTTCTTGACTTTACCCTTTTTTCTTAGAAAAAAAAAATCTTGACTTTACTTTGTGTCAGCCAATCTCACTCGTATGACTAGGCCGAGCCCAACTCATTTTTGTATATGGTTGGGCCTGCGTACACACCATGCCAATTAGCTTAGTCCAATATGAATTTGGCCCAATAGATGTTTTTATTTTGCCTTATTACCACGTCATTTGTTCTAAAAAAACCACGTTATAAACTATCCCAAATGGTGCAAGTTCGGAAACGAAATTTTGTTTGGTCATAATTAATACTTGAGTACTTGGCGCTATTAACTATCTGTCTGTGGTCTCCGAGTTTTCTTTGGCATTTTTTAATACTACTAGAAGAAAGTTATAATATAAGACTTAAATTCTTAAACTACTTTTCAAAACTAAACACATGATCTTTTATATTTTTGACCTGTAAGACTTTGCCTTTTACATTTCCAAACTAGATATTTTGACAATCGAGGTTTGAAAAATTCAATCGGACTTTTTTTAATAGCATCAAACGTACGTTTCATTGAGGTTTCTTGAGCAAATTCGACTGGACTTAGCTTATTGGGCCTAGGTCCATGAGCTCTGGCACATTCTGAAAAAAAGAGGCCATAATCTCATGAAAATTTTTCCTACAAATAAATTTTAAGTGCTAGTGTTTTACTTATGGAGCGCGTGTTTGGATCCTAGTGAATTCTAGAATGTGGCTTCAAGAATTCAACTTTGGATCCTATAAGTACCAGATTTTGGAATCCCACACATCCAAGCAAACTCAACTTTGCTGATTCCAAAATGTGGTAGACCATCCAAACGCGGCATTAGAACGAAGACACCAATATTATCGCCGTTTCTTGCTTTAATTTGCAGAAATTGTGGCCTATTTTCCAGCTCCATCCCTGCTAGCCATTTCGTTCGTTCGTCGGACCATAATAACATCGCATGACCAAAAAGCGAGAATGTTTCCAAAACGGATCGCGGTGTCCAAAACCACCATTCTGCTAGTCGTGGCACCGCACCAACCATGGAGAGCGACACATGGATCAGGCGCCGTCTATTCATGAATCTGCCAACAAGAGATGAGCTCAACTATGAAAGGGAGAGATCGAGGTGAGAAAAATGAACACATACGAAGAACAATATCCCGGCGAAATTGACCATACTGTACGCGAAGGCACGACACGGCTTCGGTAAGTCAGTCTGCTTGTTCTTCTAGACGAGACGATCGAGCTGCCTGGGCAGCATGTCTGGACGTACCTGACCCGGAAATCTTCGTCCTGGTCACAGGACGTCTGCAGAATTCGCCAGGTTCCCTATCTGATCCCTCGTCGAATCTGACGGCCGCCACGCCATTTGGACACGACCCCGCGCCGGCCTGTCGTGTGTGTTTCCTCTGCTGCGTTTTTCTCCTGGGCTCCTGGCCGGGTTCACTTCCACCAACGCATGTGGAGTTTATAATCGGTCGTCCCGGCCGAGCAATCGTGTCACAACAAACACTAGCAATTCAAAATGCTATAAAACTTTCCGGGTCACTCGTGTCATCATCCTCGCAACGATCAACAGCCTCCAGGAACCAGCTGCATCGTCGATCCTCTTCCGATCCCTCTCTGCAGCCCAAGTGCAGAGGCACATCAAGGTAGCTCTAGAGCACGCCTGGCTCTGAATACAATGGGGCGTGCCGGCGAGCTGCTCGTGCTGGCCTCTCTCGCCGTCGCCTTTGTTCTGTCCGGCGGCGTCGCGGCGGCCGGCGAGTGCGGCGAGGTGAGCTGCGGCATGGGATCGTGCGTCGAGTCCGGCGATTACGTCTTCGGGTTCGCGTGCCAGTGTAAGCCGGGGTGGAGTCGCTACCACCTCGGCGAGCTGCAGTTCCCCTTCCTCCCCTGCGTCATCCCAAACTGTAAGAAGCTATAAGAGCCCTCGATCTGTCTCTGCCGCAACTCCATCTCCATCTGTCTCTCCGGGAACACGGACGCCGATCATGTCGTCTCAGCGTGATCATGTCTCGTTGTCTCGGCACGGGAAGCTTTTCTTTTCTTTAGTACGTTGTGAGAAACTTCTGTAAACTTAGCAGCACTCGTCAAATTAACGTAGTCCACCCTGTCCCCCCAAAAAAGATTAATGTCCAAGTTGATGGCGTCGAATTTCTTTGTACCATTCAGCACATGTCAAACATGGATGGACGACAATGCAGCCTTCGACACGTGTCACAAAACGCAGAAAATGAAGTCAATAACCAAGACGACGACAGCTCTGACTCTTGTTTCTCCCTTCTCTTGCAGGCACCGTCAACTACAAGTGCCAGGGCGGTTCGTCCCCGGCGCTGGCACCACCTTCGCCGCCGCCGGCGACCAACTTCTCCATCTTCGACCGTATAACACGCCAGTCCACTACTATCCTTTCTCCACTGACGCATCAGCGGCCTGAACTTGCCTGAACTGAAACTAAGCGCCCTCCACAATTTCCATTTTGCCCTGCAGCGTGCCTGATGCAGTACTGCGGCGACGGCGGCGCCTGCGAGAAGGCGTCGGACTTCACCCACCGCTGCGCCTGCCGCGACGGCTACGCCAACCTCCTCAACGACACCTCCTACCCCTGCTACCGCCAGTGTAAGCACCTCCCCAGTCCCAGCACGCCGCCTTCTCTGGAAGACTGAAACTCAGTGGTGCTTGGCTGATGAACACAAGTTGACTGACGGACGCCGGAGTTTCTGATCCTGCTGCAGGTTCGCTTGGGTCGGACTGCAAGGAGCTGGGGATAGTCGTGATGGACGGGTCCACGCCGAGCTTGTCACCGCCGGCGCCCTTCTCCGTCACCGTCAAGAACTCCAGCGATGGGGCTGCCGGAGCACCGGCCGACAGGCTGCTTGAGCTGCTCTTGCTGGTCTCCTTTCTCTGGGTCCTGGCGATGTGAGCTCCTGTTTTCTCCAGAGCGTAGTTCTTCTTGTTAGGAATACCCGAATATATCATACGAGCTATATGTTCAGATTAGGGAGCCACACCATACAGTACAGTACAGCACAGTTTTTCCCGTTGGATTAGCGCCAGTGTTATGAAAAATACTCCTGAGAAATAAATGAGCAGCTAGCAGACAGTACACTACGCCACCACTCTTCATTCTTACATTCTAGGAGATCGACCAGAAACACCACAAACCACAGGAGACGATATGAAACAAACATAACAGAGAAGGGCGGCAACCGCTGCACACCGAGGAGATGACCAGACAGATCAGCAGAGCAACCAATCACAGCAAACACGACCGATAGACGATACGAGTTATTTGGATCTCTATTAATAAGGTTTCAGATCCCACACCGCCTTGGATCTCCATTAAGCTGGTTTCAGAAACAAAGGCGGCCTAACAATCAGAACTACCCGATGCCGAAGCACAACCGTTCAAGATGTCTCGAGGTCTAGAATCATCTATCGCAATTAGCGCAGCCGTCATATATACGGCGTCGCAGCCAGAGGTTGGCTAATTACATATCAGTCTCCAGCTCCATAGACTGTAGTGCTATTGGTAATTAGGTAACTTGTGGCAGCTAGACTTGTGAGGCTATGTGACGTGATCCACCAATGTACCGGGCAAGCGAAGCGGAGTGAGGGGGGTTGAGGTGAGACCAGCGATCGATCACTGGATGGAGAGTGACATCTGGGCCATGAAGAGGTTGATGACGTCCAGGTAGAGAGAGATGGCGGTGATCACGTACTCGTTGTAGGTGTGGCGCTTGAGCAGCATGTGGGTGTCGAAGACGATGAAGCCCGAGAACACCAGGGTGGCCAGCAACACATAGATGGTCATGCCGACCCTTCCCAGTGGGAAGAAGATCTGCAGGTCCAGTGGAATGCAGTATTACGATGGAAGTCAGACAGGTGACACAGAAGAAAGATATATGAATTTATACTGAGAAAGAGGAAGAAGCTGTTGTTGTAGGAGGTGAACCTGGATGAAGATGTACACCAGCAGTACGTGGAGGCAAGTGAACAGGAAGGGGAACATGAAGGTGAACTCGTAGCCCTTTTTCACAGCCCAGAAGGTGAAGAGGGTGAGCCCCACAACAGAAACTGCCGTGAGGATGGCAGACTGCAGAACCACACTACCTGTTCAAATAACACAAGATTTGCATTTCATCAGCCATGATTAGTGGAAAAAGGTATCATGGTTTCCTAAAGCATCAATTGGAATACGAAAATGATGCAATGCACTAGTAACTAGAAAGTATTAGAAACGTTTAATAACGCCTGAAAGTTTGGCAGATAAGATTTCTGCACATCTACAAACCGACAGAAGTATTAGATTTAATTCAGCTTTCAGATCCATAGTTGTTCAATATAAAAACAGTGTGACATGGATTCAACAGTAATAGGACTATGCATCAAAATTGCACAAGGTTAATTCTGTATCTAGAACCAATAAGAATTAAGTTGGACTCAATTGAGATTGACAGTTCATCAACTTAAGAAAAGTGAGACTTCTACAATCAATCAGCACTTGAATTAAAAACACAGGCATTTAGCACTTAAACTCACAGGTAATGACTACTACCGCAACGAATGGGGTGGCTACACCACCAAAAGCAATGTCACGGTCACACATGATTTGTCTAAAATAAATCGTTGACCCAAGCCAATGCAAATCCTGTCACTCCTACCAACTAAGAGACAGGGAAATTCTACTAAAATTCCACGAAGCTACACCACCAAAAGTCTACCCTGAATTTTTGCTGGGAACAGAGTAATTAACATTGACTGGCTGACAGGAGAGGATAAAAAATTGGGAAAGAAAAAAGGCCCCACTTTCTTCTCTACCAAAACCCCAAAACCACCACAAAAACCCAAAATCTCCCCTGTTCAACAATCTAACTGACAGATGCTGCATTCCCCCCAAACAAAGGTGCAGGATGACACATCCCTGACAGTGCATCCCACCGGACACGTACGGGTAAACCAAAAACAACAGATCCGAAGCAGATCATGGGTAATTGTCCTGGAAAACGCCAGAATTTCACAAGCCACCTGCACCTGATCTATCCACAGCAGAAAACAAAGAAGGGGGAGGCGAAGGAATCAGGAGGCCGTACCAAGGGTGGTGGAGGTGCTAACGGCGATGCTGAGGCTGCAGCAGAGGGTGAAGACTCCTAGCAGCACCAGGTTCGCGGGGTGCTTCTCCCTGTACTTGAGCATGGGGATCATCGCTGCATAGATACATAGAATGCCCTGTGTCGGTCCAATTTCATAAACCAAAGCAGAGATGATCGGAACCCTAGGCAGTAGGGAGGGGAGGAGAGGGGAAGGAAGCGCGGCGCACCGATGAGCGGGGAGAGGAGGATGAAGATGAAGACGGGCCAGACGGCGGCGGCGGGGCCGTCGACGAAGAAGCGCGGGATGGCACGCACGTAGCAGGCGACGATGGAGACGGCCGCCGTGAGCGCGAACTGCAGGGAGAGGACGGCGTAGACCTTGCGCACGAACGCCCAGCGAAGGCGCGGGTCCTCCTCCTCCGCCACCTTCTTCGTCGGCGCCGCGGGCTCCGCCTCCGCCGCCGCGGGCGTCACCTTCTTCTTCTTCCCCGCCGCCGCCGCCGGGGCCTGGCCAGCCTTCGCCCCCTTCTCCGCCACCGCGGGCACGGCCGCCTCGATGTCGGCGTCCTGGGGCTTCGACATTGCGGGCGATCGGGCTAGGCCTCGCGCGCAGTTGAGTTGGGGTTTTCGAGCGGGGTGGAATGGGGTGTTGGGGAAGCGCCGCGAGGTAGACGAAGCCGAGGTGGGGAAAGGCGTTGCTATATACCGGGCGTGTGTCACCGACGCACGGGTCCCACCTGGTGGCTTTTTCGCCGGCGGACGCGGTGAGGCGAAGGCGACGCGTGTCGACCGGCCAGTGGAGGCCGGGCGCGAGCACGGGGACTAGTGGGGCCCATGCGTTGACTCCGGGCCCAGTGTCAGAGAGACGTCCTACGGAAACTTTGTTCTTTTTTAACAAAACCTGCGGAAACCTTGGGCCGGTGGAAGTGGTGGTTTCGGGGGGCCCTGCTGATTGGGTGCGATGCGGGCAAGCAGGTGAGCCAGGGAGGGTTTGTCGTGGGCCGCCTGTCAGTGACATGAGGAGGGAAGTGGGCCCCGCTCGCCACATGCGACGGGTCGCAGTTCGCGGGGGTGGGAGGAGAGACGCGACGCGTGGAAGCGGATGGTTTAGGCTGCTTTTCTTCCGTTTGATTCTTTGATCCTTTCTGTTCGGCTGGTTCAGTTTTTTTCTTTGCCTTTGTTATCGGCGTTTAATTTGAGCGTTTATCGATTCGGAATAACATAGAAATGCGGTGGTTTAGTCTCTATGTATTACATGAAAACAGTAATGCAATGCTTTAGATTTTATATGAAAGGATATAAGATACAAGGTGCATTGCAGAGGATATCTTTGTACAAGATGTCTAGTGCAAAGAACAAGGACCAAAGAAGGACTAGAGCAGACGACTTCATGGTAGAGTGGCTAATGTGAATTGGTGGGTGGCTGCAAAGCTCCCCACCGTAGCCGTTGGTAACGGTTGCGTCGTCAGCCCCCTTTTTTGTTTTCAAGTGCCCGGAAAACACACGGCAAGAGAGCTTTATCGTGTGCTCGACAAATGGATCACAACAAAGGCGGCTTTGTCATTGCGCCTAGTCGTCGTGGGGCTTTGCCGCGAGCCACACATGACAAAACCTTTTGTTATGTACTACCTCCGTTCCAAAATATAATTACGTTTAGCCTTTTTAAGACAGATTAAGAAATGTGATAAAATGTCTCATATACCCTTGATTAAACATATCAATGGATTTATATATGGTAGCTATACCTGCCTTATATATCTCCACGTTTACTAAAATGAATTATGCATGCAACAATAAAGATCATAAGACAATTAATGTCTATAGGGGTGTTTTTGCCCATTCACCCATTCAATCAGGCTTCACAACTCAAATGTACCTATGTTTTGGAACAAAATTTGAATGCTTAACGTAGCTATATTCTGGAACGGAGGGAGTATAATTTAGGCCTTTGTCGTGTGCCACGGCAAACTACAGGATTCCGGTAGTGCGGTTTTGTATATTCTACTTTATTTTTCCCCTCAAATCTTCTTCATATGTTTGCAATTAGCGGACTTGATAAGACATCCGCCGTAGGCATAGTGAACTGTATTTGGACCGTGCTAGTCGAAAAATCTCATGGAAGACAATTTATAGGTTGTTTGAAATTAGTTTTATTCTAGTTTGTCGTTGCAGAACAAGATTTTTTTTAAGTAGCAAACCTAAAGTTTGGTGGTTTAGCAAAACCCACCTTGCACATGTTTTCGTCAAAACCAACATATATCAAACACATTTCATTGCATTAGATCCAAATAAAAGTATATATATATATATATATCGTCATCGCAAAAACCATTAATTCCAGTAAAATCTTGAGGTCGTCCAAGCAAGCGCTTAGCATTTGGTAAATGACTAAATGGTATGGTGCCGATCATTGCCCACGGCAGCATGACATACTGCACGAGAGCTACATTTGCTAATAAAGTCGTCTCGTAGAGTCTGTGCACGTAATTGTACGTTGTAGGCACATTAATTGCAAGGCCGTTTCCTCCGTAAAGTGTGTAGAGGAGACAGGTCAAAAAAGAAAGAAAGAACGAGGGGTCAACGCACTTTACCAATTTCTTACAAACTCATAAAATCTCGAGGCTTCAAATATCTTAAAGCTTCCACAAAAAAAATCCCGAGAAAGCCAAATATTAGCTTAGGGATAGTGTTGACACAACAAAGCCAAGTAAAATATTTAGATCTCATAAACACTACTACAAAATACATTTCCAGAGACGGGCATTTTGGTTTATCGGAGGCGGCCGGCTGCCATTATCAGAGGCAGTTACACAAAGGGCAGTGTCTCCTAAAATCCTAATTGTAGTAGTGAAAATGTTTCCGTGTCCTCTAATAGAGGGATAAAGCTTTGGACAAATGGGAATAATTACTAGAAAAAACTAAAAAAATCTTAGAAATACCTAAATCCACGTCTAAACGTGCTTTTGAAAACACTTTTACACGTGTATGTTGTGGACATGTTGCAGGGCCTTTTCCACCCTCAAGTACGCAGAGCAGACATGTAAAAAAAAAAGTGTATGCTAGGCCAGCACTAACTAACGAGGACCCTGTATGAAATGGTGACCGCGTACCAATTTGTACATGCTTACCAACTTAAACTCTCTCTTTTTTTTTCCTGTATGCAATGGCTGTGGCCTGTGGACCAAAATCGAATGACATGATCTATGCCGCTAGACGCAGGCTACATACAGTAGCACGCTCCAGCATTTTACGATCGTGTCGATGCGAGGGTACTAGCACGCCATGGTCCATCACGGAGGAATACTACGTGGGTCCTACTCCGACGCGCTTCATACGCGTCGGCTGGTGATGGTCTGCTCGTTTCAAGATGTGTTTGATATGGAGACGCTGCTCGGTTCACACGGCGCGCTTCCATTAGCTACTAGGAGTAGTAGAGTACAAGTACTAGGCGTGACTTGAGTGAGGGTAGTGGGTACACACGACGATTCCATCCACCTGCCGCTTTGTTTCCTACGCACCTACTTTCCATTCTCGGCCCTCTTGATGAGACAGGAGCCACTCACTGTATACGCGCCCCTCCGGTCCAGTCCACACGGCACGCCTCCTCTCTTCCACTACGGATTACACATTGATAATTGATCATCAGCATGCAGCTGGATGGCACGGCACGGGTTAGTTCATCGTACACACACAGCTGGCGCAGCTGCCACCCTGCGCTAGAAACAGATTGCACTTTACCATAGCCAAGCAGCTCATCGTATGCAAGCCAAAGCAGCAGCTCATCGATGACTCAAAACAGGTAGGGAGTGATAAACTGACATGTAAAAAACCATGACAGGAGGAGGGTGTGCAATGGTGTCCTCAGGCTACGTTCCATCATGATCACCGCGGTCAACTCCAAGCAGCACCTCAGGTTTGTTTGATCTCCTGGCATGCCATTTTTTTTTGTACCAAGAGTATTAAGCTTTGATCTCTTGGCATGCCAGCGCCACACCGCACAATGTACTTCCGATCTGCGCCTTGTACAAACTAACTAATAATTAACTTGTTCATCTCTAGTTTGAGTGATGCTTGATTGGTTTGTTTGATTTTGACATGTGACATCAGTTTGAGTGATACTAGCTAGGTTCCTTTGATTATGACCTTAATTTGACAGTTGTGCCCAGAGGTGTCGCTGGAAGAACCATATCTTAGCCGGACACAAGCATCCGCTCCTGCCAAGCGCTATCTTAAGAGAAGGGGGAGATATTCTTTATATGATGTTTTCTTCTTCTTCTTTTTTTCTGTGTTTTTTTCCTACTGTGGTCCGTAGTACAAAATAGGCGGCTATAGCTTCGCTATCACCCGCTATAGCTGATTTTAAAAAGGTGCCGCTATTTGCTTCTACGTGCAATTTAGCCGCTATTTGGCGCTATAGCTCATTTTAACCCGCTATTAGCTGTTTTTATAGACCACACGGCGTGGTCACTTAAACATATCCTCCTTAACTTCTTTTGCAGGCTGCTTTCTTCAAACCGCTCTATGGGATCGCTAATGGTATGATATTGTTTTCTTTGCATCATCTTGGATCAACAATTGCATATAGCGACAGTTTGTGACGAATGCTTTAAAATGGCAGAAATATGCACGCCAAGGCAACATAATGCATTGACCTTTTTACATGCTAGACTTCAATTTCATGTTTATTAGTGTTTGGTAGCTTGAGCGCACTGTACACAATCAACTTATAATTAGTCCAGCTTATACATGATAAACTGACATGGTTAAAACAGAATCCGAGTGCCTCTACTATTAGACATTTTAGGGACCATACTTCTGTGGCTAAAACAGATCTGTCAACATTAACACTTTACTTTCTTTGGGATTGTTTGCGTATGTTTGTGTGTGTTTCACCAACTAATGGGCTTATTTATTTGGCCTTCATATGAATGTTTGAAAGCTGGTGAACCTCTAGAGCTCCACCAGAAGGGTCCACTTCAAACAAGTGGAAAGCAAGGTGAATTCATATTATTTTTATTTCAACCAAACTCTGATGAGTTGAGAAAGCTGCCATCCTCTAAATTCAGTATCTAGTTTTTGCTTAGCTTGGGGTGTCTTCTTCATTGATAAATTTTAGTGCCTTCTTTTATTGACAAATTTTACTTGTCCAAAAGATACTTCAAACTTACGAAGCTTGGTAGGGCATCTCACCTGCGAGTCCTGAGTAGTATTCTAATAGTTTAGATTTTGGAACTTCGGATGCATCCATTTTACAACATGCATGATGCATGTATTTTGATGTATTTTGATGAAATAGAAGGAGTTGGCTTCTGTTTTATGCATGTTTGTATAATCCGGCAATGAAGTTATTTTTTGGACAATGCTAACTGCTGGAATACTTGTCTGCTTATTTGACTGCAGGCGCCGGAATTAGTACTTGAGCAGGGGTTGTTGCAGCATGAACATGGAATTGCCAAGACAGTCGACTGGTGTGAGATGTCTACTAGCTACTACTATTAATTATTAGATCAAGTTGTTTAGCTGCGACCGTTTTGTGCACAATATATGTTGGGCCCTAGAGTCTATTGGAGTTTGATGTTATGTAATTGTGCAAAGGTAAAAGTCCATATTACTCCCCTCAACTATGAGCAAAGTCTACATAACCCCCTAAACTATCTTTTGGTTCATTTTACCCCTTAAACTATGTCACTTGGTGTATTCTACCCCCTAATACAATTTGTCTTTTTTTATTTCTCCATGCACAAACTGAACTTTAATTTCAAATTTTGTATGATTGTAGTGAACATCACAATGTATGTCAAGAAAATATATTATGAATTTTTCGTCATTAGTTTTTGTATAATGTCGTGTCCTAAGGATTAATTAATATTAAATAGCTTACCCCCATCAAAATAATGAAAAAAATCATTTTATATTTTTCTATCATGCATTATGATGTCTACTATCGTCTCCCAAAATTTGAATGTAATATGACACTTGCACATGGAAAAATAAAAAAAGACAAATTGTATTAAGGGGTAAAATAAGCCAAATGACATAGTTTAGGGGGTAAAATAAACCAAAAAATAGTTTAGGGGGTTATGTGGACTTTGCTTACAGTTGAGGGGAGTAATTTGGAATTTTTTCTTGTGCAAAACTCCCATACCACTTTTATAACCCCATGGAAGGAGCTTTGTGCAAACTTGCACGTCACGAACAAGATAGGGATTAGACATTTACAGGTGTTTATTTTTTTTTGGGGTGGGGCATGACTAAATTCAGTGAATTATGCACATAGACTTACTGCTTACAGTTAAGAATAGAAATGACAACATGCCAACAGATAAACCATGCATATATGCATTACATCATTGATCTATCATTCATGATTCATCAAACAGTTTAATTTGGTGACAAGCAAAGAGTTACTGTTGATACATGCAGTATTATTATTGTCAATTTCAACCTGCTTACAGTTACAGCTGATCTAAAAAAAACAACTAGGACATGTTGGTCTGGCTATGACATGCTTTCAAAAACTCAAGACGAAGAACGTCGCCGGTTAGTGGTTCTCTTCTCAGCCTCAGACGAAGCCGCTGCCGGTGGCAGTGTCGAAGCGGCTGCATGGGGGATTCAGTCGAGGGAGCCGACCTGGTTGCAGTTGTAGCCTCAGACGAAGTCAATGCCGATTCATGGATCTAATAAACAAGTTCAAAGACTATTCAGTCAGTGGTTGCATCAGGCAAATAGGTTTCGAAATGTGTGCACGTCAAGAGCAGATCAAACATTTTCATCAATGGCGCAGTGCACTCAAGAGATCAGATATTATTATCAACAGCACAGATAGCACCTTATTAAGGACCAATTTTCCAGATTAAATGGTAAGATAGATTGTCCAGGGTTGAAGAAGATTTGTGACTTAACATTTTCTCAACTAATTTTCCCTTACCTAGGAGGTAGATGCAACTACCACGCCCAAACTGTGCAGGCTCTGAATGCAGGAGTAGAACACCCTCTGTTGTTGTTTAGAATTATCAATTTGCTAAATGTAAGGAGTAGGATCGATCTTTCACCTGTGTAAGTTTGTCTGGGATTAGGTTCCTTTATTTATTGGAATGACTACTTTGTATTGTTTGGGGCTATGCAGGAACTAATATAATTTCAATTAGGGTTCAGAAGCAAAGCCAACTATTAATTTCCTTCAGGCTTCCTGCTGCCTTGCATATTACTGTGAAGTAGTTTTTATCAATATATTGACCTTTTAAGAATCTGTACAAAAGCAATATTGGGCATCTCAATTATCAAAGATGGCAGGGTGTGGTTTATAGTGCATCTCTGAATTTGATGTCGTTGAACCTGATGAAGGAAATTGTGACCTTATAAAATAATTGATACATTGTTGAAGCATTATACAGGAAAAAAACAAAGTAAAAGTAAAATAGGACGTTGCCTCAAACTCGTTTGGCTTATTACAGCACTGGAACCATTCAATAAATGCATTGGAATTGAACCTGAGGATATTGTGACCTTTCCTGAAACATTTATCATGGAACACATAGGAAAAAAAATCAAAAGCAATATAGGAAGCCTATTTAAAAAAGGATAGTAGCCACCATTACAACGGTAATTACTTAAGAAAGAAAACAATCTGGACAAGTCTCAAGGATTCTGCCTTTTGTGGTCCAGGTCTAGTGGATCTGCCTTTTTTGGTGGCCACATAACATACAGGTACAGGAGGTTGTCCAGCCATTATGTTTTGTGTTTTTTTTCATACATGATACTATGCTAGATCTTTTATTCACAAATTTGTATACTTATCTCTCTGAATTATATGCAGCATGTTGTTGTCATGGAATTTGTACTCCATTTCCGGAGTCAATTTCCTTTCCAAATCAAAGAACATGAGAAGGGGAGGTTGGGCGGCATTAGGATTTTGGAACCTGGCCAAGTTGTGTGGAGTGTTCTGCTGCAGTTTATGGAGGACCATTTCGAGCATCAAGGATATATACAGAATGATGATATGTACTATCTCCGCCCTGGAACAAAAGAGGTGGTGCTAATGGAGGGTCCTACACAAGTAGAGCGACTGCTGCAAGATCATGAGGGCTTAAAGACCTGCGATCTATATATACATTGTCACACATGATGACAATGACTAAGATTGAATAATTTAGGAACCCTACATTTACTTTCTTCAATTTTAGTTTCAGCATCTCCAAACTTATTTAGAGTCTTATTTTTTTCAATTCCTATTTGTGTTTCAGTAAACAATTCCTATTTGAGTTTCAGTAAACAATTGAATTTTTTGTGTTTGCAACATCCTTTGGCACTGTTAATTCTGCGATATATTTGTTTGTTGAGGCGACCTGGCCTGACCAATGTTATAGCTGCCGTTAAGAAAGGCAACGTTCCTGCATCTAACTGGCATGCACATGGCGTGCCTGGCTCTGCTGCTGCTGCTGTAGGTGGACGCCGTGTTCTGCAGCGACGACTGCAATCAGTAGGTGACTGTTTTTTCACTGCCACGGTCATCGATCAGTTACAGACTTAGCGAGCAGGATCAGTGGCAGCTTGCGATCAGTTACACTCTACTTGACAAAGTTCATATTGCAAGGCTTAAAAATTATGCTCATGACCCGAAGTTCACATACAGAAGCTCCTTGTATGTTGTAGTGACGAGATATACTTCATCTCATACCAGCAAAATTGTACTCGAGATGGTAGATATCTCTCCCAAAAGAAGCATGCAAAACGGCAGAAGTTCCCAGGCTAGCCCCTGATTAACCCTTCTTGAGTATCTTGTCTAAATACTCGTATGGAAAACATATTTCATTTCAGCAACAAAGAAAATAACTCCCACTGCCAAGCAGCGTACATGATCTTTCAGTACTCTCTGATAAAAGAGACGCCCAGGTCACTACCTGTTATATCTCTGCATCTCACATAAATAACATGCACGGAAAATGTGAGGTACACATGTCTGTAAAATATATTATTTGTAATACAAAAATGCATATACTATGGAAGTCTTTTTTTTCATGATGAATCTAGTTACACCAGTTTTGTCTAATGAAACTAATATATTTTAACTAATCATCATGGCTCTATCAAAGCTGGCATTGATCTTGCCTCTTCAAGCCTACCCTGCTTAATCAGTCACAGTACAAGGTTGCACGGCCTGTTGGCATTAGGGTCCTTAGACATCAGTTGGATTACTCATCTCACGTCATCCACCAACATAAAATTGTCTCGATGCACCACAGCAGTTCACAGCATAAAACCTGCACATGTAACAGAGGGTCAACAAGGCTTTTTAATACTGACTCATCCCACATAAAACACAACAGAAATCTTGCAGCCATTCTGATGGGTAGAAACCAAACTGATGCCATGGTTTGAAAAATTACCTCCAGAAATTAAATTCAAGGAAACAATGCTTACATTTTTTAAGTCTCAATTCAGATTTGAACCCTTATAAACTACAATTAATCTACAACTTCATAAATCATCAGAAAGCAGTGTTATGAAAATTGTTACCAGATTTTTAATTGATCTGATCAACTAATATCATTGCCCTTATCATTATAATCCCTTCTACATGATGCTTCAATTTAGTGCAGCCTGCAACAGAAACATCACAGTAAGCAACAGTCCCATCAAAATTAAGTATATAATTTAGTATAACTACTTTGCAGTCAGGTATACAGAAACATGTTGGATGCTTTGAAGGTATTCAGCATCGCCTGCAGCTATTGTCTCCTGCTTATGACGGACATCATGGGAACTTGTCTTGGTCTAGTGATCTACCAATTATTAGTTTTCTAAGACAATATTTCCCAAAATAAAAACTTCAATCTCAGAATCATTTTGTGAGCAATATGCTCTGTACGCGGCCATGTTTCTTTCCTAATTGCAACTTCAGTTCTACCAGTTTTAATAACTTGTGCATTGCAGGGTAAGAAAGGGGATCCCGAATTACCAGATGATGGAGCGATGAGACTCTGTCTGATCGCCGTGAGTGCCTGCAGCGATGGCTGTTTGAAAGGTCCAGCAGGTCGCCGCCGCAGCTGCCAATACAAAGTGGCCTGAAAGAAAGGGAGAGCATGAACATAGACAATCAGGGTCAATCCGCCAGACACAGCATATCGATGAGAATCAAATAGACACACATGTACCTGGTTCTCCTGGCTATTACGAATCAGCGGCGGCCGGCGCCGGTGACCGAACTCTCAATCTCGTTGGATTTGCCCAAGACAACCGGGGGAACGACGAGGCCACGACGACGAGCTGCAGCGAGGGCGACAGGCGAGTAGGCCCCGGCGACGAGCTGCGGTGAGGGTGACCACCAAGGTGGCCACGACGACGGGCTGCGGCGGGAGCGACGGATGGGACAGAAGAAGGAGGGTGATGAGATGCGGCGGGGACGACCGGCGAGGAGGGCACAGCAATAATCTGCGGCAGGGACGACCAGCGATGATGCCATGGTGACGGTGGCTTGGGACCACACGGAGGCGGCGGTGCCAAGGATGCAAAGGCGGCGGCGGCACGGAGGCGAAGTCTGCGGCGGGGCGACCGACGAGGAGGCCACAACGACGGTGGGGCAGAGGGAGGCAGCGGCGGTGAGGGACCATAGGGAGTCGGCGGCGGCGGCGCTGCACCAGAGGTGGCGGCGGCGGAGCAGAGGGAGGCGACGCTGTGGGAGAACGCGATTTGATCGATTGGGAACGGTCTCGCGTGGCGTGAGATGCAAAGGAACGAAATTCCCAAAAATACCCTTTTCTTTTGTTTTTCTTAAAAACAAATACTTAGTCAAATACGTATTAAATCAATGGCTAAGATTAATTAGACAGAAAGTACCTCTAGGTACCTCTTGGTACCTGCCACCTTGCTTTCCACTTGTCTGAAAGAGTGGAGACTTCTGATGGAGCTCTAGAGGTTTACCAGCTTTCAAACTTTCATCTGAGAGCCAAATTAAATAAGTGCAATAAGTTGGTGCAACAGAAACAAACAAACAAACACAATCAATCACAAAGGAAGTAAATTGACAATCGAGAAATCAGATCTGTATTAGCCAAAGCAATCTGATCCAAAAAAAGGGGTTTAACAGTAGTCTGTCGAATCTGTTTGTCTTGACTGTTTATCATGTAAGCTGGACTAGGATCGTAAATTGCAGGTGCATTCATATATGCTACCAAACACTAGTCAATATGAAGACATGAAGTTGAGCATGCATAAAAAATCAATGCATATGGGCGGTTGAATTGTAAAACCGCCGGAATTTAAGTATTTACCAAGGATATCCGCTAACCAGTTTGCTGCCTTGGTCTTGGTCTTGGCATATAATCCTGCCATTGAACAACATCCATCATTAACTGTCTGTCATATTTATGCAATTGTTAATACAAGATGCTGCAAACAAATAGGGGGACATATCTAGTGGAAACTAACTTCCCGTGGAAACTATGGAAACTTCAATCTCGACCACAAGATATTGATCCAAGGGCTCACCCAGATCAGGTGGAAGGAGTGAATTGCAAAACTCAGGGGAGGTGGGAGGGGTGATTTGCAAGATATTTTTGAAAATCACCCCTCCCACCTGATTTGGTCGCACCCTTGGATCAACATCGTGTGGCCCAGATTTTAGTTTCCATAGTTTCCACGGAGAGGTTGGTTTCCATAGGATACGTTGCCAACAAATAGATACCATACCGTTGGCTGATTCCTTCGAGCGGCTTGAAGAAAGCAGACTGCAAAAGAGGTAGAAAGGAACATGTTTATGTGAACGCAGTAGGTGGAAAACATCAGAAGGATGAAGGCATTCTAGACTGTAGAGTACCGCCCCCTCGTGCGAAGATAGTGCTTGGCGAGGCGAGAGCAGATGCTCGTGACGGGCAGGGATGCTTCTTCCTGCGATACCTCTGGCGAGTGCTGTGTCAAAGGTCACAACAAAATGAACAGAGCATCAATGAAGCTGGAAATCAACAGGTTAGTGTACAAAAGTAGAAGAGGAATATTTTAGTTCAGTTAAATTACCAGCTGTGAATCGGAAGTACATTCTGCAGTATGATTGGGCCAGGCTCAAGTAGCACCATGCCTTTCAGCTCCGGCGTCCTGTGAGCCAAGTCATATGCAATCTCAGCCGCCCGGCGCCTCACAAGTTCCCAAGAGACCCTATTACAAGCGTTTCTTTGTTTATATTCATTGCAAGGAGATTACAAAAATTTGGTCGCAGGGACAAACAAGAACAGCAAAGGCATTGCAAAATCTATGAATACAGACAGGCCAATAGATCAATGGAATGGTACGAATCAAATCTGCACACTTGAGATGCTGCTTGGCGTGGAGCGCGGTGAGCATGATGGAACGGAGCCTGAGGTCGCCATGGCTAACATTCCTGTCGAGTTGGTAGTACTTGGAGAAGCAGTCAGCCAACACTATGCCCTCCTTGGTGCCGCCGACGATGTCGGCCAGCTTCTTGTGCGCGGCGACGAAGCGGCGCAGGACTGTGGCCTCAGTGCTCAGCGGACAGCGGCAGTCGTCGTCGTTCGGATGAAGGAAACGTGAGAGGTAGGTAAGCCATGGCGTCGCGCCACTGGCCTCGCCTCATCGAGTCCTGCAGGCATCCTGCGACGACGCAAGCATACGTACACGAAAACGTTAGCGGGTAGCAAATGGCAGCAGGCGGGCGAGGCGATCGAGAGGGATGGAAGGATTTGTGGAGAGGGGAGCGCACGATTCGAAGGTGGTGTTGAGGTCCTGGTGCCGGAGGAAGGCGAGGAGGCCTAAGCGTCGAGGGCAAGGTCCTGCACCGTTTCCTCACCGTGCACATGGACCTGGCCGACATCCTCGCCGGCACCAAGCAAGGCGACGAGTACGCCGCCTACTTCCGCAGGTACCACAAGCACGACAGGACCGTCTGCCATGGCTCCCTCAGTCAGGATCCGTTGCATCATACGCACCGCGCTCCATGCCAAGCAACATCTCAGGTAGTGTGATTCCTGTACATAGTGTTTTATTTCATTTGATCTCTTCGCCTGACGTTTCGATAGGTTGCTTGCAATTTGAGATGCACTTCATGTATATATTCTTGTTCCTCAGATCAAATTATGTAATCCTATTGTGCTAAAAGTAATTAATAAATATTAACGATAGGGCCTCCCTGGACTGGGAACGTGTTAGGCAAGCGGCGGCCAAGATTGTCTACGAGTTGATTCACAGGACCCCGGAGCTGAAAGGCACTGTGGAACCACCACCTGGCCCATTGAAGCCACATAACGTACTTCCAATCCGCTCCTGGTATGATAAATTGTACTACTTAGAAAACAAAATTCACACGTTCACTGTTATCTTTTCACTAGCTTGTCAATTTCCATTTTGTGTGACACTTAATTTGCTGATTTGATCATGACCTGTCACAGTACTGACAGGAGATGTCACCGGAAGAAGCATCGCTACCAGCCACAAGCATCTGTTCTTGCTAAGCGCTATCTTCGGAAAAGGGGGAGGTATTTCTACAATGCTTTTACTTACTCTTAAGTTTTTTTTCCCTCCTACTGCAATTCACATAAACATATTTCCATTTATCTGTTTTGCAGGATTCATATTTCAAGCCATGCCAAGGAATCGCCCGAAGGTATGATGTCCTTCTTTTTACAGCATCTTTTCAGAATGATTGCATATGAGCCACAGTTAATTGATTAGCTCTTTTCAATGGCAGAAAACGACAAGAAAATGACCTGGGTAGCAGTTATTCTTGGTAAATACTAACCTTTGCTTTATAACATTTCAAACATACATATGAATTGATTAGTGATTGGTACCTTGAACGCGCCTGCTTGTTGTCACTGGATTCCAGCTTACATGATGACATGGCTAAAATATAGATCAGATATGACTTGACTTTTTTTTTTTGGATTGGACTGCTGTAGCTAAACAGATTTGATGTCTCTATCCTCACTTTACCTGCAAATATCTTGCATTGTTTACTGAGCAATGAGCATGTTTGACCTTCAGATGAAGGTTTGAAATCCGGTGAACCTCCGAAACAACATCAGGGCTGTCTACTTCAGACAAAAACAGGTGGAAATTGAGGTAATTCATGTTTGTTGTGTCCACTAAACCTAGCTAAGAAAGTTGCCATGGGAAACTCAATACTTAACTTTGCTTGTGATTGTTATTTGTTGATTCATTTTAAGTAGTATTTGCTACACATAGTGAGCAGCTTTAAAATTGTTCCTTTTAACTGTAGTCTTGTCTCCACTCTCCACATGGGGAATTTGTTTGGAGACGGTCCTGATGCTAAGCCATTTCTAAACTGGGCCAAACTAATGCATCTTACACTTGTGACTTGTGAAATTACAGCTAACTGTTTTACCTTTGCTTCTTTACCACTGTGCCTCACTTCATCTAGTTACACCCACTTCTTTGCAACTACTCTGTGCACTACTACTTCGCTACTTAATGGCATTTCTAACGGAGCAACTCTTTGCAGGTGGCCATAGTAATCCAATCTCACAGAGCTCGGTTGGCACCTTAAGTCCTTAACATATCATGCTAGAAACTCTGAGGCCTCATCCGTCAGAACAGCAGGTAGTTTAGTTAAATACGTGGATATCATTTTCAAAGAAGTACCTGTTATGACCAGCATCTCCTATGTGAGGAGAAGGCGGGCTAGTGGCTAGGCCCAAGAGGGGGCCTTGGAGGGCTTTAGGCGCAAGTTATCTTTATTTTTTATCAATGAGATGATATAAGCTTGTAAAGAGTGGTTATTGGAAATTAAGCAAGTGCAACTATCAGTACCATCCTCAGATGAGTGTGATTAATCCTTGAAACTGCTTTTTGTTAGAGAACACAAAATGTTAGTTACAAATCTTCAACTGAAGACAAACCTCTGTGCAGAGTTAAATATGTAAAATTGATTCTTAATAAGAGACATTCAGTGCACTGTGAACTGTTGATAATAATATGTGATGTACTATTGACACGCACAGCTTTTCGTAATTCTGGCTGATGTTTTCCTGTTGCAGCTACCTTTGAAGTATAAGAGTTACATTTATTCAATAGCTCTTTGAACAAATGTTTTAGTATGGTATAATGGGTAGCCATAAGTGTACATATATAGGCATGGTAACTGTCAGGTTCCTATGAGCACCATCTAAGTGACAAAGATTTTACCTTTAAAAGATTAGTGGTGAACTAGAAAAGGCCGCGGCGTTGCCGCGAATGCCCTGTGGATATACCCTCCTTATTTTGTTTTTGCACTCATTCTGTGTAAAAATGCTGTAGATTTTGAAATATTAGGTATCTTTTTATTTTGAAGAGTATATTATATTGAAATATGAAAATTATGCAGTAGAATCAGGAAGGAGCATTTAATTATATTGCTATGTATGAATTTTGTAGGTTTTGATATTTAGAGTAATTTTTCTGTTGAAAAGTTGTTTATTTCCACGAGTTTTTAAAACTTAAAAACGTTTTGGTGTTCAGATATTAGTTAACGTGGGAAAAATTGGAGAAGTGAGTCTAATTTTTTAAGTTTGCTTTGTAATATATTGTTGATTTTCAAATTCAGTTTGGTGGTTGGATGTAGCTATAATGGGGTAATTGGTAAAGTGAGTTCAATTGTTTTAGTTTTCTCTATAGTATGCTCCCTCCGTTCTTTTTTATTTGGCGCTGCTTAGCTCAAATTTGAGCTAGCCGACATCATCTAAATGAGAACAGAAGTATTTTTTTGATCTTTTAAATAAAATTGGTTATTTATTTGAAAAAAATTGGAGATATTTTGGTATTGGAATATAGGTGCAACAAATATCATATAATCATTCATAGTAACGAATTACTGAAACATTTTAAAACTGAAATTTTGGTGCATACCAAAGATTAAGTTTTTGAATTTTGATTGTTTTGTGTATTGAACACTTCTTAATTTGAAGACGTTCCGATATCAGAATTGTATATACAACGGGTCGTAGATAAATATCTGTGCGAATGGATGGCGAAAGTGTTTTGGGTTTAAAATGTGCTCTATAATCAAGTTATAGGTTTTGACATTATAAGCAAATTTTAAGTTGGATATCTTTTGGTTCGAGCGTGTTTTGGTGTTCGAATTATACATATAGTGTTGTTCGTGGGGAAGTATGTAATATAGTGAGTCATTGCGTAATTGAAGTAAAAGGCGTGGATTTTTCCAAAAACATTCTGAGACCAGTTGGCGTGGTCAGCAGGTTGATTCTGATAAACTCCAAGGGCTTCGCAAAACATATTGCTAGACCAGTTGGGGTGGATTGTAGGTTGATTCTAATAAACTCCGAGGGCTTCTTCGCAAAACATTCTGAGAGAGGGAGTGGACGTCGAGTTTTATTTCTGTTAAAGCCGAGGGGTTTTGTGCAAAATGTGAAAAACTGGCACAATCTCTCCCGTCTGTTCGTCAGATCCGACTGTCGGGACTCTCCGGTGACGTGGCTCGCTCTCAGGCCGTAGAATTCGCCAAGAATCGTAAGGAGAGATAAGTTCTCCATATATGCTATTCTTCTGTTGGTTGCTTCACAACTTTTCATGTTTTACGTTCATGATGATCCACAAACTATCAAGTATAACGACCCCACCATGTTGAAACGTTTATTTTGGTGCTGCTCGAAACCCTGGGATTTCATCAGCGGCAAATGCGGGTAAATTGAAAATCGTGTTGGTCTATTCTCACAATATGTTTAGTAGTGAGCCCTTTTCTTTATGCATGTAGCTAGTGACCCAATGAGACTGTTCTTTCAAGCATGAAGTTTTTTCTTGGTTCCACTATTTCTTTTAGGATAAAAAACAAATATTTACTTCGTTGAGTAATATCATCACAATCACATAGAAACATTAGGCACTGGAGAGATTGACAGTGAAATAGAAACTTTTTTCTAAGGTGAAATATTAGACAATAATTTTAAAGTGTGTGCGTCAAAATTTATTTCCCTACTAGCGCTTGTCCAATTTTCACCAGGATCTCTTCACATCATGAAGTTTAGTCTGTGCTAGTCACATGTTAATATATCGACCAAAGACTATCCTATAAACACCGCCCATCATAGTTTCTAATTTACTGATGAGAATCTATAGAGAAATAGAAGATGGGAAATACCACACCCCAAATGAGGGTGGGTGATCGCATGTCCTCATATATATATACATGTAATGTGGTCAATATGGCTTGGTGTACAAGTAATACAAGGTGTATATAAGCAAAGACACCTACACAAGGAAGTACACTGTACACCGATACATTCCTAATAGAAACCTACATATATGCATTTATCCCTGAAATTAGTCGTTACTAGTGACTAAAAAATATACTAGCGATTGCGGTATAAACTTAGACTATATGTAATATTTGATTGCTTGATGGCATGAAAGGTTGTTTAGTGTTGTTATTTGACTTTTTCATAGAGATTCTTACAGTGCGACTAGAGTGGTTGAAATGATCATTTCCAATGCATGTCATTAACTAGAGTCCTATATGAGAAAGATGTCACCAATAACATGGTGCAGTCTTACTAGTTCCTATTTGTCGCAAAGAACAACTCATAAACATGTTTTGTTATTTTAAGTCAAAGGTAGCGTTGAGTTATCTACATATCTCTATCATGACATGAAGTAGTGATTGTACACAAAAATCACTTTAGAGGAGAAATTAATTCGATCCTTAATTAAGTGTATCTACAAGCAATATTAAGATATATTAATATGTTCTATAATACAAATTATGACCATTGGCTATATTTATTATTTATTTAATTTCTTTGTGTGTGTAATTATGATAAATATGCTATTGTCAAATGATGGATCAATGTATGCCATTACCGATTACATGAGCTTCTATTTGCCAAATGCACTAAGGTATATATTTACTTCAAAGATATTTGTATCTAGATATATGCATTTATTCAAATGTGCAATCTTATTTTCATTCTAACAATCTAAGTTGAATTGTATGTAGCACGCAATCATGGGTTGGCTCTTCATACTACGAATAAGAGAGAAAACACCCGAAGGAGTATTGGTCACCCTTTGCCTGTTGTGCCAAAGGCAAATGTTGAAAAAGACAAATATTATAGACATTGTTGAGAAGCACATCGGCGGTGAGCAGTGTGGGAATATTACTGCTCAGGCCCTTGGAGTGTACAATTTGCTTCTGGACAAGAAAACCCACTGGGGCGGTACATGAAGAGCAGCGCAAGTGCTAAATGCAAGGCAAACATGGCTCACATGGTTTTACCATGTATCCATCTTATACACCCTTCTTTATTGCAAAAATCTAACTCTAGAAAATTCCTCATACTTGTCTACTTTCTTGATATTTCGAACTTATCAAAAATATCTACTTCTAGAGTACTTCATACTTCACGTTGAAGCATGACAATATTTATTCATGTATACTCTCTAATATTCTAGAAACTTCTCAAGTGTGTGTTTTTGTTTATTTTCAACAACCCATTTTTTCAGGCTATGGGAATTGGTTTAGGAAGCATACCTAGGGTCAAATTACTTGGTAATGGATAGTTCACGGGTAATATTTAGCCATCATACAATGTTTAATACCACAGTTCAAATGCACAATCCAATTGGGAGGCTCAGGCTGAGGGCAAGCACAAATTCTTTACATGTTTACTTGTGCAAGTAAGATCCTCACTGTCGATAAACTGGCTATATAAATGTATAATCTTGTCGATGCACTATGCTATTATGAACCTGAAACTACAGAACACTTGTCTAACCATTTGCCAAGCAGGTCTTCATGCTGGTTGTAGCTTGGCCAGGTAACAAGATTTTGTGTCCCAAGTCCTAGTTATAGATATCCAAAAAGCCCAAAGCCCACCCAAGAGCATAGTTTTTTTGGCTTGGTCCAACACGGTGGTCTCCGTGCTCATGCCAGGTGTGGGCCACCAACCCAGCATGCTGGCCATCCTAATAATAGCCAAGCGGGCAAAAGGCCCACACAAGTCCCCTCCCTATATGCTTCTCCATGAATATCGCTCTCCTCTCTTCAGTCCTCCCATTCTCCCCCACCGATCCCCATCTCCTCTTTCACCCTCGCATCCACACTCCCATCGACCGACAGCCCCCACATGGGCGCATTACGCCTCCCTCTTCCTCTCCACATGACGCTTCCTCATGAGAACTAGGTGGTAGGAGAGATAGCATGGTGGGTTGGCTGTGAGGAGAATGGGAGCGGCGATGCATGAGGCCATCTGGCGGTGACGATGTGGTATTGCGGGAGACCGGCGATGGCCCAGCTCTCCGTCCTTCTTCTCAGCACCACCTCCTTCCGGGCTCCGTCGATCCTGATGGCCAGCATCCTCCTCCCCTCTGACTGCGAGGGCAGACAATGTCGATGCATGGGTCATTCCAACTTTTTTTGGAGGGAGAAAATGTCTTAAGTTTGGCTAAATTTATACAAGTACTAACATTCGTGATACAAAATAAATATCATTAATTTTTTCATCAAATATATTTTTAAGGTATATCTATTCGGTACCATTAATTAAAATAGTCCTCCTGTATGATTTTCGTTAAACATAAATCGGTTAACTCTCGAAAAAAGCTAGAATGAATTACAATTTGAAACAAAGGAATTATCACTGAAGCATCCAAAATGGTTTCTCCTTGAACAAATATCATTTGTGTGACCTACAAGAACTAAAAGTTCGGATGCACTGATTCTCCTGCCTCATAGACTCGCTTAGAACAACCCCAAAATATATTGTAGTATTGTCTAAGATCAGGGCATGTCTCAATCTTCCCATCCACTATCTGTCCATGCATCTCTTTAGAAGCAAGTCGGTGTAGCATGTATTTGTACCCAACAAGGTGGTAGCATAACCCTTTTCTTGATTCCATAATCTGCAACAGTGTGTTCAGAAACAAAAGAAATAGCATCCATGATACCGAACCTTGCTAATCTGCACACGTCGTTAGCATTTGTGTAACCACAATTCTTGTTATTGATGCCAATTAAAAAATATTCAGTATGAGTGTATGATGTTTTTGACATCAAGAGCAAATCCAGATCAAATGAATCAATGTTAGCTGAACACCTGAACCCACTATTGATGATTGATTTGTTGCCGCTGCCGAACAGGAAGTCCTACGATTGCAAGCAGGTATTTAGGGCGAGGCAGAAGATGCAGTAAGGCCCAAGTAAAACACGAATCGAAGAGCAAGCCAAACTTGAGCCCAACAAGCAGTTTAAGATTTTGCTGGTTGGATGCGACAAGCACGAGCCCGGTGAAGGCGTAGGCAGCCACGGTGTCCTGCAGCGCGTTGGGGCTCACTAAGTAGAAAATGGACTTCTCTTGACATTGCACTATTGACATTATGAAATCTCGTCGTTAAAGATATCCCTACTACGACGAAACTAAAAGTTTTGTCGCGGATCGTAGGAGACAGCCCTCGGCCGCTTCGGAACAACGACGAAACTAAAAATAGCGTCAACAAAGAACATTCATCTTGTCAACAAACGTCGCACCACCTACAAATCGTGTCTGTGAGCCCGCATTGTGTCAAGAAACCGATGGGAGTCATCTTGTTGTTTGAACCATGGGTCCACAGAGGCTCTGACATATCTACGTGGTTGCCACGTCTGGCGACTAGGGGCGACGGCACTCCGGTCAAACATGTCAGAGATGGGTCCATGTGTACGGGGTTCACCGGTGAGGTGGGACCCAAACGTCCAACGTGTTTGGGCCCAGCGCATAGACGGGACCCGGCGTTCCACGTGTACATCTTCCACCACACAATTGCGATCCGACGGTCCACCGTTGAGTGTACGGGTTTCACCAGAGATGAGGGCCCATCGGAGATATGGGACGAGGAGGTTGACCACGTCAGCACGAGACTGGCAAGACCCGGCGCTCCATGTTTGCGAGTTCCACTGAACAGGTGTGACCTGGCAGTCCAGAGGGGCAATAGCGGAGTTCACCGGAGGGAACGAATTCGAAGCTTAAAGGCTCCAAATCGTGCTTCTGGTGGGCCAGGAAGACGACGATGCGATGGAGCGAACGAAGCTAACAGGTGGTCCCCATCGACAAGTGGTTGAGGGCTACAATTATTAGGCTCCAATTCGTAATGGGCCACTTCCGTAACCTTGGCCCAAAACTACCACTTCCTGACTTTGGCCCATAACTAAAGGTCTAGTCCAACAAATTGGCCCAGAAACTAGAGCTCTGTTTACCATGTTAGATTCGGCGCTAGTCTTGGGCCAAAGTTGGGCTCGCCTCTGGGTCTACTATTGTCTGTTACAAGTACACCCTCCGTCCCAAAATATTTGCACATTTTGACTTTCTGTCATCATGTTTGACCATTCGTCTTATTTAAATTTATGTTTCGAATATTAATGTTAAAACAACTATGACTTTATTGAAATATTTTTGACGATAAAATAAGTTATAAAAAATACTCCCCTATCTTGCAGATGAACTGCAGTCGGTTCAGCTGGGTTGGTGCTACACGTGTCCCTAAGGAAGAGCAAGGTGGTGCCACCGTTGTTGGTCTGTCTTTTTTTTGTGTGTTTTTAGCCTTCTAGAGACTTCTGTGACCCTGAGGAGCGGCAGATCAACAGACGGTTAGCTCTGACTGTGATCGTGAGTACAGATGCAAAAGTTTTTGGACAAATTTGAACTCTACAATTGAGGACATGTTGAGAGCTTGTGCCTTAAAACACGGAGGCAGCTGGGATAAAAGCTTGCCATATACATAATTATCTTATAATAACAGTTATCAACCAGTCTAAAGATGTCCCCATTTGAAGCTCTATATGGAAGAAAGTGTAGAACACCTCTATGCTAGAATCAGATAGGGGAAACTAAGCTTTTTAGTCCAGAGGTTATTCAAGAAGCTAAAAGGTAGGTCCAAGTGATCAGGGATAATCTCAATACAGCATAGTCAAGGCAGAAGTGTTATGCGGATACACGAAGAAGAGAGTTGGCATTTGAGGTTGAAGATTTCATGTACCTCAAAGTGTCACCTATCAGGGGTCTTCGCAGGTCGAAGGTTAAGGGAAAGTTATGACCAAGTTTCATTGGTCCCTTCAAGGTTTTGGAGAGAATAGGTAAAGTAGCATATCGGTTGGAACTACCTGCCCGGCTGTCAGATGTGCTTGACGTGTTTCATGTGTCTGAACTAAAGAAGTGCCTAAGAGTACCAGAGGAGCAGTTACAATTGGATGAACTTAACGTGAAGGATGATTTGACATATTCAGAATACCCGGTCAAAATTTTAGAAACTTCAGATAGGGTCACTAGGAATAAGGTCACCAAGATTTGCAAAGTATAGTGGAGTCACCATACCGAGGACGAAGCAATCTGGGAAAGAGAAGATGAGTTATATGCAGAATTCCCTCATCTTTTCCCCAATCTTTCTTAATCTCGAGGACGAGATTCTCTTTAAGGGGGTAGAATTTGTAACACTGAAAATACCATCACAATTAAAACAATGTAAGCAACAAGTCATCATAGTTTTCTTTTAAGGAATTAATAATTAATAAATAAATTTAATATTTAAACAATTTGAATTAATAGAAAAAAATAGTGGTTGCGCATTCGTAATTTGTTGTGTCAATTTTTTAGTGGTGTTTTGTTTTACAAAACCATAAAAAAGTTTAAATCCCAAACCTTTCCCTCTCTTTCTTCTTTCTCAGCCTAGCCCAACCTTTTCTTTTTCCCTTCTTTTCTGGCCCAGGTCGGCCCAAGCCGCAACCCCTTCCCTCTCTCTTTTCTTTTCACCAGGCCTGTCGAACTGCTCGGCCCAAACCGGCCCAACTCTCTCCCTCAGGCCCACCTCACCCTCTCATGTTGTCTCTCCCTCTCCCTCACCAACAAGTGGGACCCACTTGTCAGGGTCATCCCCAACCTCCCACTAGCACCGTGCCTCAGCACGACAGACCGCCTTGAAAGGACCTGGATGTCGCCTAGAGGGGGGTGAATACGCCGACCTGAAATTTACAACAGAATAGCAACGGAAAAATATTTCTAAAGAAATGAATTGTAAGCCACCAAACCGGAGCTTCCGGTTCTACGCAAAACAGAGCACTTAGCTCAAAAACCACTTCTCATGAGCTCTGATTTGATGAATCTTGTAGAGCGAGCTTTTGCAATGTTTCTTTAGCAAGTTCACAGAGTCTCTGCACACAGAAACACTACCAACACAGTAGATCAAACAATTTCATCAAATCACCAAAAATGCAAGAATAAATGGAACAAAGGAGAGACACAAGAATTTGTTTGAGCGAAGTTCGGATTCAGCCTGTGCCCGCAAGCAGCCACACAGGACAGTGGATCCTACTCTCCGTTGAGGAAGTCTTCGGGGACCGAGTCTTTTTCAACTCTTCCCACCGAGTCGGGTCTCTTCCAACCACTTCCCCACTTCCACTATTTTGCTTCTTTCCTTGCAGAGACGAACCGCAACCCTCACAAACTTCCCGCAGCTAACCACACAACTTGGGAGCTCATGAGCAACCTCTAACCATCTAGGAGGCCAAACCTCCAAGAGTAACAAATGAATCACTTGTAGAACGAGGTCAACGTAGCAATGCTCAAAGTGTTTGTGCTCTCACAATCTTTCTCACGGTTTTTCTCTACTACCCAACACAAGGATATAATCAAATCTCAAGCTACCTCACAAAGAGGGGTTAGGGAGAGCTAAACTTGGCTTTCTTTCAGTTCTGAGCGCAAGGACAGCACAGCAGCAACCTCAGCAGCAACAACCAGCACAAGAGGGGGTGGAGAGGCTTTTATAGATGCGCTCCACGAAACTAGCCGTTAGTAGCCGTTGGAAGTCGGAACCTCCGGTTTCCCAAAACCAGAACTTCCGAGATTCAAACGAACTAGCCATTGGACTCTGTCAGCACACGAACTACTAAAGAACCGGAACTTCTGGTTTGGGAAACCAAACCTTCTGGTTTGCCCCCAGTCATCACATGTCTAAGTGTCTGTGTTGCTTTTGTGTCTCTCATCAACTCACATAGGTTGCTTTGAGCACTGATACTTGATCAAGACACAATGTGATGCATCTCTCTTAATAGTACGGCTTCGCTAAACTCAAGATTAAAAGTAAATACATTTTTATCAACTTGAGCTTCTCTTTTGACTATTGAGCCATACTTGATCAATATCTCTTCATGAGGATCTACATCAACTTCTTTCTTGTCTCTGAGCACATAAACCTTTGAGCTGGTGACTTAAACCAAGATCTCTAACTCATGAGAGCGATATTCATTCCTTGGTCCATATAGTCACTCTTGTCATATAAAATAATTATGCTTTCCATTATGAGACTTGCATGACCTTTGATTCCTCGGTGTCAACCACTTGGCTTGATTCTTCACCTTAGCTGAGTTCTTCGCGGTCAAGTCACCACTTGCCCTTCACCTTTGCTTAGTCCCTCAAATCCAAGCACTTGGTCAGAACAACCTTCACCTTAGGGTCACTTGAGCTTCACTGAGGACAGCACCTTAATAAATCTTTCCTCAAACACTTGTTGTTGAATTTCCATCATTCGAAGTGTAGCTTTCTTTTACTCAATCATTCATGCCTTCATGATTTGTCCTTTGAACATATTTGCAAGTTTCCAATAATGAGACCATCATATATAATTTAACCACATGTCTCATTTGTAATGCAGTCATGAAACATTGCAATTTTCAGTCCTTGGAATATTATGATTCATCGCTTGACCTTGTGTTCGTGACATCATCATGGGATCATATACTATTGTGAGTCATATAACCAATATTCAATTTGTTATGTCCATGTAGCTTGTGAATATGTGAATACCAACCTGCTCACAATCTTGGATGAAAACGTTAGTCCTTTAATCATTGTTGTCACACAATGCACCAAAACCACTAGGGGAACTAGATGCTCTTTCACGCCTGCTGTTGCATCCCTGCCTACGACCTCCACCCCCAGCGACTCCTCTTCACTCCAGTGAGAAGGCCGCCATCAATCTTCTACTCACTCGCCATTAATGGCAAGTGTAGCTCTGCCCCGATGCCGTCCGCTCCTCTCCTCTCCCTATGCACCGCCTCTACCCTCACTGCACCCTATAAAAGCCACCATGCCTCGCTCGGTCCCTTGTCTCCCCACCAAGCTCACGCTCATAAACACAAACCCCCTAATCCACCACCAGTCGACGCCCATCTCCCTCCTTGACACTCCTCCCTCCATGTGACCTTGTCATACGGCTTGGTTGCCCAAGGTTCCCCTTTCCCTTTCTCTTTTACTCTCTCTCTCTCATGCCCGTGACATCGCCGGAGAAGCCATGGTAGCTGCCGCTCGCCGTCGTTCATCCTCACCCTCTAATCCACTCCACCGAGGCCATAATCGAGTTCCCCAAGCCTCCATCTTACTCCAGAGCCAAACCCCACATGAAACCGAGCTCCTGAACCCCGACTTTGACCTCGTCGGCCATCTCTACCCACCACCGCTCGTCGCCATCCCTCACCACCACCTAATCCTCTCCACCGAACCCTGCATTGTGTTCGTCATGCTCGCAGCTCGCTCCCAAGCCAAACCATGCTTGAAACGGTGCCCCAATAGCTCAATCCCGAGCTCATGCTAGCATTGCGCCACCGCGCGCAATAGCCTGCTCGCTGTCGCCGGTGACCAGAGCCCCCCTCTGCCAACAAATCCCTCGATTTATATGTATAATTATGTAAATAGCTTCTGTTTCTTCTGTTTTAGCCCCTAGAAGGATAGATGATTAGCAGAGAGGCCCCTAGCTTTGTTTTAAACGTATTTAAACCATTTCAAACCCAAAATTTGAGTGATTTTTATGTTCACGCAACTGTCTTTGCATGCATGTTAGTTTTAGGTGCTCTTTTATGTCTTTTAAAACTGAATGGTGTATTGTTTTACATTTATTTATTGTATGCTCTTGTTTGATCATAGAGAACGAGCAATGAGAGGAAGAACCATGGCAACGAATCGAGGAATCGGAATTTGTAGCTGAGGAAGGCAAATGGAAAGTCTCCCCCTGCATATTATTTTGTAACCATCTACTTAGCATGTTACCTAAGTTTATTTTATATTGTTATTGCATTAACGGGACCTATTTAAGGACAACTAGGTTTTTCACACCAAACCTTGATATACCTGGGTTTACCTTTATGTTGGGTAGAAATGCTAGATGCATACACTTGGGATATGGATGGGTTAAGCAAACATGATGAACAATCTTAATATGTGGAAGTTTGGTAATACAACAACTCCTTTGTTAACTGGAACATGGAGCAACAACTTGGGATTTTCCGTACAATCACAATACCACAATGGCTCTGGTCTTGGCTAAATAATTAGAGACCTTAGTCAGGGTGACCTTACTGAAAGGACATGGGGACGTTGTTTGACAGTGTATAGCCTGATTCTCTTGGGAAGTGGGCTTGACTAAGACACTATGCCCATTAGGGAGAGTTATGCATGCTCCCGATCCGAAAACCTTAGCGTGTCATTTCTGATGAAGGAATCTTTGTAAAGGCCTTGTAGCATCCCTATGCAATCACACCTCGGAAGTATGGTACGTGCCTGGCCCGCACAACATTGTTGGGTCTAAAAGTTCTTTGGAGCTTTTACGCGAATTGTGGTGAAAGTGTACAGCTTCTACATAGTGTAAAACTGTTATAATAGTCGTGTTCACAGTCATGAATGGCCTATATGTTCACATGATAATTGAACTTAAAGTCAAGAATAAATCATGGTTCCATGGCTATATCATTAGATCTTTATGCTTAATTGGGTTGGTATAAACTTATACCTTAGTAACTAGGTGTTACCTAATAAAAGTTGCCCAACTAAAATGCTAACTGCTGCAAAAACCCTTAGCCTCCCTTGAAAACTTGCATTTTCCCCCACTTTCTGAGTACCAACCACAAGAGTACTCACCCTTGCTAAAACTTAGATCAGATGGAGGAGAAGATGCTGAATACCTCGGTGATTTCGATGAATTCTAGGCGAGTGTTCCCACAGTTAGCTACCTGTGAAGGAAGCTTTATGGAAGACTTTACATTTTAAGTTAACATGTGAACTCTTTAAGGCCTTCGTGCCTTCATCGTGAGTGTAATAAACTTTCTTTTTATATTTTACGCTTTGAGCACCGTCTTATGTATTACTCTTATGTCGCTATATGTATGGAACAAGATCCTGGCATATATATAGTTATGCATCCAGTTTTCTTTATAAAATCGGGTGTGACAGAAACCCAACGGATATCAGCATCGTTGTAAAATTTGTGCAAGGACTTCATCAATGAAGCTGAATTCTGTGCTTTAAGATCAATAATACCTAAACCTCCTTGCTCTTTTGGTTTGCAGGAAACCTCCCAAGCTACAATGCATGCACCATTTTTGTTCATATCCCACTTGCACCACAACAGGTATTTTTATATCTATCCACTTGATCAATGACCCCAATATGCACTTTAAAAGTGCAAAAGTAGAAGGTAGGTAAAGCCAAAACGACTCAGTTTACCATGATCAATCTGCCAGAATATGATAAAAGCCTGCTAATGCCCATCATTCTCCTTTCAATTCTGTTCACAAGGGGCATATGTTCTTGTATAGTTGGTCTAGTCGTGCCCAAAGGCAGTCCTAGATAAGTCAAAGGAATTTCACCCACCTGACATCCAGCTTGTTGTGAATTAACTAATAGGGATGAGAGATGATTTCTGAAAAGTAACTCTTAACCCTGTGGATGCCAAATAAATATCTAGAACACTAAAAACAACATTTTAGGAGACACTCCAAAAATGACCTCAGAGGCGGACAAAAAAATGTCCGCCTCTGTTAATGGCGGTGATTAACAGAGGCGGAATTTTTTCATTTTCAGAGACGGTTGGTTTCTAAAAATCGATTTTAGGAGGCGGACGGATTATAAAAACCGCCTCCGAAAATGCCCCCATTTTTGGAGGTGGTTTTTATAATCCGTCCGCCTTCTAAAATCGTTTTTCGGAGGTGGACAAAACCAACCACCTCCCAAAATGAAAAATATCTGCCTCCTAAAATCGCTCAGGCCCAAATCGAGCCCATATGGCGCATTAAATGTGTTCATATATAACAAGCCTCTAGGTTTTCCCTTCATTTCCCCCTCTCTCCCGTTTCCCTTACCTAGCACCGCCGCTCCCTCCGCTCCCTCACCCAGCGCCGCTGCTCCCTCGTGTGCCGCCCCTCTTTCTTTCTCTCCCCCTCTTCTTTCTCTCCCTGCTGGTGGCGGCGCTCGGCGACCTTCACGAGCTCGGCGACCTCCACGAACTTGGCACTCGACAACCTCAACGAGCTCTGTGCCAGTCCTCCTCCACGAGCTCGGCGACCTCCGGTGCCTCCTCCGACCACACCTCCTCCTCGAGCTACCTCCTCCTCCGACGCTCCTCCGACTTCTACGTCACGGCGACGGCGGTGGCCCAGGCAAGACCAGAGCGGTGCGCGATGGTGGCCTGAGCAACGCATGCGTGCGAGGCCAGGGCAGTGGCCATGGATCCAGCGCGGCGACCATGGATCCAGGGTCGGCGGCCGTGGATCCAGCGCGGCGACCATGGATCCGGGGTCGGCAGCCATGGATCCGGGGTTGGCGGCCGTGGATCTAGGGCTTTCCTTTTTTTATTTTTTTTGTTGGATAAACGGAGGCGCGCACATGTCCGCCTCCAAAAATAGTGCATTAACAGAAGCGCTAGCTCAGAGGCGGACGGAAAACCCTTTTTGACCGCCTCCTAGAATCATTTTTGTAGTAGTTGAATGTTTTTCAAACCAACCAGTTGTTGTTCATCAGCCAGCATCACTATCAATGTGTCATCTGATATTGAACAGTTGGATAGTCACCCTCAAAATTTGGTCCCAATGGATGCTCAAGGATGTATTGGAGCATATCTGCACCCATTACAAACAGCAGTGGAGATAGTGGATCTCCTTGACGAACCCCACGCTTACATTTGAAAGTTTTACCAGGAACACCATTAAGCAAAACAGCTGAAGACCCTGTAGATAAAATCATTTGGATCCATTTCTCAGAAAAACCTTTATATCTGAACATTTCTAGGATAACCTTATGTTCAATTTTATCGAAAGCTTTCTCAAAATCTAGTTTCAGCAAGACAATTGGCTTTTTACTCTGATGACATATGTGCAGGAATTGAAAAGTCCAAGCTAAGTAATCTGTGATAGTTCTGCCTTTTAGAAAACCATACTGATTGGCATGGATCACCCTCAAGATAACAGCTTGCAACCTGTTAGCAAGAATCTTGGTCAAAAGCTGCACACAATCTCAAAATATCCTCCTTGATGATGGGCCACCATTTTTTTTTCATGAAAAGGCCATTAAAACCATCTGGTCCCAGCACATGATCAGAAGCCATTTCCTTGACAATTAAGTCAATTACTTCCCTTGTAAAAGGGCCATCCATTTCATGTAAATCCACTTGGTGAATAACATGGCTCAAATCGAACAGAATGTCCTGAAACTCAGATTTGCCAAGCCTATCCTTAAATGAAGTATAGAGACCACTAGCCTTTAAAGAGTGATCACTAACAGTTGACCCATCTGGTAGAAGTATAGTTTCTATGAAATTTCTTCTATATGAAATAGTTGCCATTGCTTGAAGCCTTGCTCTACTCATTGTTTGATAGAAAACTAAGATTAAGTAGTGCATGTTGTTCAATTTTGTAGTTGTCTTATGTCTACTGTTGATGAAACATAGTGAAAACATGCAGTTATCAATGCGTTTTAGAACATATCATCCTATAAATATTGTCCATCATAGGTTCTGATCTAATGATGACAAACCTCCATATGTGCATTGATCCCTGAAATTACTCATTAATAGTGACAAAAAAATATACTAGCAGAGTGTGATATAAACTTGGCTTGTAAGTAATGTTTGATTGTTTGCTGCATGCAATGCTTTCTTGTTTCACTATTTGTTAAATTCAATGTTTTCATGTCCTATTCATCCATGGTTGTTCAAAAACTACACTCCAACTAGTGGGCTGTTTTGTCGAGACTGTTGCAGGCCTAAAAGAAAATAAAATATTATGAGTAGCATATGATGTTAACACTGCATTTTAATAAGTTCAACATCAAAATGACAGTAATGATGTAAATAGCTGAATGCTTAGCTTTTAATAGAGAACATTGCTTCTTCCCTTTTTTCCAATGAGCCTTACTTATTAGTAGCATAGAAGAATATATGTATATGTAAGCACAACAATGATAATGACTAAGTTTATAGATATTGGTGCGTCCTCTGTTACTCTGCTTCTCTAAATCATTCACCTTCTTTTTTTCTTGGAATCCTGAATCTTTATATGTGAACCCGATAAGCATACATAATGTATAAGGTTTTAGTTTGTCAAAACAATTTTACAATGTAGAAATGGCGTAAGGTAGGGTCTACAATTGTAATATCCTAGAGAAAATATTATCTAATTTTGAGTGTCATTTTTACATATAGGCATCTAGCATTCAGTTTACAAATGACAATGAACTCAATCGAGTTATTTTGCTTCTAATTGTTTGTCATTTTTTTCCTAGGCATGACCCTTATAGTGAAAGACTGGTGGAGCATATAGTGGCTGCCCAAAGTTGGTCTGACTTGGAGTCCTACCTACTAAGCTACATGCCATAAATGCAAGGCAGGAATGCTACTATGAAGCACACTAGAGTTTTTACTCATTGTCACAAAGGACAACTGCTAAATATTATTAATGAAGATGGTCCTAACAAAGCCCTTGCCTTTCTAGAAAGTGATATCCTACTGTTGGGTGATGCAAATATTGATTTTGTCAACCCCAAAAGCATCAATGAATAGATTCATTACATGACAGACTGCTTACTTTAAAAGAGGTAAGTCATTGCATTTATACACTCACTCTACACCATAAACTCTTATGCAACATCAACAATAATCTGATATTCTAATTATGATCAATTTGGTATAGAACTTGACATCAGCGGAGCAGATGGTGCTATGAAGGACTATATGAGACTCCATTGACCACAGAGAATTGGGTGTATAAAATTTTATTTCAAACACAATCACTCATCAATAACTATTTGATTCGCACTCACACTATCTAACTTTGTGTTCAACTTTTTTGCAAGAGAGGCTTCAGAGTGTAGCTTGGTGTTTCATCGTTAAGTGGAGAAATGAAGTTCAAAGGGTGTGGTGCAAGCACATTGTTTACTCTACTAGAAAATACTAGGGAATCAAAGTAGTATTCTCACAATTGTGAAGACCATATTGGTAGTCAGCGCTGCATATGTCTAATTGTGTATGTTATTGGTTTGTACAAATCAACCATAAATGATATGGAGAGCACCTATATTTATATTATTCCATTACTAATGTGGTTTTTTTTCATGTGTGCATCTTATACAATATTTTTTTATAAAGTATCTAACTCTAGAACATTTATTATGCTTACCTACTTTCTTGATATGCTATTGGTCTATATAATACAACCATAATTGATACAAAAAGCTCGGACACTAATGCAAGAGATGAAGGAACCAAGAAGGGATGAGAGCACCCTATTTATATTATGCCATGGTTCATGTGATTTTTTCTACCAAATATCTAACTCTAGAACATTCATTATACTTATCTACTTTCTTGATATTTCTACCATATCAAAAATATCTATTTCTAGATAATTCTATATTTTCTCATGCAGCATAGCAACGATGACTCAAGCATGCTCTCTAATCTTCTTCTGTATCAGTTTCTTTAGATTAACAATCTCTCTGTCAATTAGGATAGACAATTATGAGAATTTTATGGCCTCTCCCCACCCCCCCTCTTTACAACTTTTTATATGTAGGTTGATGCACTACTTTGGTTTCTATGCTTAACTTTATTGCGAGTGATTAATGTTATGACCTTCTCCCTTGATATATTATGTCGGCTGCAGCTTTAGTGTTTTTATATGTAGGTTGAGTGCTACTTTAGGTTACTATGCTTAACTAGTTGGAATGATTTATGTTGACATGACAGCCTTAAACTTGATTATGACTCTTTTTTTGTTGGCAATATGCCTATATTTCAATGTCGTACTGATGGATTGAAATAATCATTTCATAATTTAGACTCAGCCTCACTTCGACATCAGCAACGGTCATGTCACTAACATAGGCTAGAAGGGTTGGGTTTACATGCTAAATTATTGAGCTAGCTGCAAGCCCACTCACTACATAGCGAAGCAAGCAATAGTACGAATGGGGACATTGAAGAACAAAAACATGAAGGCATCGACCTCCTCTTCCTTCCTCCCGAAGCTCTGATCCAGAGCCTGACACCCAAGATGACTCCGCCCCGCTCCCTTCCCTACTCTCCCTATCCTCAAGAGTAACTCATATCACCAGCGCCCATTACCAAGACCTGCCACCATCCTCTCCACCTGCATCGTCCCCACTGTGGTCTCGCTCTTACCAGATGCGAGGGTGTGGCAGAACCACTCCAATTAAATAAACTAGTTCAAACACCACTCGCCAGAGTTAGACAACACTCGATCTGCAAATCTCATCTTTCAATCAGCGTATTTTAGAATCTATTGGGTAACATCCGATGAAACCACCATCAAGGATAAGATACATACATCTCATCATGATTTTTACATTGTCGATCGGTCGCTGAATGGGATTGCGGATCGATCCATCTGCGCGTTATGTCTGTGTCCATGCAGGATGTTCGATGAGTCGGACGCCATGTTCAGCATGCTCCGCCTGCGGCAGCTCATTGTGGACGAGCAGTGCCGCGGCGCTCACCGCTACCTCAACCGCTTCCTGCCAACCGACGCCCATCGCCCGCTCAGCGTCGAGGCCGAGGCCCTCCGGCTCTTCCTCGGAGCGCACGAGATCCTCAGAAACAACATCGGCGGCGACAAGGAGGGCCCCGTGTACGGCTAGTACCTAAGCCACGACAGGACAGCCTCATCAGGCTCCGTTGCATCCTCCTCAAAATACTCTACTGTCGGCACCAACTCAGGGTCTCAATTGACTGGGAAAGTGGGAGGCTCAAGGCTGCGGAGATTGCCTGTGGCTTGGCTCGTCGGACTCCGGAGCTACAAGACGTGGCGTTCATGCTGGGCGGCCCGTTGAAGCCGCGCACTGTTCTTCCCATTGGTTTCGGGTATAGTTGACACAAATCAAATGATTGTGTTCTGTTTCCAACACTAGATTGTTGTCCATCTCTAGTTTCATCAGTAGTACTTCACTGATTTGAATTTCATTGTCATCTTGCCAGTTTCCACCGGAGGTCTCCAAACTTTAAGCCAGAAAGGGGGCTTAGACAGGGTGATCCACTATCTCCCCTACCTTTTTCTACTGTGTGCCGAAGGATTTTCAGCACTTCTCCACAAAGCTGAAGCGGATGGTTTGATCTCGAGTGTGAAAGTTTGTCCAGCAGCTCCTAGCATCTCTCATCTCTTGTTTGCCAATGCAACTACAGAGAATTCTGGATTTGTATGAGCAAATGCTCGAGCCAAATGATCAACAAGCTGAAATCAGCTGTCCTTTTCCATCGTAATGCTAGGGCTGAAAGCAAAGTAGAAGTTAAACACACTTTGGGTGTGGAGAAGGAAACAATGAATGAAAAGTATTTGGGCCTACCAGTTTATGTGGGGAGGGAGAAGACAAATATTTTTTCTTATCTTAAGGATCGTGTCTGGGAGCGCATACAGGGTTGGAAAGAAAAGACTCTATCGTGGGCAGGGAAGGAGATTATGATAAAGGCCGTAGCGCAGGCTATACCAACCTTTGCAACGGGCTGTTTTGATCTCACAAAAACTATATGCGATCAGATCAGTACACTTATTTGCCGATACTGGTGGAACCAACAGGAGGGTAAGCACAAAATCCATTGGCTAGTTGGGAGAAGATGATAATGGCGAAGAAGCTGGGAGGGCTGGGATTCCGAGATATATATGCTTTCAACATGGCTATGCTTGCTAAGCAGGGTTGGGGGCTTATTCAGAGCCCGGATTCCTTGTGTGCTAGAATTTTAAAGGCAAAATATTTCCCAAATTCTAGCTGTCTTGATGCAAACCCCCGGCAGGGAATGTCGTACACTTGGAGAAGTATATTACGGGGAATGCAGGTCTTGAAAATGGAGTGATTTGGTGCCTGGGTGATGCAAATAATATTGATATCTGGACTGACCCGTGGCTGCCAAGAGATCATTCAAGGAGACCAGTTACACCGAGGGGACGATCTCTGATCACTCAAGTGTCAGACCTGATCAACCCTATCACAGAAGACTGGGATAAGGAGCTGGTACAAGATGTATTTTGGGAGGAGGATGCAAAACTCATTCTTTCACTAACCCTTCATGCTGGACAGGAGAATGTGCTTGCATGGCATTATGATAAGAAGGGATGCTTCTCAGTCCGCAGTGCGTACAAAGTATTTAGAAATGATATGATCAGATCAAGCAAGCGGCAGAGGGGATCGTCATCCATTAATACAAGAGAAATCAGTAATAGTTGTTGGGCAAAAATATGGAACATGAAGGCGCCGCGGAAAATAAAACATTTTTTGTGGAGAATGGCCCACAACAGTCATGCCTTGAGAGTTAATATGCAACATAGAGGTATGGACATCAATACCAAATGTATTTTTTTTAACGAAAAAGCACGAGATTGTGCTTTTTTCATTGATAAAGCAGATAGTTTACAAGGAGGAACAACCGACGTGCCGGCAAGAAACCAAAAGCCTACTCTCGCCTTATTAGAGACTCTAGGTGCTTTGCACCAGCGAGGCACCAATCGCTAGCCTCAGATTTAATTTTTGTAAAAAGTGAAATTGCACTAGACTCGTGATGCCAAAAAATTCTAGCATTTCTCTCCTTCCATATCTCCCATATGACGAGCATGACCAGGGCTCGTACAGCTTTCTTTGGCATTTCCGGCGTCATCGTTATGTTGCTCCACCAGTCATAGGTCGTGTCGCTTGGCTTCCAATTTGAGGGTTTGAGACCTGGCTGACCGATCCATGCTGCTATGAACTCCCACACCCGCCTGGTGAACCTGCATTCCGAAGCGAGGTGATGCGCTGTCTCAAAGGCGCTTCTGCATAGTGGACAGGAGGGGCTATGGTCCCATCCGCGTCGAGCAAGCCTATCTAAGGTCCAGATACGATTTTGTGTGATGAGCCAGGTAAAGAATTTGCACTTCGGTAGAGACCATGATTCCCATATCGAGCGTATGCGTGGAGCCTTGATGCACCCCAGGAACTGGGCCTTGTATGCAGAGGCTACGGTGTATTTTCCAGAGGCCGTGAGCTTCCAAGTGATGGAGTCCTCCTGGTTTGGATCCAAGTTAATATACCGTATCATGTTCCAAAGGTCTATGAATTGCAGAAAGTGAGCAGTTGTGGAGCGCGTTCTGAGCTCCAAGTCATGTATCCATGTGTTGTCTTGCAAAGCCTCCGAAACTTTTTTGTTCTTCCTTTTTGTCTTGGCAAACAATAGTGGCGCGATGTCCTTCGGTCGCCTTCCTTGGATCCAGGCAGATTTCCAGAAGCTTGTCCTACGTCCATTCCCAATTTTGATGGTAGTGCAGGCCGCAAAGAGAAGCCGATCGGTCTCATCGCATGGTAGGTCCGTTCCGGCCCAAGGTTTATCCGGTGCCGTCCATTCTTGCCATAGCCACCTCAGCCGCAAGGCACGGGCGAATTTCTCTAGGTTGAGGACCCCTAGTCCCCCGTATTCCTTCGGCAGACAGGATTTTGTCCAGTTGACTTTGCACTTTCCTCCAGTTAGTTCATTGCCATTTGCCCAGAAGAACCGTTTCTGGATTTGGTCAATGTCCTCCAGCGTCTCTGTTGTCGGCTTTAGTGCAGTTAATAGGTATACTGGCTGTGAGGAGAGGACAGACTTGGTCAGACAGAGGCATCCTGTTTGCGTCAGGTTCCTTCCATGCCATGTGGACATCTTTGCAGCCGCCTTATCTACCAGCGGTTGAAAGTCGATTTTCGTGAGGCGTCTTACAGCGAGTGGCAATCCGAGGTATTTGATTGGAAAATGTGCTCTAGCAATCGGCAAGTCAGCTAGGACGTTGTCGCATGCAATAGGTGTGACACTAGTTTTTCCCAGGTTTGTCTGCAGGCCGGTTGTTTGGCCAAAATGCAGCAGGATGCTTTTGAGGTTACTGACGTCCGTGTTGTTTGGGTTACAATACCAAATGTATTATGTGCCAGTGTGTTGACGAAGATGGGGGACATTTGTTTTTCAAGTGCAAACTTGTGAAGCTCAAGCAAGTGTGGAGGTAGATGGATTTAGAGAGGGAACGTGCTGATCTAGCTGCGATCGCGACGGCTAAAGGGGCTGTGGAGTATCGTGCTCGCAGCACAGGAGGGGACACAGATCAAGATGGCAGTGGTGGTCTGAAAGGAACCGGGTGCGTGAGGGGGATATGCCGAGGTCTGCAGCCAGCATTGCCCATAGCATGGCGGTTTGTGCCTGGGAGATCCTGAATATTTTCCAACAACAAAGGAAGGCACCCACGAGCAGGAAGCAATGGTGCAAACCAACTGTGGGTTATCTGAAAATCAACTGTGATGCAGCGTTTGAAGAAGAAAGAAATGGAGGTTGGGGCTATGTTATACGCGATGCGGACGGTGATGTTGTGTCCACTGGGAGAGGAAGATTAAACCATGTTTTAGACTCGTTTCAGGCTGAGGTAATCGCTTGCCTCCAAGGAGTACGCGGCCACTGAGCTAGGGATTGGGAATGCGATTGTGGAAACAGACGCCCTGCAAGTGGTTCAGGCATGCACATCGACAGCTTATGACCTGACCACGGCGAGAAGCTTGATATCCGAGCAGCGGGATGCAGCTTCGGCTAATTTTCTAGATTTAAAGTTTAATTTTGTTCCAAGATCTTGTAATAAGGTAGCAGATGCTCTAGCTGCGGCAGGAAGCCTTTGTAGTGATGAGACAGAGACGGTGGTTGCTGTTCTCACTTCTTGTGTCTTGAACCTGGTGGCCAATGATTTGGCTCCTGTTAAGTAATGGAATTTCTATTCCCTGTCAAAAAAAAAAAAAAAAGAAACGAGCTGCCCGACTGCCAAGAAGAGCCTCTGCTCTTGCCAAGCATTATCTTGGGATAAGGAGGAGGTGTTTTTCCCTACAACGCTATTGCCTTATTTTTAATCTTGAGATGAGCAAACAATTACCATATTTAACTGCTGTTTCTGAATTTCTTTTTAACCGGTGCATTTCGGTAATGTGTTCTGCAACATTCCCTTTTTCTTTTTCTTTTTCTTTTTTCAGTCTGCCAGCTACTTCAGGTCCCTCTCAGGAATCAAGTGATGGTAAAATGCCATTCGTCTTATAAACATTTTGCGATTATGCTTATTTGAGTAACATTTTCGCATATGAGTGAGCAATATATGTTTTCAAATGCAGAACTGTTAATCGAATGCAAGGCACTGGACTGGGTGGCAGATATTCTAGGTAAGCAATCTTACCTTTACTCTAAATAAGGCTATAAGTTATATGTGATTGACCTTACGCTAAATTTATTGTTGATTAGATGTTGGTAGCTTGAACATATGGAAATTATACTTTTATCCTAAACTACACAATATATTGTCATAGTTATAAGTGGTCTCACATGTCTTTTCTGTTAGCTAATTTGTTTAGGATTGGATTATGCATGTTCATTTTTTATAGCCAGATATTGTGTCAATATGTTTAATGATATTTCAGATGAATGTTTAAAAGCTGGCAAAAGTCCAGAGTCCCATCAGGTGTTTCCACTTCAGAATGGTGGAATGAAGGGTAAGCTACTTGTGAAAAAATTCGTAATGTAAAGTTAACATTTTGCATGGAATTTTGTTAATGTGTAGTATCTAGATTATTGGGCATAAGAATCCTCAGGCATCCTTTTTAAAATCAAAGGTGAAAATAATGACCAAAGTTATGAGAAAATACCATCACTGTTTAAATTTTTCCTATTTCTTGAACCATATGAAGTAATAAATTCAATTGGATGTTCTTCATAGTACTTCACTATGAAACATTGTACTGAGACCTTATTGTTTATCTGGTTCCTATTTAAATTGATTAGCTTTTCCTTTGAAACATTCGCCGTGCTTAAGGCTTTCTATATATTTCTATATATTATTCTTTTGTTTCCCATCTCTTATTTGCTTGACACTTTCAGTGTAACAGCCTTGTTAGGCTTGACATGTTTCTTTTCAACTAAGTGCCTTGCTAGCTGCCCTTTTTAACTGTTTTTGTTATAGGTGCCACTGTTGCTCCAGTCTCGCAGACTGTGTTTAGTGGCTTGACATGCTCTTCTACAAACCCTGGGATGCCATCAATGGGAAATGAAGGTAAATTTCCAAACCTTGTGTTAAGAACACCTGCTGCTCCAATCCTTCAGAGTATTTTGGTACTTGGACAACTCTGCTAAAACTCAGTTCTCTCATTAATGACAAATGCAGGCAGAAAATCGCCAAGCCATGTGCCAACTAATGGTACTCCATTCTTGGGGACTATGAATTGCTTAACAAGCGGGTTTGGAAACTCTGGTGTCGGTCTGTCGGATTGATGGCAAGTGCGTGTATGCTAACTCAGCAGCCTGGTTTTCACACTATATCATAGGTTGTGAAATATATACATAAGTACTAATCAAAGGGTGCATTACTGATAATAATATATGTTCTAGAACTAGTACTTGTAGGTCTTCTAGGATGGAAGCTCTTTTCCTCAAACTTTATATTATCTTGATTTTGTTGGTGACTTTCAAACTTTGCACATGTTTCATTGTCAGTTTACTGGATCGCATCGACGACATCGTCTTGTTATTCTGCTATGATTACTAGTAGCTTATAATAATTGTCCAGTGCCACTGTAGAATTGTGATGGCGCCTTATTGGTTGTGATTTATACAAAAGAAATTTGCATGAGTTCTATGTGCACTATAATAAATAACTACACTGCCATGCAGTAGCAATGTCAGACTTGTGCTGCCTGTTTCCATATTTGATTGCGAACTCACTGCAGGTGCCCCTGCTAGTCCTGATGTCTCGCAAACTGTCAACTTGAGAACAATTGCTGAATACATTGGTAAATTTACTGGCCTCGTGTTTTTTTATTCAGACAAACTCTATCTGCACATTCTTCTCTGAAACTCATAGTTGTTTGAGAAACTGTATCTGTAGTATTTTAAGTGAACATATACTCTCTAAGTATTCTTTGTAAATAACTGTTTAGTCAAAGTACCATGATTGGATATAGGAATGCATAGGTTGTTTGTTTATGATATAGTATGCTAATTCAGTTGTTCCTAGATAGTTGAAAACTGATGGCCAATGGCTTGTATTAGATAGCAATATCACACTAAATTTATCTCCCTATCTTATTAACCGGAGGAAATGGTTTCAATTAAGGGCCCTTGCGGAAGCATCTTGTCATGGTAGATTATATTGTGATCTTACCATTTGGCCCATGTGTTGTATGCTTATTATGTACCTTTTTCTGTTGGAGTTATCCTCGAAAGATATCCCTACGTTTTTCATAGCTTTGCACGCCCTGCTATGAACCCGGATGCCGTCAATGGCAATAGGAGGTAAATGGACAAATATTGTGCATTTGTGCTAAGAACACCTGCTGCTCCAGCCTTCCTTCTTATTTTAGTACTTTGACAACAACACCTGCTAGAAACTCAGGTTTCTCATTGGTAACAAATGCAGATAAATTTAGAAGCCATCTGCCAACTCCTGGTGCTCCATTCTTTGGGATTATGGGTGCTCCAATCTCACAGACAAGCCATTGTGAAGCAGACCGAGCGTAGCTCGGTTGGTGCGCGCTCCAGTTGGGGAGGCCACCAGCCCGGGCTCGAACCCGGGTGCTGCACCATGGGGATTTTCCCCTTATTGTTTCCTGTAGGTCCTGGATTTCCCGTCGGCGAGACTTCGGTGATCTCTAGAAGGACGCAAGTTGTGTATGGGTTGTAGTTCTAAGGGTGTGCGTGGGTGTGGTGTGAGTGTGTGTGGTGTAGAGTTCAGATACTACAGCTTGTATACTTAGGGATCCAGGCTAAAAAAAAGACAAGCCATTGTGAAAAATCTGGTACTGCATTGATGGCATGGTCAGGTATGTCAGCCGAGCACTCTGGTTTCCATATTAAATGGACTGGTCAATGGTATACATGGCTGTGTTCAGATTCAGAAAAAAGTACTTCTCCAACAAGTTTTTCCTATTCATCCCACTCACAAAACACGCTTCCCAGTGCACTATTTATCTAGAAAAAGTACTTTTTACTTCCAATCTGAACACAGCCATGGATGACACAAATATTTGTCCTAGGAACATTTCTATCTTAAGGCCCTGTTTAGATTCCTCAACTTTTCACTATTCATTCTAACTTTTTACTATTCATTTCAACTTTTCACTATTCCTTCCTCACAAAACACGTTTCCCAGCGCATGCTAGTGTTTTTCTAAAGCTACCGTGTTTTTTTCAGCTATCTTGATGGAAGTGCTTGTCCTCAAACTATGTATTAATTTCAATCTATCTGTTCCCTTGTCATCTTCCGAGATTATATTTCTAGCTTACATTTCGTAATTATTTCTAGCTTATATTAATATTCTATTGTAATTGTGGCCTCTGAGGTAGTTGTGGTTGCTGGTTCCTCGTAGAAAGCATTTTATACGAGTTTTATGGGTACATTATAACTAAATACTGCACTGCCATGTAGGAGAAAGATCAGGCCCCTGCACTTCAGTGCACCTGATGGCTACTTGTTTCCATATCTAATTGCCAAAACTCGCTGCAGATGCTCCTGCTGCTCCAGCCTCACAAATAATGAACGTGACAAGTCATTCTGGAGACTCTGGTAACTTGCTGAAACCCCTCAAATCTTTAGTGGTTACAGAAAACTAGTAAATACGATATTCGAATGATCGTGTGTTGCTCTAAGTACTCCATGTCAATAACTGCTTATTTATCATGATTAACAATGCACATAGGTCATTTCCTTTCTGGAAAACGCAGTATGAAAAATTTAGTATCTCTGAAGAAGTTGAAAACTGCTGTCGATGTCCTATATATAGTACATAACTGCGCTGTGCTAAACATTTCCCTTTCGGAACCAGAAAAAGTAATTGGTTCCAGTTAAGCCCCCTTTGGCTCACTTCAATGTGCTGCGGCCTACGCTCTCCTGACACCCCTCATCATGATACATTCTAACGTGACCTTACCATTTGGTTCATATTTTACTTTCTTTAATTCTTTCTGTAGAGGTTATCTTTAAAAGATCTACGGTGCTCAAGTTTTTCACTGTTATCCTTGAGTTTCCTTCAGGTCCATATATCTATTTCATGTGCATGATAATTCAGAGCCAACACACTTAGGTGTAACAGTGTGGTCAAGCATTGAAGTGTTTCTAATAACTAATAAGTACATATCTCCTGGTGGTTTTAACTTTTCAACTTGGTACAGGTGTTGTTGTTGTACCAGTCTCGGAGAATATGATTGGTGCCTTGACAGGCACTGATGAAACCGCTGGGATGCCGGCCATTTGTGACAAATGCAGATAAATTGAGTATGCAAACATGCTGCTCAGGACAGCTTCTTCATCTGCAATTTTGATCCAGTCACCTTTTTTTTTTAGAATGACTTTGATCCAGTCACCTGACATTTGGTACTCTTAAATATACAAAGTAGGAAGAAGCCCTAGTTTGGTCGAAGTTCGGTTTTCGGGGCTGATTGGTTCAATGCCAAAATTGTGGCATGCCTACGTTTTGGCAAGCCAAAATCTTGGTAAAAAAATTGCCAACGTTTTGGTAGAATATATGTGACATGTGGGCACAAACCAAGTGGTGAGAATTGGCATTGCCCAAGTTTTGGCATGCCAAAATTTGGGTATTAAACCAATCATGCCCTTCGTCCCTTAGCTACAAAATCGAACTTCACGATACTTTAGGGACTAAAATAGGACTTCTTCCCAAAACGTATGCCCATGAAAGGCCCAGGTGAATCCAGTGTTCTCGTTGAGCCCAGCTGTGAAGCCCATAGAACGACGCCGACGACGCACACGCGCACGCACCTGCAGCCGGCCCATACGCGCACCGGCTGCTCCCCGGCCAGTTCATCCACGGATCCACACCGATCCTATATATAATATCCCCCGGCCCTCGAAAGCACGGCGCAGGAACGCACGCACGGACAGGCTAGCTGCAGCGTGCCAACCATTCCAATGTTGCCCATCCATATCATCCGATCGGCCCTGCACGTATAGATGTTACGGGCTCACGTACTGCTACGGTAACGTACCACGCTGCGGTGTGGCTACCGTACGATACCGTACCGCGATCCGCTCCCTCGTGCATGTGTTTGCTCGAGAGAGACTTAGAACATCGTTGCCGATACGGTCGTTTTACTCGCCTAGTGTACAGGGTCCATCTCTGAATCTCTGATACATGCGTGTATCGTCATAGAAGCATGGTGTGTAACCGTGCCTACGATATTTTTTTCGTTTCTACTTTCATCCCTAAACGTATGTAAGTAAGTTGGCTACAAACTAATTAAAATTCTTACATGTAGATTCTCCAAAAAGGAAAAATTGTTACATGTAGGACATGGATATACGTATGGAATAGAAATTTAGAATGGACGGGTAGGCAAAATAGTCAAAAGCCATTATGGAGCGGGCGACTCAGGGTGCAACGTCTAGCTTGCTGTTTTCATCATCGTGTATTAGTGTTGGCCTTGGAATGTGCAACGTGAATGCGACAAAATTTATACTATTACATTACCACATGATGGAGTACGTCGCCGTCCGTCTCGTTTAAGCTCTGCTCCCCTGCTCTCTCAGGTTCGTATATAAGAGCAGGTTTAATAAGGCTTAGCTATTAGCTAAGCAAAGGCAGCAAGAGCCGATCGTATAGCTCAACACGTACAATAACTGGTCTGTTCACAATTTCTAATATATACTACTTTATTGTTGTGGGGTCTTGTTGTCAGCTTTTATGGCTCTGCTAAGAAAGAAGTGGAGTTTTTTTATTCCCGATTGTCTTGAAGCGCGCGTAGAGCTGGTAGATGGCAGCAGCGACAAGCTCACTTGTCTCTCTCCTCCACGTTAACATGCAGGATGACATGACGGTCGATTCGACCCTTGTTGTACCTGCTCTAATGGGGGGCTCCGCCATCGGTGATAGTAGCTAGATAGCTACGGGCTCTTCAAGGGTCTCCAGAACAAGTTTTCGCGCGCAGAAATGATCGAAAACATGTCTATTCCTTCGTAGTAGTAGTTTGTACTTGTCCTAATGAGACAGCGTAGTCAGTGGCGACGGTTCTCTAATTAAATCGCACCGCTGTACTGGTAATAAAGGAAGTCGCACATCCGTCCCGGCAAAAACGCCGGCCTCTCTCCGCTCTTGTTTGGATATAATTCCAGTAACGAGAACCAGAATGGTTAGCAGCAAATGATAGTGATGCTTAACACCATGTGCCTCTCTGTTGCTGCCTAATTCGCTACTATATAGTAGCAGCATGCTGCTCGATAGATCTCTATCTTAGTCCATCTATCACTGGTTGCCGTCATGCACGCGATTTAGCTAGCAAGGAAATTAATCAACGCTAGCTACTCTGATCGATCTTTCTAGCTCTATAATAAAGACTAGTATATCGTGAGATCCGATCGATCCACGTTTTACGTGCGTGATATGCGAAATGTTGAGCAACACACTACACACATACGCTACACATTGCTAGCTCGGTGCCTGACACTGCCTTGACAAACACCGGCACAAGGCATTAGGCAACACAAGTAAAGTCAGCAGAGGAAGGTGTCCTTTTTGGCCAAGAGGCCCAATCTTTCTTTAGCGTTGGAACACTTGACCGGCCGGACACTACTGTTGGGAACAGAGAGGGAGAAAGAAATTAAGGGGGACAAGGAATAAAGCACTAAAAGCAGGCCATGGACTCACTCACTCGGTCACAGCTATAACCCGGCCGGGATGGATGGAGGTGGGAAAAGCCATGGATGGAGGAGGCAAGGCAGCTGCGGCATGCTACTTGCTTTGCTTTGGACTTGGACGTTGGACCGGAGCTCGCGGGCGCGCTAGGTCGAGTCCCGGAGAAGATGGCGCGCGTTAGCTTAGCTCGGGGCCAAAAATCTATCGCTCATCATGACCAAACAAGAGCGCTACAGGGTTTCTCTCTGTCTCCCTTTCAACAACGACTGGCTGCGGACCTTCCACGTACTCTTCTCTCTCTCTTTTATTCTTTATTTTTTGTTAGGAAAACAATAAAGGGAATCGTGAGCTTGATAGGAAAATTTGGAGCTAGTGTAATAAGAGTGTGTTTTGACAGCCTCCAAATTGTTAAATTTCCTCAAATAGTGCTGGATGTCTTTAAGTGTCTTACGTGGCTGTGGCCCTCAAGTGGCCTGCACTGCACTGTGTGTACTCAAGGGAAGGTGATCCACTGTAGATGGAGCACTGAGGGCACTTTTGGATGGTTACCAAAAGCAACCATACCAAATAATTGGTGAGTCAACAAAATTTGGTAGCGGTTTGGTTCGTTGCCTTTTGTAGGCGTGCCAATAGAAATTTGGCAACGGCACCATGAGGGCAAGAACGGGGGCGAGCAAAACACTCACCAAAAATTTGGTAACGCTGGATGCCATGCATGCTGAGGTGTCGACCTCTCAATGGTTGCACGAAGTACGAGTTTTCTTGATTTACAATCTTTCATAGCTAATATCTATTGAATGACAAATCTAATCTACGATTTGATTTCACATATACAATCCTTGCAATTAAATCTACAAAACAAGATCTCACTCGACTATATTTTGATGTGAAAAAAAATATTGACATATAGACCCCACAAGTCATACTAACAGATCGGTAAGATTTGGCAAGGTTACAATCCAAACGAATTTTCACCAATGATTTGGCGTTACCATCAATTTGGTCACGACCAATATTTGGTAGGGTAAATTGGGGCACAAACCAAACATGCCCTGAGTCTTTAGCAATTGACAATCTATATTACAAGAGAAATCGAAAAGCCAAAATCTACTTTGAATTTTTTTTTCCTAACTCTAATATGACGGAGAGAGTAAACTCCAGTGTAGTAGTGTTGCCGCTTTTGTTCTTCCCTCGTCTTTGAGGGTGTTGTATTGCTCAGTTTGAGCTTAACTCATCCTGTATTGATCAATACAATGACTACATTTTCGACCTCTTTATTGGTGAAACGAATAATAATGCCACCGGCCACATCTATGCAATTAATAAAAGCAACATGCTATTATTGAGCAAATATATGCCTACTACTACCATATGATCAACTATCATGTGAATACCAAATAGCATGGCTTCGGAACGAAACACAGCACAAAGAATTTTTGGAGCAGTTGGATCGCTGTCTACCTGTTTGATCTTCATGTACACTCTACGAACTGAGTCCTGGCTAGTGTGCCGCATGTGACTTGCGAGCTAAGAGGTTGCACGGCACAATCATGACCGGCGCAAAAGGTCGGCGACATTTGGTCTCCCAGCAGCTTCTTTCAGGGCACTATCGCTGTGTCTTGGCTTTATTTGTCACGCAACGTAGTAGACAATGGCAGCCAGCTTTTGATATCTTTTGCGTTTCTACACTGACACATCGGCGAAGTATAATACAAGGAATCGCTACCAGGTGCAAGACATGCAAGCTCTAAGAACATCCACGTAGACTTCAAAAAAAAAAATGTAATACGGTAGTAGTTGGATCATGCAGGTAAAATAACAGGATATTTGCCTCGTCAGATCGTAGCCACCGCTATATGATATGAAAGGTTTTCCAGAGTAGCGTTCTTGATAAATGGTACATCAGAGCTATTGTTATTGGCCTAAAACTTTTTCGGCAGCCAGAATCAATACGACAGCCAGAATCACAGCGCACAACGATCCCAACCATTATATCCACGGCGATCCAGATCTAAATTCCTGGCTGGCTAATTAAATCTAAATAAAAAAGAGAAAGAAATCGTCGTCAATGCTCCATTCGTGCACATTGATTCGGTCCCATGCATGTACTGCAAACTGTGTGTATATCACGCCACATAAAAGGACCATAATTTTTGCACCCGCGCCTAGACCGGGAGGATGTTGCCAGTACTTACATTTACAGCTGCATCTGCATGCACATATATGCATCAACTTATAATAAACCCCATGTGAATTGAAGGTTCCTCTACACTAGCTATGCTTTGTTACATAAAGTCCCTGCAGAATGCTGTCCAAGGAAGAAGAAGCTCCAAACAGTTTCAAGAAAAAAAAAAGAACATATTGCAACATTTAGAGGTAGTTAAGATCTTAGCTTGATCATCATATCGATTTGCATATACACAAACATCACAGCATGCACACGCACCCTCCTAATATAATTACCTAACAACCAACAATCGCCCTTTTACACACCTCTTCCTAGCTCGTCCCTTTTTTTTACGTACGTACGTCGTCATACCCTTTTGTAAAATCAGCAACGACACCGGCACTTTTTTCTTGTCCAACAACGACGGCACGCAAAAGAAACACCGGCGATCACCGGGTGATCACGGCATGTAGAGCTTGTTGCCGCACTTGCAGCGCCAGACCTCAGGGTAGTACTCCCACTGTGGGCCGACGCCGGGCTGGATGGCCACCCGTGTCGCCCGGCACGGCGTGCACCGACCGCACCGCGCCCGGCACGTCGGCGGCGACGACCCTGGCCCCACCAGACATCGCCGGCGACCAGCAGCTGCTGCGGTGGTGGTGGCGGCTCCGGCGGCGTTCATCGTCGTCCACGTGCTCCTGGTGGTGGTGATCACCGTCGACGACGAGTCGATCCGCCTCCTCGCCAGCGACGACGATGGCAGATGGATCGGCCTCCCCGCCGCCGTGACGACTACAAACACAAGAACAAGTGCACGCGTTTACTCACCACCATTGGAACTTACTACTATTAGCTACTCCTACAAGATAAGCAAATGATTATTTATTTACTAAATAACTCTATTATATCTATATAAGATGCACTAATAACACATGCCACACACATATATGTATATAAGATAAGCAAATAGTTGTATCTATTTATTGAATAACTTATAATTATATAATATCTATCTACTGGAGTATATCATCATCTTTGTGCCGATCCTAATGGTATCAAGGTTTTGACGTGACAAAAAAATGTTTATTCGTATGATGAGATTAGATGGCCTAAAGACAGCTACTGTTGGGGGCAGCTAGTAGTAGATGGCTGCTGGGGAGCATAAAAGGTGGTTGTCCTAAACGTTAAGCGAGTGAGACCAAAGCAAGAGCTAGCGTATGATTCGTGCCCGACTGGCACGTACGTATCGGCCATGAGGATTCTCCCATCGCTGATCCTTCTTGCAGTGCACAGGGGTGTACGGCCGATATGATACGTGTGGGTGATGAGCGAGCAATGAATTTGGGCCGTGCGTGGCCGTGTGTGCTTTTCTGGACCAGACTGTAGTGAGTGCCAGGGTGGGGGCGCCAGGACTAGTTGGCAGTGCAGTGTGCAGTGAAGGAAGGAAAGATTGCTGTTCCTGCCTGTTTGGTTGGTGAAGACTGAAGAATACTGCCTGCCTGCCAGATCCATGAGAGAGAGAGAGAGAGAGAGAGAGGGGATGCGGTTTGCATTTAATTCGTCAGGGAACAAACACCAATCTAACTACAGGGGTTACCTGAAATACACCCATCTAATTATAGTACTCCGCGCACACACTGTTTTATTTTTCTTGAATGAGCTATTTCTTCACTGGGATGGAAAGCAAAAAATAGGGGGTAGCAATCATGTTTGGACAAGAAGTTTTTTAATCTTAATTATTGGCCCACATGATGGGAGGATGCATGGAGTAGACATGTCAGAATAAATTTCTATCTGGAAGCAAGATGCTAGTACTACACTGGTTTTGCTTGCATCATCAAGGCCAAGGCCTAAGCGGAAAAGCGATAAAGAGTGGTAATTTCACCAGAAGCATGCATGTTTGTTGAGAAATCTCAAGTTAAAAAAAATGAATTATGCATGGCTCTAGCTGTAGCTGCTTTTAATTTCCAGATCTTTTTTTTCGAACCATTGCTTTTCCAGATCTCAAAAATTAGGGTAGCAATATCAAGACATATAGTTCATGACTTGTACGACCTCGCTTAATTAACTGCTTTACAGCACGGTGGCACCAAAGGAGATGACAGAGAGAGGGAAGGAGATTTCATCTGTTTCTTAACATTGAAGGTTGTTCCAAGCAATAATTAGAGACTGCATGCATGCAAAAATGCAAAAAAAAAAAGAAAAGAAAAGAAACATACATATATATTATAATTTTAAGTTTCTTGAAAGAGAACTTCATGTTAATGTAGGAGCAACTGAGCAAGGAGTGCATCTACCAAGTAAACATGCCAAGAACTCATACAAAGCTGGTAGTGAAGAGTGAGAGGGCATGGAAATGAGAAGCCAAAGACATTTGTTTTATACAAAAAAAAAAAAAAGGCGAGCAAGAAGGAACCAATGCAAAGAGGACGGACGCGCATGGAAAGAAGATCTTGACAACAGCAAAGCTCTGATTCTCGCCTCAAACAAAACAAATGTCAAGATAAGGCACAAGACAAGAGCAGAAGAACAAGCAAGAAGAGAGCAAATTAAAGCTCCAGCTCGTTTCGTTCGTTCGCTCGTTAAAACATACCCGTGGCCGCGGCGAGGAGGACGGCGGCGAGGAGCGCGGCGGCGTGGCAGCGGCGTCGAAGCAGACCAACCCGTGGTCTCCGGCCTTCCTCGGCACCCATCACCGCAGCTCAAGAAGATCGACGAGCTTGAGGTCGCGCGCGCGCTCGGTCGATCCAGCCGGCCGGCCGGCAGCAAGAACGTCGGCGATGACGACGACGCGCGCGCTTCGGAGAGCTTGGCGCAGAACAGCAGCTGCAAGCTCTGGCCGGGCGCCGGAAGCTAGCTCCGAGAGGAGGCCTGGGAGTAATTAAAGCTCGCCGCCGGAAGCTCGATCGCCGGCAATGGCGGCGGCGAGCGATTAGCAGACAGGAAGCAGCTGGCGGTGGTGGTGATGGAGGACAGATCCGATTCGGTCGCAAAGCTCCAGGCGCGAGGGTGTGCGTGCGTGCGTGGGTGCCAGTTAGCCTGCTGCCACCGGAGTCGGTCGTCGGTCACTGCTGCAAGCTCTACTGCAGGCTCACAGGCGGAACAGGCACACGCACTCACACGCTTCACGGCTTCAGAGAGAGACTCTAGAGGTGATTGGGAGAGGGGAAGAGGGGAGAGGCAGCCGAGGTGGAGATGTGTAGTAGGCACGCACGCACGGGCAGCCGGGCACGGAAGAACGGCCGGTGGCGCCTGACAGTGGCTGTCAGGAGGACAGGGCGTATAGAGAGAGGAGAGGAGCAGCAGCATGTGTACACAGCGCAACGTGACTTGTGATTGTATTGGGTACCTGCCCTGCCCTGCCCAGGTGGCCCCGCTCGCCTTGACCAAGCAGGGATTGGGAAAAAAAAAAAAGAAGCGCATGCACGCCGCTGCTCACCGAGTCGCTCTGCATCAATTCGCGTGTTCTTTCATCGACTCTGGGACAACAGCTAGCTCCCGCACGAATCTCGGAGCAGATTCTAAGGCGTAGACGACGGAGATTGTTGTAGTATAGGGCATACCATATACACACACATGTCTACATGCATGCTCCTTTTTATGAAACACGTACGTATTTCGTATCTTTTCCCCCTTCGAAATACATGCGTATAATGTCGCATTTAACTGTGGCGCGCGCCCAAATCGCTTGTTTACCATCGTCGGCCGTTTCATCCTTCATCGTCTACGTACTAAAAGTTGATTTGTTGGTTTCTAAGCTAAAATGAGGATCAGTCCATAAACTAACACTAGCATTTGGACTCCAAAAAATTTTTATGTCAAAGTTTCTTAGATGCATGCGGTGCTAGTATACATCGTTAAAGCATGTGTATATTTGGTATAAAATCATTCGGTCCTATAATTTTAGCCGTTATATTTGGACATAATCCAACCAAGTCCTAATCCACTTGCGCAGGTTTTGTAAACAAAAAATAAATCATGCCAATGTTTTGGCTTGTTCTAATTTTGGCATGAAAAATTTTCGAAGCCAATCAATTAGACTCCATATTATGTGCCAACCTAATGTTTGGTGTTTAAACACAACATAAGTTGATGGGTAATTTAGACAATCAGCAACATGCGTTTAGATGGACAGTGGCCAGGTGATCCAAAAGTTTTCAATTGATAAGGGTAAAATGGTTTTCGTGGATTTATTCCAGAATCGTCTGAGGACGTTATTCTTTCAATGCTTGGCGACTACATCGATAGTATAGTGAGACGTCTTTAGTGACTTGTCAATATTGATATCATCTAGCTCAGTGTCTTAGAGATGCTAATAGATGTAGAGTTGGGTGTGTGTTCATAATTTGTACCATGATTCGAAAACAAGAGGAAATCGACTTGTCTTTCAAAGTCTCGGAGTACTGCATATCTCGTCTCCTTTCCTTTCGTCAGAGCTCTACTACCAACCTACCATCCGCACGGGAATGCTAGCTGAGTGAGTGTAACATCAAGCTTTCACAACCGTGTACCACCGGCGTCAATGGTAGATGTATAGATCGATCATCAGATCAGTTTACTGTACATGCCCTGACTTGCTCCTTCCGACTCACTAGCTAGTACTGTAGCTAGGATATGTAGCTACTCCAATGGATAACACATGCACGGTTTCAGACATAGCTGTGCATGCCATGCATTGCTGGCTAAATGTGTGCCGTGCCGATGCTCCTACTCCTATGTGGCCGGCCTTTGCAGCTACCGTTAGCTTTGCTTGCCCCTGACGGCTGGCTGGGCTGACGAGATTGATCACCTTTCGTTGAACCATTCTCGCCTCCATTCCATCAGGGTAGGGAGTTAACAGCCTATAATAGTCTATGTATAGCCAGCTAGCTAGGGCACGCATGCACACCGCCTTGATCGATCTCTAGCTAGCACGTTCAAGGAGGAGTGGACTACTAGTGGAGGACGCATGGCATCAACCATCAAGTAGGTGACGCGTCACTTCTATTTGAGCCGGACGTCGCATGGGCTGCGTCGACGAGCATACTCCCTCCGTCCCAGATTTAGTGCATTTGTAGGATTTGAACGAACAAATTACTATACATGTCAAATGACAGTTATACCTCTATGAACAGACAGTTATACCCCTATGAACAGAGCAGAAAGGTGCAAAAGAATCTACCAGAAAAATCTGCAACGAAGGATAGTGAGGCGCTCGGGTGGTATTTTTTAATAATAAAGCCCGCATGCGTCAGTTTGTTTTCAGCCAGTAAACTCCACATACTCCCTCTGTGCAGGCTCTGGCACCTTTCAACCAGTACTAGATTTTTTGTTTGGACCTTGAGCATGGCAGGCTTTTGCAGTTTAGGTCACCGATAATAGGATCTTGGGCTTTTAATCTGGGACAAATTTCAAACCCTACAAATACACTAAATGTGGGACGGAGGGAGTATACGCATCGGCTTATGCATGTACACATATAATATATATCCATGCATCCACTATATATAAATGTAACATGTATCCACGTACAAAACCAGCCATGTGCAGTGTCCGTGTGTGGACGTACACGTACGCATGGATGTTGACATGCTGTTGATTTGACCAAGCCATTAGACGACGACGCCTCGTATTAGCGAGACGTCCAATCTGGCCGGGTTTACACGAAATGTTTCACACACTGCTTTGCACTCCTGAATTGAAATTTTCTGGCTGCGCATTTGCCTAGAGAGCTTGCCTGTATGGCGTTTGGTTATGGAGAGCTGCCATGTAGCCCGTACCCGACAGCAGCAACTTCCGCCAGGCCGACAAAATTGAACGCGCCTAGTCCGGTGGTTTTGCTTGCAATAACTGGGGCTAATGGCAATAGTTACATGGATATATATTATATGTGTATATATGCATGCCTAACCTTGTCGTAGTTTCTTTGTCTACGTAGAGTCATTCGAATGATATTTACATAGTGTAATACATAATATAGTTGTTTTTTTATAAAACAGAATATAGCATAATTACTTCTCCGGGTTAAAAACATATTTTTTTTCATTTTAATATTTCTCAACTTATTTTGAGTAAGTAGATCAATATTCGTTTTAGAATTATTATTAATGGAAACATAATATAAAGGCATTCAAAATCTGCTAATAATGTATAGCCGTGTTTTATTTTTGCGGGTAAATGTAGCCATATTTTAGGCACAGGTCCCAACCAAATTGACTATCATTCAGCATCTCTCGCCAGACACATTTCATCATATTTTCACTCCAACTCCTCCTAGGCAGCATTCAAGAAGGCAGTATGAGCACTATAGTCTCTAACCAAACAAGCCCAGTGTACGTTGGTCGTCTAATTGTTGCTCCAGCCTGTGAATGATGATGACGAGGCAGGCAAGCTAGTGTGGAAATTAAAGCTAGGCATGCCATGCATCATGCCTGCCTGCCTTTGAAGTGTTTGAGGCTTTACACATTATCATCATCATCAAGCTCCAAGTCTCAACGTAGACCTCGTAATCATTTGAGAGACCCCCACACTAGGGATTCTAGGTGCGTTTTGCCTGTTTTATCGCTTCTCAAATGGACAGAATTCAGGAAATATATACGTGCATTTCATTTTTGGGTCTAGGTGGTTTCACTTTTAATGTTGGACGTTCGTTCAAAAAAAAAATAATGTTGGAGTGTTGGACATAACGCTTTGCCCTCCTGCGCACACACTGGAGTGAGTATTTGACCACAGCTTTTTTTTTTGGCTGATATAAATCATAAACTCTTATGCTTTGTTTGAATGATGATATAGATTCTATGTGACCATTGTTAAATTCGATGGAAAACATATTTGATTTCCCCAATGAAGAATAGACTTTTCATTGACCTCCAAAAAGAGCGGAGTCCATAAATTCCAGACAAAATTATGCTGAAAGCCTGAAACGAGCCTATCAGATCAACCCGTGCTCTAGCACGGGCTAGTTAGAAATAGCTAACAATTTGTATTTTTCCACTATGTGTTTGATAATTATTTAATCAAACACTTTATTTGAGCTATAGGAACAACATGAAAATTGATATTCTTATCTCTTCCCTCACACACAACCACCATAAATGTGTAATTTTATATACACATGTTTAGAGGTACTTTAGTCTATTTTCAAATAAAAAACATTGCCTCCATTATTACAAATAAAAAACATAACATTTTAAATTTGGATAACAGTGTGAAAGGAAAACCCATTCGTGCGCGGCAGCTTCCTTCGTTCCTCTCTGCTCCTTCTCTCCACCGCACAATCACCGCCGCTGCCTCTCCTTCCCCAGACACAAGGGGCCATCTCCCACACCGGAGCCGCACGCGCCTACGGCCTATGCACGACGGGAGAGGAATCTAGAGCCTTTCCTGGCCATGACACCGGCACATCCCTTTCGCATGCAATTTTCTTTCTTTCACCGGCAGCCAGGCAGATGGACGGAGGGGCCTGCTCCCACATGGGCCTGAGTGCTACTGTTGGTTTTTTTTTTTTTATGTTGGGGTTGTAAGACTTTGATCTTCGAGCAAATTCTCTGTATCCGATAGAAAAATATAACTCATCCCTTCTGTGTACCATAGAAAATATAAGTTTCCTTTCTGTGCCACAACTTTTAATTTTCCATTCCCTATATGCTAAAACTGTTAGATTTCACCCTTAACACCCTCAAACTTTTGATTGGTTTACGTTTTTACCCCTGTAGTCACGGCCAGATCGATCCTCCACCGGTCAGAGAACTCCCAGTCGCTTCTCTCCCCACCGCCTGCTGCTCTCCCCGGCGGCCTCCCCTTCGCCACCTTGCTGCTCGAAGCCTGGGAGCAGGGGCCGGGGCAAGGAGGCGGCGTGGGTCCTTGGAGGGCGCAATGGAGGCCCGAACGGCCCATGCATGGACACGTCAGCCATGCACGGTGGTTGAGCACGTGGGCGCCTTTGGGCAACACGCTGCCCTGCCTGCTACTGCTGCCGCTAGTGAGCTACAGTACCGTGTAGGTTAGCTAGAGGTAGTGTGTAGCTCCACTGTATAGGTGGCGACCATGGGTACTGTGATTAGTACCAGCTTGATATAATGGCTGCCCCACTGACGGACGAGATGACCAGACCCAAAAGGATCAAGATGAGATGCAGGGCTAGGTTCATTTTGGTTCAAAATTGGATTTTGTTTTTAAGAGTGGTTTTATTAGGAAATAGTTATAATACGTCCAATAATCAATGTGTGGCTCCGAATAATTAGATGCAGATGTATGGATGGACGGGATTGTGATGAAAAGAAAGGATGTGGGACTGTGGACCATGTGTATGACATGTGGACAGCAACACTATGCGTCGAACATGTTTGGGATTTGCGAATAATTCGAGCTCAGGTAAATAATTCAAAGCCTTTCGAGATGTGCCTGCTTTTCTTTTTTTCCCCCACGGATTTTCGTTTTTGTCTGATGTTTCGCAAAGAAAAGAAATAATAATAACACGGGAAGAAATGACGTGAACTGTGGACCAACGCGTGCACGTAAACATGTTGGCCGCGAACATTACAGTAGGACATGCTCGGAGGGAGATATAATTGAGGCCCACATGAACACGGCCCGAGACGATACGATGTACGTACTACGTACTCAGTCTGTGTGCAGTGTACACAAGTGGCCAAGTACTGTACAGTAGTAGATGTAGAAAGCGGGCATATGATTCGGCCCGGTCAGAGACGACGGCGCCTGCATGCACAGTCTGTGTGTACAGTGTACACACCGCACCCTGCAGGCGTGCGTGGAACAGTCGCTGGTGACCCCCACACGCTCGCCGCTCGCGCGGACGGAGCAGAGCTGGAAATGGCATGGAGTGGAGCCAGGGTGGCGGTGGTGGGTTGGTCGACCTGGCCGTGCGCCAATAATGGCGGCCGGCGGTGGAGTAGTGGATCGGAGGAGACGATCCGACGAGTCAGCCGGCCCGGCCGACCGGCGACCGGTCCAGGGGGCGCGCGCAATAAAGCGGGCGCAGTGAGCTGGTACGCCTGGTCGCCCTGCTAGCCTCACCTGCTCCACTCCACCACCCACTCGTGCGCCTCGCAGGTGGCAGGGAAAGCAGACGCAGGAGACGAGAGAGGACGGACTTGCAGCCTGCTGCCACTGCCAGCCATGGCCGGCCTTGCTGTGCTCTCTCTCGCTGTGTTGCGCCTCTAATGTCTATCTGGACTAACTATTTGGAGGAGAGAGATGATGTATAGGTGTTTAGGAGGAGAGCTCGTGAGAGAGAGCTACAGTGTAGGAAAGCGTGCGAGCTAGCTAGGAAGCAAGAGCTAATGAGCACTGTATAACAACTGTTCATTGATTAAAAAAAGCAAATAGCTAGTCAAATAGCCAGCCATTGGAGAAGCCCTAAGAAAGATGAGAGTAGTACTTTTTTTTCTCTGGAAAGGTGAGGAGAATGAATAAGAAATGTGAAAAACGAATTCTCCAGAAGCGTGTCGGATCCGGTCATGGTTACGCTGCAGCGTCTGCAGCAGTGGTCTCTGATCTGAGGCAGTGAGTCTGTGTTTATATAGGTGGTAGAAAAAAGTATTTTTGTTCAACAGTGATTGGAAAGCGCGTTCTGAAGTAAATAAACTTATTGTAAAAGTACGTTTTCCAACACAGCCTTAGCCGACCGGGCCGGCCAGGTGCGCGTGCGGGAGCGGGGATCTTCTGCGCCGCGCCAGCCGGAGGAGACTAGGATGCGGCGGAGACATGTGTGTGGGGGCCAGAATGGCGGCCTTGGGCCCTCTAATCTTCAAGTGTGGTGTGTGGTTGGGTTGGTCGGTCCAACAAGCAAGCAAGTGTGGTCCAACAAACAACATGCAAAAGGTTGGAGGGAGAGGCCCAGGAAAAAGTGGGCCGAGCGTACGTGGACTGACAGACGAGCTCACTCACTCACTCACTGGTCCGCACAACTCCACGTACATAGACACAGGTTGGTTCATGTCCATCAATCCATCCATAACAAAAGAAGAAGATCTTGTAATTTTAATTTAAATGTTCTACTAGACGACTGATCTTGTAATTTTAATTTTAATCGTCAGTTCGTTTTGGCTAAGTTTCGGTGAATGCAAGTGCTTCAACAAACTGTTCTGCTGTAGTCTTGAGCAGCAACGCACATGTCCCAGTGGACAATTGACCGAATTTGAAATTGCGAGGTGTCAACCGGTTAGTGATATTTATCCTTTTAAAAAACATCTATTTGGGTTTTGGATTTTGGATGATATAATCTTGACTATGGATCTGCGAAATGCCAGGCTTTGAAATACCCGTATGTATGTCTGACACCTCCACAGGATGTCCCCATTAGAGCAAGTATACTGGTCGGTGGGGAGTCGGCGAAATCCAATGTGAAAGATAGAGAGAGAGTCTGATGGGCGAGTCGCTACACGGCGGCTTCACGTCGGCAAAGAGAAGCTATCGCGACTGCTATTCGTTGAGATGGTCTGCTGTGCATTAAAGCTGGCGGGTCCACCCCATTTGCACGCCAACGTACGCTCGCTTGCAGCTGGCAGCAGGCGAGTTCATTATCTTGCTCTTAGCGCTAACACGTCTACAGTGGTTGGCGGGAGCATTTGGACAGCAAATTAGACGGCTGAGATCACGCGAGGAAAGCGGCATCAAGCCTATCCGGCCGTTCCTCCCCTCCATCCATTTCTGGAAGGCAGCCAAGCCGCGAATCTTGTCGGCATGTCCTGCTCCAGCCTTCGTTCCTCTTGCTCCGCCGCCGCCGCCACCTGCAGCGGCGGCGGCGTAGCGGCGGCGGCGGAGCCTCCTTGTTTAGCTCTACATCCTCGCGTCCGTCACTGGGGTCCTTCACTGCAGCCATGGATGCCATCAGAGCGCGGCTGGGGTATGGGACGCTGGAGCCGGAGGAAGCACGTGGCCTGTTCGACGAATTGCTGCCCCGAGCCAGCCCCGGCTCATGCCGCGCAATGAACGGCCTCCTTTCCACGCTGGTCCGCCCGCCGCCGCCCACCGACTGCAGAGACGGCGTTGCCCTCGCGGTGTCCCTCTTCAGACGCATGGCCAAGGGCGCCGTGGTGCCGCCGACGGTGCACACCTACGCCATCCTCATTGATGGCTGTGGTCGCGCGCGCCGCGTGGACCTTGCGCTTGCTTTCTTTGGTCAGCTCCTCCGGACGGGACTGGGCGTCAATACCATCACATTCAGCAACCTCCTTAAGGGTCTCTGCGGCGCAGAACGGACGGATGAGGCTGCAGAGCTGTTGCTTTGCAGGATGCCTGAGCTCGAGTGTGTGCCTGATGCTATCTCACATTTGGTACTTCTGAGGAGCTTCTGCGATGAGAAGAGGAGTCAGCGGGCCCTTGAGTTGCTCCATATGATGGCTCAAGAGGGAGCTTGCTGCGCACCGAATGTGGCTGCATACAACACTGTCATCAATGGCCTCTTTATCGAGGGTGAAATTGCCAAAGCATGTGATCTATTCCATGGGATGGTGGAGCAGGGGATTGCACCTGATGTAGAGACCTATAACTTGATTATTGGCGCACTGTGCAGGGCCGGATATTTGGACAAGGCGTGGGTGGTCCTCCGGCAGATGGCTGATAAAGGTGTTCAGCCCAATGTTGCAACTTACCCTAGACTGATCCATGCATATGCGACTCTGGGCCGGTGGAAAGAAGTGATTAGGATATTTAAAAAAATGAGCAGTTGCGGAATTGTACCAGATATTGCCGTTTGGAACATACTCATGACCTCCCTTTGCAAGCATGCAAGAATCAAGGAAGCTAGAGATATATTTGATTCCATTACTGAGAAGGGGTTGAAACCTGATATCATCTCCTACTCTGCTATGCTTCATGGGTATGCTACAGAAGGAGGTTATGCTGATATGCTTGATCTCTTCAATTCGATGATCAGAGATGGAATTGCACCTAACCACCATGTTTTCAATATAATAATTAATGCATATGCTAAATCTGGAAGGATGGGTGAGGCTATCCTTATTTTTCAAGAGATGCAGCGGCAAGGAGTGAACCCAGATGTAGTGAACTATGGAACTTTAATTGCTGCATTATGCAGGATGGGTGAATTGGATGATGCCATGCACTTATTCAGTCAGATGATTGATCGGGGGTTGCTACCTAATGGACCTGTTTACTGCTGCCTGATTCAGGGTTTTTGTACTCATGGCGATTTGGCCAAAGCCAAGGAATTGGTCTCTGAGATGGTGAATACAGGTATTCGTCCTGACATGACGTTCTTCAATTCACTAATAAACAACCTTTGTAAACAAGGAAGGGTAAATGACGCACAAGATATATTTGACTTAATTGAACATATTGGCATGTGTCCTGATGTTATAATGTTTAGTGCACTGATGGATGGATATTGTCTGGTTGGCAAGATGGAAGAAGCACTGAGACTGCTTGATTTCATGTTATCTGCTGGCATTGAACCTGACGTTGTAGCTTATGGAACAGTCGTTCATGGCTATTGTAAAAACGGGCAGATTGATGATGGGTTGAATCTTTTCAGAGAAATGTTGCTCAAGGGACTCAAGCCTACAGGTTATCTGTATAATATTTTACTAGATGGGTTATTTCAAGCTGGCAAAACTGATGCTGCAAAGAAACTGTTCCGTGAGATGACTGAAAGTGGAATAACAGTGGACGTTTGCACATATAATACTATTCTTAGTGGGCTTTTTAAAAATAATTGCTTTGACGAAGCAACCTCACTGTTCCAGAGATTGTGTGCTATGAACATGAAGTTTGATATTGTAACTCTCAATATTGTGATTGCGGCAATGTTTGGAGCAAGGAGAATAGAAGAAGCCAAGAGTCTGTTTGCATCAATCTTTGCCCAAGGGCTGGTGCCTTCAGGTGAGACCTACCGCATTATGTTGACAAATCTTGGAAAAGAAGGTTTGCTGGAAGAGGCTGACCATATGTTTTCATCAATGGAGAAGAGTGGCTGCCCTCCCAACTCTCGCTTGCTAAATGCTATGGTCAGGTTATCATTGGATAAAGGGCAAATTGTCAAGGCTGGAACTTATCTATCGAAAATCGATGAGAATAATCTCTCACTTGAAGCTTCAACCACTTCGTTGCTCATCTCTCTATTCTCAAATGAAGGAGAATACTATGAAAACAGGAAAGTGCTCCCTTCCAAGTATCAGTGTATTGGACAAATCAGCCGCATCTAATCATACCATATATGAACAAAAATCCACTGTGGTTAATGAGTTTTTTTTGTGCCACAGGTGGTTAATGAGTTCTGTACTGATTGATACACACATTTGTTTCCTGCAAGAAGTAGTATATAGCCTGGGATATTTATGGCATGCTACCTGCTTCCTGGGATTTATATGGTGTTAGTTAAAGCAGCTGCGGAAATATTAACAGTTTTTTTCCTCATGAGAGTTTTCACCTTTGAAATGACTCGCCTTGTAAATCATGTTAATCCAAGTACTTATATCAAGGGCAGCAAAACCACATCCACAAAAGCAGGAGTGGATCAAACCACTCCTTTCATTATATATCTTGCTTCAATACTTTCCTGACCTCTTATCTTCCCAGGAAAAGAGTGTCAGCTTTTGCATGGTGGCAAACTGGCAATTACAGTATCTATTTTTTTTTGAACGAACACAATTACAGTATCTAAATTGTTAGTGAGTTAGGAATTGCTGACCTATTGTATATATTACATTTCTGGCTTGCAGTAGCCTGGTCCTTTTGATTAGGCATAAAGGTTCTTGTCACCTCCTTGTCACCATTTGCATACTATTCTCTTGGTGTTGCTGTGAGCATTATTTCTGATAATGCTTGAGAATTTCTCATGCCACAGGTAATGCATGGAACTAGAAAAATGCCTGTAAAGCTGTGGACATCAGGCTATGCTGGGATTGCTGGCAGACTGGCACGATGTCAAAGCGTGATTTTTTTTTTTTGAGAAACTGTAAAAGCGTGAAATTGAAGTACTGTGGTTTCAAAGCTGCGAATGTTCTTGCCGCTGAGTCGGCCCGGCCCAGGCCCAGTAAGTAGCACTAAGCTCTCCACTAGCCCAAGCCCACTCGCGCTGCGCGTGAGGGAAGAGGGAGAGAAGCCCACGCAGATCGGTGGCCCTCTGCTGCTTCCTCTCCGCGCTCTCTCTTCCGCCGCCGCCGCCGCCTCGCTCGCTCGCTCGCTCGCGCACCTCCGGCGACCGCCGCCTCCCCCCATTCTCTCCTCCTTCCGATGCGGGCCCTCGCGCGCGCCGCATCGCTGCTCCGCCGCGCCGCGAGGTCGGCGCCGCCTCCCGTGGCGTCGCGCCACCCGCTGCCCGGCACGGGGCCGAGCCTCGCCAAGGTGCGGACCACATCACCTCTCTCTGTCTCTCTCCCGCTCGCCTGTCCACGGTGCGGCGTTGCCCCGTTGCATGTCTGTCGATGACGCCGCTGCCGCTGGTACCGCGACGGCAGCGGATTCCGGACTGCGTCTAAGGCGCCGCCTGTGTAGGGTTTACTAGTGGGTTAGGGGAAAATGTTGCGAAACTCTTTTTCTCTTGCATTGGGATGCGTGGTCCGTGCAGGATGGGAAATGGGCCCGTTTTGGGGTGGAGCTGTGGATTAGGTGCCGCCAAATTTAGTTCCATTTCAACAATTACTGACGGTAGCAGCAACTGTGCTTGGCGTAGGAATTATTTAGTTGGTGCATTGAGTATATTCCAGTGTTGGGTGCCCATATACAGGTCTCTGGTGAAAATCCTCCGGGTTTCTTCTCTGAATATGCCTTGGGTGAGAAACACATTTCTGCAAGTTCATTGTGTTAGTTGCAGTTCAATTTCACTGTGTAAGTTGTGGTTGTGGGTGTTTATTCAGTGCGGTCTTAGTCCAAATTGCTTGTCAGTTTATGCTGTCTTGGTGATGTTGGTTCTGCGTGATCATCTTAGGCTGCATTCAGTTACCTCTCAACAAGGGTGTCCAAGTGACCCTTCTAACATGGGCTTGACAGTTGCCCATAAATCCACTGTAAACACTATATCTATGACATGCTCTGATCTTCTGGAGCATTTTCCTTTTGATTTCCGATATTTTTGTTGACAGTAGTTGATTTGTTGCGTTTCCCTGTTACTGTTAGGATAGCATCGATTATACGCATCCTGTTTAGCAATTTAGGTTATGGTTTCAACTAAGGAATTCTCATTTCTGGATGCCAACCTTATTGTCCTGCCATCTGTTAAGAAGTCAATTTCCTGTATATCTCCTTTTCAAAGTGTGCTTTGGTATACTTGATTCCACATGATTTCAGCATTGATTTTTGTTTTAACTGCATGTTTCATTTCCAGAATTTACCACCTTTCTGTTTCAATGGGTATTCCACTCTTTTGACTCCGGCAAATGAAGTATTGATTCCACCAGAACTGTTATCTAGCAAGACTGTTTGGACACCAGACCGGGAACTTGGTACTTTGTTCTCTTATAGAGTTAATTGCTCATGAAACTAGTCTTGTCAACTTTCCTTAACCAGAATTGATATATTGCATGGTAGCCTATCTTATCATTGGCTTGCTACAGCTTTGCTATCTGTTTATCTAACCTGATCATTTGACATGAATGTAACTTGACCTGACTTATGCAGTATTACAGCTTCTTCTTTATTGGCTGATTGGAGCAAAATATATAATTTCTGAGTTGCTGATTTTCTTTTTGTCTAAGCATACACAAAATTTGGCTTCCCTGATTTATCATAATCTTGCAGGGCAGTATGAAGACCTGGTAGCTAGGGTGACAAACTTCCATAATGAAGACAAGGGTTTCATGGTTTTGGATGGTGATGTTTTTGATGTTCCAATTAGGAAGGATATTGTTCACCGAGTAGTAAGGTGGCAGCTTGCTAAAAGACAGCAGGTGCATCCGTAGGATCTCCTTATCTCTTTATTTGACCTTGAGTTGAACCTGGATTCTTGGAGATCTACATTATAACATCTTAGTGAAATAACAGTTCAATGTTCTGATAAATTTGATGCATCTTTGTCATTATAGGGGACACACTCAACTAAAACTATCAGTGAAGTCAGTGGCACAGGAAGGAAGCCTTACAAGCAAAAAGGAACTGGAAGAGCACGGCATGGAACACTACGTGGTCCTCAGGCTAGTTACTATAACTGACTAACACGTCATTCTTATTGAGGCTGTTAGAAACATCCCATCCAATTTGGAGTTCAGTCAACTAAACTAAGAATGTAACAGTTTCGTGGTGGTGCAACCATGCATGGGCCTAAACCACGAAGCCATGCAATCAAGCTCCAAAAGAAAGTACGACGGCTGGGGCTTAAGATTGCCCTGTCTGCCCGAACTGCAGAGGGGAAGGTATTTACTAACCTGCTAAATATAGATGCGCTTCAATGTGTTCATGCATTTATAGAATTGTTATTTCTTAATAGATAAATCAATCACTATAGTTAATTATGGTTTATTAATATTCTCTGGGAAGAAATAGGCTTATTGTTTCGAAATACGCAAGACTTTATTCCCATATTTTCTCAAGATTGACTTTGTAAATGACACTGATGTACTAAAGAACCGTTTTGCATATCTTGATATTCTATATCCTCTTTAGGATGCCAATAGGTGGCCACATGATACATGGTGCTCTGTGTTCTTTTGTCCTTGTAGCATATTTATGCTTTGTTGTTGTTATATATGAATATGCCGTTCTTTTGGATGTCTGACTTAATTATATTACCATAAACTTTAATTATTAGGACAATGTTTTGACAACAGTAAATACATGGTGCGCCATGTCCTAATTGTCCTTGTAGCATATTTAAGCTTTGTTGTTATTTACGTATATGCGATTCCTTTAGATGTCTGACTTAAATATACTGTAGTGTAGTTAACTCTAACATTATTAGGATAGTGTTTTCAGAACAGGTTGATTGTTAGCATGCTATTGATATGTATGCACAAAAAATAAGCTCTCCTTGTTTTAAGTAGCTCTTGGTTTCTGAGGACTTAATCGTATTACTGTCAACTTGAATTATTTTTATAATATTTTAACAAAAAGTTGAATCCTTGGTTACTAGATGTAACTAACCTTTTTGCCCTGCTTTCCTGAATTTTGTCAAGCATATACATGTTTGTTTTACTCAATGCTTTTCTGGTGTAATTAAACTTTTTAGTGTATAAACATTCAGAGCATTCTTAACCTTTTTCTGTCCTGCATGCAAGTATCTTTATAGGAAAGTATTTGAACCGTAGTATCCACTATCATAATGTCTGCTTTAAAATATACTGTTCCATGCTCTTTGTATAGCTATTGGTCTTTGAGGACCTGGAAGTTCCTAGCCACAAGACAAAAAACATTGTGCAGTACATAAAGCAGATGGATGATACAAAGAAAGTTTTATTGGTGGATGGAGGCGATATTGATAAGAAGCTAAAGCTGGCCACTCAAAACCTTCACTACGTGAATATCCTTCCTTCCATTGTAAGTTTCATAACTTCACTACCGGAGTGTTCGAGTAATCAAAATTATTAGTGTTCTCTGTGGGCACTTCTTTTTAGAATCAAGGAGCATCATGTGCTAATGTTCGTATATCATGAATGCAGGGTCTTAACGTTTACAGTATCCTCCAGCATGACACCCTTGTAATGACTCGAGCTGCTATCAATAGAATCGTCGAGAGGATGCACACCCCCATCAACCGCTAGCAAGGATAAATTTGAGCCAGACCATTGTTTCTTAAAGACAGCTGACTTTGCTTTAATGTCTTGGAGCCACGTGCTGTCCAGTTTTCCTGGAGCTGACTTGAAGCAGAGAACCCAACTGTTTCGTCTTGAAATGTCTGTTTGACGTTGACGGGCATGGACCATAGGATTTGCAATAAAGGTAGTATTGGCAAACTAGGGATGATGTTGCTAAAGTTTTGCAATGGACCGTGAGCTGCTTGCCCAGTCTATTATGTTGCCCTAGTTTTGTAATTGCGAGTACACCTGGCTTCTGATGCACACTGAGACATGCTTGAATTTGTTTTTCTCTTCTACATTCGTTGGTCTCTCCTTTCCTTTCATTGTCCACCCGCTAAACTGATTGCTGCACAACGGTTGAAATATTTTGTGGTATTAATCTAACCTACGGAGTTCTACGGTAACTGAAACACAAGACGTTTTTACACGCTCCACTCGTTATGCAGTTCTGTAGCTGTACACAAACGTGCTACGCAGCTACTTTAGGATCTTGTTGACGCTTCACAGTATGTCTGTAGCCCCATCTCAAGTATAGTTGATGGGAAGATGAAGTTGAGATCGATACTTCGTTAGTAGTCACAATATTCCACACTTAACTTGCCTGGTTCTACAGCGAAAGTGGCCTACAATTACTACGAATCCATCCTGGTTTTACAGCAACGTTAGAACGACACTGGCCGTGCTATTTACTCTTGCTGCTGTGCTGTAACAATGTCTTCTACAGTTCTGCTACAGCATAACGGCATCACTCCTCCGCCACCACCCGGACCATGGTGATGCTGTCACGCATGAGCTCCATGGCCGTGGCTCATCTCCGCGGCCTGTGTGTGGCTGTGTGGCCGAGGCTCGTCGTCGAAGAAGCCAAGCACAAGAAGCCTGAACACAGAGCTGAGTTGTTATCCTGGCGTCTTAGTCCTTCAAAAACGACAACTTTACTCGATGGTTCTGAATAACAAGCAAGCCAAATAAGGGTTCTTTCTGCTCCTCTTTCCGCTAAAGATTTTTTTTTACTAAAACCCTATTTTTCCTTTATCAGATACTAGTCTTGAAAAGATGTCTTGGAAATTCGCTTTGCATTTAATAATAAAAAAAACTGACACTCATCTGCTGCCAATAAAGACGAAAAGAGTCGGACATGAAAGAGATCAGTTGAGCGGGAAATAGGTTTTGGGATCATTTCTTTAATTTGTACCCCCAAACTGACCAATTCCGTCCAATGACTTTGCATTGCTTTGTAGTCAAAATGGACCACGTGCAGTACATGCGTTTGAGATTCAAATTGGTATATATTTTTCGCAGGAAATTATGACAAGATTGTTTGTCAAGGTTTTCTTTTCTGGTTTGCTCATTGCTCTTACTAACAATCTGAACACTGAGTTGTGCAGATTTAACCAAAGATATATAGCACAACCAAACAGAGGATGATCTAATTCCAATATTTTGTCTGACGCTTCCACCAGCTTACAGAAAGCAGGAGAGCATGTACCTTGGAGGAAGAATTGAAAGTTGAAACAGTAGTATTGGTTGGGGTAATGGTTGACGGCGATGTGCATCCTCTGCACAATTATGCTGATAGCGTCCCGGCTCCCGGGTCATGATAAGGGTACATACATGTCATGCTGGAGGATACTGTAAGCATCGAGGCACTGCATTTTCAGGATTTTCAGGAAGAATTAACCCAGAATTACAAGAATTATATATAATGTTGAGGCACAACAATGACGGTCTCGAGTAACCAGAATTACTATTTTGAAAAAAAAAATTACTGGAACAAGGGCTTTCGATCCACCACATATATACCAGCATGACTACACTCCTCTATCTCTATTATATCTGATCCGTAGCGCGGTATATAGAGTGGGTGCCACGTCAAATAGGATTAGCATCATAGCCAACCCATTCATACCAATATAAACAAAATATTCATATCAAGCCCTGCAATGTACACATAGCTTCACGGTGAGGAATGTACTGATGGAGGGACCGAGGGAGGCTGTCATTTTTTTTTAAAAAAAATGAAAAAGTCCATATTACTCCCCTGAACTATAAGCAAAGTCTATATAACCCCCTAAACTATCTTTTGGTTCATTTTACCCTCTAAACTATGTAACTTGGTCTATTTTACCCCCTAATACAAATTATCTTTTTTATTTCTCTATACACAAGCTGAATTTTAATTTCAAATTTTGCCTGATTCATCATAGTGTATATAAAAAAATATATTATGAATTTTTCGTTATTATTTTTTATATAATTTTGCATCTTAAGGATTAATTAATTATTAAAATAATACCCTATCAAAATAATGATAAAAAAATAATTTTATATTTTTCTACCATGCATTATGATGTCTACTATCATCTCACAAAATTTGAACGTATTATGACACTTCTACATGGAAAAATAAAAAAGACAAATTGTGTTAGGGGGTAAAATAGGCTCAATGACATAGTTTAGGGGGTAAAATAAACCAAAAGATAGTTTAGGAGGTTATGTGGACTTTGTTTATAGTTTAGAGTATTAATTTGGACTTTTTTCTATAAAAAAAGACGGGAGGGGGTCAGATGGTTGGATACTGAACGCACGCGGTTGCTGGTGCAGGCCGGCGGCAAAATGGCCTGGGCTACGATTAGGCCTGATTTTGGGACAAGTTGGCGAAATTTTACCTCGCAACCAAGACGGGCCGGCCTATATGTTCCAAAAAAGGCCCATTTTACATGAATAAAACTGGGTCCAACCAGTGTGGGTTAACTGTTCACATAGTGTTTAAGTTTAGGGAAAGTCCATTTTTCACCCTTCAACTGTTACAGAAGTTTGATTTTCAACCTTAAACTAGAAAATCGGATACTAAAGGTTCTCCAACTATCCAAACCATATAAATTGGTCCTTTGGGTGGTTTTGAGGGTGGTTTTGGATTTTCTAAAAATAGCAGAAATATTATCTAAACTTTAAACAATGATAACTAATTTATTTTGGACCCAGCAAATATGAAATCAGTGCCAAAAGTTCTATTCAAATGTAACCAACCTATTGGCACACCATTTAATGTTATTTGGGTATTATATATTTACTAGTTGTGGGCCCGAGCGTTGCTACGGGTAAACAAATTGTTTTCATAAGCATCAGTAATTTCATCACAAAATACTGTATTTGTAACTACCTTCGACTTATAAGGAGGTTCGCTTACATTATATGCCTTGGTGGGTCACTTCTTTCTTTGCCAGGATTCACACCGTTTCTTATTTTGTTTATTCGTCTGGCCGACAGATATTGATGCATATGGGGTTTGTTTCCTTGATGGTTTAAATTCTTTAGGATCAATGAGTTGCAACTTTGTATTGGATGAGGCATTTGTCAGATCTCCACTCCTTTCAAATGTGTCCATTTTGCGATAGTGAACTTGATCGGTGGACAAGAACAAATTACGGCGCAAGAGAGATTTAACAGCGAGAATAGACAATAATTATCAACAAAAATCTACTCATGTCTGATCATCTAGATTTCATATTCTATCCAAACTTCTTATGTGCCCTGTCAAACTCTATATCTCATACTCTATACTCCCTCGGTCCCAAAGCAAGAGTAGCTATGATATGCATACCGATCAAATTTTCTTATATATATATTTGGTCAAAGTTAGAAGCGTTTGACTCCTTAGGAAGTGAAAACTACCCTTGTTTTGAGATGGAGGGAGTGCCAACTAACATATAATTTATTCAACCATCTCAACTACCATATCCTATTTCCTCACCTTTTTCCTTCTCGTTTTTATCTTTTCTTATTTTTTGTTTCTTTTTCCAATTTTTTTCTTATTTCTCTTCTGTTTTTTATTTTCCTTTCCTATTTCTTTCCATGCTTCCGTGAACCTTATCTTCTCCGTCTCCTCCCAGGCTCCCGCGTCTCCTCCCATTCTTCTTAGGCTATTCGCACTCAAAGCTCCCGCATCTCCTCCCATTCTTGCTATTCGCACTCGTAATACTCTATTTTCATTCCTTTAAATAATATTCATGACTGGTCATCTAGGTTTTTTATTCTATCCTAACTTCTCCCGCACCTGTCGTATCTCATTATCTCTATTTTTTTCCTTTCTCTTTTTTCTTTCTGTTCTGAATTCTTTTTTTTTGGGAATCCTGTTCTGAATTCTTTGATGTAGTAATTACCACGTTACAGAGTATTAAGCGGGGTATGCAAAATAATAATAGAAAAAACTAATGTCGGCCGACCAAGTACTTTAAGCCATGTCCAATAAAAAAAAGCTTTATCTGCTAGGCGTGTTTCCATGGGGCCATCGTACGTTGTGGCATGGGCCGAGCCAACTGGGCCGGACATCGTCATGCATGAAAATTGTATCTTCTATTTCCTTCTCTTCTTTTTTCCCCCTTTTATTCTCCGGTTACGCATAAGACGTCCGATACTCTCCGGACGGATACGTGGCGCAACATGCTCCACGTCTTTTCTTACTGCTGCTGCCATTGTTCCTTTTATCTCCGGCCGCCATTCATTTTCAAATGCTACTGTAACCATTCGTTTTGCAACCACGACCTCCTTCCTCTCCACAGCGACACGTTCGCACGAGGCGCCGCCGGCGAGATTACCGCACACGAGCCAGCAAATTAGCAGCGCATACACCTGCCTTGTCTAAGCCCAAAGCAAATAGTCTCACCCATTGACTCATGCCTCTCACAATCGTCCGTCGCCGACACCTGCTGCCGATTCTCCATCTGTATGACTGCATGGTCTCCGTGACGACCGGATCGCCGCCACTTTTGACGGATGGCTCCACTTTCCCTCCTTGACGGCCTCCAAGATCTCGTGCTCATAGCGGCAGATTCGATGAGAAAGAGCTGGATCCGGTAGGTGCTCCTGGTTCAGGTTGTAGGTGTGATTTCGTGGCGACTCTCTGTGATGTTGCAATAGTGATTTTGGGATGTTTCGGCAATGATTTTCTGATATTTTTGTGATGTTTCCTAAGTAGTATGTTTCAATGTTGCACCATATTTCCTAAAGAATATTCTAATGTTGCACCATGTCCGATGTTGTGTCGGCGTTTTTCCTGGATCGAATGTTGCACCGCTAAATTTTGTTTCACACAATCCCTGAATGTTGCATGGTGTTATTGTTTCAGGCAATTATGAATGCTGCGTCGCGAAATTTTGTTTCAGGCAACCCCTTAATATTGCATTGTGAAATTTTGTTTGTTTCAGGCAACCCTAAATGTTGCATCGCGTTATTTTGTTTCAGACAATGTTGCACCTAATGATTCAACTGTTCTGAGGTGTGTCAGCCTATATGTTGAAACATCCACTCAATCAATATTGCGGCGGCTGTTTTCCTGGCTGGTTTGTTGCAGATGTGCATTCAATGTTGCGGTGTTTTTTTTTCACATGAATATTGCATGACACATTACATAATGCTGCACCATCCGGCGCTAGGCCTGGACATCGGATTGAGTGTTGCATGGCCAGTATGTTACATCCCGAATACATCACTCAATGTTGCAATGACTTTTTTTTTTTCCGATTCCGTCCGATGCTACGCAGGTCTGTATGTTACAATCTACCCATGATCGATGTTATGGCGGTTTTTTCCTAGGTCAATTGATGTAAACCACCGTCCGTTGCTAGTTCCCTTCTCTCTCCCTACGCCTCCTGCTGCCTACAGCCTACCCTTCGTCTCCCGGAATGAGATCCTCTAACATCACCCGAAGTGATGGCTCTCAGTAGTCGTTTGATCTGCACCCTCCCTTTTCCATCGGACGACCAGCTGACGTGAGAGTTTATTTGCTTCGAACAAATGGGACGGAGGCCCATTTGTGCACGCAGCACCGTGGCCCAGTTTGCCGCCGGCGCCTCTTCGTTTAGTGCCAATCACCTCCCTTTTGGCGCCACGGAACCTGTTTTTGGCGCGAGGCCTGCACTCGGCGCCTGTGCTCAGCGACCGTCGACGCCCGTGCTCGGCGATCGTCGAGTCCCGTGCTCGGCGATCGTCGGATGCTCGTGTGTTGCTCTCTCTTCCTCCAAAATAAGGTAAACTAATATCCTCTCCCATCTCTTTGTGTTAAATCAGTTTGCAAGAATGTTTTCATTTGGTCCCCTTCCACCTCTCTTATTAGATCGTTGGACGAAACATATCTGAGGTTGTTTGAACAACAAAATCTGCATCTGCATATCTGAGATGGAAGAAAATAGGTGTGTATGGGCCTAGTTTGTTACTTGTTTAACATAAGATCAGTCTTTTGGTTGCTCAAATAATCACCTTCTTTGATTGTAGGGAGGGTATGTTGTCTGGTTTGCTGCCACGAATTGACATGGAGTTCAATAGTGTAGAAGAGGCTTGGATGTTTTGGATTAGCTATGGAGGTCAAAATTGGATTTGAGGTTAGAGAAAGGTTCTCAAATAAAAGAAAGTCAGATGAAAAGGTTAGGTCCTGTAGATATGTTTGTGCAAATGAGGGGCATAGAAAGGAAGATAAAAGAGATCATCTAACAAAGTGTCCAAGAGCTGAAACAAGAACTAATTGTCAGGTTCGCATGGGTCTTGTAATAGACAGGGAGAAGGAAACTTATAAAGTTGCTGATTTGGTTTTGGAACACAATCACATGCTTCAGTTGCCACAAACCTCGCACTTGATGGTGTCTCAAAGAAAAATTTCAGAGTTACAAGGTTTCGAAATTGAGACAGCTGACGATGCACGAAATGGACCCAAAGCAGCACATGAGTTGACATGTGTGCAAGTTGGTGGTTCTTCCAATCTCAGTTATACCCTTCGTGATCACAAGAATTATTTAAGGGGCAAGCGCCAGCGAGAGATGGCATATGGTCAAGCAGGAAGCATGCTTATGTACTTTCAAGATAAAATTGTTGAGAACCCTTCATTTCAATATGCATTGCAGATGGACATAGAAGAACAGATAGCAAATATATTTTGGGTTGATGCTAAAATGCTCACTGACTATGCATATTTTGGTGGTGATGTCAGTTTTGACACTACTTTTGGAACAAACAGGGAAAGTAGACCTTTTGGTGTATTTGTTGGGTTCAATCAGTTCAGAGAAACAGTGGTTTTTGGGGCAGTTCTACTATATGATGAGACATTTGAGTCCTTCAAGTGGTTATTTGAGACTTTCCTCAAAGCACATAATGGCAAACAACCAAAAACCATTTATACTGATCAAGATATTGCAATGGGAAAAGCAGCTAAGGAAGTGTTTGTAGAAGCATGGCATGGCTTGTGTACTTTTCACATTATGCAAAATGCTCTCAAACATCTAGCTGAACCCGAAGATGAAGATGAAGGCAACAAGAAAAAAGGCAGCAAGAAAGACCCCAAACATGTGCATGATGAAGACATGGAGGAAGAACCAAGTATTGTCTCGGACTTTAGTGCATGTATGTATGAGTATGAGGATGAGGCCACATTTGAACAAGCATTTCAGCTCATGAGGACAAAGGTGAGCAAACAGACTTGGTTGGATAGTATATACAAGGTGAGAGAGAAATGGGCTGAATGCTATATGCAGGATGTTTACACATTGGGGATGAGAAGTACACAATTGAGTGAGAGTCTGAATTGTGAGCTGAAGAGACATTTTAAATCTGATTTTGATATTATTAGATTTCTTAAGCATTTTGAAAGGGTGGTGGCAGATAAAAGAAAAAAAGAGTTGGATGCTGAATTTGAATCAAGAAAAAAACAGCCTAGAATAAAAATGAGGACGCCTATGCTACTCCAAGCAAGCAAGCTTACACACCAGCTATATTTGAAGTTTTTCAAGGTGAATATGAAAGGTCAATGGTAGCATGCACCACAACATTGGAAGGCAATAATGAATACCTTGTAGTAATTGGGAACCTTGATGAAAATTTTACTTGCTTTGAGAAGGAGTACAAAGTTACCGGGGTGATGCTTTCAATCAAACCAGTACATGCAGTTGTAGGCAGTTCGATAGGTTTGGAATATTGTGTGCCCGCGCTCTAAAAGTCCTTGATTTGATGAATATTAAATCACTCCCTGCACAATATGTATTGAAGCGATGGACACAGGAAGCACATTGTGGAATCGTACAAGACAGTGAAGGCCGAAAAGTAATAGAGAATACAAAATTAGATGATATGCTTCGCTACAAAGATATGGATCGCCGGTTTGTCAATTTAGCACTCCGAGCATCCAGTAAGCCAAGTTGCACTTTGTTAGTAAACAACACCCTCGACATGCTTAGCAACCAAGTTGAAGAAGAAATTAATGGCTGTACTGATAATGTGGAACCTGTCACTGTTCCAATGAATGTTGCTCCCCCAAGTGATTTGGTCAAGGCAGCACGTCTAAAGAAAAAAGAGGTGCAAACAAAAACCTCGAAGCGCAAAAAAACATGGCTTGATAAGAAACGCAAGTTTACAAAGAAGGGAAGTAAGAAAAAGGGACAAGACTCAATGGTTTGTAGCACCAGAGAATATATCTCATTCTCTTTAATTGAATTTAGTGGAAAAAGGCTTGGTTGTATCTAATTTTTATTCTCTTCTATTGGCAGGAACAAGAAAATATTGAAGTGCTATTTGATGATGGAGCACCAGTACAAAATATTTCACCTAGTACTTCTCTGCCCAAGGAAGGGATTCTGAAGCATACATGACCATCAATACATTCTCTCAACTATTGACGGTATCTACATAGAATTTACTTTGATTGCTTTTATTTTCCAGTAATCAATCTACTGATGAGACACAAAGTTCACTTTTCTTTTGTTTTCTTTCCCAGGGACCATTTACCAATGAGCTTGATGATGAATTTGAGAGCCTCATAGAATAGATGCTGAATTCAGTGTAAAGTCAAGACATGATGATCTTGCTTCAGAGCTGAATAGATAGATGTTGAATTCAGTGCTTTCACTGAACTAAAATGAGAGTATCTGAGACTCTTTTGTAAACAACACATGATCATTATGTACTCTCTGGAATTTAACAGCTATGTCACATGGACTTCACAATGCAAAAGACAATCTATATATACTTGATCTTTATTCAGTCATACATTCCACAGTGATACAATCTGTACAGAATCGCATAAAATTGTTGTCTCCCTGCACTGATTGCTAAAGCTTGTGCTTCCTATTCAGTGACTACAGTGATACAATTTAGTGCAAGCACAATTTGCACAACACAATGTGTTGGAAATATAGGCAATTGTAAGTTTAATTTCCGAACTAGATTAAACATGACGATAAACAATCCTAGCATGCAATTCTTTAGCAGACTAGGAAGTACGAATAACATAATCATGACATCAGAAAACATGATTAAAACATAGTGTACGTACTGAGGAATTGCCGTAGGAAAGATGAACGGCGCAGTCGGAACTACGACGGTTCTACGGACGGAGTGCAGCAGACGATGTTGCCGACGACGGTATGCCGCAGCACCAGACTTGGACGGAGGACGAGCCGTGGTGAAGACGTTTTGAGCAGTCGCGCGTAGCGCTTCCCAAAAACCTTATTCGCCCTCTCCCGGTACAGGATCTCAAAGACGACTGGTTCCGGAGACCTGCTCTCCCGTTCGCCGGTGCACGCCGGCGCTCGGAATGGAGTAGACTATGATGGCAACGCAGCAATGAGAAGTAGCAAAACCCTAACTCGTATAGACTTTATTGGGGACTCCCTAACCTAGGGGATTCCCGTATAGAGTCTATGGTGCACTTATTCCATGAGGGAGGTGGTCTCTATTTATTGGGAGGAAAACCCCCCACACCCTCATCCATTAGCAATATGGGACTAATAGATGACGTACCCCCTCAAGTGCTAATGGGCTTTTGAGATTTACTTAGGATTATTCATATGGGCCAAGCCCAATAATCTAACAATCCCCCACCAGATCTCAAATTCCCATATAGAGATTTTGCTTGTTTCTCACTATTGTTTATATACCAGTATTTCGGCAAGGACTGTTAAGTTGAACTCTCGCCTAGAACTTCAAGCTACACTCATCCACAACTTGAACAATGGACTACGCCTTGAATTGCAAGTTTTGTGCAGATAAGTTTCACTCAAAGACCAAACCAGTACTTGGCTACCTGTAGCCTACACCGCGGATGGAGCATATACGTCATACTCCTTGGTCTCTTCTTGAGCTTACTAAAGATCACCCAAATCTCATAGACCGCGACGTTTTACAATCGGGCTCATATAGGTGTGTTCTTTCAAGAATGTTCTGTAGGACAACATCTTCGCTTAATCAAGCCAAAAGAAACACATTAAAGCATATCGCTAACCTTCCTTACAGCATTTGAGAGTACTGCATCTTCACTCAGAGAGGGTCTAGTAATTTCTCTCCTCAGTCAACCAGCAGCTTGTTTTTTCCAGGTCCTAATTCACGGGATCTCCGATGACATAGGTTGGGTTACTACTGTGGCAACTTACGCGGGTCTCATACCCATCTCCCTCGATGCATTTTCTATCACATTCCGTGATAAACCTTTTGTAAAAGGATCTGCCAGGTTTTTGTCAGTTTGAATATAAGTCACACTTATTACTCCAGAGTTTCTCAACTTCCTGACAGACTTCAATCTTCTTTTGACATGTCTTGATGACTTCGCATTATCCTTAGCACTGTTCACTTTGACTATCACCGTTTGATTGTCACAGTTCATAAGGATAGCCGGTACTGGTTTTTCAACCACAGGCAAGTCCATCAAAAGCTCACGCAGCCACTCAGCCTCAACGGTGGCTGTGTCTAAAGCGGTTAGTTCCGCTTCCATGGTTGACCTCGTCAAAATGGTCTGTTTGCAAGACCTCCATGATATAGCACCACCTCCAAGGGTAAACACATACCCACTTGTGGCGTAAAGCTCATCAGCATCAGAAATCCAGTTAAAGTCACTATATCCCTCCAGCACAGCGGGGTGCCCAGAATAGTGAATCCCATAAACTCATAGTACCTACTAGATAGCGCATAACCCTTTCAAGTGCATGCCAATGATCTGAACCCGGGTTTGACATGAACCTGCTCAATTTGCTCACAGCAAAAGCCTATGTCGGGTCTCGTTGCACTAGCTAAATACATAAGTGAACCAATAATCTGAGAATATCTTAGTTGGTCTTTGGCTACCTTCTTGTTCTTTCTGAGCATCACCACTGGGATCATAAGGCGTTGGAGAAGGCTTACTGTCTATGTAGCCAAACCGGTTCAAGACCTTCTCCACATAATGAGATTGCGAAAGAGTAATCCTATTACCTTCCTTAATTAGTTTAATGTTAAGTATAACATCAGCCTCTCCCAGATCTTTCATATCAAAACTCTTTGATAGAAAAGACTTGACCTCGTTGATCATATCAATATTTGTGCCAAAAATCAGTATGTCGTCCACATACAAGCATAATATAACCCCTCCACCCCCACCATAGCGATAGTACACACATCTATCAGCCTCGTTAATAGCAAAGCCCGCAGAAGTTAGTGTTCTATCAAACTTCTCGTGCCACTGCTTAGGTGCTTGTTTCAGGCCATACAAAGACTTCACCAGCTTACACACCTTGTTCTCTTGACCCTTCACCCACAAACCCATCAGGCTGATCCATATAAATTTCCTCATCCAACTCTCTATTCAGGAAAGCTGTCTTTACATCCATCTGATGGATGATAAGACCATATGAGGCAGCCAAAGACAGTAAATGCTCGAATCGTGGTCAGTCTAGCGACAGGTGAATAAGTATCAAAGAAATCTTCGCCTTCTTTTGTGTGTAACCTTTAGCCACAAGTCGTGCCTTGTACTTATCAATAGTACCATCTGGCCTAAGCTTCTTCTTGAACACCCATTTACAACCCACTGGTTTACACCCGTAGGGTCGTTCCAGTGAGCTCCCATGTTCCATTAGAAAGAATCGAGTCCATCTCACTCTGAACAGCTTCTTTCCAATCCATCAGCATCTGGAGATGCATACGCCTCAGCTATTGACGTGGGGGTATTATCCACAAGGTACACAGTGAAATCATCACCAAAGGATTTAGCAACCCTCTGTCTCTTGCTCCTTCTAGGAGCTTCACTATCATCCTTCTCTAGGATATTCTCATTCTCAATAGGTTGTTCAAACAACTCAAAAGATGCAACTGGTATAGGAGTTATTTCAGTAGAAAATCTAGAAATGCTATGCATATCTTGTGTAGGAAATATATTCTCAAAAAATGTTGCATTCACGAGATTCCATAATAGTATCAACATTCATATCAGGTACCTCAGATTTAACCACTAAAACCTATAAGCAATGCTCCTCTGAGCATATCCTAGAAAGATACAATCCACTGTCTTAGGTCCCAACTTACGAATCTTAGGAATATGCACATTTACTTTTGCCAAACATCCCCATGTGCGTAAATAAGAAAGTGATGGTTTTCTTCTATTCCATAACTCATACGGAGTTTGATCTTTATTCTTGTTAGGAATTCTATTCAGGACATGACACGAAGTCAATACAGCCTCCCCCCCACCATGCCTTTGATAAACCAGCAGTGTCTAACATAGAGTTAACCAAGTCAGCAACGTGCGGTTTTTCCTCTCAGCAACCCCATTAGACTCGGGTGAATAGGGAGGTGTCCTCTCATGAATAATGCCATATTCCTCACAGAATTCATCAAACACTTAGGAAATATTCCTCCACCACGATCAGACCTTAAATGCTTGATCTTTCACTCTAGTTGATTCTCAACTTCGGCCTTATAGATTTAAAGTAGTCCTAACGCTTCATCTTTAGTTTGCAACAAATAAACATAGCAAAATCTAGTCGCATCATCTATTAACGTCATGAAGTATCTCTTTCCACCCTTTGTCAACACACCATTCATCTCGCAAAGATCAGAATGTATGAGTTCTAGTGGTGCCAAGTGTCTCTCCTCAGCTACCTTGTGAGGCTTCCGAGGTGTTTCGATTGCACACAACTATGGCACTTAGAACCTTTGGCAATGGTGAAATTCGGAATTAAACACATGCTGGAAAGCCGAGACATCAAACCAAAATTCACATGACATAAACTTGAATGCCAAATGCTCGCATCATCACTAATATTGCCACAAATATGGTCCACGGACTTATTACAAAAATCAGCAAGAGAAAAGCGGAACAAGCCTCCGCAATCATAGCCTTTACCAACGAATTGTCCATGTTTCGACACGACAAATTTATTGGACTCTAACACTACTTTAAACCCGTCCTTGATCAGGATCGACCCGCTCACAAGATTCTTATTGATAGTGGGGACATGCTGCACGTTCTTCAGCTGCACGATCTTTCCCGAAGTAAACTTCAGATCGACCATGCCAACACCATGAACAGAAGCATGTGACCCATTGCCCATCAGCACGGAAGAATCCCGGACAGTCTGGTAAGAAGAAAACATGGATATGTCAGCACACACATGAACATTAGCACCCGTATCAAGCCACCAACTCGTGGATTGAAAAACTGAAAGTACGGTAGGTAAATTACCATACCCATCAGTATTGCCAATGGTTACCATGTTGACATCCTTGGGCTTCTTAGCTTTGTTTCCCTTACGGTCTGCACGATCTGGACAATCCTTGGAGAAGTGTCCCAGCTCACCACAAGTAAAACACTTCAGCTCAGCCTTGTTCTTCTTCTTCTTGAAGGTAGTAGTTTTCATGGGCTTGTTTTTCCCCTTGTTGTTGTTGTTCTTGCCTGCACGCGAGAACTTCTGGACCATGTTGGCGTTGGACTGACCTTGATCTTCCTTCTCAGTAGCATCCTTCTTCCGAGCCTTCTCTTCAACATCAAGAGATGCTATCAGGTTTTCAACTGATATTTTCCTGTCTCTTATGTTTCAGAGTTGTGGCGAAGCTCCTCCACGAGGAAGGCAGCTTTGCAATAATGCATCCAGCCACAAACTTGTCGGAATAGGACACTTAAGGAGATCAAGATCCTTGACAATGCACTGCACCTCATGTGCCTGTTCCACTACAGAACGGTTGTTAACCATCCTGTAGTCATGGAAGCTCTCCATGAGGTATAGCTCATTGCCTGCGTCTATTGCATCATACTTAGCAACCAGAGCATCCCACAGGGCCTTCGCATCTGTCTCTTCTATGTAAACACGGACCAGCCCGTCACATAGATTGCTCATGATACATCCCACGAAGAGATTATTGGCATCGTCGAACTTTTTCTGCTCTTCAGCAGTTAGTTCGCCCTCTGGCTTGCCAAGTCTCGTCTCCCAGATGTGCATAGCAGTAAACCAGAGGCGAACCTTGGATTTCCAGATCTTAAAGTTCACACCAGAAAACTTTTCTGGCCTCAGTGACTCAGCGAAACCAGCCATCGATAAATCAACAGATTGCCCTATTATAAGGTTTTTGGATTGTTGGAAATATAGGCAATTGTAAGTTTAATTTCCGAACTAGATTAAACATGACGATAAACAATCCTAGCATGCAATTCTTTAGCAGACTAGGAAGTACGAATAACATAATCATGACATCAGAAAACATGATATAAAACATAGTGTACGTACTGAGAAAATTGCCGTAGGAAAGATGAACGGCGCAGTCGGAACTACGACGGTTCTACGGACAGAGCGCAGCAGACGATGTTGCAGACGACGGTATGCCGCAGCACCAGACTTGGACGGAGGATGAGCCGTGGTGAAGACATTTTGAGCAGTCGCGCGTAGCGCTTCCCAAAAACCTTATTCGCCCTCTCCCGTACAGGATCTCAAAGACGACTGGTTCTGGAGACCTGCTCTTCCGTTCGCCGGTGCACGCCGGCGCTCGGAATGGAGTAGACTATGATGGCAACGCAGCAATGAGAAGTAGCAAAACCCTAACTCGTATAGACTTTATTAGGGACTCCCTAACCTAGGGGATTCCCGTATAGAGTCTATGGTGCACTTCTTCCATGAGGGAGGTGGTCTCTATTTATTGGGAGAAAAACCCCCACACCCTCATCCATTAGCAATATGGGACTAATAGATGACGTACCCCCTCAAGTGCTAACGGGCTTTTGAGATTTACTTAGGATTATTCATATGGGCCAAGCCCAATAATCTAACACAATGTCTGTACAATTTGCACAACACAACCTCGATACACTTAGGCTAAGCACAATTTCCTGAAGAAAATGATGCGGCCCTCCACCACGGTGGAACATTGCTAGCACCTGCAAGGCTTTAGCTTCTTCAAGGCTGCACAACTTTCTGAAGAAAATGACGCAGCATTCAGCCTCGATGCTTCCTGCTCTCAGCAGTCTGACGGCAAGGCTGGCAGGGAGGAGCCCTTGCGGAGGAGCAAGGCGCGGGCGGCCTCCCCTGTTGGACTTAATCCTGCATGTGCATGCGCATGCTGGAACAACAGAAGCGTTGGATGCAGCGAGTTCTTCAGGCGAGTGTTTCTTCAGGCACCGGAAATGGCTCTGGTGGAGATGGTGCCTGGCATCACGGAAGCACGAAGTTTAGTTAGCGAATAATTCATGCGGTTGCATGTAGCTCTGGTTTATTAGGATCTTAGCTAAGTGTTAGTATTTGTTTTCCTGAAAACACTACGAGATAAGTAGTGCTTAGTCTAGTTTTTTAGTGCGAGAAAAGCACATCGTCTGTACCAGTTCATAAGCCATATTCAGAGGAAAATAGCTCTGAACCTCTGAATAAAAAAACCAAGTTCCAAAATCGCGTGTGTTTTGTGTGTGATTGTTTTGGGTGTGTCACTGTGATCATTGTTTCCCAACATTTGGGTATCAGAGCCGGTTTCAGTGCATGCCCAAATATCCCCGGTTTGACTCCATGTCAATCGTCACCGGGGGAGAAGGTTCTCGCGGCGGCGGCGGCGGCGAACGGTTATGTTTACCCGCAGCTCACCGTGACGAACTACACAGCTGGAAGATTCGAGTCAAGGCAATGATGGAGGACCAGGAGGTCTGGGAGGTGATCAAGCGACGGCCGGTGTGGCTGTTTGATGTCAGAAAGGACAGGA